>JAQKAE010000005.1:3000000-3600000 GCA_027943155.1 Podospora tetraspora
GGTGATATTGACAACCCCGCGAACCTGGAGCGGTTGGCCAAAGTCGTCGGCGTTGTCATAGCTGGACAGAGAAAAGGTGAAGGAGAGGAACTTCTCGCTGACGAAGCGGGTGTATTGGGGACCGTTAGCATAAACATAGACACCAAGAGTTTCATTCCATTTCAGGTTCAGAGCGGTGGCGAAGCGCTCGCACACCTCGGTTGGTAGCCAAAGGTAGGGGGTCGAGGTGTCAATGATGGCCGTTATGGAATCGTTCATGGCGACAAGGGTTTGAGAGGTCGATGTCCAATTGCTGGGAGCCTTGTCCAACGAAGTCACGTCGGCCGACACGCCGCGGATCCGCACCATGGGCATCCTGCTGGACGCGGTGAGCGAAAACGTCGTGTCGTGTGGGACGAAGCGCGTTGTGTCGTAGCCCCCAAATGTGAGGGATCCGGGCACTGAGAGAGAGGGGTCAGCAGCATATCCAGGCACACGGGCAGGTGGCTACGCACTGTTGCGGTAAAACGCGCCCGCGGTATAGCCGTAGCTGTGGCTGGGGATCGTGCCAAAAGTCGAGGCCAACTGCGTGATAAAGGGAAGGGCGATGGAGTTCTGGGCGACCGAGGTCTTGAACCTGACGGGCGTGTTGCCCACGCCGATAAAGCCCTGGTAGTAATTCGTGTCGTTGATGCCGGCAATCAAGACCTGCTGGATTTCCGTGGTCCGTCGCGTATTTGCATTGGTAAGAGAAACCGTGTCCATGCCATAGTCGCCGTGCCCTCCAAAGCCCGTGTTGTTCACCCCCAGCTCGAAGGGGCCAAGCGGTGTCCAGGTCCGCGAACCGCCAATGCTGAAGACATCACCACGGGCCTGGTAGCAAACTTGTACTAGAGTCCGTGTCAACACACGACAGGTCGCAGTATGGGCGGCATGGCAACTCACATGGACTGCATCCCGACGGCTGTACCACCCAGAGCTCGGACAGAGCCGTCGCAGGAGACAGGTAGACGGTCTGCGGCGCGCTGCTGCCGACCTGAACGGCGAAAAAGGACCACTTGCCATCGATTCCCAACCTAAAAGACATGTGTGTGTGAGCGCGAGGATCGTGGGGGTGATTGAGGCGGTCGTCATACCATTGCGTCGAGGGCTGGAGCCATAGCGCGCCGCTGGCCTGGCAGTCGGCGGCGACGACAGTCGGGGCGAGCAGCAGGAGGTCAAAGACTAGGGCGGCGGCGAGGTAGGGCAACCGCATCTTCGCAGGGCCCTCGCCGGGGCATCGGCGGTGGGTGGAATCTGTCACCAGTCGGACAGAGGTCGCAAGACATTCGCGGAGCCGTCGCGGTGTTCCATGAGCTGCGGGCAGTCTGTTCAAGTTGGACGAGTCGAAGGCGCGACGATGGGGCCGTCGTTCATGGCAGGATGACTGGGGAAGCGGAAGAATCTGGCTGGCTCCGAGCCAGGAAAGCCGCAGTTGGTTGGTGTTGCAGCAGCAGCACAATGCACACACAGCCTGGGAGTCGGGAGTCGGGACTGGACTGGACTGGACACCGCACAGGGAAGAGGGAGGGAGTGGCGGCCTGGCCTCTCGCTGACGGGTGACGGGTGACGGGTGACGGGTCTCGGGGTTTCGCCGATCACTGGGACGGCTGGGTCAGTGGCCGGCTGGGACGGAGGAGGTGGAGGTAGTGTGTAGTGGCCGGGTCTTGGTGTAACGAGTAGAGGATGAGAACACCAGAACCAGGCGAGGTGGACGAGAAGGGGCACGAAATGGTAGATTCAGGAAGCCGGCACGACTGGAGCGCGACCAGTCGGGAAAGGAACGGTTGGAGAGCATCCATCCCAGCTCCCCCGCCCAATCGAATCTCAATCCACGCAACCTCACCTCGGGTCGACGCTTCCCTCGTCGCTGCTTTTCCACCCCCAGCTTTTCCTCCCCCCCCCTGCGGTGGCTCTTGCCCCCTCTGGCATGGCACGGGAGAGATCATCGGGGGTGGGGAGGCAGGCTCGGCCAACCACGAGCCACCCGTGCGGTGTGGACACTGGACTCTGGAGAGCCAGCCTGGAGCCGGGGCATGTTCGCGCTGTTTCGCCTGGAAGCCCAGCCGGGGTCCCAGGTTTGCTGCTTGGCAGGTGCGGGTCACCGCTAAAACGACCTCGATTCGACCTCAAGTTGGGCTGACGGCACCTGCACCGGCGAAAAGAACAGCAAGGAAGGAACACGACCGGTTCTTTGCATCGCCATCGCCATCTCCATCTCCCATCTCCTCCATTAGGTCTGCCCATTCATTCCACGCAGAACATTCCATCCAGCACAGCACACACATGGACCTCGTCCCGTCGCCCATGGATCTCGGGTTTCCGTTCCAAACAGTCCACCCCCGGCGGCTGGTAATAATGCTGTCGTCCCCTTTGCTGCCCCACGGAACTTTGCACTATATACGCAGGATTGCAACACCCGCCCCCTCGCTGCTTTCCAGTTATTGCTCTGCGTCGTAAATGAAAACCCTCAACCCTCCCCACGACTTGGCGCCCCCTGGGTCCGTACTCTTGTCGGCGACCACCAGTGACCATCCATACCATGCACCAAAGGACCAAGCAGCCAGCAGCGGGCACTCAGGCGGCACTGCACCCGGGGCATCACATCGTCGTCAAGAGATAGGCGGCGTCTCGACAGCGCCGTCCCTGCGACGTCAACGGCGCAACGGCGCCACTCTCTGTTCAATGCCCTCGTCGGTGCTAGCAGAATCGGGCAGTTTGCTGGCCGTCGCCGTCGAGCGATGGCACGTGGAGCCAAGGGTTATTGTGGCGATCCATGGATCATGGCGTGGTGCGAGTCCCGGGACTAGGCCTCATCAGTGGCTATGGCGTCCTCCCCTCCACCCCGGGCGAGCCTGGATCGCATCTCATTTCCTTGCGCGCCGCGGGAATCTCTTGACGAAGACGACGCCCCAGCGCCCGTTTGAAGTTTGGAGGAACGCGCATGATTGTTCATGGGGCTCCCCTGGCCCTTGGCGAAACCCGTGTCCTCGACCCCGTGAGCATGTGTCTTTATCTGTATTGGCGATGAGATGCGCTATTCCCAACACCACAGAGACCAACAGCCAAAGAAGCTTGACAGAAGACCGAATGAAGACAGATGCGGCGCACTGTGGCCGGCTCAGAGCGACCACACCGCGATTCCGGCTTGTCTCTCTCAGCATCAATGGGAATGGACATTGCCAAGGGGGTTCGCTTCAAGATGCGCTCCATCTTTGGTGGCGAGGACCCTCGGAACCTCGCTTGGTGGTCGTCGAAACACGCCGTCCAGTGGAAAAACAAACAGCAAACCAAGACCCCGCGCCGTCCAGCCCGGTCTGCCCAGACGATCGTTCTGCTCGAGATCGGATCTGCGTGATGGCGCGCAGATGGCAAACAGAACTCTGGAAAGCGTCCACTTCAGCTCAAACCACCAACATCTCAATGTCAAGACGTTCCAGAGGGCAAAACATCACCATCAGCAGCATCCTCTCTGCCCACTGCCCTGTGCCCGCTGCGATAGCACTGTTGGCGCAGATAGATTGGGCAAATTTCCCTCGTCCTCGCAGCGACCGGGATGGACGGGGAAGATGGCCCTCGGGCTTACATGGCGGACAGTATGACCTTGGAGGGGCATACGAGGATGCAGCAGACACGGCACAGTTAATATATTCTCACCACTCAGGGCCGGCGACCACGTCTGGCTAAATACAAGGCCACCCTTTTGCCGATGTCCGCAATCAAGCACATATCCGTGGGACCACCCACACCGGACGACTCGCGCAGCCCCATGACGGCCAGGTCAATCAATACCTCTCCGGCCTGCCTCCCCCCAACCGTGGACGCGAGTCCTAGCGAGGTTGCTTCTGGCTGACGCTGCACTCAACCAGACTTTCGATCCGGCCCAACGCCTCCGCCCGCCGCCGACACAGTGAATGCCCGTTGGCGCGGCACCACGCCAGGTGTGGGCGTCGAGCGGCGAGCCGGAAGACCAACACCGTTGCTGATGACGGGTTGGCGCCGCCGCCGCGCTGGGTTCTGGGGTTTGGAAGCGCGTCCCGGGCTTCTGGCGCACGCCGCTGGCACGAACTCGGCGAGGAGAGCCGCGAGCTTGCAGATGTGCGACTTGCTTATTACACGCAAGGAGCCAACGAGGACAGGCGAGGCGGACAGGGCAAGGTGAGAGGAGGGGGGCTTTTCAGATCCAGTCCCCTGCCAAGCGTCTTCACAGGTGCCGTGGAAGCCTCCGAGTTCGATGTCACGGTCAAATTTCCTCATCGGGACACCAAGCCATCAGGATTCAGCAAGAGCCGATTGTCCATCCTCGCTTGCTAGGCAGACGCCATTGGCTCCTTTCCGGCCAAACTTGCGAGTGTGCCGTCTTCACTCAGACATGTGGTGGAGCGATATCTGGCAACGGTACAGTCGGCCTCGAATCCAGGGACGGGCATCGTTTCCGGTGGGTTCAAGGTTGTCAGTCGTGTCCCAATGTGCAAAAGGCAAGGTCACACGAAAAACACCGGACCCAGCTGATGGCCTCCAGTTGTCTAAATAATAAACTCTTGCTGACCCAGGGCGCCGGAGACGACGCAGTGCTTCACGAAACAAAAGACAAAAGGGAAGCCTCTCTCAGAGGTTGCAGCTGAGCATCGCGATCGCCAATATCAAGCCGAGACAAATCACAGAAGCGAACGCCGACGTTCCAGATCTCATTGGACATGGGATCGATATGGCGTCGGCAGCCCGGCAGCCACCGCCCCCCCGGCCAGCTCAGGGTCAGACGAATTGCCGAGAGAAGTGGCCCTCCAGCCCTCTTGTTGGGGTTCGCCTTTTCCCCCAGCTTGCTACCCACTGCCACACTGGCTGACTGGCACACACTGGACGATGAGAGGTCGGTGATGGTGGGGGCACTTCAATTGACAGCTGCTCTGCGAGCCCGTGATTTGTGGAAGCCGGGGAGCAGCTGGATCGACGTCGACTGGATGGCTGGCTGCGCTGGCATGAACATGTCGAAATTGCGCCTCGGGCGACCTGCCCACAGAGTCGGCGCCGCTGGGTGGTGGTGAGGTTTGGAAGCAAATTGCCCTCGCATCAAGCAAGCCCCTTTGGTCAGCGAGCCTTGTCCACTTCTTGACGGTCTCAGGTCCAGACTCGAGTGCACCTTGGGAGATCGCTCGCCGGGAGACGGTGGGCGGACCGACAAGCCTCCCACGAGATATGGCGGTGCTGCAAGGGCGCAACGCGATGCGGCAACGTGACATTCGGGTTTGCGCCTCGAGCCATTGCCCACTCCCCTGCTGTGGCTGTCGTCGTTCCACGGGCGCTGCACGAGGAATTGCTCGTGAGCTGGATGGCTGACTGACAGGCCGGACCACGACCATTGGGCGGCTGGTGGCAGGCGAACACGCTGCCATCCACGGATCGTCGACTCCCCTTCTGCTACGCAGTACTTTGTAATAAGCGAATCGACATGCGAATCATTGCGCCCTCGCACGGCGCCGCGCCTGTCTTGTTTGGGCCGCGGGTTTGGACGGTGCCCGGAGAGGCTCCGTGGCTCGATCCTCTTTTCCTGGTCTGGCTTGGCCGTCTCCTCCACCGGGCACTATCGCCGCGTTGTATCGCTGCTGGGAGGCATAGGCGACCTGGACCCCGTGGACCACGTCGTCGTTCGACCTGACAAGCTTCGCCGTCGTCCTCACACTCGCGATGAGCCGGGGAGAAATGAGGATGACGGACAAGCTCGAGGCTCTGATGATGAGGCAGGGAGAGGCGGGCCAGCGAGCGAGCACGGAAGGCTTCCAGGTTTTCTGTGGAAGATTGGGGACCGAGATCCCCTGCGAATCCGATCCCATTCCCGCGCCGGGGGAGGGGCCTCCCCCCGGGCGGCCAGCAGGGGGCCCCCCGGCAGCACGTTAACAGACAACAGGTCCGCTCTCTTGCCCCTTTCGGGACTCTCTCCCACGCTCCCCTCCCCCAGGGCCCCATCCGCCTGGCCGTTGGACCGCGGACGTGCCGCCCCCCCCCCTCCTCCATCCCCTGGGCCCCCCTGCTGCGATTTCATGCCCGGCATCTCGAAATCAACGATCCAGCGTGCCAGGCCCCAGGAACGCTGGGCCCACAGTGCCCATTAGGCTCAAAGCTAGCGCACTGGCTGTCGCCGTCCACTGGACTCTGCGACGCTGCCATCTTCGCCTGTCTCGCCGTTGCGTTGGCCGCTGGCGTTGGTTTGCTTTTTGCTTCCAACTTCCCCGGGTCACACTCGCCGTTTGTCCACTTCTGGGTTGGCCCTCTGATAATACCCGCTCTTCACCCGAACTCTCCATCCGCACCTGTTCTGTCTGCCGGGTTTCGGGTTGAGGATTTCTGTCCACTGCCTACACCACCAGACTGGACATACGCCATGGAAACAACATCGTCGTGACCATTCCCGGGAGCCTCGATTTCGACGACTCGACGACGACGACGACGACGACAGCGACTAGAGACAGACGCCCAAGGAAAGGGACAAGGGATATATCATGGTGGGAGGTAGGCGGGTGCTGCTCTCAATTGCAGCACTTGCTCTCGACACAGCTCTTGGAGGTCCGCTCTCGCCCTGCCCTGCCGTCTCCCGCGAGGCCTTGCTAACCGTCTGACACAGGTCCGCTCAGATTTCGAGACGATGTCGGGTCAGGGAACAACAGCCCCGTGTCGGCGGGCATCCAGCAGCAGCCTGACACACCAACAACAAGCATACCGCCGCGAACGACGCGATTGCCCCCCGCGCTGCCTTCAAGATCCACAGTCCAAGTCATGGTCACCAAGGGGGTCGAAACGTTTTGGTTAACAGCATCGCCGACGACGACACACACGAGCAAGGAGGGAGATCCAGACCCGTATCCATACCCGGGACAATGGGGCGCCACCGACGAGCTCGAAACGAACGAAGAGGCGCCGACACGCCCCGCCGACGTCTCCGTGTCGACCCGGAGCCCGCCGCCCGTAGCAGGCACAACAACTGAGATTCCGCTCCTCCCAACGGGGCCGAGCAGGTCAGGAGCGTCGCCGCCCGCTCCCGAGACGGCTGTGCTCCCAGTGGACGTCACCGTCAAGACAGTGACGACGTCCCCTCCGAGGCGGCCGCCAACCATGCCCACTTTCAGCTCGGCTACCTTTGTCACGACCGAGTCGTTTGACCTCGGCGCAAGTCCAGCTCAACCGCTTTCGAGTCCTGGAACCCACATCTACTATCCCCCAATCCAGACGAACGCACCCACGCCCGAGACAACGGAGCTCGAAGTAACCAAGGAGGGCTCCAAGACGATTACGGCTACGCCCTGCCAACCATCCGACGACTACAAGCCCAAGACCATCTACTCCATCATCTACACCGCCACCATGACCTGGTACGGCCAGCCGGAGGACTACACCCCCCTCTACCCTCCTATCACCCTGCCGGGGCCGTCATGCGTGACAATGCCCGTCGAAGAAGCGACCCCGACGCCGGAGCCGGAGCTGGAGCCGGAGCCGGAGCCGCCCCGCTACTCGGTCATTTCCACGACGTGGTGCACCTCGACCGGCGTGGGCACCCGCTTCCGGACGTGCATCCCCACCGTCACCACGACGTGGTTTTACTCTACCAACTTGAAGCCGTCCGAGACGCCGGCCGAGCCAGAAATGATGAACCCCGCTGGTCTGCAACGGCCATTGCCAGCCCCCTCCCCCGTCATCATCCTCACGACAGAAAAGAACCCCGTCGTCATCTTCACCTCGCAGAAGCCGCCCGATTACGGCGTCACCACCGGCCCCGTGACGCGGGACCCCCTCCCCCCGGTCACGGGCAACAACGTGCCGGTCATCACGACGCCCGTGTACGACTCGCCCGGACCGACGACGCCCCTGCAGCAGCAGCAGCCGAGCGACCCTGTCACGGTCGTTGTGCGCCCCACGGGCGTCGTCATCAACGGCAACACCTTCACCGACGCGCCGCCGGCCTCCACGCAGACAGTCGTCGTCAGCGGCGTCTCGTTTACGATTGACCAAACCAGGGTGGTCGGCGGCGGCGCCACCATCACCCGAACAGCGACCCCCCCGCCGACGTCAACGGTGCTCGGCGGGCTGCAGGTGGTGGTCAGCTCATCAGTGGCGGTGGTAGGCGGATCCACCTTCTCGCTCGAAAACACCCCGCGCACGGCCGTCGTCAGCGGACAAACAGTGCGCATCGACGCCACAGCCGTCGTGGTAGGCGAGCAAACCCTAGCGGTACCGACAGTCCCCAAGCCCACCGAAGTAGTCGTGGCCGGCGGCGACCTCATCACCGCCATCGGGCAGTCCGTGCTCGTAGTCAAGAGCACAACCATCACCTACGGCCGCACCGGCACATCCACCACCGTCGTGGACGACGACACCATCACCTTCGGCCCCGGCGGCGTCACGGTGCACGGGACCACACTCGGCGGCCCATCAGCCAAAGCAGGCGTCACGGAATTTGCCGTCGTCGGCGGCGCCACGATCACGCGCATCGGGGCCGACGTGGTGGTGCTGGGCAACAGCACGTTCACCGTCGGCCCGGGGATGCCGTCGACGACGATTACGTTTGGCGGCGAGACCATCACGCTCTCGCCGCGCGGCGTGTCGGTGTCGACGCTAGATCTGCCGTGGCCGTTTGGCCCGACGTATACGATCACGCCGGGCGCTACGATGACGCCTAATGCGGCGCCGACGGGTGGTGGCGGCGGCGGCTCGGCGGAGAAGGACGGCGCGGCTGGGCTAAGGCCCGACGTGCCGGCTGCGGTGACGCTGATTTGCCTGACGATGGGGATGTTGTTCTTGGGCATTTGAGCGGACGCATCATCGTCGCCTGGTGCTTTCAGGGGCGGTCCGATCGAATCATCATCATTTTTTGCTTTTTTTTTCTGCATACGGAAACGAACATAAAAGCGAAGCCGGGGCGTTTTGGGTTGGGGTTTTGGGTTGGTTATCTGGCTTATTTTGTTTGGGGGTTATACTAGGTAATTGCGACGGGGAACGGAGGGATGTTGGTGCTGTGTGTGTGTGTGGAAATCTGTTCACTTATTTTCCGATACGGTCTTGAGACGACGTACGTACGATACCCGAGCGGAAGAAGGAGAGAGACGAGGAGGTGGCGGCAGCGAGGAGGGAGGGCTGGCGGCGGTTGTAGTAGCATACATACAGCGGTGGTGCAGTACATACACGACGAATGGCACGAACGATGACCATTTCGAGACGCAGACGGACAGACCTGGACTCAGTGACAGTGACTACCGGGCATGACTACCGTGCACAAATGCCGACCGATCTCTCTTGGACTGCACACGCGCGGCTCTAGCCCTCCTCCCTCCGTCGACGAGGACTGACTGGACACGGCTGCCGCGTAAAGTCTCGCTTCTAGAAGAGCAAACCACGGATCCGGAGATGAACAGCTGCTGCTGGTGGTCGGAGAAGGATGAGCGCGAGGGTTGCAGCACCGCCACAAACTGGGTGGTAGTGTGTAACGATGCTCCCTCTCCATCTGCGCTTATTACTGTGTATGAAAGTTCCTTTTCTGCGGCCAGCAAGCGCTGCTGCTGCGGTTCCGGCGGCGAAGCGACGTTGCGGATGAAGGGCTGGAAGCGAAGGGATACAACGTCCCGGCGTACGACGCAAACAAACAGTGGTACGTGGTGGTGGGTTTTCAGCTGGCTGCTCTGGCTGCATTGATCGGATCGCTGCTCTTCCCCTGTCTCGATGAGGGATGGATGGGGATGTGTAATAGCAGCGATCATATAGAGAGGCTCAGCCATCATATCATGATGCGGATGGATGGGGATGGGACGAAACAATCGCCTGCGTCTGTCCCTCTCTCCTCTCTCCTGCATTCCTGGGGGAGGGAAAAGGCCGGAAGCGAGACAACTATCACGACCTGACCTGCCTCGCGGGATCGGGGGAGTTTGAGTGTCTGTAAAGTGCCTGCGTTCCTGCATCGGATTCGTTTATGCTAGCGTGGGCTTGCGCGGAGCATTTGTCCACCAATTGGGGTGGGGGGGGCGCATGTTGCGTGCCGGTCCGGTGTTGGTGTGGGAGTGTCAGCACGGGAGGCGTCGTCGTCGTCGTTCGGCCAGGTACCCGGTCAATAATGCGTGTTTGACAGTTGAGGCCATGCTGCCCGGCTGACTGATGGCTCCGACGCAGGCACAAGACATGGCACATGGCGCGGGCGCGGGCGCAAGAAGGGAAAGGAAAGAGGGGGAAAGGGTGGGTGTGGTGAGCATGTGCCGTCGTTGCATTGTCATGCGTTGGACGTGCCGACTTTTTGTGTGCGGCCTCACCTCGGGTGTGGAGGAGGGAGGGGAAGAAAAGGTAAGGTGAGGGGCGGTGCACTTTGTCAAGATTTCGATGCGGGAGGGCATGGTCGTCTTGTCTGTTTCGTCTCGTCCCAGCGTGAGGAAGGGAGGTGGTCAGGGGCATGTTTTGGTTCAACTCGATTCGTGTCAAGGTGGGGAGCTGGAAGGGGGGAAACAGGCCAAGGAGGGGTAATCGGTTTGTTCTTAGGGGCAGTCTCCCTCGTGGTATCAAGGTGCTTACCGGACTGAACATGGCTGGCTTAGCTCAACACTGACGAGGCTGAAACGCCATTATTCCGGAGAATCAAGGAATCACGACCTCCGGAATCGGACTGGACACATTGAAGGCAGGAGTCAAGGCTCACCTCCTGAACAGAGACGCCTCACCGACGACATCCAACCCGTCCATCCCGCATACACACACCTTCACAGCCTCGCCCCAGACATCGCTTCGTACCTACATCCGCACCTGCACAAGACCAAAACTGACACACGAAAGCAAACCCGGTAGAAGCACCGCCCAGCTCAATCCTCGCTTCCCATTACCCCTTCAGCTGCCCTCCTCCTCACACAAAAATCCTTGAATCGCCTCCAACCCCTCCTCGCCTCGTCCCGTCCCGTTCAATAGTCCAGGTTGGCAGACTCGACGTGCAGAACCTGCTACCGACCTACTTACTCACACACCTACCTATTGGCGCACGTACGTACATACACACATGGCCAATTCGCCCCCTCCAGCTCGCGCTTTCTGGCACTGGAACACCCCACCTGGCCTGGCCTGGCCTGGCCTCGCCTCCCCGCGCATACATGTGCCGTGCGTGGTGGGTATGTAACTAGCCTTGCCTCTCCTCCTGCCGGGCCGCCGAGGAGACCATAAATCGCCACGGACGGCTTGTCAAGGAGAGGGGAGGAGAGGGGCGATCCCTTCCCCACTGGAAGGTATCAAGACATGTCTTCGGGGATGTTGGGGAAAGGGGTATTGAAACTGAGCCGCTATCGACATGTCCAGCTCGGGTTGAATCCGATGGGGGCCGAGAGGGCGAGGAGCTCACATCGCGGTACTTCAGGACGGGATGCCTGGGTGCTTGTTGAAGTCATAATACCCTCTGGCTGGCTGGATAGGGCGGATGGGTGTCAGACATGACGTTGGCTTGGTCGTATCCATGTCCGGTGATGCCGGAGCAGGTATGTTGGTAGGCCAAGCCTGCCTTCTCGATGCGAATGCATGTCAATGGTGAGCTGAGGTCAGATGGATGGGTAGCTTGGAAGTATGTGAGCCGTTCTCGTAACTCCAGAAAGCCGCGTGCAATAGGCTGAGGTAACCACATCTGCGTCTTCCTAGTGTCCGTGGTCTCCAAAAGATTGGATCTGGTCCCCATACCATATGGTTGGTTACATTTCCCGTAATCACGATCCTTGGGGTCCTATGTGGTGACAATGGCAAATATTTGAGAACCGAGGAGGTTTCCAACACATGCAGCACGCCTTCAAAGTTGTCGACACACACCCTAGCCAGATTGAGTGGAGGACTAGATAACTGAACACAAATATGGCCACAAATATTGACGAGGATGCCGACATGACACATGTAGAGGCCCATCTAGATATCTCGTTGGAAAGAATCCCATGTCGAGCCTGAACGGTGCTGGGACAAACACTCCGTCTCCACGACATCCATTCCTCCACCTCCTTTAGCACCACCACCTCCGGCATCTCTCAGTCCCCCTTCCCACCCGAACAGTAAAAAGAAAGAATGTCGGCAAAAAAGAACATACAACACCAGGGATTCGCTGGTCGTCACCGACCCAACTACTAGTCTGGCCCTCACTGGCTTATCTATGGGAGAGCGGACGGGATC
Source organism: Podospora tetraspora (assembly GCA_027943155.1). Lineage (NCBI taxonomy): Eukaryota > Fungi > Ascomycota > Sordariomycetes > Sordariales > Podosporaceae > Podospora > Podospora tetraspora. Next base: position 3,012,178 of record JAQKAE010000005.1, read on the forward strand.
CCGAGTTCTCCAGTGGGTATGGTCGTATGTGCTGGAGATGAAGGGAGAAGGAGGCTATATAGGGAGCAAAGGGGAGCGAGTGGTAAGCGCCAGGGAGGAAATTCCTTGGGAAAGTCGGCTAGGGATCGGGGGGTGTTGGGCTTGGAGAACCTCGCAGCAAGAGAGGAGATGGGCAAAAGATAGCATGGCACTGCCCACCTTCACGATACCGAGGGGGGGAGGGAGTGATGATGGGACGCTGCTGCTTAAAATGTCACTACAGTCGTTCCTCGAGTTACCGATCCGCATATCATCAGCATCGGTGAGGGAACGCAGTCATCACATTGAAGCGCGGGATCCAAAAGACCCCCAGGCAGAATCGAAGAAAACAAGCTAATTACAATCCCAGCGCCCGCAGCACGCGTCCCTCGAAACTATTCCATCTCAAGTGTTGGTCAACCTCTCACGTCGACAGCAGAAGTGAAGTCGTGTAAACAAGCCCCTCTCGCACACTACGCCCCGTCGCAACTCAGCTCAACTCAGTCCGTGCCGCCCCGCTCAGAGCTGCTTGCCCTTGCCCTTCCCCTTGACGTCCAGAGCAGGATACTCCTCAACCTCATCCCCGAAAGCATAAGTCTGCGAGATGCGCTTCTGACGAGCCTCTTCCTCCTCCAGACTCAGCCGCAACGCTAGGGCCAAGTCTTCGTCCATGTCCTGTCCAACGTCGGCAGTATACGATGGGGGCGCCCGGCTGGACTCACCGCGCGTCACCACGGGAGTCTTGGCTGAAGGCGACGCCGACGACGATCCCTTGCCCTTCTTCTTGTCCTTGGGCTTGATCTTGACCTGAAACTCGTACTCGGTCGAGCTCTGGCCCTGAGGGGCTTCGCCCACACCATTGACGCCTTCGAGGAGGGAAAGCCGGATGGCGCGCTGGATCTGAGCTTCGTAATCGTCGTCCGTTTCTTCTTGAAGCGGCGGCAACCCGGAACCACTCGCGCTAGCGCCCGAAAGACTGGGCTCGGGAGTGACCGTGTCGATGCTCCCCGCAGAGGAGGCCGTCTCGCCCATGTCGGCAGCCGACCCAGTGTCACTGGCGCTGAGGCGGCGCTGCTCTTCCATCTGGAAAGCCTCCTCTGATATCATTTGCGCGTAGCGGACGGCTTCTTCGTCTGTGAGATCGCCGAGTCCGACACCGAACCTGTTGCGCAGCCGGGCCAGCTCTCGGGAGCGGTTCGCCTGCTCATGTCGGAGCTCAGCCTCCTCGGAGGCGATGTAGTCAGACATGGCCCCAGACATGGCGCCCCCATGACGGCGGGTGGCAACTCGACCATTGACATCCGAGTGACGACCGCGACGCTTCTTGCTCAACGATTGACCAGACGAACTGTATGTCCAGAAGCGGAGAAAGGTACCATACGAGAGGATACCACGGAGGCTTGTCGGATCAGGGTCCAGGAAGATGGCCCTCACGGCGAAGTAGTTGGCCTGCTCGAGTTCGGGCATGGCATGAAGAATGTTGCGCGGGATGCGTCCCGATGATTTGGCGCTGAGGGTGCGGACGGGCTCCGTCGTCGAGGCTAGCGGATCCCATGCCTGGACGAGCCCATCTGTGCCGCCGTGAGCGAGATACAGGGCCGAGACAGCAATACAGGTTATCTCCGGCGAATCTGTCTGGATCACTCGGACTGGGCTGATAGAGCCACCAACCGGAGCGTCCCTGATGTTCCATGCGATGACCATACCGGAGCTCGTGCCAACGGCGATCAGACGCCCACGGCGACCAGGAATCTCACCCGTGGCGTTCGTAGAGGTTGGCGTGCCAGGCGTGGCAGATGCGGCCGCGAGAGTTCCAGGGTGCAGAGGATCCTCAGTGGCCGTAAGCAGGGCAAAAGTCGACATGTCGATGGCACTGGTGGTGATCTCAGCACCCGCTAGATGCTTCAGCGATAGCACTGACTCTCGCCACTCTTCGCACAAGCCGGCAGGTACTGGGGCGGGTTCCGCTGTCACCTCAACCTCCTGGGAGACGGTCTCGGCGCTGGTCGGAGCCGGTCCGCCGAAAATCGAGGCAGACCTCGCCGGCGTTGGCAAACCTTGAACGGCAGGAGTGAAGGCTTCCTCGGGCGTCGCATCCCCGGTAATGCTGAATCTCGTGAACCTCTGCAAGGACGCGGGTTCCCCCTTTTCGTGGCCGCAGGTGACAACGACGACTCCCTCACCCGCTCTAGCCTCATCACCGCCCGCGAAGTCGACCTCCAAATTCCGCCGCATATCCCAACCATTGCAGACGGTTCGGAAATGCGAGGGGTTGTACCGCATGAACTTTTCGATTTCCTGGGCTTCGGCGATGGTCTGCTCCTTGCTCAGATTCATGGCGTCGCAAGGGGACCGAGGGGAGTAGGCGCCTCTAACAGCATTCTTGTCAAACTCGTCTTCGCGCGCAGTGCGACGAGTTTGTCCAATGAGTTCCCAGTAGACGGACCGCCCGGCATTCCACGCTTCCTTGATGGTATTCTCTGTTTTCGCTCGAGCGAGGGGTGCAGTGGGTGTCGAGGTGAGATAGAAGACTTCGCCCAATGCATTCAAGGCCACGGCCCAGACCCGACCGTTGGCCTTGCGTTTCTGGTTGTAGCTGTCATCCACTTTGATGTCGATGATGGGAACGCCTGGGCTGAGAATCCAACGAGCCGTCATATCACCGTTGGAGAACCGGGGACCTGTGGATTCGCAGCGGAGGGCGTAGCTTGTGACAATGCCCAACGTCGATCCCGCAAGAATTCCCACCATGGACTGCGTCATGAATGGCACATTCGTTGACTTGGCAATCCACACCGAACTGATCGCGTCCGCCATCTCGGGAATCTTGGGGATCTCTGGCGTCATGTCGATAATGGCGTTATCTTGGCTGAGATATCGAGTTCGTAGCTCCCCAATAGCGCGGAGGCTGACACGTCCACCGGGAAAGCCCTCGCCGCCAACCATGCCATAGGACTGGCTGACATCCATGACGTTCGGGACGGCAGCGGGACCGTCACCGACCCCAAACGGCTCGAGATTCGGGACCATGTCCTCCAGTTGCGCAAATGCAAAGGGGTCATCCAGGCCCGCCTTCTCGATCCTGCCAGTCGTGGGGTCGCTGATGGTGCTGATGCACAAATCGGCAGCACCATGGATGGCGCGAGGGCCTTTTTTGCCGCCGACAAAGCTGGCATGAATGTTGGTAATCATCCACGGAAGCTTGGAGTTGTAGGTCAAAACGGCGCCGTCCTTCTTTCCCGACTGGCCCGAGCGGGGAGCCACGCCTCCATTGCCGGGTTTCCCGCGTCCCAAGCTTCTCAACAGTCGGGTTCGGAGCAAGTACTCGCTGCGCCACGATGCTAGAGAAGATAAGCGTGTGAAGGATCGAAACTCGGTCCGAATCACATCAGCCGTCTCCTCTTCGTCGGCCTTCTTCTGGGTCGACAAGACATCGTGTCCAGGGAAGTAGCGCAGGAAGGCTGTCCGCCATGCGTACGGGGTGGTGACCAATGCGTAGAAGCGCTTCGAGACGAGGGCCACTGCAGCGTGAGAGTCGGGGTGCAGATGGGAGAGAATGTAAGTCAGGATTTCTGCAACAGCAAGTTAGCATAGGCCAAAATCCTGCGTCTCTGGAATGGGGAAAACATGCCGTTTGGGAAATCGGTCAATTGCACGCCCCCAGAGGCCGATCCAGGACGCTTGACGACCTGGAAAGCCAGAGGAGGGCGAGGGGATTGCCGAAGGACATTGCCCCTCAGTCCATTTTCATATTCCAAGATTCGCTGGCCGGCCCGAGAGCCTGGGAGGGCAGGTCCGCCCGAGATACTCAGTCGGTCCAGCCCATAGTCGAGCTCGCCAGCTTCCGAAAAGGCGGACCGCGAGCCTGAAGACGTGCTGCAGGAGCGGGACGAGCCAGGGAGGTCTGGCGAGCCTGGTTGCGCGAGAGGAAATCCATGTTGAGAGACGGGGGGAGAGGAGCTTTGGGAAGGGTTCGAGCGAGGGTCGCGGTTTGAAGTCTCGGTCAGCCCGTGCTGCATAAAGGATTCGGAGCGGGTTTGGGGGAGGGTTTCCGGCTGTGCAGACAGATTTGCACAGTCAATTGATGGCAGAAGCGGGCGAGATGGCGAGACGTCTGGAGAGTTGGGTCCTTTGTCCTTGTCCGTGTCCGTGGCAATTCGAACCGTCGTGGTTTCGGGATGATGATGAAAGACGTGTCCCTGTTCTCCGGAGATCTTTTTCGCGTTGTCGTGACTCAAAGTCGCGGGCTTACCCAAGAGCCGAGGATATACCGGGAGATAAGGCGTGGAGCCAATCTCGGAAGCTTGACTGGCTGAAGCTCGAGGGAAACTGAAAGGTGGTCCAAGCTCCGAGCTCAGTTAACCCGAGCTTGAAATTGTGTCGCCATTCTCAGGGTTCTTGGTGCTGAGATGATTCAATGTTGAGTGAGGTGAAATATCATGACAGACGCGCTGGACAGGAGTCTCTATGCCCTGGTCGACAACAAGAGGAATGGGACTACAATTTTTCTGGAACAGTCAGCAAAAGCCCTACTATGTCCCAGCAAACAGAGAGCAACGCCACCCAGCCCGCCGCAGACCGTCATGGCCATCTCAGCCTCCAGTCTCCAACAGGAGAGGCCTGTGTGATGGATGCCGCCCCAGCGCGTCACGCTGTCGACGTCCGTCATGAAGAAGCCCGTCGGCTAGGCTTTGCATTGGAAAGTCCAATGAAATCTTCCTGGCCAACATCAGGTAGGTAGCCCAGTGTCCGGTCGCCGGATGGCGGGACTGCAGGACTTTTGAGCAGTCGGTTTATCTGCGATCACCAGAGAGGGAGAGAGGAGACCAAAAAACAACGGTGCGAACAACAAGTTACCGCCCCATCCAGGCCACACCTGTCGAAGGTGAGATGAGGACCGGCGACCAGTGGAGAATCCCGGCGACGGCTTCCGGGGACGGGAGGGCCCGCAAAACTCCACCAAGCCCGTGAGGCCCACAGCCGTTCCCGCCGGTCTCTTTTCTTTTCTTCGCCTTCTCCTCTCCTGCCACATCGAGACGTCTTCACGACAATCCCCTTCCAGAAGACGTCAACCCAACCAGAGTCCAGACGATCGCTTGCCCAAGTCAGCGTCCTAAACGGCTGATCAGTCGGGTGCAGTACCTCATCTGCTCATCATCCAACAACTGGTGATTTATCCCCAACTGAACAGGGAAACCCGCCGGTTCGCCACCCACTGCTGAAAATCACCCGCTCGAATGATCACTTGACGAGCCCGTCCTTCCTCTTGCCACTGCTCGAAAATCCTGTCGTTCGACTGCCTCGTCACCCATCCAATCCACACGCCCATCCGGCTATTCATAGCCGTTGCCCTGATGGGGAACAGACCCCCAGCCAGCCCGGGGAAGCAGGTCTCGCGCGCCGTGCAGCAGCAGTCGTGCTCGGCCCCCCCATTGGGCGTCAACGGGCCACACGGTTCGCGCGCGCGGGGAATGCGTGCAGACACCCGCGCACGCGCTGCCACCTTGGGTTTCTGCCCTCGACCTGCTGCAAGATGGGCGAGTGTTGTTGGGCGAGACGTCGAAACGAAACGGAACAGAGCAGACTGGAAAACATGACGTTCTCTCTCCCTGCAATCGGAAGACCCCCAAGCACGCGAGAAGTGGAGCTCTGGCGGGTGACGCGATTCCCGTCTTGCGATCTTCGGCTGCCCAGTGCGTCCCGTCGACGCCTTGCCGGATTGAGCAATCCGACGAGGGCAAGGGGGCATGGGCGAGACAACGGCAGCCCGACAAACATGTGCGATAACAGGACGACGACGACACCGTCATCCTCCGTTGTGTGCCTGCGCATGTCTATCCTGCATCCGCCAGAAAACAGCAGTCGGTTACCAACTCTGACGGACGCTGCGCATGTCAAGCTGAAGGCAGCGTCTGCAGACGCGCTGCTGGCGGGCGCTACGCTGATCTGTCAAGCAGACGTCGCTGGATAAACTCGTCCTCGGCGGCTGCTTTTCCGACGTCGCAGTGCGAATTGGTGACCGAAGGTGCTATACAGACCGCCCCCGGCCCAATAGCGAGAGAACCCAAGAGATGCATTTCCCGAAAGCCATTTAATCAAACAACAATGCCGGAATGACGCCGTCGCCGACCACCGACCCACGGTCTCGGGTTGCCCGTCGCCTTGTTGGGGGGTGGTGATTCGAAAAATCGTGGACCTCCGCACTTGCGTCGCAGTGCGGGGTGGAAGAGAGGTTGACACATACCTGTTTCCGAGCATCACCGCACCCGGCCAGGCCAAGGCCAGCACCATATGGCATCTTTCTCCTCCATTGCCGCCTCTGCTCCCTCGTCTGAGAACGCATGCGACGTCTTCTTTCGCCACTTCACTGCGTTGACGTTGGTACCTTGCGGATGAGAACAGCAGCCAGCCGAGGTGCGAGGTCGCCCCCGACCCGACAGGCTGGTCGTTGGCTTCTGGAGGGCGGGTCAAAGATGCGGAAGAGTTCCACAGAGACCGTAGGCACTGGCCCGTCTCCTGGAACTGGGCCAGCCACGCCGGGCAAAACTGTTTGCCGGGACAGCCTCTGCCTCCCGTGTTTCTGGCCTGTTCCACGGAGGCGTCATCTCGGTGTCGATTCATGATGGTTGTGTCGTACAGCTTCGGCAATTTTGCGATTAGCCCGATCGTTTGGGGTGCGTGACAGTATCGCGATGACGGCTCTTGTGGTGCTTGCTTGGAGTAAAAGGTTCGATGTGGTCCAGGCCGTTCCAGTTCCTGTCCCGCCACCATACCAATTTCGTGTCGACTACCGGTATCCTGTAGACTGTACGCCACTGGTCGGATTGTCGGAACAGTTCAGCGGTGATCTAGACGCCTCGCCAGAGTCCAGACAACGATGCCAACCACTTGCAACACCGGTACTGTGACATCGTGAGTGCGGCTGGAATACTGGGCGCTATTCCCACAACACGGGTTGGTGAAAGCGTGAAGCGACTCCGGGCAGCAAGTATCTCCTGAGCGAAACCCGCAGGGACCGCTTAATCGCGCAGCGACTCTAGTATGGCGTCGGAAGTCGGTATCTCCTGCAACGATCAGTCAACCCTGCCACGTGTTTGTCTTTACCCGGGGAGTGAGGGGAGATATCCAAGAGTGCTTTGGCGAGCAGCGCCGATGCGACGGCGTCTTCTCCGCCTTGACCCGTGAGCATCAAAACCTAGCCGTCGGTGTGCGGTAGAGTGGCCGGAGCCAAGGTGGTCGTCGGTGATTCTGCAAGCTCCCACACTTCGCACGCTGCGGAATGCTCAATGCGGTTGGTTGCCACGGGGTGTCGAAAATTTTCACCTGGGTGGGTGGTGGTGGTGGACGGGCGGACTGCCGAACATGAGCAGCACATCGGAGTTTCTCTCACGATGGCTGGAGGGTTCGGCTCCAGTTCAAGGTCTGTGGTATGGGATGTCGTCTTGTTTGACTTTTGCATAGGGATGGTCCGGATGCCCGTCTTTGTTCGGACGAGGCGGAGCAGGCCGTCGACGCCGCTGACGGGCCCGTGTCGGCGGATGTGAAAGCCGTGGTGGCCGGAGCCACACCGGTCCACGGGTGGCTTTTTGGCACTGTGAAGGGACCAAGCCTGGCACAGAGCTCCGCGGCTTCGGACTCGACGTGAGGCACCAAGACCACATGGGCTTTGTTTCGTGCTGACTCAGGGGTCAAGGAGCATGGCATGGTCGACTAGTCCTCCTTTTATCGCAATTGCTGGGAATACCATCAAGTTTGGTGTCTCGCTCCGGGATCATTCGATATCAATCCAATATTGGGGGCCTGTTGCCGGCTCCCTTGATCCATGGCGGAGTCCATGAGCGAAAGCGGGAAAAAAAGGAGGCTCTGAGTGGCCGGGGAGCGTTTGCTGGTTTCCCCCTCCTGTCGACTTTCTGGACCCGGGAGAGCACCCATTTGGACGGAGGCGACATTGGAGATGCCCCGCCTGTCCGTTTGGCAATGGAGACGAATCACAGCCCGAGGAAACGGCTCTTTTCCGTTTCCAGAGGGGGGGTGGGGGTGGCCCCGCTTCTGAGTGGACGGCGGCGCCCCGCGTCCGCCGCTCCGTTCCTTGCTGCTGGCCACCCTCCACTTTCCACTGGCACAGTGCCATTGCCGTCTTTGGGGACTCGTCCAAAAGATTGGAGCACACAAAAGCCACCTGTTTGTCTCAACCCGCCCCAGACGCCTGGGAATTCCCAGCGCCGCGACTTCGCGGGCGAGCGCCTGACCCAACGGCTCGTCTGCCCGTTTTTTCTTTGCTCTTGTGCGACGGGAAGAGGCAGGTCATCCACCGCGGCGGGTCAACCTCGACCTCGAGCTGCGCCACCAAGAACCAAGACGACAACAATCAGCGCCGCAGTCGCAATCAGAGCAATCTGCGAATCATTGGCGAGGGGGACAGGCAACAGCAGTTGTCAACAAGAGGTGGTCCCATTGCCCACTGTATCAGGTATCAGCCAGGCGGTGGACTGGACGCCAGGCCACCGTTCGCTGCCCGCCCGGTTGACGCTTCCGCTGTATGGGGCAAAGCGGGTGCTGGGCATGCCCGTGTCTGCTGTCGCCCACTGTCGAAGCGTGTTCCACAATTGGCGAGGGCCATCGCTAGCGTGCTGCACCCTCCCTCGTTTCCTGCCCGTCACCCCCGGGCCAGTGAGCCAGTGGTGTCCCCCAGTGCCCAGCGCCGAGCCCAGCACTCCCAGCAGGTGCGGTGCCCTGCGCGCTGCGTCCTGCGTGCTGGTTCTCCCATCCTGGCAGGTGCTTCGCTTTCTTGCTGGAGCGGGACTAGCCCGCCATGCCTGCCCACCCACACCCCCGTCCCCCGTCCCCCGTCCCCCGTCGTCGGGCCACACCCCCCAAAGTCCCGCTGTCCCAAACGGCAAGCGTCTCCGCTTTTCCCAGCTCCTCTCTCTCCCTTCCCGCTCCGTCCACCCACATCACCTCTCGCTCTCCCGCTCTCCCTTTCCCTAGAGCACACCCTCGAGCAGAACCCCGTCTGCCGTCGACAATCCCGACGCCAACAACACCCGTCGACACGCCCGAGTCGACGACACGAAACAATCGAACCCGAAGAGGAATCATTGCCTCTCGCTTCTCGACAGCGAGTGGCTGGTGGAAGTACAGTGAATTGGGGTCTGTGTAATCGGCATCGTCGTGCGAAGGATTGCATCTTCCCGCGCGCCTCGGCCACCATCTCCCGGTTGCCGCCCTCGAAATTGTTCCCCGACCGAGAACAGTTCGCCCCCCTCCTCGTCCTCATTACTGGTACGAAAAGACACACCTCCCTCGTGTGTCTCGCCCAACCAACCAAACCTCCACCCCTCAACCCACGACGACCGCAGCCGCAATGAGCTCGACCGCGCAAGAAGGAGCCGCGGTGCCCAAGGACACCAAGGAGAAGAAGGGATTCAGCAAGCTGCTGTCTCGCGCCAGGACCGTTCTGAAGAAGGCCGACCGCCGCTTGTCGACGTTTTCCACCAAGGGCGCCCCGTCTGCGGAACCTGCCAGTGACAGCCGGTAAATCCCCCCCCCTTTTGCACGCTCACCTCCAACTTTTGTCGCCATGTCAACTGCGACATCAAGCTAACCGCCCCTCAGCGATGTTGCCGCCGCTCCTGTCGCCGCCGCCGCCAAGAAGGAGGTCCCGGCTCCCGAGCCCACCAAGGTCTCGAGACGGGAGGTCTTTGATGAGAGGGCGAAGAAGCTTTGCGAGCTCTATGGCGTCGAGCTGAAGCCCAATGACTGGCACCAGGCCGAGGGCCACGTCCTCCGTGTCGAGAAGCCGATCAAGATGCGCGTCCACCGCAAGTGCCACGTCTGCAGCGCCTCGTTCGGCCTCGGAAAGGAGTGCCCCAAGTGCAAGCACCCTCGCTGCAAGGAGTGCCCCCGCGTCCCCCCCAAGCGATCCGAAGCCGAGAGGGAGGAGAGCCGCAAGAAGCGGGCCGCCATCCTCAAGGACCGCGCCGAGAACCCGACCATCGTCCCCGACTGGGACCTCAGCGACAAGAAGTACGTTCTCAAACGACCCGCCAAGTGCGGCGGCCAGGACCTCGTCCACAGGAAGCCCAGGCAGCGAGTCCGCAGGAACTGCTGCCAGTGCGAGAAGCTCTTCGCCGCGCACGTCAAGGTGTGCGAGGGCTGCTCTCACACCCGTTGTACCGACTGCCCTCGGGATCCGTAAGTCATGCCCACCATGGTCCTCTCGAGATAAACGATGCTAACCCCTGAACAGATCAAAGAAGGATAAGTTCCCTTACGGTTACCCCGGAGACGCACCAGGTACCAAAACGGGACATTATCGGTGCCATGATTGCCAGACTACCTATTCTGCCTCACCGCCATCGGACGACGCCTCCTGTCCCAAGTGCAAGCATCGGAACTGCGCATCCTGCGATCGCCTGACGCCGAAGAGGGTCGAGCCCGAGCCGGATCCGGAGGTCTGGAAGAGCGTGCAAGCCAAACTTGCAGCCTTGAAAATCTGACCCCCTTCCGCACTCGACCTACCCGTCCGTCAACTGAAGGACGGATATGGGCGAGGGCGCGAAGAACCTTGAATTTTGCGAGCGAGCGAGCGTGGGATCAACCCGAGTTGCAGCGTTTCCTACTGGATATCACCCTCATTCTGATTTACACGGCATTCATTCGCGATCTCTTCCGGCTCCGGAGAATGACACCATTTCACGCCACGAAACACACATACAACAACATAACGAAAAGCGGTCTCAGCCGGCGATTTGCGGCCGAATCGTCCATCGTTTCCCCCCGGCCACATCACCCCCCTCACGACTAATGACGACCCCGCCGACCTCGCGTTGGTACATTCACACTATTCTTATTCACGATCACGACCGGCAGTCCCGTTTACGACCCATGGCATTTGGAGCGCCCGCATCAACTCCCCATCCTGCGCGACCCCTCGACCGACACAGCACCGAAGGATCGACCATGATGGTTCACGCATGAAATCCACGATGCCGATAGGGTGGACGAGGGGATTCTGTTGCCGGACCGCTGGCTGGGGAATTGCATGGATTGGTTTGGAGGTCACTGGTCGGGAAATGGTTTCATGGGCATGGCGGGCGATTGGCGGACGGCACGGCCAGGAGTGCCTGGGAGGGCGATGGGTTGCGCCAATGGCATGGCCAGGGACCGACGAGCCCAGGAAGGAAAACATCGATGGCCAGAGCCAGCCTCTGGCCCTCATTGTCTCTCCCGCCTGACCCCGACCGGACAACGAGGCATTTCAGTAGACGGGTTGATCTGGAGAGAGAAAAGAACACGATTGTCATTTCCCCCCACTCCCTGCATTTTGAGACAGAATACCCATTTGATTTTTCTCCAAGCAATGCGAGGACCAACTGCAATGCCAGAAACCAAATCCCAATCCCAGGGCAGCGGGAAACGGGGTCCGCAAACAACACGCGCATGTCACACACGAATGACGAAACTCGCGGCCGCCGTCCGTCGGGTCGGGGGGCAACCAACCACCCGGCTCCCATCTCGTCGGGTTTGGGCTGACTCTTTTTTTTTTCTGCACTTTTGCCATGTGGAGTGTGTGTGTGTGTGTGTGTGTGTCTGGCGGTGAGTGGTCGCCTCCTGTGTGGGTGTGGTTGTTCTGCGCCGCGCGCCCGCCTGTTTTTTTTTGCTGACTGGCACTGGGCTGCGTGTGTGTCTGACAGACAGATGGACAGTGTTTTTTCTTTCTCGGTTGGGTGCTGCCGTCGTCGGGTTCATCTTGTGTTACACACCCGCGACCCGCGACCCGGGGAGCGGAAGTTTGGGGATGTAAATGGCATTTTCGGTCTCTGGTGAAACAACATCAAAAGACGACGATGACGCGATCTCCAACCGTCGATCGTTCCCAGCACTCCCCTCCCGCGATCGTCGTCGGGTCGTCGGGACACAACCACGTTGTTTGCGTGTCGATCTCTCTTCACACACGAGTCACCAGTCGTCCGACGACAATCGGGTTCTTGGGTCGGTCGGTGGTGCGTGCACCTCCCTCCCTTCCTTAGCCGTTGCCCTTTTCGGTCTCCCGTGGAGAGCCTCGGCCAGACCAAGCACTTCTTTTGGCGCGATTCCGAACAGGGAACGGCTCCGAACAGGGGGGAAGACGAGGAGCTGACAAACAGAAACGGAGCCGGAGGTAAGGGGAGTCGGTGAGCTCGGCGCATGATCCCCAGGGGGGGGGGTGTCCGTTTCCTTTCCACGACCCCCAGCCTCCCGAGCGATGTTGTTTTGCCATGTGCTGGGGAGCAAGGGGGAGATTGCCCGGAAGAGCGGGGGAAGGGTTTGAACTATGGTGGAATGGGTGAGACAGGGAGAGTGGGGGTGGTGTGATGGACTTGCAGAGTCGTGAGATTGTTGAACATTCCAGCAGGAGAGGAAGAGTTGACATTCTTCTTCTTCTTCGGCAAGGGATGATGAATTGTTTCAATCGGGGTCGCACAAAAAGGTCCCGCTCGGCGCGTCGTCCACAGTGTCCGTATCTTTGGCGCGGAGTTCTTCCTCACCGGTCATGATCGGGATCGGGGCGGGGGGCGTGGCGCCGACCGAGCGGCTAGCGAAATCGGTCAGGGTTGGGGTTCGGCTTGGCTCCTCCGTTTTTGACATGGTGCGCCTTGTAAATTCTTCGTCGCCGCTGGGTGTCGATATCAAAACCCGCTGCCCCTTTCTTTCCATGTCACCGTGACGGCTTCATCAGCAGTGGCTCAACCCAGCAACCGAGTAGGTGCTGGGAATGTGCTGAATGCACGACGACGACCCGGCGGGCTGGGACGACAAAAAACCGACAACACTTTTACGGGGTCTCCGCGCCACGTCGTTCATGCAAACCCGCCTGCCTCGGGTAGGGCGTCCAGGCCAGCCCGATGGGGCCCTTTTCCGAACATCTGGCTGGGCCTCTCGTTTCCGCCGGCCTCCAGCAGGTCTTCGTCCACGCGCACGGCGAAGGAAGCGAGAGGAACCGAACAAACAAAAGAGGGGGCATTCTGCCTGTCTCTCTTCCTTGGGCCCGTCGAGATCGTCGGCCTATCCACTGCGCCGTGTCTTCCCCGAGATTTCATTTCCTGGAACCGAGCACCGCCGAGCCAAACACTGGTCCCGATCGCTTGGGACCGCGTCGAAAATCCCCATCATGCGCAGGACAAATTCGAAATCGGCGGTCTGGCGTTTGTGTGTCCACCGTAAGACGAGGGCATGATGGGATGGTGGAGTCTGGACCAGACCGGGCGGTTGGTTGAGGTTTCGAGACTTCAAACCCACCAAGCAGGAGCATGAGTTTTCATCTCCTCGCTGCAAGGCAAGGTCGTTTCCATCGCCACCCCTCTCTGCCAACCCAGCATCAGACCAAATCTGGCTCCCACGGGAATCAATCCAGCGAGAGAAGTATTTTCACCGTCCCCCTCACCGTCAATCCTGCCCTCCCTCTTCGCGCATCCAGAACCATCAGCAGCAGAGACTGCAATGCAACACACACACGAATCTGGACACACCGTCAACCCCCTCCTGCACCACTCCCCCAATCCGTCGTCTGCGTCACATCTCCCAGTCCCGTCTCCCAATCCAGGGTCCTTCCCAAAACAGTATTCAGTTCCCAGTGTCATGTCAAACAAACCCGATCCGATTGATGAAATAAATGCTCCGAACTGTGGGGGGGGTTCAGTTCCGCCGTCGCGCTTGGAGGCCAGCACTCAAGCTAGGAAAGGGAAACAGCTCATCGTGGTGTGGTCAGACGTCAACCATCATGCCGAAGAAACACGGTTCCATCGCCCGTCCGTCCAAACGTACGTTGGCGGAGCGCCTGCGCAGTGGTGCGGCAGGGCTCGGGCTCGGGCTCTGTGCTGGCTGGCGCATGAGTGCCCGCTCCGCTCCGCCCGGGCCTGGGCTCCGCACTGCAGGCTTGGGTTGAGTCTCGTGGCATGTGGGAATTCAGTGGATGGGATTTGATGGGGGTTGTGTCAGGCAGGAGCGCTTCAAGATGGGGGCTCTGAGGTCGACTTGACATAAGGTTTGGGTTTTGACATGCTTGGTGGTCGGCCTGGCCGATGGTATTAGTAGTCCGGCAGACGGAGTCACGGAGATACCGTCATTGCCTGGCAAGGAACGGGTGGATTGGCGGTGTTAGTGTTGCATGTTTCAGGTCTTGTGTTGTCGGTAGGGGAACGTTGGCCTTTTGTGCCCCACGGCTTCTAGGAGATGACCAGAGATGGCCCCGTGGGCGTTGACGTGGAACAGAAACTATCTGGCAAATTTTCCCGGCATCTAGGGCAGACCATCCGTGGGTGTCTGTGGCGACGTAAACAGCCCCCTTGACTGAACTTACTTTTTTCTGGGAAGAGACATCCTACTCCGATGCTGTCAGATTCAGTTTACATCGTTCCCGGGTCGGGGATGGCCTCGGAGACCGGTGAGACCGACTAGGTCTGGCAGAGGACATTGTATTCCGACGGAGGCATGTTGACATTCGAAGTTCAGGCTGTCATCCGCGACTTGGCGAGCAAACTGTGTACCTGGAGCGCTAACAAATCTTCAAGTCCTCACCACCACCACGAGAGATACCGAACCGGTGGAGACTTGCTTGCTTCGATGGGATGTGGTTCCATGAGACGAAAAGCAAATGGATCGAGGCGAAACTGCTGGGCCTATGTAGCCACTTGCAGTACCAGGGATTTATAACTCCAACGACCCGTTCAATTTAACGCCAACGCGGTATTGATACCCATCGATCTAGTGATACAGAGATTATGCGTCGCCCCAGTCATACCGATAGCCTTCTGCAAACGATCCCCCACCATTCTCTAATCCTCAACCATCCCACTCGGCGCTATAAACTGCGTAGACACCGCCTTCCCTAACGTCGCCGCCCTGCTCTCCCGCCTACCGCCCTGATTACCGCCCAGCCCACTGTGCGAGCGGTTATTCAGATAGGTCTGCGCCTCCTCCACCGCTCCCCGCGCGCGGTTCTCCTCCAGCGTCCTCGGGTTGATCAACGCCATCAGCTTGAACGTCACGTAGAACCTCCCGCGCACTTCGCCATCAGGCCTCACAGCGTCCCGCTCAACAAGGTGCCAGCCCCAGCGGACGTTGGGATCCCGCTCAATCTCGTCACGAACTGAGAGCTCCTCCACAAACGCCTGGCCGAGATTCTCAGCGGCTATAATGGTCGGGGGATGCGGCAGCGCGGCGCGGACGACGCGGTAGACGTTGCCTTCGAACTGCAGCGTCGCGGGCGTCGTGGGGTCCCCGCCCCAGGCCGAGGAGAGGACCTTAATCTCCGAGACGAGCATGACGCAGGGTGAGGTGCCCGGGGGCTCGTTCGCTCCGCCTGGGGCATTAACGCGGACGGGGTCGCCGAGGCGGACCATCTCGGCGCCGAGGTAGACGCCCGTATAGTGACGGACGAGGACGGTGCCGTCGGGGGTGGGGCCCTCGCGGAGCTTGTTGAAGGTGGAGAAGCAGTCGTTGATGCCGCGCGCGGCCATCTTGGAGGCTTCGAGGCCGACCATTTGGAGTTTGAGGTTGCGCTTCTGCGGGTCGGGGTCTTGGGAGTAGCGGATGGCGAAGGCTTGCCAGTCGACGGCTTCGAAGAATTTGGAGGTTAGTTCATCGATGGCGACGGCGGGTACGCTGAAGGTAAGGAAGGGTCGCATGTCGATGGCTTCTTTTTGGAGCTGCTTGAGGCTGAGGAGGGCGTGGCCCAGGGGGGCGAGGACGAACGTGTAGCTGCTGTCGTCGTAGGGGGGCTGGGCGGCGGGCTTGAGGACCGTGGAGAGAATCAAGCCGAGGCGCCATGCCTGCTGCTTGTACCAGACCATCTCCCCGACACGGAACACGTTGGAGAGGCCTGTCGTGCCCGGTGGGACTTGGCCCTGTGAGAGGGATTGAGGAACGGCAGATATCGGCGGCATGGGCTGAGCCATCGACACGGATGGGTTACTCTGGCGAAATGTTAATGAGGGAGCAAGCACTGGCGCACGATAATGATGAATAGCAGTGCAGGTAGCCCGACAGTCGGCTTGGAGAGACGACGCCACCTGTGCTCGCGCTCTGGCATCGGCCAGACTTCCACCTGCGGGAAGACGTCCCGTCCAGGCAGGACGGGACACGGAAATGGGCAAGGCATGTAACTATATGGCAGGACTTGAAGAAATGACGGAACGTGAAGAGACAGAGATATCGGGGTTTGGGGAGATATGGGGGCTTGGAGCGACGGCGAGACGGAAGAGACGAAAGAGATATCAGGGTTTGGAGAGGGATCGAGACTTAAAGAGACATCGGGGCCTGTACCTGCTGCACTGTCTGGTGCGTTCCTTGCTGCACTGTCGGCAGCTTTCCCTGCTGCACGCTCTGCTGGTTTCCGTGCTGGCCTTGCTTTACTTGCCCCGGGGCTGGCTTCCCCGGTGCCGGTGGCCCTGGAGCCGACTGGTCCTTTCCTGGCTTGGGCATTGGACCTCCCTTCGGAGGCTGAGGTTGAGCGGGAGCGGGCGCTTCGTAGGCAGGGGGGCCCTGTGGCTGTTTGAACTTGTTGGAGTCCACCATCTTGACGCATTGGTCACAGGAGCACCCGGCGGGATCGGTCGAGCTGCTCAACAACCAGAGGGCATGGAGGACGAATTCGCCCGGGGTTCGGTAGACTGAAGTGATGCCGGCTGGGTGTCCGTACAGAAAGTAGTCTTTGTTGGCTCCGTCCTTTCTGAGGGTGCATCTCAGCTCGTATCCCCTGGGGAAGTCGGAAAGCTTGAACTGCCTGGCTGTTTGAAGGACAAAAGGTCAGTTAACGGTCGTGAGTCGGACTGGGGACAAAAGGTCCATACTCTCTGTCTTGGGGAAAATCTGCTGGGCTATGTGGCCCGCTATAATGACCTCCCATCTCTCCTTTTGCTCGACATCCTTGGTCTCGTTGGAGTCCAGAGGCTGGGCCTTGGAACCGACGAAGTTGTACCCCTTGCCGTCGCTGCGCGCAATGGTCAAGGGATAGTAGTCGTCCCCACCATTGGACATTTTCGAAAGAGTGGCTTGGTGGTCGTCGTCGTGACTGGAAAGAAAAAGGGGGCAGGGAGGTTCAATGTTGTTCTGGAGGGTTCACGTGCGAGGCTACCGGCACGTGACACGGGGTTGGTGCTTTGTTTGTGGTTGGAGGTTGGAGGTTGGAGGTTGTTCCAGGTCACGTGCTGGTAAAGGCAAAAGGTTTTAAAAAGGCCGGGGATCTTTTGTGTTGATTTGGGCGACCTACCCCTCGCTCACATAAGCGCTCAGGCCATGGCCGTCAAAACCGCGACAAACCAATTCGTGGCTTCCATCTCTCTCTTGAATGAAGAAAATGGCGGCTTCGTGTCGTCACTTGTTCACCCGAAAGTGTCCTCAAAGCTCCATGCGGGGATGGACATGGACCCACAGACGACCGGCGACAACGGGCCTTGGCGACCCCGGAACGGCACCCCATCCTCCGGAAGGGACCGGCTGCCGGAGCGGACTGGCACAGCCTACAGACCACATTCTTCATGCCCACGACACAAGTTTGATTCCATAAGGTACCCATTGATTGGTATTTGAGACAGAGTCTTTGTGACGAGATGCAAGATGCCCCAGACTGCAAAAAAAAGAGCAACATGAACTTGCCCGGATAACACTCGAACACACACGCCCCTTTCAGACAAAGCCAACCGCCGTCCCGACTCCCGAGCGAACACCGACTTCACCCTTCCGGATGCTGCCGGACCATGATACAAAATGTCTCTCGGCCTCGCCGCTGTTCCG
This sequence comes from Podospora tetraspora, assembly GCA_027943155.1. Lineage (NCBI taxonomy): Eukaryota > Fungi > Ascomycota > Sordariomycetes > Sordariales > Podosporaceae > Podospora > Podospora tetraspora. The sequence goes on from JAQKAE010000005.1 coordinate 3,029,971, forward strand.
GAGTAGGTAGGTACCTAGCCGTCGCAAGCAAGACAACAGACAGCACTGCTTGACACATGTCAGACAACTGTCCCGAAGCGCGTCTTCTCCACGCAGATATCCGCATCCCGCGTCTGTCCAAGACCAATGACCGGTGGAAGCGCCCGACCGGGCCTCTTCAGACTGCCGGCCGGGGACACAAGCGCGGAGAGACGGGGTGCCACAAGGCCTCGTTTCCAGCCCACCTTTCCAGCGACGTGGAATGTGATACGGAATCGTGGCACAAGAAGAGGGGCTTCGTCCAACTGGGCAGGGAAAGGGGCACAAGGTAAGCTTTTGCGGTGTAGCACGGCGGCGGGGGTAGAAGGTTCCATTCCACGTGCAAGTTGGTCTGTGTATCCAAGGAGACCGTCTCCCAGGGACGACAGCCAGCGGGATTTCCTCCCGAGTGCTTGATGCTGAGCAACGTCGGCCCGGAGGCCGGTAGGGCTTGGTGTAGTGTTGTCCGCGATACCGGTGTGGTGGAATCGATCCCCTTCAATTCGGCGGAGCGATTCGAGTGTTGGTGGGAGGGCTTTCAACAAAGGGGTTGTCGCCTAGCAACACCGAGTCCCGGCGAGGCATCCAGCTCGAGACTTGACAAGTCAACACCTCTCCCCAGCCGGATAGACTCTGACGTCAGTGCCACCGGGACGTCAGCTTGGTCTTGCGCCAGGCACACCACCAAGATGTCTATATCTCCAATCTCCAAGTTCATGCTTCCCATCTCTGTGCGGGTGGGGGGACGGCAAAAGACGGCTCTCGGGCACAATAGAAGCGGCTCGCCGTCGCAAGAGAAGCATCAGACCGGCGAGCTGCCGCTGTCTTTTCATCTGCCCAGTCATCCATCCTCCCTCGGGTCCCGCGAGGATGCATTTAGCCTTCTCAACACCGACGATAAGACAAGACGGGCTACACGCACCCAAGCAGGAGGGGGGGGTGTCTGACAGCGCACGACATCATTTCAAACCACCAATCTGTCGCATAAGGCGCAATCGGACGAAACTTGTTTCCTCGTGTCCCGTCGCACAGCAGAGGTCCAAAAAAGCATTCTCCAGCCCCAAGCAGCCGGGAAAACAAGCTCGGATCGACAGCAGGTGATCGACAACAACACTGGAGGTGGACCTGGAGAGAGATGGAGAACCGCGATGGCCTCTGAGAGTCTGGAACAAGTGATGTCGCTTGGAAGTGAAATGTCGGGGCAACGACACGCTATAATATTTTGTTCCTTGAACGTTGTTGCGTTATCCCAAGTGGAGCGAAATGCGTGATTTCGCCGTTTCCACACCGGGGCCGACGTCAACGTTGCAATCGGCGCGGGAATTTGGGGGGGCACGCCACCGCCAACTTTCCCTTTTTCCCCTGACGCAGTGAGATGAGTCCTTGCAACGGCGCCATGCCGCTGTGGTGTCCATTTCCTGGGAGACGGCATGACACCCAACGGCTTTGGCTTGGCCGGCCACTGGGCGAAAACCCTGCATCTTCTGGACGTGATGGATGGACGGGAGGCTCGCCGCCCGTTCGCGGGTCTGCTGCCGTGTGGCCGCCGCGCCGAGTCCTGACAGGTGAAAAGCCAGACAGACATGAGAAAAATGGGCATCGCGAGTCGAGGCTAAAAGAGAACCACGTCGAGAGAGAAAGAGAGGACGAGCGTCTCATTTCGTCAACCGCTCACATCTGGGCCTTGGCGGGAGTGGGCCAATCTGCGTCCGGGCGTTGATTGGAGCCCGTCGGCGGCCGTTCCTGACGGCCCCTGTCGAGGCCGCAAGCTGCCGAGATTGAATCGCCAGGAACCAAACGTTTGCCGCGCCGTGATTGGCCGGGGCTGTGATGTGAACATGGCGATACCCACGCGTGGGCTTGTGCTCATCGACCACCCCCAGCATGGGCGGAGCCCGTTTGCGGCGGCCCACTTCCCAGAGACCCCCCCCGGTCGAGGCCAGGCCTGGAGGAGAGGGAGGAGGAAGAAAACCGTGCTGCCCTGCACGATGCTCCGGGGGGCCGTCTGTACAACCTCGTCCGCATCTCCGTCTCTCACCGGAGCGTCCTCTCTTTTTCGTCCCTATTCTCGTCGTCAGCGTCCGGCCTGGTCCAACTCGCGTCCGTCACTCTCTTATACAAACCGATACGCGCCGCTCGCTCACAGCCCTTGTTGTCGACGACAAACTCTGCTCGTCGCGTAGCCGATCACTCCTTTTCTGCTATGCCCTGACGCCCACACGCCCACCACGTACGACTCCAGCATCGACTGCTCCAGACCGAGTCTCCCCGAGCTCTGACACCAGACCCTCACACAACGACCGACACACACGAGACACACCGCCACCACCATGAGACTCTCCACCGCCCTCGGGTCGGCCACCCTCTTCCTGGCCGCCCAGCCTGCCACCGCGACACAAGCGCACCGCCGCGCCCATGACCAGCTCAGGAGGCACCAGCACGGCCACCACGCCGACTCTTCCAACCACACCAACGAGCTCACCAAGAGGAGTAGCTGCACGCTGCCCGCCCACCCAGACCTCGTCAATGTTCCCGGAGCGAAGAACGGCGGGTTCGCCATGGCCGGCGACATTGAGTGCAAGGACGGCATGTACTGCCCGATTGCCTGCGTTTCCGGGAAAGTCATGGCCCAGTGGAAGGAGGGCACCAAGTATGCGTACCCAGAATCCATGGTAAGTGCCTTTGACGCGTTCGTATCTTGTCAATGTGGCGCGTGCTGATGACGCTGCAGTATGGCGGGCTGAAGTGCAACAACGGCGTGGCTGAGAAGCCATTCCCCGATAAGCCGTACTGTGTCGACGGCACCGGTGCTGTCAAGGCCGTGAACAAGTGCGGCTCGATCGTGTCTTTCTGCCAAACCGTGCTGCCCGGCGACGAGGCCATGGTTATCCCCACTGATGTCGACGACGCAAAGACGCTGGCTGTTCCTGGAATCTCGTATTGGGCTCAAACTGCCGCTCAGTAAGTCAACTCTCCAACCCCCAAAGGAACAACTACTCACCTCGTCATAGCTACTACATCAACCCCCCCGGAGTCGCCTCCGGCGAGGGCTGCATCTGGGGCACCCCCGCCAAGCCCCACGGCAACTGGAGCCCCTACGTAGCCGGCGCCAACACCGTGGCCGACGGCAACACCTTTGTCAAGATCGCCTGGAACCCCATCTACACGGGCGAGGGCTACGCCGGCGTCAAGCCGACCTTTGGCGTCAAGATCGAGTGCCCCGACGGCGGCTGCAACGGGCTCCCCTGCGGCATCAACCCCGAGACGGACGGCTTCAACGGCGTGTCGAGCCCGGTCAAGGCCAACGGCGTGGGCGGCGCCAACTTTTGCGTCGTCACCGTCCCCAAGGGCAAGACGGCCAACATTGTCGTCTACAACCTCGACGGCTCGTCGTCCGGTGGTGGCGGTAGCGGCGGCGTCAAGGTGCCGTCGTCGTCCTCCACCGAGAAGGCCGCCCCGACCAGCACGTCCGCGGCGGCGTCTTCTTCGACTGCCGCGCCGACCTCGACCGAGGCGTCGTCGACGTCCGTCGCCAAGCCCTCGACCTCGCGCGGCCCAAAGTTCATCCCCGGCGGCATCTTCCACGAGAACTCGACCTACACCGAGACTGAGGCGTCCAGCTCGTACGGCACCACCACGAAGCCGTCGCTCGGCGCGAGCTCTACCGGCGGCGCGGCCGCTCCCACGGAGACCGTCCTCAAGGGCGAGGCGGCTGCCGGGCAGACCAGCGGGGCGATTGCCGGGCTCATTGTCGCGTTTGTTGCGGCGGCGGCGCTATTTTAAGTGTCCGCGGCTGGCAGCTATTTTTCAACGTCAGCATGGGTCCATCCAAACACCAGAGACCCGCTCTCCTCTTTCACTTCACCCCCGGTCCGGGAAGAGCAAACACGACACGACCATTTAGACCCTCCTACGCCGGCACCCACTCCGCCGGCTTGTACATGCCTTCCACGCACGACCGAACCGACTCGCGTGCCGCTTTTAGTGTTTATTGTTACTTGGTTGTCGCCTACACGGCAGACCTTCACACCCACCAACCGCTCTTCTTCTTCTTCGTCCTTCATGGTTGGTTGGCCTTTCGACATATATCCTTCGATTCCGACGACGCGGCCGACACGCAATTTGAGTTGCTGTGTATTTCTGATTCTGGTTTTTATTTTTTTCGCCCGATATACCCCTTTTGACGGTTTTATATTCTCATTTTCGTTGTGGATTTTGAGCCACCTTGTTCTTTTTGGGTTGGGGCACGATCGGATGGGGACTGGCGAGTCCTGTCGTTCGGGGCCTGTTTTTGGGTGTTTGGAGATTTTTTGGATGGGGTTGGCGTGGAGTTTTGTGGATTGAGGGAAGGGATGGGGTGTTTGAGGAGACGGTTTCCCAGAGAGGAAGAAGGGGTTTTGAGAGAATGGAGTTGTTGAGTTTTGGGGTTGGGGCAGACAGGGAGAGAGGCCAGGCGAAAAAGCAGAGGCCAAAAGTTTTTAGGTCAAAAGGATTGACGCGGCGACGGTCGGTGCCCTTTTTTGACTCGTTGTGCTCCGAGCTGGTACCTACCTAGACACGAATTTCAAATGAAAGGATGAGATGTCTGATGATAGATTGCTGGTCCCGTTCCAGAGGTTGCACGTGTGAGACATGGACATTGCTGGTGGGACGGTGGCTCCCTTGATACGGGTACCAAGATGTTTCCTCTCCCAGCCCAAGCCCCAATACCACTATCCGGAACACAGATACAATCCAATACTGGTTTGTTTGATAGCGCAAGACCTCTCGTCAGGTTAGCCGTTAGCGAGGTCTGATTCTCTCTTGGAAAGGCCACGTTGGTACAGCTTAAGGCCTCGGAGCGCGGGACCTCTCGTTAGATAACCGAGGCCTGCTTCTCTCTTGAAAAGGCCTCGTTAGCACAACTCTCGGCTTTAAGTTCAGATTTCAAGGCCTCCGTCAATTATTAGATGGCTTTGGGCTCCTATCTTGGATTTCTTGCGCTAACAAACAAACCAGGGCTGGAGTGTATGTACAACTCCCCCCTTCACCTCCCCCCCTGACTCCTCACCCACCCCGGCACATCATCCATCTCCCCGGGCGGCTCCCCCTCACCGACATCATACCTCTGCACCGCAACCTCATAATCCTCCCTAAACCTCTCCATCACACACTGCCACGCCGGCGGCCACCCCGCCCTGACCGCGTTCCCCCCGGCCTTCTTGGCCCCCTCCACCGCGAACCGCCCCGACTGCCTCGCAATAAACCCATTCAGAAACCCCGCGTACACCAGGTTCGCCACAATCGGCTCCACCGTCTCCAGCTCCGGCCGCTTGTTCCCAAACACCAGCCCCTCCATCGGCATCAGCCGGCGCGGGCGCGCCGGCGCCAGCAGCTGCTGCGGCTCGGCCCCACTGGTGCTGTTGGACACGGCGCGCAGGTAGATCCTGCTGACGTGTGAGGGGGGCGCGCGCGGCGCGGGCGGACGCTGCGCGACGTACCCCTCGAGGAGTTTCTGGACGTATTGCGCGGCGGTGACGACGTGATCGAGGGAGAGGACGGCGGCTTTGTTGACCATTTCGCCGCCTCCGGTCTGGTCCTGCTGCCAGGTGAGGAGGAAGATGCGCCGGGTGAAGGAGCGCCAGACGAGCTGTTTGAGGCGGGTGAAGAGCGTGACGTAGAGGCCCTTGGCCCAGAGCCAGTCGCGGTTGTGGGCCATGGCGGCTTGGAAGGCGAGGAAGTTGCCCGCGCGCACGGCGGCGCAGATGGGCACGAAGATGTCGTAGAAGCCCGCGGCTTCCGGGCGCTGGAGGAGGGCGATGGAGGGGAAGCGGCCGAGGAGGAGGTTGGAGGGGATCCAGAAGGTGAGGATCTGCCGGCGGTGCTTTTGGAAGGTGGGCGGGCATTGGCGGTAGGCTTCTTCGAGGCACATGTGCGCGCGGTAGAAGTGGTCGAAGTCGAAGTAGAAGCGCCCGAGGTTGTAGAGGAAGGTTACGCGCTGGGAGGCTGGGTACAGGGAGAGGGCGGGGCCGCTCGCGGAGAGGTTGGTGAACATTTGGACGGCGAACCGGGATTTTCCGCACTGCGTGGTGTTAGCTGCTGGTTCTTTTGCAAGGTATGGTGAGATGTGACATACTGCAAACAGGAGCCGGAGGGTGAGGTTGGCAAAGATGTAGACGTGCGTCTTCTTCCCCTTGGGCGGTGCGAACCTGCCGCTGGTTCGGTCGCCCAGGCAGGACGTAAAGATCTTTTGGATGGTTTCCGCTGTCAGCTCGACGAGAGACTTGTCCGGGTCGTTGTCGGCCGAGCCGTCGCGGATTTTGGCCATCAGCTCGGGCTGGCTGGTCAAGCCGATGACCAGCCTTGACATGGACTCGGAGAGCGACAGGCAGGTCTGGAGCAAGGTCACACCCATCACAGGGTGCCCGAATGCGTTTGCGCATGATCTTGATGGGGGTGTCAGCGAGGCGCTCGTGGCCAAGACGGAGGAGCTGTGACTGACGCGTGGAGATCGCTGAGGTTCGCGTGAAGACTGACGAGGTTGTCAAAGTCGACGTCCCTCCAGTACTCGAGATACCTCGTCATAAAGGCCTGGAAGCCCGGCCATGGCGAACCTTTGCCCTCGGCGGCGTCTTCGATGGGGAGGCACTTGTCGACCGTCTTCTTGAGCGCGTCGCTGCCATTGTTGGGGAAGCTGCTCCGGAGATCTTGGGCCAGCCGAAAGTAGATTTCCGGAACGCTGTTCTCGACCTGGAGATAGCTGCTGAGCTCGACGCCGTTGAGATCAACAACGGCTTTGCGAATGTTGGTGAGAAACTCGACGACCAGCGCCATGTTGGAGTGCGACCTCGGTGGTGGGTAAAGAAAATTGGGTTGGGGGCGAGCGCAGGCGGCTCAATTGGCGATGGAGTGGACTCGATCCGAATTATGTATTAGACAAAAGTTTCTTCACTCGGCCGGCGTTGAGAAGTTCATTGTCTTGAGGTCGAGGTCGAGGAGAGAAGCTGGGATGTGAGCCAATCGCGGCGCGTCAAGCCAGCGGGTGCACTATTCGCACAGGGGCTATTCAGCGGGTGGAAGAGGACTACAGGGGGTCGGGTTGTTGCGTGCATCTGAGCTTTTTTATTTCGTCCCTCCAGCACAACCTCATCCAATGTCAAGATTCTGAACGCCATCACTATCATACAGATTCAATCCTCTGGACCACCATCGCCGACGCCGCGCCTCCACCATTGCAGATTGCCGCAACACCATACTCGCCGGGCTTCAGGGCGTGAAGAAGCGTCACGAGAATGCGCGAGCCCGAGCTTCCAAGCGCATGGCCCAGCGAGATGGCGCCGCCCAATGGGTTTACGTTTGCCCCTTCAAGGCCGAGAATCTTTCACACATTAGCTTTCGTCAGACGGGAATGGGTGGGATTGCCAACATACCTGCTCATTCGCCTTAATGACGGCCGCAAAGGCCTCGTTGAACTCCCAATGCGCGACCTGGTCCTTGCTGATGCCGGCCCGCTCGAGGGCGAGGGGAACCGCTTTTGCAGGCGCGATGGGAAAGTCGATGGGGTCAACCGCAGCGTCGGCATGGCCGCAGATGCGTGCAAGCACCCTCGACCCTTGGCCGTACTCCTGCGCGATCGCCTTGCTCCCGAGCACGAGGGCGCTGGCACCGTCGTTGAGGGTCGATGAATTGGCCGCCGTCACAGTGCCGGTCCCGTCGCGGACAAACGCGGGCTTCAGGGTGGGCACCTTGTCGAGCTTGACGTCCAGGTACCCCTCGTCCGTGTCGACGATGGTGTCGCCCTTCCTGCCCGACACCGTGACGGGCGTGATCTCCTCGGCAAAGGCACCGGCCTTCCAGGCGGCCTGCGCCCGCTCATACGACTGGATGGCGTACTGGTCCTGCATCTCTCTCGTGATGCTGTACTTCTTGGCCGTGTTCTCGGCGCAGTTGCCCATGTGGAACTGGTCGTACACGTCCGTTAGGCCGTCCTTGATGAGCCCGTCCTCGGCCTTGATGTGGCCAAACGCCGGCATGCCGCTGGAACGGGGGAGGTAGTATGGTACTCGCGACATGTTCTCCATGCCTCCGGCGATCTGGGCTTCCGCCAGGCCGAGCTGGATGTTTTGCGCGGCAAAGGCGACGGCCTTGAGGCCCGAGGCGCACACCTTGTTGATGGTGATGGCCTCGACCGAGGAAGGCAGGCCGGCGAAGATGGCGGCCTGGCGTGCCGGGGCCTGCCCGACGGCACCCTGCAGAACATTGCCCATGTAGACATCCGAGATCTTGGAGACGGGCACCTGTGACTTTTCCAATGCCGACTTGATGGCGACGGCGCCGAGCTTCGGGGCGGGTACACTGACGAAGGACCCGTTGAACTATTTGTTTATGTCAGAACTAGACACCACTGGGGCCGGGTATGCAGGCATGCCGACCTTCGCTGTTGGTGTCCTGGAGGCGCTGAGGATGTAGGCGTCTCTGATTTCCTTCCGGAGGCTCGACTGTGTAGAAAAGAGCCGAGCCGAGCCGGCTCGGGATCGCGCCGCCGCCAAACGCAGGGAGGGGCCCATTCGTCCCGACATGGTTCTCGAATTCAGTAGGCGGGTCTTGGAAAACAGAAAAGAGACGCAGGTTGAAATAACAAGAACAAGCAAGGCCGAGAAGATGCAAGAGGGACAAGAGAGGGAGAGAGGCAGAGAGTCGAGATCGAGGGCGAGGTTCGGTCAGACATGACGGCAGTCCTCGGCTTGTGACGGCGGTTCGGTGGAGAGGAACCGCCTCCCTTGCCATTCCGGGGTGGCAGGGGTACACCCGTGACCCCTCCTTGTCGTTGACCTCTCCGCCGCCCCGGGTCTTCCACTTGGCAACGGTTGTCGATGGAAGCGACTCTTTTGGAGAATCGGGACGACGACAATCAGATGCACCATATCACCATGTCGGTGGATGCCAAAATGCTGCTGTTTTGCTTTGAGCTTGCCATGCTCGCCGAGTGAGTACCTGCGTATGTAGGTACCGAAAGCGTGGCAAGCTCAGCTACAGCACTCCTCCCACCCTCGGCCTATACACGATGCATTTATGGACAGACAGACAGACACAGACACAAGCACACGTCGGAGCTGAATCTTGCAGTGGCCTCCTGCATCTAGCCCCAAGCTCATCAAGTAGCCCGTATGCTATGTCTGTGGCCGTCTCCTTTGACCTCCAGACGAGAAGAGGGGAATGGGATTTCGAAGATAGGGGCGGTTCGTTGTTGTTGAAGCTTCAGAGCAGCATCCCTTTCCATGCCCAATGACAGTGCTCCAGATGGAAATGGACAATGTTTGCGGCTGGCACCCAAATTCGACCTCATCCTGACGCCTTTGAGGCTGGTTTCATGCAAGATGATCGGGCACGTGCCTTGGTGATTGTCGAGGCGTTGATTGGCCCGAATTTCTCCGACGCCGCTGTTCTGTTCTGGGAGAGGACCTGTGACTGCTGCGCCAGTGCCCAGCATCCGCCCCGACGCCCCATCGCCGCCTCTTGATTTCGAATCATCGCCTTTGCGTTTGAACCTTGCGAGCTGAAAACCCCATCCTGCCAGCCCAACGACCAGCGACATCAACAGCACTCCGGAAGCAGCTCTACCTCCAGACCACCTCTCCGCCATCCCCTTGTCGATCCCAAGCCAGAGAGACGTCACCGCCTGGGGCACAGTTGATTCACGATGTCGACCGCCGCCCGCCGCCGCCTCATGCGAGACTTCAAGGTAGGATGCGCCCACCCTCGACAAGACAAGCTGCGGTGCTCACACTCTGCTCCAGCGCATGCAAACCGATCCTCCCGCAGGTGTCTCTGCCTCCCCGCTGCCAGATAATGTTATGATTTGGTAGGCTATCCGAAGTCCCCACGCGGAGCACCAGCTCACGATGGCCCTCTAGGAATGCCGTCATCATCGGCCCCGCAGACACGCCCTTTGAAGACGGCACCTTTCGGCTAGTGATGCACTTTGAAGAACAGTACCCGAACAAGCCGCCCTCGGTCAAGTTCATCAGTCAGATGTTCCACCCCAACGTGTACGCAACCGGGGAGCTGTGCCTGGACATTCTCCAGAACCGCTGGAGTCCGACCTACGACGTGGCGGCCATTCTCACCAGCATCCAGAGGTCAGTGGAGGAAGCCTGCCTAAACTGGTTGACAATCACTGACATGCTGGTCCAGCCTTCTCAACGACCCGAATACCGGATCCCCAGCAAACGTCGAAGCCAGTAACCTGTACAAGGATAACCGCAAGGAATACACTAAGAGGGTCAAGGAAACGGTGGAGAAGAGCTGGGAAGACTGAAGGTTCAGAGGACGATGGCACGAAACAAAGCAATGATACCCCCACACTTTGAGACGGAATACCGACGGCACGACTAGAAACAGGGAGCAAGGGAGAGCATATTGCCGACCATGCAACATGGGGAAATGGGGGGGGCCGGGCTGGAGTTTGGCGTGTGTTTTGAACAGCTCAACTCTGTGAGTGAGATGGGTGTTGCATTTGACGGGCGTTGTTCTGTGGCATCACCAAGCGATGTGGGAATTGGGCCAGCTCGTTGTGCTGGCTGGAGCGAGGCCTGGGGCGACAAAGCTCACATTGCCACATATGGGGTTGGAAGCCCACAACAAGGAAGCGAGTCATTGTGTACACCACATTCTGGCCTTCTCGGAGACTTGTCGGCCAGTGGCGCCGTTGAGGATTGTGTGTATACACTAGTGCCTGTAGGGGCTTGGATAAAGAATGGCAATGTGGCAGCACGAGCTTAATGTCTTGGCCGGCATGGCCCTATCTGTGTAACCTACGTGCGGCTCAGATGCTTGGTGGTGACGGGATAGAACCGAGTCTTGACCACCACACCTCTCCCTTTCCAGCCTTGCAGCAAGTTCAGTTGAGGAAAAGAATATCCGGAGGGTGTGTGCCTTGTGAGCCGCCAAACAAGCAGGCAGGGCGGACCTGGAATGGACGCATTGAAATGCAATCTACCGCCAATCTACCGAGTACCGTGACCTGGCGGTGCCTGAGTCTTTGCACCCTATTCGGAGATGCCAAGGGCGGTGTGTGGTGGGATGCATTCCCCCCGAGCCCCCCAATTGTGGTGGCTCACTGCTTTGAAACACCCGCCCTCGACGACCCCCGACGCTAGCGCGAGTCCCTCTGTGGGCGCGTCATTCAACCTCTTGTTGCCAAATGGCTGCTGTGAGCTGTGTCGTAAAAACACAGTTCAGTCGGTCCCTGTCGTCCTTGTGCTCGAAATCCCGGCCCAACTCTCCCCGCGACGCCCGCCCCTGGCCTGGCCACACTGACTGCGAACCCCACCTGTGTTTGGACGACCGCCCTTCTAGAATTTCGACATTCCGTACTGCAGCATCCTTCGACACCCTCCCTCCCTTGGACCTCGCCTGCTCACCTCCTCTCCCCGACATTCGCTCTCCCAGCGTGCGACTCCTCTGTTCGCGGTCAAGTCAGCATTCGACCCTAGGCACCTACGGAGTGCTCTATCCCGACACGACTCCGACTCCGCTTCGGACACTCGGCGCCTTGCTGTCCCCCACAACAACAAACTCCCAACCCCTCTCTCTCTATACGGACGGTCTCCCGCCTTCATGATATTGCGCTGCCCGGCGCGGGAAGCGGACTGCCAAAATGTCGAGCGCAAATAGCATCAAGGTCGTGGCGCGGTTCCGCCCGCAAAACAAAATCGAGATCAACTCGGGCGGCCAGCCCATTGTGCGCTTCGATGGCGCCGACACCTGCACCATCGACGTGAGTCTCTTGTCCCTCGGCACCCCTTCTGTCCCTCGCGATGGTCGCTAACCTTTCCTCTCTCTCACTGCCTAGTCGGCCGATCAAAAGGGCTCCTTCACCTTTGATCGCGTCTTTGACATGTCATGCAAGCAATCCGACATCTTTGACTTCTCCATCAAGCCCACCGTCGACGACATCCTCAACGGCTACAATGGCACCGTCTTCGCCTACGGCCAGACGGGCGCCGGAAAGTCCTACAGTATGAGAAATACCCTCCTATGGTATAGGGACGACGACTAACCCTACCTAGCCATGATGGGCACCAGCATAGACGACGACGAGGGCCGCGGCGTCACGCCCAGAATAATCGAGCAGATCTTCACGAGCATCCTGTCGAGCCCCGCCAACATCGAGTACACGGTCCGCGTCAGCTACATGGAAATCTACATGGAGCGCATCCGCGACCTGCTCGCCCCGCAGAACGACAACCTGCCCGTCCACGAGGAAAAGAGCCGCGGCGTCTACGTCAAGGGGCTGCTCGAGGTCTACGTCTCCAGCGTGCAAGAGGTGTTTGAGGTCATGCGGAGAGGAGGAAACGCGAGGGCTGTTGCCGCGACCAACATGAATCAGGAGTCCTCTCGCTCGCACTCCATCTTTGTTGTCACCATCACCCAGAAGAACGTCGAGACCGGGTCGGCAAAGAGCGGTCAGCTCTTCCTGGTCGACTTGGCCGGTAGCGAAAAGGTCGGAAAGACGGGCGCCAGCGGCCAGACGCTGGAGGAGGCCAAGAAGATCAACAAGAGTCTGAGTGCCCTCGGCATGGTCATCAACTCGCTGACAGACGGGAAATCGTCGCATATCCCCTACCGAGACTCGAAGCTCACACGCATCCTGCAAGAGTCGCTCGGCGGAAACAGTCGCACAACCCTCATCATTAACTGCTCGCCGAGCAGTTACAACGATGCCGAGACCCTGAGCACCCTCCGCTTCGGCATGCGCGCCAAATCCATCAAGAACAAGGCCAAGGTCAATGCCGAGCTCAGCCCGGCGGAGCTCAAGGCGATGCTCGGGAAGGCCAAGACGCAGATTACGACATTCGAGAACTACATTGTCCATCTCGAAGGCGAAGTACAACTGTGGCGCGCCGGAGAAGCGGTACCCCGGGAACGATGGGTACCGCCATTGAACCCAGACGGCACATCGAAACCAGAACCACGAGCCCCCCGACCCTCGACCCCCTCACGGTTACTGTCCGACGTGCGAGCCGAAACCCCCGCCATCTCGGAGCGAGCCGGAACCCCCAGTCTGCCTCTGGACAAGGACGAACGAGAAGAATTCTTGCGCCGGGAGAATGAGCTTCAAGACCAGCTGGCCGAGAAGGAGTCTCTGGCCGCGGCTATCGAGAGACAACTCCGCGAGGCCAAGGATGAGCTGACAATCCTCAAGGAGCACGACGGGAAACTCGGCAAGGAGAATGAGAAGCTCACAAACGAGAGCAATGAGGTCAAGATGCAACTGGAACGGCTGGCGTTTGAGAATAAGGAGGCTCAAATCACCATGGACGGCCTCAAGGACGCAAACTCTGAGTTGACGGCCGAGCTGGACGAAGTCAAGCAGCAGATCCTCGACATGAAGATGAGCGCCAAGGAGACGAGCGCGGTGCTGGACGAGAAGGAGAAGAAGAAGGCGGAGAAGATGGCCAAGATGATGGCGGGCTTCGACCTTTCGGGCGACGTGTTTAGCGACAACGAGCGGTCCGTGGCTGACGCCATCGCCCAGCTCGACGCCCTCTACGAGATCAGCTCCTCCGGGGATCCGATCCCGCCTGACGACCTCCAGGCGCTCAAAGAGAAGCTGCTCGAGACGCAAGGCTTTGTGCGGCAGGCCGAGCTCGCCTCGTTCAACCAGGCCTCGGGCGAGGCCGAGTCCCGCAAGCGCGCCGAGCTCGAGGCCCGTCTTGAGGCGCTCCAGAAGGAGCACGAGGACATCCTCACGCGCAGCCTCGGCGACGGCGACAAGGAGGAGGTCAAGGCGCTGCTCGCCAAGACGCTGTCGGACAAGACCAACGCGCAGGTCGAGCTCGCCGAGGAGCTCAAGGCCGACGTGCAGCTCAAGGCGGCCGAGAACGAGCGGCTCAAGGCGCTGGTCGAGGACCTGCAGGTGCGCGTCAAGTCGGCGGGCGGGAACGCCACGGGCGCCATGGCCAACGGCAAGACGGTGCAGCAGCAGCTGGCCGAGTTTGACGTGATGAAGAAGAGCCTGATGCGCGACCTGCAGAACCGGTGCGAGCGCGTGGTGGAGCTCGAGATCTCGCTCGACGAGACGCGCGAGCAGTACAACAATGTGCTGCGCAGCAGCAACAACCGCGCGCAGCAAAAGAAGATGGCGTTCCTCGAGCGCAACCTCGAGCAGCTGACGCAGGTGCAGCGGCAGCTGGTGGAGCAGAACTCGGCGCTCAAGAAGGAGGTGGCGATTGCCGAGCGCAAGCTGATTGCGCGCAACGAGCGCATCCAGAGCCTCGAGAGCCTGCTGCAGGAGAGCCAGGAGAAGATGGCGCAGGCGAACCACAAGTGCGTTTCCCCCTTTGTCTCAGCACCCCAAACTTTGCTAATATGTGTCCCACAGATTCGAGGTGCAGCTCGCGGCCGTCAAGGACCGCCTCGAGGCGGCCAAGGCCGGCAGCACGCGCGGCCTCGGCTCGCCCACGGGCCTCGGCGGCTTCAGCATCGGCAGCCGCATCGCCAAGCCCCTGCGCGGCGGCGGCGAAGTGGCGGCGGCGGCGAACCCCACGGTCGCGAACCTGCAGAACCCGTCGGAGAATAAGAGGTCGAGCTGGTTCTTTCAGAAGTCGTGAGGTGTAGTAGAAGGCGGCGGGGTGGTGTTCCTTGTAGAAGGGAGAGTTGGGTGATGTGTCTGGTTGTGGGTTGGAAGCATCAACGAAGGAAAGATGGGCGAGCGGGTTTCTTGATTTTGGGTTTCGGTTGGGACGGGCGGGTGGGCATTGTGTTGGCAGTTGGGGAGGTGGTGGTGGGAGTGGTTTTCATGAGACAATACGAAGTAAAAAGACAGACGCAGAGACAGAGAGGGAGAGAGAGAGTTATACCCAAGCCTTTCCCCTCCCCCCCTTTTTTCATCATCCGAGTCTTGTCATGCTTTATGTCATTAGAGAAGAATTAACCATGCCCTTGATGTCCTTTTTTGGCTTGCGTTTCTGGGGTTTGTTTCTTTTCGTTGGAGACTGGTAGAGTATTGAGTCTTGTTGTTTAGGCGGGGAGTCACCTATATACAGGTCTGGGCACAACGGAGTTGAGGGGGGGGGGGTATCGATAGACAGCCTGCGGCATTGTGAGACTACTACATGGCTGATGAAAATGGAGTGGTGCTGCCTGGGGATGAAGGGGTGTTGCAGGAGCGGAGTCGAGCGCGGATGTATACTTCTGGTGGCGATGCGGTCGTGGAAGACATGGCACATCAAGCAAGGCATAGAGAGGAAACGAGTTGATAGCCACGAAGAGATGATCAGGTCGTTGAGGTATGGCGTGAACACGCTTAAATTCTGCACAATACATTGCTAAATAAAGCAAGCCTGTTTCCCCGCGAGAAACCCAGGACAATCCGCTAGATACGTGCTGTCTGCAAAATACAATGACATAAGAAAATCCAACAACCAGTCAACCTCAACCCAGGAGAGGAGAGCAGACAACCCCCACCTCCCAGCCCTCTCGGCGTCCTGCAGGACCGCTTACGCCCTCTTGGACATAGCCATCAGAAGGAAGACCTCGGGCACAACCACCGCCGCCATCAAGACATACGCCCCAATCACCACCGCCACAATCTTGGCATACAGCTTATACAACCGCACCCAGCTCGCGCGCGGGAAGCTCGTCAGCGCATCGCGCAGCGTGATGAACCCCTTGCCACCAACAATCGCCGGCTCCAGCTTCCCGCCAAACGACCGGTCAAACGGCAGAATCACCTGCTCATCCGGCCCCAGCAGGGACGCCTGCACGCGCACCAGCAGCACCTTGGCCGGCACCACAGCCGCGAGCTGGAAGAAGGTCGCGACCAGGAACACCACGAGCCCCTTCCACGCGGCGTCACCAGTGAACTTGGGCGCGCCGTCGGCGTCGGTCGGCAGGCGCAGGCCGAGGAGCCGTGCCGTGAGCGCGGCCGAGCCGAGGGTCAGGGCCTCGGCGATCCAGGTCGCGAAGATGGGGAAGCACGTCGCTTCAAAGGTGCGCTTGAAGGGGGGCAGGCGCTGGTAGAAGCGGAGGGAGCTCGGGGCCGTGATGACAATGTGCGTCCAGGCGGTGATGAGCTGGGTCAGGGCGAGGGGCGCGAGGAGGTGCCCGATGGGGATCCAGGGGATGGCGGCTTCGAGGATACCGCCGAGGGTGGTGCTGGCGAAGGAGATGATGGCCGCGAGGACGATGCCGCGGAAGTAGGAGCGCCAGCCGGAGACGGAGGCGAGGAGACGGCGGGTGGCGCGAAGGGAGGAGGTGATGGGCTTGCCGGGGGCGACGGGGCCTTGGTCGGCGGCGCCTTCGTCGAGGGCGACGGGCTCGTAGGCGGGCGGGTTGGGGTCTTCGACGATGGCGAGGGTCGGGATGAGGGTGCTGACGGTGTAGACGACCTGGGGACGGGGGTTAGCGGTGTTGGGGAGTTTTCGCGTGGGGATTACGTACCACGAGGAAGAGAGGTAGGAAGAGGACGGCGTCGGCGAGGATCACAGCAGGCGCCCACTTGGGGAGGGTGAACTTCTCGGGCTCGTCGGCGAAGCGCCGATAGATGTGCTGCCCGGCAGCGCGGAGATGTTGGTGAACCATTTTGGTGGTGTTGCAGTAACTGCGAGAAAGAAAGCAACGAGATTCAAACGAGAGAAGATGAAAATAAATGGGCGACAAATGCCTAGATAAAGGGAAGCGGATGGCCGAGGATAGATGCCAACTGATCCGTCGTGGCGATTGTTGTCGGGAAGAGCGGGACCAGGCTCCCCAATACGAGGAGGATTGGGCGGTCTTCTTATGGCAAGCCCCTGGAAGAGGGGTGTCTGTTGGGTGTTGCGCGGCTGCGCCGCAGGGGTCCCAAGCGACTGCCCGGACAGTTCCTTGCACGACACAATGCAGGCAGCAGAGGGGAGACGGGACCTGGGTGAGACGAGCGCGGGGCCAATCAGGCCTTGTTGCACTGCCTCACAGGGCGACAAACAGGCAGCGAGCCCCATCTTCCGAAGTCTCCGAGCGCCCGGCCACCGTTCCCGAGACCGAGGTGGGCCATGGCCGGACGAGAATTGAAGGCGTCGTGCATTTATTGATTGCGATTCTGTCCATTCGAAATAGAGATAGATTCAATCCCCATGTCACCACCCGAAGGCCGCGGACTTGGGGCCATGTGATGTTTCGAGTTCGTCAGCTCGCGCTTGGAAGCGGGTGTGAAGGAAGGGCCACGAGGATGCTCGGGGCGTCTCCGGATGGTCGCCATACAACCCCAATCCAGAGCTCTGGATGCCAATGAAGCTTCAGTGTGACAACCACCAAGACCGGAGGGTCCTGTCGAGGGTGGGGTGATGCTGTCCTTCAAACCTGGAGTGCAGATGACAGATGCTCCAACTTCCAAGACACACCTTATCGATAGCGCGTCCTTGGCGGGGTAGCTTCTGAGCTCCCCCCTGAGCCCACCACTGACTTTGTCAACATCAACATCGCCATCAGCAAACCACTTTGCAGATATCAGAATTCCACCGAGCATTTTCACCACATCTCCCACAGCCCGGAGCCCCACACAGCACAGCACATGTCGGCCCCATCAATACCCAACCTCCTCTCCCTGCGGGGTTCCAGCGGCCGCCGCGGGGGCCATGGACGGCGCGGGCGCGGCGGCGGCCACGGCAGCTCCGAATCCCCCTCCGGCGCCGGCCAAGACGCCACCATCCAAGGTACCGACACCGACGCCGCCCTCTCCCGCCTCAGCGCCGTCGAGATGGGCTACCTCGACGACCCCTTCGCCTGGCTGTTCGCACCACGCTCCGGCCCCCCCGTCCGCCGCCTCCCCATCATCAACAGAGGTACCTCCCCCCCCCACCCCCGACCCCGCCGCCCATCTAACCCCAGCCCCAGGTACCTACACCCGCACCACCGCCATCGACACCATCGTCTCGCACTTCCTCGCCTCCACCACCACCACCCCCCCGTCCCAGCGGCAAATCATCTCCCTCGGCGCCGGCACCGACACCCGCGCCCTGCGCCTCCTCTCCTCCTCCCTCCACCCCCACCTAACCTACCACGAACTCGACTTCCCCCTCATCACGACCCGCAAACTCGCCTCCCTGCGCGCCGCGCCCCCCACCCTCCTCTCCCCCGTCCTCACCCTCCCCCCACCAGGTACCACCTCCTGGACCGCAACCTCCCCCTCCACGCCCACCTCCACCCTCCACGAGCACGGCCTCGACCTCCGCGCTTTACACCCCTCCTCCCCTCTCCCGCCGGGGGTGGACCCAACCCTCCCGACGCTGTTGATATCAGAGTGCTGCCTCTGCTACCTCTCCCCGTCGGACGCGGCGTCCGCCATATCCCACTTCTCCTCGCGGATCCCCGACCTCGGCGCGGTGCTGTACGAGCCGATACGGCCGGATGATAGTTTCGGGCAGATGATGGTTGCGAACCTGGCGGCAAGGGGGATACGGATGCCGACGGTGGAGGTTTTCAAGACGCCGGGGGATCAGGAGGAGAGGATGAGGGGGGCGGGGTTTGGGGAGGTGAGGTGGAGGACGGTGGATGCGGTGTGGGAGTGGTGGGTTGGGGGGGAAGAGAAGGAGAGGGTGGATGGGCTGGAGGGGTTGGATGAGGTGGAGGAGTGGTTGTTGTTGGCGGGGCATTATATTGTGGTGTGGGGGTGGAGGGGGGGGAGGATGGCGTTGCCGAGGGGGTGAGGGTGGGGGGTTCACGGGGATGGGATGCGGTGTGTGATTTGTCCAGTTGATTAGGCTACCTGTGTACGCTGGTAATGAGTAGGGCAACGCCGTGCCCGGTGGTTTGGGGACGGCTCCCGGATGCATCCATCGAGAGGACCGAAAACGAACCACCAACTCTATCTGTGCCGCGCCTTTCTCAAAAAAACGTATACCCCGTTCCGTCGATTACCATCTTTCGTCCCAATGGCGAGCCATGACCCAAGCAGACAGCAGGCCCGAGTGTCCCAAATTCATCGCCTGAAATACGCCCCAACTCCTTCTGTCCCAATGCCCAAAATTCTCTCCCTGTGGTATCGTCCCCCGAACGCCCAAATAAACGCCATCCCAACACCTAAATAAGCCGCAGGCTGCTATGCTGCTGCTGCCTCGTGCCGTTGAGCATCGCCCGAAACTTCTTCGGCTTCGTCTGCAACCGCCGAAAGGCCTCCTGGACGTGGCGGGGCTCGACCGGCGTGCGGCCCTCGCTGGGCATGCTAAACAGGCCGCTGTGCGTCAACTTGCGCTTCTTGGCCCCCGCGCTCTCGCCCGACCGCTCCCGGAACTGGTCCTCGTTGTCCTTGATCCTGAGCGCCTCCTCGGTGAGCGTCTGCACCATCTCAAACGTCAGGAAGCCGAGGATGTCGACAATGTCGTCCGACGGCTTGCTGTCCGTGACTTGACCAAAGCCCGCCCACTCCCGGAACCGCTTGCCCTTGCGATACGTGAACGAGGCCTGCCGGAATTCCGACCACGTCACGTACTCCTCGCGCGTCATGACCTTGGTGCGCTCGTCGGCCTTGCGCAGCCGCTGCAGCGTGATGTGGTTCATCTCTTCCTCCTCCTCGTCCTCTTCGTCTTCGCGCTCGGGTACTTCGACCGTGAAGAAGGAGGCAGGCTCCCACGGCAGGCCGACGCGCGCCTTCTTGTTCTTCTTGGCTGTGTCGTCGACGGGGCCGCCGGGGACCACTCCGCCGCTGGGGTCCTCGCCCGCGCCCAGGTCGGCATCGCCGCCCTTGTCGTCCGAGTCCTTGACGTTCTTGCGGACGTCCTTCCAAGAGAGAAATGTGCGGAGTCGAGAGACCTTGGGGGCGTCGTCGCGGATCTGGAAGATGAGGTCGTTGATGGTGATGGAGCGCGACCCGCGTCGTGCCGCAAGCTCGGTGCAGCTTCGGAGCTGGTGGCATGGTTAGTCGACAGCCGGTGCCAAGGTCATTCGAGGGTCAACTTACAATCTCAACCACCTGCTGGCGCACAATGTCCTCAATGATTCCGGTCGTCTCGACAGATGGCTCTCCGGTCTCGCCAGAGACGTACATCATCTGTTTGATTGTATTGGTAAGCGCGTTGCGAAAGTCTTCCTCACTCAAGAAGGGATCGACAGAGGCTCCCACTTGGTCGCCTCCATCGTCAGCATGGGTGAATGAGTAGCTGTCCACCGCATCGGCGGCAAGGACAACCCGGTGGATTTGACTGTTTATCTCCGCGATAGCCTCGTCGAAATCGCTCTGAAATGCGGCCGCCGTGTATGAGTTCAAAATTCCAGTGGTCTGGTCGAAAGCTTCCAAAAACAGGCCTGCCGCGTACGGGTCCAAAACACCAAGGGCGCGGCTCGACCAAGGAAATGATGACTGAAGTCCCTGGCTCGCCATGTCACTTGCTGCATCCGAGTCCCAGTCCGTGCAGGCCGCCGAATAGCTGGCGTCTTGTGAGTTTTCGCTTGCTGCATCCGAGTACCCGGTGCTTGGGGGGTCGTCGGTCAAGTGTGCCACGACATTGTCGTCTTGAGCCAAAGGGAGGGGAGGATTGCCACCAAAGGTCGGAGCTGAGCTTCCAGCGTTGCTCAGCAGTCGTAGTCCACAACCGGGGGGCCATTTCAAAATTCCCTTGTACACGGCCGCTCTGGGATTGGCGAGCCTAGGTCCGGCCGGCGTCGAAGTCCACACCTTGGGGTTTGGCGGGGCCGGCATTGGGAAAGAACCGTTAGGAATCGTGGCTTGTGGGTGGTTTGGGTGATATTTCCGGCGGTTGGGAAGAATCAACAGCTTGAGAATTGATGGTTCCGTCTGGTCCTGGGGATGACTGAGGCAGCGATGGGATAAAAGAACTCGGGGGGGCTTCAGAATTCGCAGGCTCGTCATAGAATTCCAAATCTTCCCCCAAATCAGGCAGAGAAAAGTACGCGATAGAATGGCGTGGGCGGAGAGAGTACCTTTCCCCAGGGCGAGAACCGCTGTTGTCGTCGCCCGGGGAAATGTGGGGCTGATCCGGGGCGGGTGGGTTGCCTTTGGGCTCTTGCTTCGACGGTCGAAAAGCCAGGCCTTTCTCCGCCTCTTGATTCACCTCACCAAGTGGATCTTGGTTCGATTCTCGAACTGCCGCCAGGGACGTCGTGCCTGGCCCCTTGTTCATAGCACGCAGAGCTCTGTTCGCCGCGGGGGACGGGGACACATTTTGCGAAGCGGCAGCGCCTTGTCGGCGGCTGCGTTTGGGGGCAGTGGCATCGTCGGGGCTCTGCGCCTCAGGGCAATGAATTTGACGGAGCGGCGTGGGTCCAGGTGCGCGGCGCTCAGGGGCTGAAGCCGGAACTGCGGGCGTCGGGGCGCGTTTTCTCTTTGGGGTTGGATGTTGGCCAGCCGAGAGGCTCTGTTGTACCCCCGGTAAAGCCCTGGCTTCCTGGGTTATTCTCGCAGTTGGCCGGCCAGAGAAGGGGTTTCGAGGAGCCGAGTAGTGCACGGGAGTCTGCGGGGGGCCCGGAGCAATTGAGTTGCTACGATATTGACTCTGCGCCGCCAGGCCTTGAGCAATGGGGCTCTGAGCAGCTGGAGTCGTCCCCTGGGCACTTGGATTGGCGAAGTAAGGGTTCTGATATTGGGAGTTCTGTCCATATGGACCCTGGCCATGGGGAGGCAGGCCATACGAGGGCTGAAGATGGGTACGTTCCCCTGTGGCATGCCCATATCCACTCTGAACTCGAGGGGCTTGCCTCGTGGAGCTCTGCCCATGCGGATTCTGGCCGGACATGTTCTGAGTAGAGAAATGTTGACCCATTGCGCTCCCCTGATGCGACATCTGTCTATGTGGATTCTGGCCGTCGGCGTTCTGAGGGGAGAACTGTTGTCCCGATGGGCTCCCTAGATGCGACATCTGCCCATGCGCGTCCTGGCCGTGCATGTTCTGGGTAGAGAACTGTTGACCCAATGGTCTCCGTGGATGTGATATCTGCCCATGCGAGCTCTGGCCGTGCGCGAACGGAGTGTTGGGGTGGTCAAGGAATGCGTTGTTGCCCGTGGGTGCTGGCAGATTCGGGTCTGGAAGGTGCGTTGAATAGGGTCCTTGGCTGGAACGCACGTTTCTGGTCGCCGGGCTAACCCAACGGTCGGTGGCGCCACGAGCCAAGGTGTTGCCATGTGGGAATAGAGCTGGTCCGGGGTTGACGGAATAACTGTTTCCCGGGGTTGTCTTGGAGGGATAGCTGATTGGCGAGTCGGCGAAGGAGCTATTTCCATGGGCTGTACCCAGAGCATAGCTGCCGCTGCCACGGGGTAGCTGGGCCGAGTAGGTAGGGTCATAAAAGGGGCTATGTCCCGTGGCTGCAGCCAGGGCAGGGCCGGAGTGGGGATGGGCCGGCAGGTTGCCATATGGGTTGACGCAGTGGGTTGGTCTCGCATCTGGATCTTGTGAGGGAAACGAGCGGGAAGCCGAATATGAGTTGGCTGCACCTTGCGATGGGGGGGCGAGACGAGGCACTTGTGCGGTGTAAGTGTCTTGTGGGTGGAGGGAAGAGTGCAGCGAATGTGGGCCAAACTGGGAGTGGCCTCCAGATTCTCCTGGCACAGGCGGAGGGACATGGTATTGAGTGTCACCGTAGTCTCCATTGTCGTCCCGGGGTGGCTGCTGTGGTGTTCTGTTGGGTGGGATCTGGCCACCGGCCATGGGCTGGGTGTTTTGGTTCATGGTCCGGTATGGTGTGTGGGTGCCATATGAGCGGCGTTGGTGATTGCCCTCCATGTTGCTAGACGGTGCCGATAATGCTGGTGATCTTGATGACGGGGTTCGAGGGATCGATGAGGGAAGGCCGATGGCTCTTCACCTGTCGAGGCTGAATGTTTTGTTGTCGGGTAGTGTCTCGACACTTTTTGCGAGGGCGCCGTGGAGGAGAACAACCAGCAGATAATCGTCACGGCTTCTCCCAGTTGGTCTCACCGTCTTGTCTTGTCTGTTCAACTGGGTCCGAAGAAGCGTTGGAGATGGTTGGGGGTCTCGCTTTGGGCTTGGGTTGCCTCAAAGAAATAGGCGAACATCTAGGTACTCATGTCCCGAGAAACGCGGGTCCCGATACTCGCCGTGGTCCGTATGGCGGGTGCCAGAGACCCGGTGCGGAAAAGGGGGGCATCCATCAATGTCCCGACAAACGCGGGTCCGGCTCACCGCGGGTCTGTATGTCGGCTGCCAGGACCTGGTGAGAAGGAGGTCCGACATTCAAGCCCGAACGAGGCGACAGTCCACAGACAGTGACATATGAGAGTTCACATGTTGGCCGAGGACCCGTCGCTGACTGGCAGAGACCTTGATGGGACTGACCTAGGCAATGGACCCAGACCGATGGCCCTTCCGGCTGGAGGCTTCCAGGAGTCCGGAGACAAGAAGGCATTCATGCTTGGAGCCCCGAACCGATTGTCCGTCGATGGGGGTCCGTCCGTCTGTGGTTCCAGTGTTGAGGGTGAGCAGCCCCCGTGATTTGGCATGTTGGACAGCGGGTCTGATACTGCCAATTTGGGGACGAGCAATGTATCGATTCGTTCGTCGTTGATGTCGGGCCAGTTCAGAGCATTCCAGGCGTCGGCTGTTCACTGTCACAGTTCCCTCCTGAGTGTCCCTGGTTCGGCTCAACAGCACTGATGGTGTTCACAGCTCCCTCTCGGAAAACAATACAAATGACTTTTCACCCAAGCTGACAGCACTTGCCGAAGAAGACACGGAAAAGAAGACGCGAACAAGAATTGCAGATTGTCACGACGTACCTGTTGGATCTCCTGCCGATACTTGTACTGCTTGTCCTTGTCCGCCATCTTGGGGTAATTGTTAAGGGGTTGTTTCAATGATCGTACAAAAGAGAAACAAGAAAGAGAAAAGGAAAACAGCCAGTGTTGTGTTGAGCGTGCGTCGAGAAATCCAGAGACTCGAGTCGCGGTTGACCAAACGTCGTTGCGATAAAGCTGGCTGCCCCAGTTCTCCCAGAACTAAGCGAGACAGAGTGGACTCACGTGATCGAGACGCGAGGCTTCGGAAGGCCACCCCCTGGGCGTGCTGTTGAACTTGCCGACAACTTTGAATCGACACCCAAACAAGCCCTTGTGCTGGCCTCGAAGTTTCGACTTGCTGTTGTCTTGTATATGGAACTGAGAGAATCTCCTCGGGGTGTCCAAGGTGGACTGGAGAGCAGCAAGTTCAGCTCTGTCCGTCTTGGGGCGTCTTGGGAATGGACCACGCCATGGCGTGTGTTTATCGGTCCGATAACGATAAGGCCGCTCAACCCCGCCATCCGCCATCCCCCATCCCCGGGGATCCCATGCCAGTGGCCACTACAGAGCAACGTCAGCGTCCAGGCTCCAGACTCAACCTCCAAGCTGCAGCCAGAGATACCTAGGAACCAAGACTGAACCGCGTCGCAAACACTCACCAGGCGATCAGAAGCAATACAAGAGCTCCCCAACATGCCGCCACCAACCTCCTCCTCGGCCATCGTGGTAAGCTCCCCTCCCCCCATCCCGAGATGCCCGGCAGGGATGCCATGGAGTCGTCGCTGACATGGCAAACAGGCCAAGGTCAAGGTCCAGCTGAAGCTGGCCATCGCGCGACTGCGCATGGTGCAGAAGCGCGATGAAGCCCTGGCCAAAAACCAGCGCCGCGTCATGGCGCAGCTCCTCGAGGTCGGCAAGGTCGATTCCGCCATCATCCGCGTCGAGAACATCATCCGCTCCGACATCATCACCGAGCTCCACGAGATCCTCGAGCTGTACTGCGAACTCCTTCTGGCGCGCGCCGGCCTCCTCGACGCACCCACGTGCGACCCCGGGTTGGAGGAGGCGGTCAAGAGCATCATCTATGCCGCCCCCAAGACCGAGATCAAGGAGCTGCACACTGTTCGCGCCTTGCTGGCCGAGAAGTTTGGCAAAGATTTCGTGCTCCAGGCCATGGAAAACACGGGCGGGAAGGTGTCGGAGAAGGTGGTCAAGAAGCTGAGCGTCACGCCGCCAAAACCCGAGCTCGTCACGGGCTACCTTGAGGAGATTGCCAAGGCCTATGGCGTCAACTGGCCGAGGAAACCCCAGCAGGACTTGGGAGACCCGCCCGACTTTATGGACAACGACGACGAGAACCCAAGCGGCGGCCAGGCCCAGAAGAATGCCGAGGCCCCTCTTCTGTCCGACCCCGACGGCACCGAGGTGGAGGCCCGGGCCGAGCTCACCAAGGCCACGCCGCCAAAATCGTTTGGCCCGACCAGCCCGCTCCGCGTCACGCCCCCCAGCCCTTCGACCGACAACATCCACCCCAAGGTGACGCTTAACTCGTTGGAGCTGAAGCCGGCAAAAAAGACGCCGCCTGTTGTTGCTGCCAAGAAGGCGCCGGCAGCCAAGGAGGGCATCGCGGACGGCATTCCTGGCGTGGACGAGCTGGCCAAGCGATTTGCCAACTTGAAGCCGTGAGTTTGGGAGGGGGTGGGTTTCCTATGCCACATCAGGGGCTTCTGGTTAGCTGTCCTGTCATCAGCTTTTAATCGATATTTGGAACTGGCATCTGATATCTTGCCATTCTGCTGTCTGTCAAATTCAAGGTGGACGCGGAGTGATGTTGGTTGTCTTGTCTGGTGAGATGGAGCTCAGGGGCTCTCAAGTCTGAGGGTGGTGGCAGCCGAGCCCGACATGTTGGACATGTTCGACCTGTTCGACGGCGTGCCTGTTCGACAGCCGTTTGTCAAGGTGCTCGCCGCGCGGGTCAACGATATCATTGGATCCAGTTTCGAGGAAGCCAGGAACCGCATGTCCACGAACCGCATGTCCACGAACCGCATGTCCACGAACCGCATATCCCACGAACCGCGTGTCCAAGGAATCGCATGTCCAGGAACCGCATACCCCAGGACCGCATGTCCCAGGAACCGCATGTCAAACAGACCCGCGGGTACAGGCATGGCCTGGAGCAGCGTTCGTTACGGCTTCCCGTTCGCCAGAGACACCAGAGGCACCCCCTCGTTGGCTCCTTCCGATTCTTGCTTCGCCTGCCTAGGAGGGGGGGGCGCTTGGGTCGCTGTGCTTTTCGGTTTGCGAATTCACCGTCACTCATCACACGGGCTGAGCGTCTATACTCGATTGTGTTTTCTTCATCAGATTACCGTCCCCATTGTCTCCTACCCGCATTTTCTCCTTCCCCACCGCCTCTTACACACACATTCGCGCCCCATCGTCACTTAAACGCGAATCCGCGCCGCATCGTCTCTTAGACGCACGTTCGCGCCCCTCGTTCTCTTACACGCTCGCTCGCGTCTCGCCCTTTTCTCCTACCCTGCGACTATCCGAATTTTCTTTCCCTTCCTTCCCCAAGCGACCATCACCCAGGAATAGCCCGTACCCAGCACCACCTTGGCCCACGGGCCTCAAAGTATCTCCATTTCCTCGTCCAACCCGAGAAGATGGACGGCGCGGGCGAGACCGGGCAGAGCTTCAAGCTCTTGCCCAAGGACATCGCCCACACCTCGATGGAGGACCTCGTCCAGAAGGTCCACGAGGATCTCCCCACCGGCTCCAGCCCCATGGTAGTATTCCTCCAAGCCTTCATGGCCTGGCTTCATGGACGGCTCTCCGTCATCGACAACTCAGACGAGGCCATCTTCAACGACGAGGTTGACAGCTGGTACCGCTACCTGACCGAGTTTGGCTTCGAGGGAGAGACCATCGTACAAGAATTCGACGAGTGGAAGGCATACCAATCCGTCGCTGAGGCTTCCTCCTCGCGACGCCTCAACTTTGCCAGGATGCGCATTTCCCATCTCCTCTCTCAGTCTGCGGCGCCTGAGGGAGCAACTTCTCGCAACACCGCCACGACACAACCCGACCGAGCTCTTCTGGCCTTTGAGGAGGCTGATCCTGACGATGAAGAGCCAGCTGCCGAAGACGATGAATCACTCTCCTTCCTCACAGGAGCCAACGCCATGGTCCATGGCAGATCTTCCGATCCCCATGGATCGGTGGTGGCCCAACATACCGCCAGCCCGCCCCCGAAGACGAAAACCGAGAGGATCAAGATCACGAGCAAGTATATTTGCAACCGTTGTGGCGGACGAGGTATTTTCACGCTCCCTGACCAAGGCACATGCAGATGCTGACCAACATACCCAAGGCCATGCCATCGCCGATTGCCCGACCAACCTGGACCCAGACTATGATCTCCTGCCCTACCCAGACTACGTCTGCAAGATTTGCGGAGCCAAGTGTCAACATTATGTGACTCTGTGCCCTCAAAACACAGATCCCGATTCCATCAACCAGCAGAGGATTCGCCACGACAAAGAGTTTGGCCGCGCTGACGAGCGTCATGGCCGAGGTCGCCGAGGACCATACGGTCCCGATCATGGTCCAGCTCACCAGCGACTTCACAGTCCCGAGCGTTATGGCTGGGACGACGAGCCACCTCGTTACCGAGGGGAGTACGCCAGGCCTTCGGGTCGAAGGGACTGGTCACCCCAGCCCTATGAGCGCTACCCCCGTCGGGACACCTACTCGCCGCGTTGCCGCTCTCGTTCGCCCGGTCGCAACCACCCCTCTCCGCATCCGCGGGCCCGGTCGCCTCGTCGCACCCATACATCTCCGCACCCGCGGACCTGGTCGCCCCGTCGCAACCACCCTTCTCCGCATCCGCGGGCCCGTTCCCCCCGCCGCAACAATCCTTCCCCGCATACGTACAACAGGGATTACTACCGTTTGACCCGCGACCATCCCCGCGACCATCCCCGTCAACGGTCGATCTCTCCGCTGCCGAGAGCTCGTCACCCGCGTCATTTCTCACCGAGGCCCTCAAACAGATCCTCAAGAACCCCAGCTCGGCAGGAGGAATACGCCCATTCCGTGTATGGCGAATCTCGCAACACGGGAGGCCGCATGAGCAGCGCCCCGAGCAAGAGCCGAGACATTTCTCTGGCACTCTCGGACCATCTCTCGGGCAGCCTTCCCTTTCATGACCACGGCGCCGAGCCCAGCTCAAGCCCCGAGGAGGGAGAGACATTTTCCGACGAGGCTGACGACCAGGCCGAGAACGATGACAATTGGGGTTTGGTCCAACCCGAGCACTTCGAGGAAGCCCTGGACGGCCTCATTAGCGAGATGTCGGACATCTGGCTCCCAGAGAAAGACCCCATCTACGAGGAACCTGTCATTGAGTTTGGCGTGACGCCCAAGAGTCTGGACTGCGAACCTGCTTACCACCCGGAAGTCGTGCGGCTTTTCCGCAACAGGCCCAATGTCTGGACCCACAGAGTCAAGCGGAACCCGGTTTGGGTGCTCTGGGATGACGGGGGCTCTGCAAAGACTGGTGTCAAGGAAGATGTCGACGTTGACAAGCCCTCAACTGGCGAAGCCCTCGACGAGAGTATGTATCTTGAATCGGCTCTCCCTCAAGACGACTCATCAGTCATGCAACAGGAAGACACTGGACCGAACGAGAACCAGCTCCAGATCTCAAATTCCGTCGAGGTTCTCGGAGAAGATCGGGACGTTGTTATGGAGGACGCCGGTTCTACCGAGAAACTTGCTTGCGCCCTGTCAGGACCCAGTGCTGCCCAGGACGACAACAGAACCACCACCTTTACGGGCCTTGGGGGAGAAGCCCAGGCCAACCGTCAGCGCGCGACACAGGAACGTCTCCGCGAACTCGAGGAGGAGATGGCAAAGACGAAAGCAAAGCTTTCGTAGTTGACCGAAGGAGGCACCGACCAGTAGTCATGGAGAGTGGCTCCAGGATGCTTTACAGGGCGGGGGAAGGCGAGTAGTGTGTGTTGATACGTCCGGTTTTTCCCCTCCCATGAGGAGGGCCCATCAGTTTGGACGCCTGTCTGGGCGTCACATCCACGGGGCGACGTCAAGCTGGCAGGGGACGTTCCGTCGTGGGCGTCTTTTTGCCGGCATTTCCATCCCACGTCACCCCATCTTAGGACAGTGTAGTTTATGTTCCGAGTAGCAGTCTCGTCAAGAGCATCGGCGACGCGGTAGAGCAGAGCCAGTTTTGCCTTGCAATTATTGGTATTATTTCTGTAGTTCCTGGCCGCTTTTGTGACCGGTTTTGATGCTCCTCAAACTGAACAGGAGAACACCGAGTCTCCGTTTGTGATATTTTCCCGTCCACACTCGGTATCACACCCCATCCATCACGACAAAGCAGCCGTCCCGATGCCGTCGCCCCGCCCGCCCCCACTCCCGTCCCCTCGTATATCCCCCTTACTCCAGCTTATCCAAATGCTCCAACCGCGTCAGCACCACCTGCTTGCTCGTCTCCTCAATCTCCCCGGCCAGGAACACCTCGTCCAGGATCGCGTACACCTTGTAGAAGTTGAAGACCAAATCCAGCTCGCACACGTTGCCGAAGAAGGCGTCGAGCACCTCGACGAAGAAGTGGATCGCCTCGAGAAACGCGAGCTCGTTGTCGTTGGTGTCGACGCACGCGCAAAAGAAGAGGCCCGCGTACCGCCGGTAGACTACCTTGTGGTTGCGGAACTCGACGAAGTTGGATTGGTATTTTTGGTCGCGAGGGGCGACGAGGCGGTGAACCTGGGGGGTGACGATGTTAGGGGGGGTTCGTGGTTTCGGGGATGGGGAGGGGCGGCGGGGGGGGATAGGATGGGATGGGATGGGATGGGGGGACGGGGGATAGGTACCTCGCCTTTGAGCTTGATCTTTTCGTCGTCCGAGTAGGGGACGTACCACTTTGCTAAGCGCGTCTTGCCCCTGAGTGTGTTAGCTGGTGGTGTCCCTATTCAAGGGGCCATTGCAGTCGCGGTGCGCGCGGGAGCTCGGAAGGGAAGAGAGGAAAAGGAGACACAACGTACTGCCGGTTTTGAATCAGGATGAACGACAACATGGCTGCGGCAGCTATTCGTCGTCGGCGGTCCTGCAGCCGGCCGTGCTGCTGCTGCTGCGCTGGTGGGAATGGAGCAGCAGGGCGGGCGGGCGGTCGTCAATCGAGGTGAGATGCCGGTGAGATGCGCTGCCGCTGCCGCCGTCACGGTCGCCGGCCGGCAAGGTGGGGTGGTGCGGTCCCTGTCCGCTGACTCGCCCATTTAAAGGGTTAGGGTCAGAACCCGCCAAGCCGCCCCACCTCCTCCTCGCACAGACTACCACCAAATCCCTATAAAACCCCTTTTCCCCTCCCTCCTCTTCCTCTTCTTTTCTTTTTTTCTTCATGTCGATCTTACTTCATAGAATCATTTCTATAGTAGTCGTCCTCTTTTGTGTTCCTTAACGGAGCCACAGATCCCACCCGGGTTGATGATTTCAATATCCTCGGCTTGCCCAACAGTTAGCACCTTTCGCTCTCGCTCTGCCTGCAAAGGCGGCGGCTCCCTTCGGGGGGCTGTATAGAGGGTGTGCGATGATCTGGACCCTGTCGCGAGGTCTTGCCCTAGGGCGCTCTGGCGGGGTGGGTGTCGATGGAAGTCTGACCGGCCGGTTTTTATCGCTTTTTTTTTTTTCATTGTCTTCATGGGCTTTGGCTCGTGGGGCGAAGAAGAATTTGCTGTGGTGGATGGAATTTTAGCAGGGGCGGAGTTTTCAGGCACTGGGGTTGAAAAGCAAACGGAATTTTCGGCCGTCGTCTGTGTTGAAAACCTCGGGATGGAATCAGACTTCGTCCTCGCGAACTTTTCACATTTCCTCCAGTCGATGGCATCACTGTTTTCAGATTCGAGCTGCTCATGAATGTGTTTGTAGTATTAAGTCAACATGACGATGGAGTGCCCCAATGCAACGCTCCTAGAACCCCACGCTCCCACCTGCCGTCTACACCGTGTCTATCTGTTCGAACATGATACTGGACCCTGGCAGTCGTGCTCCAACAGGTCAAGCCAAATGTGCCTTTGTGAGTCTCGTGGCCCAAGACCTGCCCCCGTCAACAACGTCGACTCGACGCCCCAAAATCTCTAGTCCTGCGCGACAGTCTTGCTGTCCTCGGCCTCTCTGGCCACGGCCTGGTGCCGAATCGTCCACAGCGTCGTCAGCAGCCCAAGCCCACACGCCAAGAGCGCGACGTAGTACGCGTTCTTGTAGCAGTCCAGGCCGTCAAAACACGTGTGCTCGCCGTCCTCGCCGACGATGCTGTGGGCGTCAAAGACCCGGCCGTAAAACAGGTTGAAGATGTTGCCCGAGATGGCCGGGCTCAGCGTCATGAAGCCCCAGTTCTGGCTCAGGCCGTGGATGCCAAACGTCTCGGCCACGATAGACGGGAACACGCCAAAGAGGAAGCCGTAGCCAAGGCCCGAGAGACTCGAGACGAGGCCGAGGTAGTGCGGATTGGTGACGCTGATGGCCGCCATCTGAGCGGCGAAGAAGACTAGGCTGGCCGCCACGAGGCACCAGACCCGGCTGGCTTCCAGGCGCTTAACCAGGAAGTCGGAGCCAACGCCTAAAATATGGCGTTAGCTGCAGGAACATAGTATGCAGAGGCGGCGGGGCTTACCGCTCAGCAGTCGGCCCACAAAGCTGCCGACGGAAAGGATCGAGACGTGCATCTGCTGCCGCTGAATCAGGAACGACTCCTTCACCGAGCTGTCGTACCGCTTCCACAGGGCATTGACGTCATGGCCAATGTTGCTGGGACGAGTTAGCCATGCGCAGCCTCAAGAAACAGAACCAGAAACGTACTTGATAGTCATCAATCCGATGCCAGCCAGGATGCCCATAATGGCAAACAGCTGCCAAAACTCAATGTCTCTGAGCAAGCGCAGACCACGGATATCTACACGGTGGGATCGTTCCATATCAACACTGCTCTGAACCAGAACATCACCGGGCAGCGACGACGACTTGGACATGAGGGACGACGTCTCGGTAGTATCCTCGATATCCTCGGGCGACAGGTGCGACGGGCGGGCCGCCTCGAGGTCGGCAGGGGCTCCTCCGGAAGTCGACGACTCGGCCTCGGCCCCCTCGGCGGCTTGCGCGGGCAGGGATGATGCGGGGGTCGTGTATGTGGTGGGCGTCGACGTACCGGGTTCTGAAAAGGCACCGCGGCTGAGGCCCCGACGCGCCTTGTCTTCCTCGGAGAGAGTGCGGCGCAGCTGCTGCGAGCCGGACATGACCGACCGCGTGTCGGACGGCAGGCTGTGGTAGACCGTGTGGGGATACACGCGGAGGAAGAAGAAGCCGACAAAGGTCAGAAGGAAGGTTCCGAGGGCCAGGAGCAGCAGGAATGCGCTCGTGTTTCCGGGGAAGATGAGCTTTCCGCTCATGGAGAAGAAAAAGGCGCTGAGGCCGAAGGCGGCCAGGGGAAACGCCGTCGCCGTCCCCCGGTGGTGTGGCCAGTTTAGCGCCGACGTCTTGACGGCAGCGGCAAAGGCCATGCATCCTCCGGCGCCCACGAGGAACGAGCACAGGCACATGAGAAATACGGAGCCAGAGGAGGTCTCGTAGGCGGTGCGGATGGGGAGGTATCCAAGGCCGAGCAAGAAGGAGCCGACGATGACAGCAGGCCGTGGCCCTCGGTTGTCGATGAACAGGCCGACCGGAACGCCCACCGAGTACATGCCCAGATTCCCAGCGATGCCAATCAGGTTACTCTGCGTGGTCGTGAGGTGAAGGCGGTCGGCAAACTGCGGCGCCCAGGCCGAGTAGACATACTGTCGAGGCACACCAGAGTCAGCCTTGTAGTCTCGGTCGAGGTCGGGGCGTCGGGGACGCCAGGGCCGACGGCGCGGTTCAGACACACATTTGTACCGCATGCCAGCGAGATAACCGTGGCGGCCACGCTGGACACCATGCGGGCCCGGTATAGCTGCTTGTCCAACATGTTCTCGGCGATTGAGGGGGTGGGTGTTCGAATCGGGGGTTCGGGTCAATGAGGGTCAACGGGTTGCGTCGTCTAGCCTTTCGGAAGCATTCCGGCGGTATGTCAACGTCGCGGGCTGTCGCAAGAGTGGTCGTGGGGAAGAGGGGGTTACGAGGAGCGCGCCGGTTCGATCGCGAGCAGGAAGAGCGGAAATGGGAGAGGACGGGAGCGGTGGGCGCGGAGGGTTGATGTCTTATCTGCGGTCCTGCAAACGGGTCCAGGTCTCCAGGTCCCTGTGACAGCTGTGATCGATGAGCGATGGACGGTTCCGGTTCGCCGTTGCGTAACAGTCAGCCAGGGGTTGCTTGGCAGTGCCTGATTGGCCCATCACTCTGGAACATGGGCAGGTGTCCGATAAAGGAGCGCCCTGGGCCATGGAGAATCTCAGCCTGGTCAGTGACTGGCTGCCTGGATTGGCTCGACGAGGCCGAGTAACCACATCCCGCCAGCCTCTCGCCCAAAGCACGTCTCGGGATGATCTTGTGATGGCTGCATCTTCGGGCAAGTGATTCCCAGAGACATGATCGAAAAACACGACCAGCTGATGGGCGACCGTGTTCCCAATACGTTACCTAACGAAACCCGCTCCTGACACCGCGAAACGACGGTGCCCACTTTCCCAGGACTGTCCAGGACTTTGAGGTTTGCAAAGGCAGCCTTACGTACACACAGAGGCTTGATCCAAAGCTTTAGGTCCTTCTGCAGCCGCCGAGTCACGTGGCTGGGCCAGGGTCGAGTCGAGGTTCCTTGGCAGCCACACGGGCCCCGCCGGTGCCAGCCACCCAGCGTCAGTGCCAGCGATTACGCAACCCGCTGTTGCTGCGCATGAACCCGTCCAACAGCTCCATCGTCAACAACCCAACGACCATCTTGGTTAGCATCGCATCGCTTCCATCGACACCACCAGCGCTGGTGCTTCACACACGACTGCCCGTCTATATACCGAACCAAGTTCCAATCCGACACCCACGATCCGTCTCGGAGAAAAGCCGTCACGATGGGCGCGCTTCTGTCGCTCCCCCTCCTGGCAGTGCCCAGCATCGGCACGGTATGTGGACACCCTCTCGCATGCCATCCTGTGCCGAACGAATGCTCATCATCTTCTCCCAGGTCCTTGGATTCGCCGCCAGTTGCTGTGGTGCTGCTACATGCTCCGCTGTCTGCAGCGCCTGCGGAAAATGCGGGAATAGGTTGGTGACACCCTCACCCTCAAGTCGGGACGCATGGCTCACCATCGGTTGACAGTGTCGCGACGCGTATCGCCTACGCCCTCCTCCTCCTCGTCAACTCGATCCTCTCGTGGATCATGCTCACAAGATGGGCCATCGAGAAGCTCCAACACCTCATGCTCGACTACGTCAAGATCACCTGCGGCGAAGGCGACTGCTACGGCTGGCTGGCCGTCCACCGCATCAACTTTGCCCTCGGTCTCTTCCACCTCCTCTTCGCCGCCCTTCTCCTGGGCGTCAACTCGTCCAAGAACCCGCGCGCCGCCATCCAGAACGGCTACTGGGGTCCCAAGATCCTCGCCTGGCTCGGCCTGATCGTGCTCACCTTCTTCATCCCCGACGCCTTCTTCATGTTCTGGGGCAATTACATTGCCTTCATCGCCGCCATGATGTTTCTGGTTCTCGGCCTGATCCTGCTGGTGGACCTGGCGCATAACTGGGC
The DNA here is from genome assembly GCA_027943155.1 of Podospora tetraspora. Lineage (NCBI taxonomy): Eukaryota > Fungi > Ascomycota > Sordariomycetes > Sordariales > Podosporaceae > Podospora > Podospora tetraspora. The sequence continues at coordinate 3,064,437 of JAQKAE010000005.1, forward strand.
CGAGTTCTGCCTCGTCCAGATCGAGGACACCGACTCTAAGGTGTGGAGGTTCATTCTGATCGCGTCGACGCTCGGCATGTACGTGGCCTCGCTCGCCATGACCATTGTCCAATACATCTTCTTCGCCTCGAGCGGGTGCTCGATGAACCAGGCGGCCATCACGGTCAACCTGCTGCTCTGGCTCGCCGTGTCGGTCATCTCGGTGCACCCGACGGTGCAAGAGTTCAACCCCAAGGCCGGTCTGGCGCAGGCCGCCATGGTAGCCATCTACTGCACCTACCTGACCATGTCTGCCGTCTCGATGGAACCCGACACGACCGAGGATCACCGCTGCAACCCGTTGGTGCTGGGACAGGGCACGCGCACGACGACCATTGTCATTGGCGCCATTGCCACGATGCTGACGGTCGCGTACACCACGACACGGGCGGCCACGCAGAGCCTCGGCCTCGGCGGCAACGGCAGGGGGCATATTCGCCTGCCCGAGGACGACGAGCATGACCTGGTGACGACGCAGCCGAGCGCCCGACGGGAGATGCGGGCCGAGGCGCTCCGCAGGGCCGTCGAGGAGGGCAGCCTTCCCGCCGACGCGCTGCTGTCGGACGACGAGGACGACAGCGAGACGGGCGGTGGCGGCAACACGAGCCACGACGACGAGCGCTCGAGCACGCAGTACAGCTATTCCATGTTCCACATCATCTTCTTCCTGGCCACGGCCTGGGTCGCCACGCTCCTGACGTCGGACTGGGACGACCAGCGCCAGGACGACTTTGCGACGGTCGGCCGCACTATGTGGGCCAGCTGGGTCAAGATTGTGAGCTCGTGGCTGTGCTACGCCATGTACACGTGGACCTTGGTGGCGCCCATAATCCTGCCCGACCGCTTTGAAGCCGCCTAATGGCTTATATCATCTTTTCTCGGTCACATCACATTGGCGCGCGGGGAGTTTTTCGCTTGTTTGGGTATAGGTTTCAGCAGCATGGCGGAGGGGAGGGGGGGGTTTATGGGGATTATGTATATATTGTGTGTACCAGGTAGCACAGCACAATGCGAGACACATGGGCTTCTGCTCCATCACATCCCTCACTCGACTGCGAAAGTCACTGCTGCTGCTGCATGGTTTCTGCGGGCTGCCGTCGGAGGAAAGGTCGGCGACTCGGCAGGAGTTGTCGGCGGCCACTTTGTTGGCGGGAGATATCGGCAACCCGTCAAGACCCGGTCAAGGGGGGGTTCCGATCGGCCCGGGCTCGCGTGGTCACGATCGAAGCCGTGAGCATGGAAGCTCGGGAGTCCCCGGGTGACGTCACGCGATCACTGGCCAACTACTTACCCCTTGACAGGATGCGGGCATGTTTCCGATACCGAGGTGGCGGGCTGACTTGTAATGTCTTGACGAGATCGGGGGTGCGTGGGGGACAGGTCCGTGGAGAGAAGCGCATCGTCCGTGGTAACTCCACCAACGACGACCATGTTTGTTTTGTTTGCCACCCCCCCCCCCGTGTTTTATGTGCTTCACCCCGCATTTTGATGACATGTATCTGTTATTGGCCTCACCTTTTGGCGTCTCGTTTGCCTTATCCTGGGCATGCTTTTCCTGTCGCCTGTTGTCGGACAGCAGCGACAAGAGACATATGCGGTGTCTTGGAGGTACATATGTACGGGGATTGTTGGATGGATGGGTAGGGGGTTGATAAGAAGGCCGGTGAAGCTGTGGGTAGTCTACAATCTACTTGGTGGCGATGGTGAGCGCGCGAGATATTCTTGGGTGAACCGTGATTTCTATTCTGGTTCATGTTTCTATTCTGGTTTATCTGGTTGCCGGTCGGGGTGGGTGTGTTTGGATTTGGAAACCTTGCTCGTCTAGGCTTCTCTGAAGGGCAGACCCATGTTGGAGCTATTCCCCTGGAGCAAGTCTCGCGGAGCCAGGGAACTCAATCCTGGGGTTGTATCCCCGAATATGCGCCTGGGGTCTTGATGGGTGGAAGGACAAGCCCACCGGTGAGGCGAATAGACGATTCTGGGGAGTCGAGGCGTGCTGGCTGGCATATCTTGCCGCAGGGGACGCAGATGGTGACACGGACGGGGTACGGGGTACATGGCAGCTACATAATACATGGCAGCTAGGGAGCACATACCCCGGACGGACCCCAATGTTGATCAGGGCGCGGTGGACTCGTCGGGCCATTTTGGGAGGCCCGAAGGGGAAGTGGATAAGGGGAGTAGGGCGGTGACATGTCGTCCGGACAAGTGCTCCTTCTTCTTTGTGAACCACGACACCCGACGAGGGATCCTGGGGGGATACGTGCGTTGTTACACAGGGACGTTTGGTTCTAGAGGCTGGAGGTTCGATGAGTGGCAGTCTCGAGAGTAAGGCGGGCGCCGACATGTCCGTGAACGTGCCAGGTCACGAGGCGTCTCTTGTGGTCGGTATTCTATCCGGTTTAGCCTCCCTCGCTCGGCATGACGACGAATGTCTCGCGGTTCTCTGCTCAGCAAAGCCGGGCGAGTCAACGTCATGACAGCCTCGCTTTTTTTGTCCGCTCCCATCGGTTGGTGAGAGGCTCCTAACTGCAAGCCCACCCTGATGGAGATCAGATCCAAAGATTGTCCCAAGCATCAGGAGTGGCACTCGCAGGCAAGGGACGGCTCTGCCCCGATTCGGGAGTGGGCTATGCGGGCGGGCTGCAAGTCTGCAAGCCACATCCAGCCCTGAAGATCGAGAGGGAATTTGGCGGCTGAATCACGCCGCCGTTTGTTGTCCGGGTGCGACGTTTGCTTCCCCCGGTTTACTTTGCGCCGGCGTGGGGGGCGGGATGGGATCCGAACTGGCGATGGTCTCAACGGCTCCGTGGCGTGCCCTGGTCCAATACATTCATGGCCGAGAAGAGATGATGGAGGCTGGCGATTGAAGCCCGAGCCCGAGGTTCCCTTGAGTCGATCCGTTCGTTGCAAAGAGCAAACTTGTGGCAGGGATAGGCGAGGGAATTATGCACTCACTTTACAGAGCGCCACTCCATCTTGACCGTTCGAACAAACATCTCGTCTCGCCGACTCGGTGAGTATGGAATATACACGGCTGCCGCGAAGAGAGGGCGCCAGATATGAACCGGTCTGCGAGGGTGAACCATTATCGTCGCCATGCGCGGAAGCGGTCGCCGTCTTCCGCCAAACGGCGCAAACCAGCGGGAGGTGCACGTCGTCAGTGTCCAGGTGGTAGCTGGAAAGAGAGTCTCTGCGGAAAGGGCCCGCAGAGTCGAATCAAGGAAGACAAAAGGCCTCTGTGAAACCATGTCCTCCATCTGAGAGATAACCGAGAGAAAGGATGCTCTCCACGATGGCCGGATACTGGAGGCTCGGAAGACGTCCGGGAGTGGTGGCGCCGGGAGAAGGCAGGGCGGCGAATCGGGACTCGGACTCGTGTTCCGGTGGGCGTGGAAGCATCTAGCGGCGGGGAGGTTGGTGATGGGAGGCTCGGGACGTACTGTAACTAGCGGTAAGGAGGTAGTCGTTGGTGGCGACGGTGAGGGGATGATGGGCGCCAGTTAGCCTTTGGGTTGCAAAGGGACCATTGGATGCAGAGATAGGGCCAGGCTAGCGTGTGGCTTGTGACCGAGGTGCCGCCCGGAGGGTTTCTTCAACCTCTCGGAGCCACAACCGCTGGGTGCGGGCGCATGGAAGATGGGTCACAGACTTGGGTTGACGCAGAGAAGCAGGGAAAGGGGAACCCAGAGAGGCCCGGGAGTGTGCCGGAAACAGGAGGTGAACACCACAGCGGCCAAGGGGGGACGGGAATCAAGAAACCTGCTCAAGGTTCAAGTAGGTGGTTGTCCGAGGTACCTTCCACATCTCCCCTATTCGCGCGGTCGGTGCCACAACATTGGCCTTGAAGTAACCCATGCCAGCGAAGCATGCCTTCTCCTTGGGCGGAGAGACGATGGCAGCGAAGAGATCGATACCCCTGGGCCCCCCTGGGCCCCTGGGCCCCTTCCATGGCTGGGCAAGGACCACGCGACTCAAGGTCTGGTCACAGATCTGGGCTGCTTGTGTACATCCGACGGTGACGACTTCAATCCCGTCACTCATTCGCTCCTCGCTCCTCGCCCTCGCCCCTCGGTGTTCCTCCTTCCCTCCTCCTCCTCGGCCATCGACCCCTGACGGAAACCACGCCTCAGAATCAGACTATCCCTGGCGAATGGCGGCAGGAGAAAATGTGTATAAAACGAGGACTTCCCACCTGTCATGACTCTCTTCCGTCGACAACCACATCACCAGAGAGCAAGCACCATTCAAAGGCTCTGTTGCCTCCTGGGTAGCAGTCGTCCTCTTTGAACCCAACTTCCAACCTCCAACCTCTAATCCACACACCCACCCACACCTACCTCCCACCCGGCACCAAGATCCAAAGCAACCATGCCTCACAGCGTCCGCGCCACGAATCTGAATGCCGCCGTCACCATCACCACCACCACCACAACCAACACCGCCCTCGCAACCACCACCACAACCCTCCGCATCAGAACCCCCGTCCCCCCCTCTCCCATGCTCGCCGATTGGTCTCGCGCCCAAGACCGCAGCAGCATCACCTTTGCCGAGATCCTCCTCGCGGGTGCTACCGCAGCCAAGTGGGCAACCCCCCTCCCATCCTCCCCTTACCCACGCGCATACTGTGACCCGAGATTTTTGTTTTCGCGGTCCGCATCTTCGGGTGCTTCTTTCGGCCGCAACCCTTCCCCCTAGACTGTGCTAAGTCTCCAGGGTTGACAGCAAGCACCCTCCCTCTGGGCCCTAGAACTGTCCAACCCTACCGGCACCGGCATCGGACACACACGACGGCTGCCTGGTCCAGACCTGAGGACGACGATCCACGCAGTCACTGCATGTGCCACCGTCGCGGAGGATAGCACAATCTCCGAGTGCGTTGTTTGCTGCTGCTGGCGCCGTCGATACCTACCTTGGCTGCTGTACCCCGTAGGGCCTGGTTCGAGGAACGGGACTTGGGGACGTCGATTGGCAAGAAGGTTCTTCCCTCCGATGTCTCGCGCTACCGGGGAAGTCCATACTCGATTGTAGCACCGGTAGTGGGAGTGGTGTGGAAATGTGTGTGCTGGGCTGTTGGCTTTGTCTTCCACCGCAGCAACACAGGGTGCCCTCTTCATCTTGTCCCCCCTTTATTGTTTTCGTCTCTCTTGTTTGCGTCTCTCCTGTTTTCATCTCTGTTTTCGTCTCTCCTGGTTCGACACCTGCTTTTCCCCTTTTCATGACCATGGCGACGACGATGCGGCCGGGCAGACCTGGGCAAGGAGGAGGACGAGGAAATGGACCGAGCGGATGCCATTTGCCATGCACGAATTTGATTTTGAAAATAAGAACAAGAGTGCCCCTCGGCAATCGTCGTGATATCATGAATGCGCCATGTCCTTTTCCCTTCCCCAGTAGTGAGCCTTGCCAGACCATGAAACGGAATTGTCTGTGTGTGTGAAATATGAAAGTAACCAACCCCCTCTCTCCAATGGAACAACAAAATGACGCCGTGGAAACAAGACCTATGCCGATGGCGGCAGCGGCGGCGAGGCCGTCTCCCCCTCTGCGCCGTTGGCGTGGAAACCATCCAAGGTCAGCGTCACGGCACCGGCTTGTACGAGCTAGAGGGCACGTCAGCAAGAATGTCCAAGGCAAGATACTCGAGGAGGGGCTACCCACCGCCCTCGACAGGTCGTCAATGAGGTCATTCACGTCCTCAATCCCCACACACAGCCGGATAATATCCTCCGGCATCTGGCGCTCCTCCCTCGTCTTCGCATCAATGCTCGCGTGGCTCATGCGGCAGGGCATGCTAATAAGACTATTAACACACCCAAAGCTCACACTGATCCCCCACAGCCTCGCCGCCTCCACCACGCGCTCCGACAACCCGACGTCCCCCGTCTCAAACGACAGCACCGCGCCCGCCCCCCTCGCCATGCTCCAGTGCAGGTCATACTGGGGGTGCGAGCGCAGGCCCGGGTAGCGCACGCGGAAGCCGTGGCCCTCGAGGAACTCGGCGATGCGCTGCGCGTTGGCCTGCTGCTTCTCCATGCGGATCGCCAGCGTCTTGACGCCGCGCATCAGCAGGAACGAGTCCCCCGGCGAGAGGCCGCACCCGGTGGCGTTGACGGTGAAGTACATCTTGTCGCCCAGCGCCGCGTCGTGCAGCGCGATGACCCCCGCCATGATGTCGTGGTGACCCGAGAGGTACTTTGTGCCCGACTCGTAGGACACGTCGGCGCCGAGGTCCAGCGGGTTGCAGAGCATGGGCGAGAGCATGGTGTTGTCGACGACGACGAGGGCGCGCGGGGACGCGGCGTGCGTGGCGGCCGCGATGGTCGCGATGTCGACGATCTTGATGAGTGGGTTGGTGGGGGTCTCGAGGAGGACCATGGCGGTGCGAGGGGTGAGGGCTGCGCTGACGCGGGAGGGGTCCGTGGTGTCGACGTGGTGGACGACGACGCCTTGGTTGGCTTGAAGGTAGGTGAGGAGGCGGTTGGTGCCGCCGTAGAGGTCGTCGCCCGTGATGACTTCGTCGCCGGGCCGGAGGAGGCGCGTGATGACGTCGAGCGCGCCCATGCCGGAGCCGACGGCGAGGACGCGCGTGGCGTTCATGATCTTGGCGAGGTGCCGCTCCAGGTGCGTGCGCGTGGGGTTGCCCGAGCGCGTGTAGTCGTACTCGTTGCCGCCGCTGGAGGAGGTTTGCTTGAAGGTCGCGGATTGGTAGATGGGCATGCTCGAGGCGCCGTACTGGTCCTTGGACTCGGTGTAGACGAGCTCGGTCGCGAGGGCGTAGCGCCGCCGGCCGACCTGCGGGCTGGACGGGGCCGGGGAGGGCGGGAGGTTGTGGCCGTCGAGGTCGAGCTTGGAGATGGCCTTGTTGGCCGCCTGGGCCGTAGGGCCCTCTGGGGGGGTCGCCATGGCGGATCTGGGGGGGTCGTGGGAGTAGTGCCGCCGCGGCGGGCTGGTGTTGAGCTGGCGAGGTCGATGGAGGGGCACCGGAAACCGGCTCGCGATTGGCGGTTGCGGGGGGATGACGGATCCGGGGACAAAGCTAGAGGGGAACGACGACGACGAGGAGGCGCGGCGAACAGCGAAAAAAGACCAATTGGCAAGACCTGGTAAACGACACAGGCTCATTCATCCAGTGGGCATTGGACAAGAGGAAGAAATCTGGGGAGAGCAGAGGGGGAGCATCAAGTGGAAGGACGGGAGACGGGGTGGTGGGAGTCAGGCTGTTGTCCGCTGGGCTGTCCCCGGCCATCGGGAGACAGTCATTGGAGCCAATTGCCCCTTTCGCCCCCTGCAGACCGACCGCTGCTTGATCCGAGCCCGGACCCCAGATGGCGAGTGACATGCGACCCCAGGCCGCAACACACTCGACACGCTCGAGGTCAATGTACCCCGATATCGCGGCCTGGCTGGTCCGCTGTGGGGAAGCCTATCACGTCATTCGGCTCGCTGGCACGTCTCTCCCGAGTCCCTGACTCCATCGTCCACAACCCGACGTTTCCCTCCCCTTGCAAACAGGAACACAGGCACACGAGCAGACATCAGGAGGGATCGAGGGAGCACTCGTGCCACCTGTGTCCCGCGCCCGGACGGCGGCCCGGCCGGAATCAACCGAGATAGCCATGTCAGGTTGGCCAATGGAGCAGGTACCGAAGAAGCTGACGGCGGGTATATCTTTTCCCGGGACAAGAAAAACGCGCCCTGTGGCTATGAAGCAACTCCATCTATTGTCGCGTTGGACATGTACATACCGACACCAGCACCCTGCCCGCATCATTTGTACATTGCCATGGCGCCCAAGTGTATTACCCGTCTATCTCTCGGCTCTGCACCTCCAAATACCCCTGGGGTCTGTTAGTCCGGAGAGAGGGAAGCGTGTTCCTCGTCGTCCACCTCGGGATAGAGGTCAGTCGACGCCTTTGATTGCTGAGACCTCGCAGCACTCGCGCGCGTCGTCCGCGCGTGGTTGTCCATCAGGATCTGGCCCCCGCCCTTGCGGCCGAAAAAGTCTTCGGTGCGGATGCCCCTCACATCATCGGCGGTGACTCGGTCCATCGCTGATCCAGAGGCCCGGCATCCCCGGATGTACTCGCGGACCGGCTGCATGGCCGCATCGCGGCACGCCTCCTTGATATCGCTTCCAGACATGCCAGCTGTGACCTTGGAGATGTAGTCCAGGTCGAACGAGGGGTCGCGTTTTGTGGTGCCGAGAACCAGCTGCAAGATGCGGCGTCTCTGGTCGGCGCCGGGAAGCGGGACAGGAAACTTTTTGGGCATACGGCGAAGAATGGCTTCGTCGATATCGTTGATGCGGTTGGTGGCGCCGAGAACGACGATTCGAGAAGGGGAGCCGGATGCGCTGGTCGATGTGAGGCCATCCCAGAGCGTCATGAATCTGGAAGATGTCAGCAAAGATCACGGGGGAAAAAGGGGGACACCTACTCGGCTTTCACCATGCCACTGGCCTCGTGCTCACCGCTCCTCCTAGTGCCCAGCACGGCATCGATCTCGTCGATGAAGATGATGGCCGGCTGGAGTTTGTGCGCCAACGAGAAGACGGCCCGGACAAGCTTGTTGGAGTCGCCATACCATTTTTCCGTCAGAGTCGAGATGTGGAGGTTGATAAACGAGGCACCGCTCTCATGAGCGACGGCCTTGGCGAGCATCGTCTTGCCGCAGCCGGGCGGCCCGTAGAGAAGCACGCCCGAAGGAGCCGAGAGTAATGGCCCGCCGTGGGAGTAGAGGTGCGGCAGTGTCAGGGGGTAGATGATGGCTTCTTTGAGCTCCTCGATGATGTCCTCGAGCCCACCGACATCGGCGAAGCCGACGGGGATGTCTTCGGGCGCAACCACTTCGAGGGCTACCTGGTTCTCGTACTCGTTAAGCACGAGCTTGTCGATGCGGGAGCCATTGTTGTCGCTGCCGTCCGCGGCCTCCCCTGGCCTCTCTTTTCGTAATCGCTTTATTCGCTGGAGGTTCGCCTCGGCCTTGATCCGGGCTTGCTCGTGCTTCTCGCGGTCTGGGTCGACGAGCTTCGCAATGTATGGGCCGACGAGATCGCGGAAGAGAAAATAGGCAGATACTGTCTGCAAAGAGCCATGTTAGCCCTCTGGCCATGGGATGATCGGGGGGTGGTCAACTTACGCCGGCGACGATCACCAGTCCCGACACAAAATCCTTGTAGCGCTTTTGATCGCTCATGTTGCGCAAGGCGCAGAGCAACTCGTTGTGGGTTGGCACTCCAGGAGCCACGAATGTCAAAGGTTGAGCTGGTGATGTTCGTCGCCGATGTCGAGGTCAGAGGACAAAGTCGGGACTCGGGAGCTTAAGAGTTGACGACGCGGCAGGGGGTCGCGTTAGTGCCACCGTCCACCACAGACGCTGTCACAGACAGTCTCGACAGTGATCCAGCGCCACCTGTGGCTGAAGACATGTGGAAGGCAACCATTGGGTCATGGGCAGCCCAGATGTGCATTAAATGGCCCGGCGCATTCTTCTACGGATGACATATTATCTGCTTGAATCAATGAGTGACCACGTCTGGATCGGCTTATAGTTGACCTGACTCTGTTGGATTCTCCTGATCAGGCCGAGGTCGAACTTCACCAGCCACAACCACAACCATTGACCATCCACCATCTTGGCGCTGCTGAAGACAGTTGCAGCGCCAAGAAGCGGCTCTGGAACCGGGCGCTCACTGGGCGCTCGCTGGGTGCAGGGGACTTTGCCCCGCGTTGATCGGTTGTTTACTTTCTCCACGCGGCATCATCCCTCTTCATCTCGACAAACTCCACATCCTTGCGCTTGCGACACCCACGCCAAAAAAAACACGTCACGACTCGCGCCTCGCGCATCGGACGAAATCCGCCCCTTTGTCTTTTTTGCGCCGACACCGCAATTGGTCCGCGTCGACCCCAGCTCGATGTCCAAGGCCAAAGTCGCCCGGTCGAATTTGCTGGAGCTCATCGACTCGGACTCGGAGGACGGTCTCAACGGGAACGCATTCGCCATCGCCGGACCGTCTGCGACAAAGAAGGCGGCCAAGAAGCCCCCGACGACAACGAAAATGCCCCCCAAGACTGCACGCGGCCGACCGGCAGCCAACAAGGTCACCAAGCCAGCTGCTATAAAGGCCCCGGCGCGTCGCAACAACGGGCGTCTCGCTGCTGCCATCGACCAGGCATTGGAAGAGGATGACAGAAGTGCCTTGGAGGAAAAGTCGGCCAACACCCGACCAAAGACGGGCGTGCGTGGGCGCAAGAAGGCCGCAGCGGTGGTAGAGGAGGACGACGGCGAGGAGGACGTCGACATGGAAGACGTGCCGGAGGAGGAACCCGTACCAAAGCCCAAGGGGGGCCGCGGGCGCCCAAAGAAGGCGGAAGCGGCAAAGCCAGCGCGCGCACCCCCGGGAAGGAAAGCAGCGGCCGAGAATGCAGTCGAGGAACATGTGGAAGTGTCAGAGATACCCGAGACGCAGCAGCCTGAACCCATCATCGAGGAGGAGGAAGACCATCTGGAAGACCTCCCGCCGCGGCAGTTCTCCGACCACCTCCGCATGCCCTCCAGCCCATCCAAGCGGCCGGGCTACTCTTCCTCCTCCGACGGCGGCGGCGAACCAGCCCTGCGGCGCAAGCTCGGCGAGATGACGCAGAAATTCGAGAGCCTCGACCAAAAGTACCGCGACCTCAAAGAGGTCGCCGTCCGCGAAGCCGAGCGCAACTTTGACCGTCTCAAGAAGCAAACCGACGAAAAGTCCAAAGGTACCCCCCCTCCCCCTCCCCCCTATCCCCCCCCACCACCCACTAACCCCCCCTCCCCTAGCCGCGGACCTCCTCATCAGCACCCTCAAATCCGAACTCGCCGCGCAAAAGGAAGAAGCCAAAGACGCGGCCCTCCTCAAGAAACACCTCGAAACCGCCGAACTCAAGCTCTCCGAGACGCAAACGCGCGTCACCTCCCTGACCACCTCGCTCTCCGAGTCCCGCACGGAAATCAAAGCCCTGACCATGAAACTCACCGCCGCGCGCTCCGCCGAAGCCTCGGCCCTCGCCAAGGCATCCTCCTCCATCCCCGGCAGCGCCATGAAGGGCGGCCTGCACAAATCCAACCCCACCACGCGAGCCGCGCAGATGAAAGAAGACCTCTACAGCGACCTGACGGGACTCATCGTGCGGAGCGTCAAGCGCGATGCGAGGGAGGATGTGTACGACTGTTTGCAGACGGGGAGGAATGGGAGTACGTTTATCCCCTTATTCCCACCCCCTTTCCCCCCCCCCGGATACTGACTTTTCCCGTGCGTTGTAGCGCTCCACTTCAAACTCGAGATCCCCAACGACGCGTCCGGGGACGGAGCCTTCGAGGACGCGCAGTTCTTGTACATGCCGCAGCTGGACGCGAACCGCGATCGGTCGCTGATTGATATCTTGCCGGATTATCTGGTCGAGGAGATTACGTTTCCGAGGCCGCATGCGGCAAAGTTTTATGCGCGGGTGATGAAGGCGTTGACGGAGGCGCCGCAGTAGGTGTGAGGAAGGGGACGGTTGTTGGAGGGACGTCGTGGTGGTGAGAGTTGTGATACCCCCGTGGTTGCTTTGCTTTTTGATATTTGGTTATGGAGGGAGAGTGAATGTCCTGTGGTTTGGTAGATGCCTTGAACGCGTGTCCTTTCTCGTTGGTTTGGTTGTCGTGTACATATTTTCGATTCCTCCCGCCCTGTCGATGGTTACGGGACGGGGACATGATGAGACGCGGTAATGATGGATTTCAAACTTTTACCCCAGGCACGTTACATATGTGGTCGAGATGTTGTTCAAAATACAGCTTCAGTTCCAATCATCACGAAGTAGTCCCTCCATGGACTCGGCGTACCTGCCAGCTCCCCACGCTAGTATATACAACGGCCGCCATCCACGTTGGACAGAGCAGAGACGTTGGCCGTCCACCCATTGCAAAATTACCCTCCGCCCCTCGTCCCTCTATCGTCTAACCCGACTATTCCCCTACCGGACCGAGTCTCGGTGCAGCATAACCAAGCCCCATCTGTCCGTCCGCAGCCGAATAGTAGCCCCCCGCCGAGTTGTCCGGGATCCGCTCTATCCAAGAGCTCGCTGTTGACCACATTGCCAGTATCACTCTTCCCCCTCCGCCATGCGCTTGCCCGAAACGCTCATCGCACACGACAACGGACCTCCCCGCTCCCCATCTCCATTAAGATTGACAGCACGCGCTAAAATAAAATCCAAAACCCCCAGCCGATGCAGATGCAGTCAAGGCAAAGACGCAGCAGATAACAGAAATAGAAAACCCAGAAACGCCAGGCCGTGCGGAGGAAACCGAGGCGAGCCTCCCGCCGGAAAAAAAGGGGTTCGAAGAACACCGTCGCCGCGGGAGGGGGGTTCCGGATCCGGGGCGGTGGTGTCGTAAGAAAAGGGGTCGGTCGACTCAAAATATATACATCGGGTATTTCGCGACGAGTCGTCCAACGTCTGAACCGGAAACGCGCCAAAAAAAGGGTATCAAAAAAACCAAGTCTAATGTCGATGCGTCGTCGTCGTCCTCGAAACCTCGGGAGATGGGGGAAAGCCATATCATGCCGCTGCGAGCAACCGCCATGCTCGCTCGTCTATCCAAAGGCAGCTCAGGGCTCCTTCCCCCGCTTTCGATCTTCCACGTTGCCGTCGTAGAGGTAAAACGAGTTGAGCCCCGTGACGAGCCAGGAATCCGACGTCGCGTGGACAAGCACCAGCCAGGCCACCACCAGGTTGACCATGTAGTGCAGCATGTACGCGTACGAGACGCCGTATACGACTGCGCAGATGGAGATGCCGAACAGCAGGACGCTGGTGAAGTGTCGGAAGCGGCTGCTCACGCGCGGGATCATCTTGCCAGTCGTCAGGGTCTCCACGAGTATGATGAACGGCATGATGGAGAGGACGTTGTGGTGCGACGAGAAGGGGGTGAGCCACTGCACGGCGAGGTTGTGAACCCAGACCACCAACGTCGGCAAGTTGATGGGCAGGATCCAGAGCATCAGGACGAGGAGCGAGTGGACGTAGTTGTAAAAGTTGGAGTTGGCGCTGGATCGGAGCTCGGATGCGATCCTCTGGGCTCTAACCGTCGTCGTCAGTTGAACCAAGCAGGCGACCAGGTACGCGAACTGGTAGGGGATAAAGGTGGAGACGAGGAACAGTAGCACTGCTGTCGTGATCATTCGTCGGCGCGGGGACGACGATAGGAACGGCGCTGGCGGGCCGGTCCTCCTTCGCTCGTCGTTGCGTGTCCATCCAGGTCGGAAGCTCAGCAGGGTGAATGCCATGCTCAAAATGTGCGTGAGCGCAAGCGTGAAGTAGTTGAGCACGGTACAGACACCGACGCAGATCAGGCCAATCAGGGGTATCAGAAACCAGAAGAAGGGGTCCTGAGTCCCGATCAGCAGGTTGTTCTGGTTAAAGTCCATGACCGTGGCTGTGCTGTTCCTCCAGTGCCAAAAGCTCGCATTTTCCGTCGGCGTTGGGTGCTCTGTCCCTATTGAGAGGGACAGGACGGTCAGAGCGGCAAGCAGCAACGGAATCGACTGCCCGAGGCACATGTGGAGGCTCTCCGAGAACGAGACAAAAATTCCGGTCGTGTCGTAAACACGGAACTGCTTGCGAAGCACCAGGGCCACCACGAGGAGGGGAAAGGCGGCGAAGACGGTGCGGTAGCGCATATAAAGCTTCCCCAGGCTGCCCATGACATCAATGGATAGCTTGACGTCGATGTGGGAGCTGCAAGTCGGGTCGGTCCAGAACTGAAAGGTCAGGCCGTCTTCGGCCAGTCTCCTCGTCAGCGGCGGAGGGACGTATGGGGCGACGCCATGGAGGCTGACTGTGACATGTCGAGCGTTGACGTAGTACTTGGACTCGTACGGCTCCTCCAAGTACTGTCGGACAAGAGGGGCGAAGAGTTCCTTTTGCTTGCCGCAGGTCTGGGGACCGATTTCAAGGTTGTAGGCCAGCAAGCTGGACTGCAGAGAAGGTACCTTGAGCTCGAACATCATGGGTCGAGAGGCGGGGAGGCGAAGCTTCATGCCCAGCGTGAGCAGCCGGCGGAGGGTGAGATGCTTGGTCCGATGCGACTGAGAGTGATCGCTAAACTCGGCGACCACGAAACCCGGGGTCGCAACGTTGACCTTTTCCACGACGGCCACGAATTGGTGCTCGGAGATCTCGTCCAGTCCGTATTGGAGGTATGAGAACGGGGGGATCTCCTTGTCCCCGTCCAGGAAGAACGGATACTTGGTCGACGCAGTGGATGCCGGCAGCACAACGACATCTGAAGCGGCATTCTTGCAGGCGAGCCTGGTCGAACCGGTCGTTTCCCCAGACAGATCAAGCTGGGTGGCAAACACGGTGCTCGCCTGGCCAGGCTGCAGTGGAAACACGCTGCAGAACAAGACTTCGAGCTTCCCGCTGTCGCCGGGCCCATCCAGCTGCTGATCCGTGAGTAGAGTGAACTGCTTCCGCTCGGGGGACCCTGGTGGAGGGATCGGCAGGAGGTGCGCGCGAACGGCCCCGGTGGCGCCCAGCTCGCGCAGGACGAGACGGCCCCCCAGTGCAAGGATCGAATCCGAGTTGTCCTCCAGCGTGAGAAGTGTGGTCGGCTCCTTTGACGGCACCGTCTTTTCCGCCACTGTTTCCATGCCTGTCAAAAACCACCTCTTGAAGACCCTCATCCGCTCCGCCCTGGGTTTCGTCTGCGAGGCTCTGTTGACATCGATAACGTCGTAGAGCGACTTTGATATGACTTTGCGGAACTGGTCGCACCACAGGATGGCTTGGTGGTCCATACTCGTCCACACATTCGGGACGGTAGTCGTAAAGGCGGTAAAGCCATGCGTATCGGGAACCAGCGACTCGACGCTGGCGTAGTCTGACGGGACAACGGTATCCAGTCCTCCTCCCGCAATCGACACCAGCGTCACATGCCACAGCGGGTTGTTGTTTGCCCATTGCTGCGAGTAGGCGTGCCTCCAGTAGTCGTTGATATCCTGGTAGGTCTGCACAATCTGTCCGTCAAACGACACGGGTGGTCGGGCGTGCGGCGCGGACATGGTGACGATGGTGTTGATCGAGTTGGCGAGGTAGTTGGGCATGATGAGCATCGTCCGCGCGACGATGCCGCCCATCGAGTGACCGAGAATGATGACCGATGTCACGTCCGGGAGGTCCGGGTCGCGGTCCGACATGCGGGGATCGAGGTAGAGCGAAAGGATGTATCGGATCGCCTCGTTCAGGTACTCGGCTTGATCGAGTAGGGTCTGGCCATGGAAGGCCGTAATATCCTCGTTGAAGTCGACCGTGAAAAAGTCGAGATTGCGGATGCCCTTCTTCATCGTCTGCTCGTCGTGCTGCAGCACCTCGTGAAAGTAGTTTGCGGCCTCGGATGCGATGGGCCGGACCTGCTTGTAGCTCCCCGCGTTGCCGGGGATGAAGAGGACGGGAACGCCCTTGACCTGCGACGCGACAGATTAGCAACCTCCCCAGAAAAAGCCAACATCAATTCCAAGTGGTACCTTTGTGCCATGTTCGACACCCTGTTCGCGATAGAGATATAACGAATATTTGCTCGCAAATCGCGTGTGCTCGGTGTCAAAGTCGTTGAGCCGGGCGTATCCGGGTCGCATGTACGACATGCGACAGCCCTTGGGATCCAACTGTCGCGTCACCGACGAATGAAGAACCGCGGCCAAGAAGGCGATGCCGAGGATCGACGTGATGAGGGTCGTAAAGGTGATGGCCCATGGACTTCGCAGCCGGGGCCGCCGCCCGATGAAGCGCGACTCCTGGTCCTTATCCATCTCCTTGGCCGGGGCCCCGTTGGCGGGCAAGAGGGCGGGCGAGGAGGTCGAATGCGCGGTCCGAGAGGGGCTGTCTATTGACGCATCGCGAAGCTCCGAGGGCTTCCAATTGACGTTGCTGGAGCGTCTGCTTCGCGCGGGCCCCGATCGTTTGTCGGAGCTGCGGCGGCGGTCGAGGCTCGAGGGCGACGGGCTGGTCGGGGCCGACGCCCGGGAATCTAGCGCGAGGGGCGTGAGGAGCGAATTGACATGAGGAGCCTCGACAGGAGAAAGATCACCGTCTTGCGAGGATCCTGACGAGCGCCTCCTCATTCCAAGGGACGTGATGCGAGACTCGTGCCACGGGGCGTGTGGCACAAGGTCGTGGTAATCTGGGTTCGGTCTCGGGACGGGGACGGGGCACGGTGACGGAGACGGAGACGGAAACGGGGATTGGCCAAGCAAAGGGAGCGTGGAGGGCGAAGACGCGGAATGCCAGGCATCGGCGTGTGGTGTGGTGCTGGATGCGGCGTGCTGCTGCTGGATCGCGGCGGAGGGGCACAATTTCTGGCGCAGTTCTGGAGGGCAGTGCCGATGTCCCTGGCGTGGTATCGCTTCTCGACGAGCCGCTCACGGGGAGGCTGGAAGCCCGAGGTGTTGACCGGCGCGGGCGGCGTGTAATGAGGACCGAGGGAAAAAAGAGGCGATGGGGATGGCGGCTGGAGACAATTGGAGGAGAGTTGCAGCGGGCGTGCACTGGTGCAGGCGACAGAACTCGTCCTGCTGCCCCCCCTGTCCCCTGCCCCCCCAAGTCACAGCTTGCAGCGACTCTGCAGCAATTATCGGCCGTGCCCTAGCGTGGGGCGCGTGTTTCCACGCTAGTAAGATTCAGGCCGGCTTGTTTGTTAGGGCGGGAATATGTGGATGCTCGCCTTGGCCACTGGGGCCGAGGCCTGGCGGGAACAGATTTCAGGCGCCCGACGATGGACAGATCGCCAAGGCTTATCGCGCGAATGTTGCGTGCTAACAAGTCAACCGTTGGATTACCGTCACCAGCATCCAATCCGTACCCCAACAATCCCATCGTCTGCGAATGATGGAAAGAGGAGCAGGTGCAGTGTGACACGGCGACAGCACTCAGCAGAGCAGGAGGCGAGCCCATCGATTTCTTCAACAAACTGACTTGAGCAAGTGGCAGCAGCTGGGATTTCCCCGGCGAGGTGGTGCTGTCAATCAGGCCTTGATTTTTCCCGCGAAACGACAAGCCAGACTCGAGAGTGGGGGGACATCTCGATCCACATGGAAACGGGGCAGCATATGGCGCACTGCAACGACGTTGCTGTGAGATATTTTCCATCTCCGTCTCTATGCCATCGCTCCCCTCACCGGAACACATGGGCAGACGGGCAGACGGGGTCTATCAGGGCGCGTCAAGTTCAAGTTGGATGCCTTCGCGGTTGCTTCCATTCCCGCGCCCTCCCGCTCCCGTCCAGTTTTGTCGTCCGTTCCTTGCACACACACGCCGGGCGGAACGGGCTCGACACGGGATGCCACATGAATTCTCGTCTTCCAGCCCCAGCTGCAGGCGGCAGGCGGCCATTCACCCGAGCCTTGCCTTGGGCGGCGGCTGCACTTTGCAAAGATAATGGCCCTGAGCTCACTGGGCTCCATGAGAGAGATAAGATGCGGACGGGCCGGATGATCCATCCGTCGGGCTTTGGTGGTGGTGGTCTCTGGCGATAGCCATCGCGAATCGGCTTGATCATCGGGACCGTTGGGACCCTCTTCCAGCCCGCCGAGGGGAAAAGATGTGCAAGCGAGGCGGGATTCTTGCAGTGAGCTGGTGGAGTGTGCTGTGTAGCTCCAAGGCGCCGTCAGCACCGAGCAGGCTTGTGTTGTCGGTCCTGACTGTGCAGCCTCCTGTCCATCCTCGTCGAGTCCTCCCGCTGCCGTGTGCGTTCCGACTGCATATGATGCAACTGCCACTTGCCGCATCGGGGGCTTGTCGTCGTCAGCACCTCCACCGTGCCCTTGACTGCGGCCGATTTGTGATCTCCATCCTTGCCGCCGTTGACCAGTTCCCGAATGGGTCTTTCTCAGGTGTGGCCAAGCCAGCTCTCACGAGATTCCGTGGTTGCTGAACCAGGAGAGCCGGGCTGGGAGCAACCAACCGCAAGAAGGACATTATCCGGCCTCTGCCTCTGTTGGACCTTGGTCGCCAGGCCGGCCCGCTTCAGGGCTGCATCCACGGCCAGGCAATAACGTCATATTTAAACAAGGGATACATCGAAGAGCTCCATGCCGCCTCAGCCCTCTGGCGGTGCTGTTTCTCGTGTCCTGACTTGGTCGGTTCCCGGGGGTTTCCGGAGATATTGGCCGGTGGGGGAAGAGGTCGTCTGCTCCGGCACCGCCTTGGTCTTGATGCACGGCCTGACATCTCGCAGCAAGACCCGAGTCCGCCGTTGATGGCAGATGCACAGACAACACATGGTCCTCTCGTGCCTCTCTGTTGGGTAGCCTCGTACCAACAAGCAAAATGCGGGCGGGCCATGGTCGGGATGGGGTGATCACAATGCGTGGGGGTCAGATGACCGGCCGAGAGAAAGGCGAGGGCCTTTTCCATCAAGCTACCTACCCCCCAACTGCCCCTCGAGTAGTCAGGACGCACATGTGTTCAGAGATGGCTTGGTTGAATTACAGCGTAACACGGAGCCTCTTTTCACCTGCAGAGGACGGAAATGCTTGGTTGATACAACATGTCTGTACCTGCAAGACCCCTCTGAAAAAGCAGAGTTGGTGGGACGACCATGGCGTGTCGCACCGCAGGCGTGGCATCGTCGAAATTGTTCCCCTCGTGTTTCCAGTTGAAGTGCAGAAACATGTGGTTCGAGAAGCATCAAACATGAGGCCTGTGGCATGGCGGGGCAGAGAAGCAGGCCAGGCCTGGGCTGGGCTGCGAGGGGCACACAGTGCAGTGCAGCGCCGACGCGTTTGGACGACGCGTTTTCGATGCGAGCACTTTGACACCTCTCCAGCGATGGCACCACCGCCTCGCCTCTAGCGGACCATGGAATCACATGCCACCATCAAGGCCATCGAATCCAGCACCGTCCACCAAATCCAGTCTGGCCAAGTCATTGTCGACTTGTGCTCCGTCGCAAAAGAGCTGGTGGAAAACAGCATCGACGCCGGAGCCACGATTGTCGGTTCGTCCCCTTCACCCCCACCTCCCCTTCCACCTCCCCCTCCAAGCTGACACGCGCAGATGTCCGCTTCAAGAACCAGGGCCTCGACTCCATCGAGGTCCAGGACAACGGCTCCGGCATCTCGTCCCAAAACTACGCCTCCATCGCCCTGAAGCACTACACCTCCAAGCTCTCCACCTACGATGACCTGTCCACCCTGCAAACCTTTGGCTTCCGGGGGGAGGCCCTCTCCTCCCTCTCGGCCCTCTCCCGCTTCTCCATCGTGACTTGCACAGCACAAGAAGCTCCCCGTGCCAGCAAGCTCGAATTCGAGATCTCGGGGAAGCTCAAGGGCACCGGCGTCGTGTCGGGGCAGAGAGGCACCACCGTCTTCGTCGAGGACCTCTTCTACTGCCTCCCCGTTCGCCGGAGGGAGCTCGAGAGAAACATCAAGAGGGAGTGGACCAAGGTCATCGGCTTGCTGAACCAGTATGCCTGCATCCAGACGGGCGTCAAGTTTACCGTCTCGCAGCAGCCCACCAAGGGCAAGCGCATGGTCCTGTTCTCGACCAAGGGGAATCCCACCACGCGGGACAACATCATCAATGTCTTTGGCGTCAAGACCATGAGTGCTCTGATCACGCTCGACCTCAAGCTTGAGCTGAAACCCACGGCCGGACCAACTAGGAAAGGAAAGGCCGTCGACGATGGGGCTCCCCCGACCGAGGTGCGCGTCCTTGGCCATGTGTCGCGGCCAACCCACGGCGAAGGGCGCCAAACGCCAGACCGCCAGATGTTTTACGTCAACGGCCGGCCATGCGGGCTACCACAGTTCGCCAAGGTCTTCAACGAAGTCTACCGATCCTACAATTCATCTCAGTCGCCCTTTATCTTTGCCGATATCCAGCTAGACACGCATCTCTACGACGTCAATGTGAGCCCGGACAAGCGGACGATTCTACTACACGACCAGGGGCAGATGCTCGACAATCTTAGGGAGTCCTTGATCGAGCTCTTTGAGACGCAAGATGTGACCATTCCCGTGGCTGCAAGACAGCAGTCGCAGAAACTTTCGTCCAAAAAGGTAGCACCCAGTCGGCCAATGCCGTCCGCTGCCTCTACCCCTGTGTCGAGGCGGCCAGATCCTCCAAGCCAGTCCAAGGACGAACAGTCTCCAGCTGCAAGTGAGGACGAAGGGAGCTCAGACGAGGGAGACGGCACCGGCGAAATGGTCGTTGTTATCCCCAGAAAAGCGAGCAAACGTCCCCGCACGAGAGCGCCAACATCGTCAGATGTCCAAACTGCGTCCCTGCTGTCGCGCTGGTTGGACAAGAAATCGGATCCTCGTGTCAGGTCGGTCCTCTCAGGCCCGGTTTCTCGCCGAGCGTCAACGAAAGACAGCCCCGAGGCAGACGAAGCCGGCAAAGATGACACCTCCGTCACGGGGAATCCCGAAGAAGTCATGCCAGAAGATGAAGATGGGCCGTCGGAAGACATCTTGCCATCCGAAGAGCACGAGGATGAAATGTCGGTGGAAGTCGAGCAGACACCCATTGCGGCACTTCCGCCACCGTCACAGCCCCCAGTCCCGAGGTCAAAAACAATATCGCCCATGAAACCGCCCAACCGGTCAACTCAGGAGGTAGCGACCATCACAATTGGAGGACATGCCGTGATGAGCATTCTTGGGTCTTCTCCCTCAAAACGAAGCCAGATGGAGGCAGCCGGTGATGCCGTCCAGCCGCCCATCCCAGGGAAGACTCGGCCAGTGCCACTCCCGTCCTTTGGGGGCCGGCTCTCCCAGATGTTTTCTGCCTCTGCGTCGGCACAGGAGGAGGGGGCGAATCGTCTTGATGTGACCATGGAGAATGTAGAGATTCCTCTTGAGGAGGAGGAGGAGGAAAACGAAGAAGTGGAAAATGAGGAGGAACCCGAGGATGAAGACGACGGAGATGACTCTCTGTTTGTGAAACAGTCCGAGGAACACCGCGCCATGTTGGAGAAAGAGCGGGCCTCGCCAGAGTCTGACGCGCCCCAGGCTGAGATGCCTACAAGTCCCGGGGATGTCGCCGAGCCAGACGAGCAGGCGGACTCGGACGGGGAATACCTCGATGAAGACGAAAAGAAGGCCAGCGAAGACCAAAAGGTACAGGAGATGATCAAAGCCGCCGAGGCCAAAGCTGCCACGGAAACGACCCAAGACAGCGAAAAACGCAGCCAGATGCTGCTCAAGGGAGGCACCAGACGCAAAGACGCAACCCTCAACCTCGTCCAGCGCGTCAACACCAGCCACATCAACCTCCAAAAGCGCATCGCAGCATGGGAACAACACCTTCCCATCCCCACACCTAAGCCCCCCCCGGGCAGCTCCTCGGACGGCCTCGAATCCCCCGACGCCGAAGAAAAGCTCTCCCTCAAAATCACAAAGTCCGACTTCTCCACCATGCGCATCGTCGGCCAATTCAACCTCGGCTTCATCCTCGCCGTACGCAACGCCACCACCCCCGACGAGGACGACGACGAGCTCTTCATCATCGACCAGCACGCCTCGGACGAAAAGTACAATTTCGAGCGCCTCCAAGCCACCACGACGATCCAATCGCAGCGCCTCGTCCAGCCCAAAACCCTCGACCTCACCGCCGTCGACGAGGAAATCATCATGGAGCACGCCGCGGCGCTCGAGCGCAACGGCTTCGTCGTGGCCGTCGACGCGTCGGGCGACCGCCCCGTCGGTGGGCGGTGCCGGCTGCTCAGCCTGCCGGTGAGCCGCGAGACGACGTTTTCGGTCGCGGACCTCGAGGAGCTGGTGTACCTGCTGGGGGAGAACCCGTCGGGGTCGGCGACGACGGTGCCGCGGCCGGGCAAGGTGCGGAAGATGCTGGCGATGCGGGCGTGCAGGAGTAGTATCATGATTGGGAGGGCGCTGGGGAGGCGGCAGATGGAGAAGGTGGTGAGGCATATGGGGGAGATGGAGAAGCCGTGGAATTGTCCGCATGGGCGGCCGACGATGAGGCATCTTTGTGGGTTGGGGGGCGCGTGGGATGGGAGGGTGTGGAGGGAGGAGGAGGGGTTTGGGGGGGAGGGGAGGACGGATTGGGGGGGGTGGATGAGGGGGAGGGGGTAGGGATCGAGGAAATGTAGGTAAACAGCACAGAATACACGTCGGAGCGGAAGGGTTGTGAGTGGACAGTTTATCTATCTATTTGTGCCTTGGGTCATGATGTCTTCATCCCGTGCTAGACAACGGTCGTGATCGTAGATCCCCTACCATGAAAGGAATAACAACAAACACCCCACCAATCCATCACATCAGTCATCAAGGCAGAGAGAAAACGCCAGAGAACTCCGCGACATCCCAAAATGCAAAACCCACACATCCTAACAGACCGTGTCCCTCCACATCCAACCTTATTCTAGACCACCCACCCAACCAACCAACCAACCCCCCAGAACCAAACCCACCTCCCCAACCTACCACCTTCCCCCCCTCCCCTCCTCCACAATCTTCCCACTCACCCCCCTCCTCCCAAACACATTCCCCCCCCCACCACCCCCAACTCCCAAATCATAATCATTCCCCGACGACACCACCCTCTCCACCCCGCCCACCATCACGGGCGGCGTCGCCGGCCTGAGCTCTCCATACGGCTTGGCATAGAACTCGCTGTCCAGCCCAATCGAACTATCCCTGTTCCTGCTGCTCCCCCCATTCATACCATCCCCAAGATCCTGCCCGCCACCGGCATTGAGGCTGACAGCCGAGAGCACCGAGTTGCGGAGGCGACTGAATGGCGTGCGGGCGCGACGCGGGGGGGTGGTCGGGTCTTCCTGGCTGGAGGCGCCGGGGTTGTATTCCGTTGAGACGTGGTCGTATGAGGGGTGGGAGGCCAACGGGTTGGGGTGGTGCGAACGGGATTGGGTATTTTCGGTTTCGGAATCCGAGTCGGGAGAGACGTCGTACGGCTGGGAGAGGGGTTCGTAGGTGCTGCCGCTGCCTCGCGGGGCAGGGGCGGGGGGGGCGCGGGTGCGCTCGTGGGTGCGGTTGACGAGGGACTCGGTGGCGTACCAGGTCTCGGTGAACTTGGCGGAGCGGGGTTGGGGCGTCGGAGGCGGGGAGGATTCGGTGACGACACGGTGGGAGGGGACGGTGGAGGTGGGGGGGCGTGAGGAGGAGTAGGTTGAGACGGGGCGGGAGGAGAGGCGGTGGGTGGCGAGGTCGGCGATGGAGTTGCGCGGGGAGGGGTTGCCGGGGTCGAGTTGGTATTGGCGCGAGGGGAGGTCGAGGCGGGAGTCGCGGTTGTGGAGGGAGGTGGGCTGGGAGTCGGTGCGCGTGTGCATGAAGGGAATGCTGCGCGGGAGGTCGGTCGACGAGATGTTGATCGGGTGGAGGGAGGGGGGCTTGTCGCCGTAGATGGTGGAGGCGACGGAGGATTTGCCGCGCTTGTGGGCGCCGCCGCGGCGCGAGGTGAGGTGCGCTTCGAGGGGGTTCATGTCGGGCGGCATGGAGGAGATGCGCTTGAACATGATGCCGAGCCACATCGAGATGGCGAGCGAGAGGAGATGGAGGCCGGCGGCGACGATGAGGCCGTAGTAGACGGACGGGACGAAGTAGGTGAGGACGGACTTGTCGTTGATCAGGACGCCCCAGCGGTGCTCGGCGCTGCTGTCCTGGTTTCGCGCGGTGATGACGCCGTAGGCGAAGAGGGGGAGGATGCACAGGTCGGAGACACCGGCAAAAACATTATAGGCGGACGAAGAACCAGGCGGCCTAGAGCCCGCGGGCTTGGACATGTGCCAGATGCCGTAGAGGCTGTGGACCGCTGCGAAGCCGAGCTGCGGGGTGTTAGATGGGGGTCAAAAGGGGTGATGGGGGAAGACTTGCAGTGATTCTAACAACCCAGCCTGCTTGGGGATCAATGTTGGTGATAATAATCATCAACACCAGCAGACCAACCGCGGCGATGAGCTCAAGCACGCGGAGGCCGAGCTGCACCACCCTCATGGCCTTGATCCAGGCTCGAGTCTTGGACCCCATGGTGATGTGGTTGGAGCGTCCGCTGGGGACCTGGTGAGCACTGCGAGGGTATGTCAGCTCGGTGTTGGAGTTTTGGCATCCATGTGGTTCTGCATGCCAGTGACTGGAATGGAGACGGAGAGACATACTCGGGATGGCGGTTGACCGAGACAAGCGGGCCTCTCTGCTTCCGCTTGGGAGCTTTCACTTCATAACTGGAGCGGGTCACCCTCTTGGGGTCGAATTTCGACGTGGAGAAGCGCTCATCCTCGGGGGTCTGGACCGCCTCGTAGATGAAGGGCTGCCGTGTTGCGCCCATGGTGTGGTCAGTCAATGTTGACTTGTCCCTATTGACTGTTGATGTTGACACTGGGCAATGGGCAGAGTGCCTGGCGGGCAAGTGTTGGATGCGCTTTGGGTCACTTTTTTTTTGGTGGTGAAGATGGAATGCGGGTGATGCAATCAATCAGCGGAGCAGAGCTGGGAGACGGCCCAGGTTAATCCCATCAGACTGTGACGTGGTGACGCTGGGCTGTGATGACCCTCCCTCCCACCGGTTGGCACGGCAACGGGCGCCTGAGACGACAGCGACCGGGTACCTGCAGCTCTCCAGCTCTGGCGGGGCAACCCCTCTCCCTCTCCGGCAAACTCGGAACATCTATGTTTGAACCGCCTTTATCTCGTGAAAAGCATGCCCTTGAAAAGCAGATCGAGATGTGTCGCCGATTCGAAGGAGGGTGCTGAATTGTGTGGTAGCGCTGGACGAAGCCCCTGGGTCAAGCCGAACTACAGTGGGTACACCGCAGCGGCACAGCGCCGAACCGAAAGCCGAGTGCAAAGCCGCCGCAGATCCGACGGACCGACGTCACTGGACGGCCATACCTATCTTCACCCCGGCTCCCGCTCCCGTCCCTCTCGGCGCAAGCCCCGACAACGCCGATCCTCAAAATGTCACTTTTGTCCCGCACAAGGCCAAGGGCCCGGGCATGTCTCTCGGCCCTCCGCCGGACAAGGGCCTTCACCACCACCCCCCCGGCCGCAACACAATGCCGAGTCGCCGTCATCGGCTCCGGCCCTGCCGGCTTCTACACGGCCCATCGCGCCATGGCCAAAATCCCCGGTGCCAAGGTCGACATGTACGAGGCCCTGCCTGTCCCCTTTGGCCTCGTCCGCTTCGGCGTCGCCCCGGACCATCCCGAGGTCAAGAACTGCCAGGAGCGGTTCGAAGAGGTCGCCTCGTCGCCTGATTTCACCTTTATCGGCAATGTCTCTGTCGGTAGTCGGAGCGACCATCTCGATGGCAGCAGCATCTCACTGGCGAGCATTCTCCGGCACTACCACGCCGTCGTGTTTGCGTACGGTGCATCCAAGGACAGGACCTTAGGCATCCCAGGGGAGGATCTGGACGGCGTCTACTCGGCCCGTGCCTTTGTCGGCTGGTACAATGGGTTGCCAGAGTACGCTGACCTGGCGCCCGACCTCACTCAGGGTGACGAGGCCGTCATCATTGGTCAGGGGAACGTAGCCTTGGATGTGGCCCGCATGCTTCTCGAGGACGTTGATGTTCTGCGAAAGTCAGACATTGCTGCCCACGCCATCGAGACGCTCGCCAAGAGCAGGATAAAACGGGTGCACATAGTCGGCCGGCGTGGACCGATGCAAGTGAGTGCCCCCTGATATCCTGGCAGCCGACACCCAACTAACACCCACCCAGGCCGCCTTCACCATCAAAGAAATCCGCGAACTCATGAAACTCCCCTCGGTCGCCTTCCACCCCATCGACACCACCCTCATCCCCTCGGACCCCTCCACCCTCCCCCGCGCCCGCCGCCGCCTCATGGACATCCTCCTCAAAGGCTCCCCCTCCTCATCCGCCCCTAAATCCTGGTCCCTCGACTTCTGCCTCACCCCCAAAGCCTTCCTCCCATCTCCCTCCTCCCCCAACCGCCTCTCCTGCGCCGAATTCGAACACACCACCCTCTCCTCCCCCTTCGACCCCAACGCCTACGCCCTCGGCGCCGGCACCACCGCCGCCCTCCCGTGCTCCGTCGCCTTCCGCTCCAT
Organism: Podospora tetraspora; assembly: GCA_027943155.1. Taxonomy (NCBI): domain Eukaryota; kingdom Fungi; phylum Ascomycota; class Sordariomycetes; order Sordariales; family Podosporaceae; genus Podospora; species Podospora tetraspora. The sequence goes on from JAQKAE010000005.1 coordinate 3,090,553, forward strand.
CGGCTACAAATCCACGCCGCTCCCCGAGTTCGCCGACCTCGGCATCCCCTTTGACGAACGCCGCGGCGTCATGAGCAACGACGGCCACGGGCGCGTGCAGCACGAGGAGCGCGCGCGGGATGGGCTGTCGGTGCTGGGAAGTTTCCCGGGGTTGTATTGTGCTGGGTGGGTGAAGCGCGGGCCGACGGGGGTGATTGCGTCGACGATGCAAGATGCGTTTGATACGGCGGATGCGATGGCGGGGGATTGGGCGGCTGAGGGGGTGTCGTTTTTGAATGAGGGGAGGGAGGTGGATGGGTGGGAGGGGGTGAGGGGGGAGCAGGGGGTGGAGGGGGCGAGGGTGGTGAGCTGGGAGGAGTGGAAGAGGATAGATGGGGCGGAGAGGGAGAGGGGGAGAGAGGTGGGGAAGGAGAGGGAGAAGTTTGTGAGGACGGCGGATATGTTGGCTGTGGTGGGGTAGATTTGGGCATGTTTGTGACTGAGGAAATTCAAGGGGCTCTAGAGCGCGGGTTGCTGTTGGCGTTGTGGTCAATGGCCTAGAGGCACAGCAGAGCGGCGAGCTGGCCACACTCGAGTATTATGGCATGAAGGCGCAGGTTGAACCCGGATCTCGGACAGCATCTCTGCATCCTTTGAACGGGGAATACTGAGAGTACCAGAGACTGAACTATTGTAAGCCCAGGCCAGTCGTCTGGCCGATGATGGACGCTGAGGGTGGTCAAGCTGGGGATAAGTGGTCAGGAGGACATGGTGCGCGGTAATGTGCGACCCGGTACTGTTCCACCAATGGCTAATCGTTATCCCCCAATTCACAGATTCCATCCCATCCTCCGCTGTGGTTTTGATGCTGGCACAACGAAGTGAGGGCCTCGATGACATCGAGGGGGCTTATCCGCTTATCGGAGCTTGAGCTTGCTTATCTTATCGCGACGTCACACCACCAAACACAGCATCCGCACGCCAACTTTCCACGCCTCAAAAGTTACAACATCACATAACGCCCTTGACAGCGCTTGCAAACCTCACAATGGACAGCCTGGACGACTTTGAAAAGAGTCTCGCCGCCGAAAAGGCCGAGCGGGAGCGGGCTGCGAAGGAGAGGGAAGACCGACGCGATCGCAAGCACAAGTACCGCCATCGCGACAGATCCTCGGACCGTCATGGTGACAGGGAACACCGAGACAAGGGCAAGGACAGAGAGAGGGACCATGACGGGGACCGAGGAAAGACGCGGCACCACCGCTCAAGAGACGACGCAAACGAGGACGGCCACCGACACAAACGGTCACGACGGGACGAGGACCGAGATGACGAGTCAAGGCATCGACACCGACGACACCGATCGAGGGACCGAGATGACCGCGACAAGGAGCCAAAGCACGCCAAAAAATCGGATCCCCACGAGGATCTTCCGCTGCCAGACGATGAGCGGGCCAAGTCAGACCCCAAGCCGCTCCAACGCGACTCGTGGATGACGGCCCCGTCGGCGCTCGACGTCGACTACGTCCAACGAGGGAAGAAGAGTCCGTCGCCGGTCAAAGAGGAACCACAACGGGTCTTGCACCACCGGGAACTCAACCGCGGCTTGGGCGACACAACCGAGACGGAACAGCCACCCCAGAAGCGGGAGGTCAGCTACAAATTCGGCGACGAGGGCTCGCAGTGGAGGATGACCAAGCTCAAGTCGGTCTACACCATCTCTGAGCAGACTGGCCGCTCCGTCGACGACGTCGCAGTCGAACGGTTTGGCTCCCTTGAGGAATTCGACGAAGCCAGGGAAGAAAAGGTCGAGATGGACCGACGCAAAGTTTACGGCGCAGGCTACATCGGCAAGGAGAAGCCCACCGGCGACCTCTACGACGAACGCAAACTCAGCACTCGCCCCGAGCCCGACAGCGACGACTCCGCTTCCCCACCCCCTGAGCAAGGCGTCGTCGTCCAAGAAACCGCCCCCTCCGTCGACCTCACCACCCTCAACCGCATGCGCGCCGCCCTCTTACGCGCCCAACTCCGCAACGACCCCTCGGCCCCCCAGCTCGAAGCCGACTACAACGCCGCCATGGCCACCCTCTCCCCCACCGCCCCCACGGACGCCATCGTCCTCGACGCCTCCCACAGCCGCCTCCTCGCCGGCACCCGCGCCGAAGCCAAGCCCATCACCAACAAACGCGGCGTCGAGCGCGGCCTCGTCGAAGCCAACGACGACATGTCCATCTCGGACATGGTGCGCGAAGAACGCCGCACGCGCGGCGTCGCCGGCGGCGAAGGCCTCCGCCTGGCCGAGCGCATCGCCAAAGACGGCAAATTCTCCTCGGACCTCGAATACCTCGACGAAAACGCCGAGAAGCTCGCGCGCCGCGTCCACAAGGGCGAAGCCTCGCTCAAGCACATGGCCGTGGCCGAATACCGGCGCCTCAACGCGGCCCTCGACCGCTGCCCGCTCTGCCACCACGACGACCGCACCCTGCCGGGCCCCACGGCGCCCGTAGTGTCCCTCGCCACCCGCGTCTACCTCACCCTCGCCCCCGCCCCGGAACTCACGGAAGGCGGCGCCTTCCTCGTGCCCATCACGCACCGCCGCAACCTCCTCGAGTGCGACGACGACGAGTGGGACGAGCTGCGCAACTTTATGAAGAGCCTGACGCGCATGTACCACGACCAGGGGCGGGCGGTGCTCTTTTACGAGAACGCGGCGGCCCCCGGGAGGCGGCGGCACGCGGCGCTGGTGGCGGTGCCGGTGCCGTGGGAGTTTGGGGACACGGCGCCGGCGTTTTTTAGGGAGGCCATGGTCAGTGCCGATGAAGAGTGGGCGCAGCACAAGAAGGTGATTGACACGGGGAAGCGGGCGAAGGAGGAGGGGCTGGGGCGGATGGCGTTTCGGAGGAGCTTGGCAAAGGAGATGCCGTATTTTCATGTTTGGTTTACGCTGGATGGCGGGCTGGGGCATGTCGTGGAGGATGAGGCGCGGTGGCCGAGGGGGGATCAGTTTGCGCGGGAGGTGATTGGGGGGATGGTGGACGCGGAGCCGGATGTGATTAAGAAGGAGGGGAGGTGGACGAGGGGGGATGAGAGGGTTGAGGGATTTAGGAAGAGGTGGAGGAAGTTTGACTGGACTAGGGTGTTGACCGAGGGGGCGTGAGGGCGAGCCATGAAGATATACAGGTCCGTATACTGGCAGACACGGGGATGTAGCGATAATGAAATGCAGCATGACCAGGCCATATGGACTCTATTCTTCACCATGGAACATACGCTGAACCGCTATTCCAGACGAGTTCGTGTCTAACACATAAAATGCTGCTGCCGCCAACGCCAAACAAATGCACATCGCTCACATCCCTCAACCTACATCTCCTCCTTGTCCATATTGTCCCTAGCCGACCCAGGATGAGCCCTCCTCTTATGCGTCCCCCTAAGCGTGGACCCCTTGTTGCCCCTATCATCTACCAGTTCCTTGAGCTGCGACTTAGCCGTCCGCTGAGCCTGCTCGGTCCTAGTCTTGAGCATCATGACCTCGTCCTTCTCCGCGGGGTACACCTCCAGCTCTTTCTTGAGCGCCTTTTCGATGCGCTTGTATATTTCAATGTCGCTGAGAGCTGTTAGCACCAGGAGGGGGGGAGACAGAGACAGGCCAAACTCACTATTGTGTCACAACGCTGACAGCCACACCCGACTTTCCGGCGCGCGCAGTGCGGCCGACGCGGTGCACGTACGTCTTGGAGTCCTGTGGCAGGTCAAAGTTGATGACGCAGTCGACGTTGGGGATGTCGAGGCCGCGGGCGGCCACGTCCGTGGCGACGAGGATGCTGCGCGAGCCGGCGCGGAACTTGTTGAGCGCGCCGAGCCGCGACGACTGCGAGAGGCCGCCGTGCAGCGGGATGGCGCCCATGCCGAGGCAGCGGAGCAGCAGGGCGATGCGCTGCGTCTCGAGGACGGTGCGCGTGAAGATGATGATGGTCTGCTGGGCGAATTCGTTGCACAGGAAGACGAGGTACGTGTCCTTGTGCATGTGCGGGACGAAGAGGTAGTGCTGCTTGAGGTTCTCGACCGTCGCGTACTTGGAGCTGGATACGCTGACTTTGACCGGGTCACGCAGAGAGGCGCGCTGCAGGCTCTCGACTTTGCTCGACATGGTCGCTGAAAAGAGGAAGGTGTTGCGTTCCCGGGGGAGGAACTTGAGGATCTTTTCAATGACGGGGCCAAAGTCTTGGTCGATGAGGCTGTGGGGGTTAGCGGACAGATAGGGGGGTAGGAAGGGGGAGGACCTACCGGTCGGCTTCGTCCATGACGAGGAACTTGAGCTTATGGCTGCGGGGGGTCAGAATAGGCCAAAGTCATATATGCAGAGGGGACTCACAGGTTGAAGCCCTTGGTGCTCTCCAGATGGTCCAGGATTCTGCAGAATGTGAGCGACGGCAGAGCACGGCGAGGACCGGATGACTTACCTTCCTGGCGTGGCCACAATGACGTGCGGCTTCTTGCCGAGCGCAATGGACTGCTGAATCTTCTCCATGCCTCCCACAATGAGAGTACTCCGGAGACCCATGATGGACCCGAGGGCATCAAACTGGTTCTGAATCTGCACGGCCAGTTCTCGAGTCGGGGCCAACACCAGGGCATACAGGGGCGAGTTATTCTCCAGCAGGGACTGGAGGATCGGGAGGGCGAAGGCGGCCGTCTTTCCGGAGCCCGTCTCAGCGATGCCAATGATATCCCGACCTGTCAGGGCGACTGGGATCGACTCCTCCTGGATGGGGGTAGCTTTTGTGTAGCCGAGGCGTTCGCAGGTTTCGCAGAGGACGTCGACAACTCCCTGCTCGAGTTAGCTGTGAGCAACAAGGGGAGGGGGGGTCGGGACATACCAGTTCCTTGAACGTCTTGGCTGGGGCAGCGACATTCTGGTCTGCCGTTGGTGGCTCGTGGTCGACGGTTGCGGACTCGGGCTCGGAGCTGGGGGGGCGCTCTGCCGGTGCCGCTGCCGGTGTTGGTTCAGGAGCCGTCGCCTCGGCTTTGGGCTTCTTTGTCTTCTTCTTCTCTTTTTGTGTCGCGGCCGAGGGGGCAATCGGTGGCGGCGTCAAGGAGACCATGGCACCCTCATCGTCGCTGTCGTCGGCGTTGTCGCTGCTGATTCTCCTGCGCTTGCTGGACTCGCTTCCCTCTCTCGTCTTGCTGGTTTTTGTCGAGGTCATCTTGTCTTCCTTCTTGCGCTTGATAGCCATTTTGTCGATGCTCAAGGGCTTCCCGGTACTTGCTGCGGCCAAGTTGTCGTGATTGTCGCGGTGGTGGTGCAATGTTGGGGGGGGTTTGGAAGTTGAGCTCATCCGCTCCCAAAATTTGGGGCTTATCGCTGGCGGTCACAGGCGGGACAGAATAAACCAGCCAACGAGCCACTTTCCCGGCGCTAGCACCCCTGCTGATGTGGTCTTTTCTGTCCACAGCTCCGTGGGTCCTGCACGATAAGGCGCCCCACCGACTTTTTTTTGCTGCATCCGCGCCCATCGCGGTGCGAAAGCTTCCCTCAGCATTAAAGTTACCAAGTCATCACCACCATATCATCACAACCATGGCTCGCCGAAGAACAAAGAGGAGAACCCATGCGGGCGCCAACAACCCGGCGGCCGCGGCCGCCATCAATGGCCACATCAACTCCAAGACGGACCCGAAAACAATGGTGATTCGCATCGGCGCCGGCGAGGTGGGAACCAACATCAGTCAATTGGCGACCGATGTGCGCCAGGTCATGGAGCCCGGCACGGCATCGCGCCTCAAGGAGCGCAAGGCCAACCGTCTGCGCGACTATGTCACCATGTGCGGCCCGCTGGGCGTGTCCCATCTCCTGCTCTTCTCCCGGTCGACGTCGGGCAACACCAACCTGCGCCTCGCCCTCACGCCAAGAGGCCCTACCTTTCACTTTCGCGTGGAAAAGTACTCGCTGGCCAAAGATGTCAAGAAGGCGCAGCGGCATCCATTAGGCGGCGGCAAGGAGTACCTGACGCCTCCCCTGGTATGTTGATCGCCCGGTCTCTCTAGGTCCGCGAAGGGTCCGCTAACAAGACAGCTCGTCATGAACAACTTCATCTCGCCCGACTCCGGGCCCAACTCCAAGGTCCCAAGACACCTCGAGACGCTCACAACGACCGCCTTCCAGTCCCTCTTCCCGCCCATCAACCCCCAAAAGACACCGCTCAAGTCGATCCGCCGCGTGCTGCTCCTCAACCGCGAAGCCGACGAGGACGACGACGGGACGTTTGTGGTCAACTTCCGCCACTACGCCATCACAACCAAGACGGTCGGCCTGTCGAAGCCGCTGCGGCGGCTGGACGCGGCCGAGAAGCTGCTCAAGTCGAGCCACCGAAAGGGCGGCGTGCCCAACCTGGGCAAGCTGCAGGACATTTCCGAGTTCATGATTGGCGGCGAGAACGGCGACGGCTACATGACGGACGGCACCAGTGGCAGCGAGGTGGACACAGACGCCGAGGTGGAGATTACCGAGTCGTCGCACAAGCGGGTGCTCAGCGCCAAAGCGAGGGCGGCGGCCGCTGCGGCGGGTGAGGACGGCGAGGAGGCGGCGGGCCGGGAAAGCCACGTGGAGCGGCGGGCGGTCAAGATGGTGGAGTTGGGTCCGCGGATGCGGCTACGCATGACCAAGGTGGAGGAGGGGCTGTGCGCGGGCAAGATCCTGTGGCATCAGTATCACTCCAAGACCAAGGAGGAGGTGCGGGCGCTGGAGGCGAAGTGGGAGAAGCGGAGGAAGGAGAAGGAAGCGCGCAAGAAGCAGCAAAAGGAGAATGTCGAGAAGAAGCGGGCGGCCAAGGAGGGCGGCAAGAAGTCGGGGGCGGGGCAGGACGACGACGCCATGGACGTGGACTACGACAGCGATCTCTACGGCGACGACGGCTTCGACAGCGAGGGCGTCGAAGGGGACGCGGAGGAGCAGGTGAATGCCGAGATGGAGGCCAAGGGCGAGTGGGAGGAGGAGGAGGAGGAGATCGCCAACGGCAAGCGGGAGAAGAAGAAACGGGGGCTACGTGCGTAGGAGTCGGAGGAGGTGTGAGATATCCGTCGTGCATACAGACATCAATTGGACCATGTTGTCGATTTCGCATTGCTTGACAGCAGCGCTGACAGTGGACGTGGGATGCGCCATGCGGCATGCCAGATCGGGGCGGCTGCAGGAGTGGCATCTGCCGGCGTGGTTGGCCCGGCTGGGACGGGTCGGGCACAGATCGTCCGCAGGAGTGATGTGCAACCCGAGCAGATGAATTTCGAAACAATTCCATCAAGAGGTGTCGGACTGGCATTACACGAGGAACCCGTGAGTCGAGACACGGGTCCAAGTGTCGTCGGAGCGCATCCCGGGCGTGCGGACGGGCCACGAAAATACGACGGACACCGAGTCCGGGGCAGGGGAAAGGGGGAAACAGATGTCTGGGCCCTGGGGAACACGCGGGAGGGCCCGGCTTCGACGGAGGACCGCACCCTTTGTTCCTTTACCCCACAGCCCCGCCATCCCCGCCCTCGGCCGCAGGGAAATGGCGCGTCTGGCGGCGTTGCAGCGCATGGCGGCCAGCGGCACGTTGGACAGACGAGGGGGACCAGTGAGCCCACCGTCACCCCACAGCCTGACCACTTGCCGTTGCGTAATGATCCCATGCTGACCTGTCCCTGTCGGCCCCTGGGGGACCGACCGATCGATTCACATGCGCGCCCTTTTTATATAGGGTGTTCGTTGCCCGCCCGAGGTCTGGCATCTGGACATATGCACTGCACGCCGACTGACAGAGCACATCTGAACTGATCTCGACCTTGACATCAACCCGTCAGACCACCACCACAGCCATAACCACAACAACCACCACAATGTCCCCCTCCCAGCAACCAACCCGTCCCTTTTCCACCTCGGCCCGCGTCCACCCGTCTTACCTCCCCTACATGACCACCGCCGCCTCCCGAGGCCCCAAGAGCCTCAAGTGGTCCGTCGTCAACCCCCATGTCTTCTACCCGCACATAACTAACACGTCCCCAGGGTCCCCCCTCTCGCAGGCCTGGTCGCTGTCGGCTACGGCGTCGCCACCTACCGCGAGACGCAGCTCGAGAAGCACCTCACCCGGTCGGCCGTCATGGAGAGGGAAGAGCAGGACAGGCGGCGGAAGAATGCCGCGTTGGCGGATGCGTATGGGGACCGGAGCAATTTGGCCGAGTTGGAGCAGGCGATGAGGGTTTATGAGGCGCAGAGGGGGCAGTAGGATATGGTGGGGGTCATTGGGTGTGCATGGATGGCGTTTTGGCTTGAGCGTTTGGGTTTGGGTTTGGGTTTGGGTTTGGGTTTGGGTTTGGGATTCAATGGGTTATGGGGATGGGGTCATTGCATGGTTTGGCATTTGGCATGTTGGGTCAAAATCCCGGACGTCTGGGACGGACGATATCAATCCTGAGGAGTGTCTTACCTTGTTTGTCGACTTGCTTGTGATCATGCTTGGAAGTAAGGAGGGTCTGCCGACCTCACCCCCGCCCATCATCAAAACCAAGCTGTCAGCCCCGGGCACCCACTCGTCCGAGATGACGCCCGGGTTCTCCACGGGAGTCGGGACAACATCTTCCCCACGGGGCACTGTGGCGACCTGACCTCGGCTCGGCAGCTGCTGCGCCAAGGCTCACGATAGCATGACGATAGGAACAGAACTCCAGAGCAGTGGACCAGCAACCCACCTCTCCGTTCTCGAAACTCGGGGACCCATCACATCCCGGACGGACGGACATGCCACGGCGTCCAAGACAAGACGTGTCTTGCCCGACGCTGCGCAGAACAGAACCAGAAGACCTCCCGAAACCGTCCGGAACAGTCTGTCCAGAACAGTCGACGCAGAAAGGGTCTCGTTTCTTCCCGAAACAGAAACGGTTACGGGGGCACGAGGGCCACGAGGGAGGCTGGGGTCTGCCCTGTGTACGGTGCAGAGGACGATAACACGTGGGTGTGGGAACACGGCGCGGATGCGAGCCGTGGACGGGCGGTACGGACCCGGAGTTGGTCGAGCAGGCCCGGCGAGCAGGCCCGGCGAGCAGGCCCGGCTTGAGGGGGATCCTGCCATGGCGCTAAAGGCGGGGTCGCGCTTGATATGGGAGCTGCGATGGTGGCAGGAACCAGGCAGAGGATTTTCTGCCGCGGCGAGAGGCGGGGTTGTGGCCTCACCTCGAACCTCACTGCCTCCCCACCTTGCCTTCATCGACACCACCAACTCGTCCTCCGATCGACAATGGCCTGCGACTTTTGTCGCCAAACCATATTTTCAAGCACCAAGACATGGGGCTACCACCGCCCATCATACTCGTCCGTCCCCGACACTGTTGAATACCAGGACATCCGCGACTGCTCCGTTTGCTCTTTTCTCCAGACCACACTGGCGACGGCGGGCAAAGCCACAGCATCACCAGACGAGAAGCCCATCTTCTCTTGGGTCCTGAGCAAATCTGCCCGGATCCGCGAATCGCCCTACGACTACCTCACCCTCGTCTTCCGTCCGGTCGACGACTCATCTCTACCCCCCGTCACCCTCCACTTCTTCCACCAGACCACCATCGGGGCATCCCCCCAGCTTCCCCCGCGCACCGATGATCCTCAATCCTGGAACCAGGCACGCACCTGGATGCGCGAGTGTCAAGCCACTCATACACGATGCGGCGCGTCAGAGGACGGCTCCGGCCACGCCCCGACGCTCCCCTCCGTCTTCCCTACACGCCTGATCGACGTCCAGTCCCCTCTGCTTCCCAGCGACCGGTGCCTGCTCGTCCGTTCTGATGCGCCCTCGTTCGTCAAGGGCCCCTATCTGACGCTCAGCCACTGCTGGGGAGGCTCACTCGACAGGTTCCAGACCATGCCCAACAACCTGGAGCGCCGTATGGACCCTACGCTCGGCGGTATGTCTCTCGACGAGTTACCCGCCAACTTTGCCCATGCGATCGAGGTGGCCAGGCGCTTGGAAGCCCGGTACATCTGGATTGACGCCGTGTGCATCATCCAGGATGGCAAGGACTTTGAACTCGAGGGCCCCAAGATGCACAGCATCTATCGGAATTCGGCGTGTACCATCGCTGCCGTGGACGCGCCAGACAGCTTGACGGGGTTTCTTTCTGACCGAACGCCCGGTGAAAGCTCGCTCCGGCCTGTCCAGGGACGAGGCGAGTGGGCCTTGGAGGACCACTCGTGGGTATGCCTGGATGGAAACATGTGGAACAGGGACCTTCTCGGACGTGTCTTGTACACGCGTGGCTGGGTATTCCAAGAGAGGATGCTTTCCACCCGAATCCTCCACTACTCTATCAAGCAGCTGTTTTGGGATTGCGCTGAAAAGACGGCCTGCGAGACTCTGCCAGCAGGACTCCCGCTGCCGCTGGACGCCTCTGCTGAGGTCGACCGTCACTGGCGGGAGCGCCTCCGACTCAAAGGCGGGCAGTCGACCGCCCCAGAGGGAGGGCATGTCGGAACGAGGGACGTGTCTTTCCAGATCTTCTGGCGCGACGCCGTCCGCTTCTACACGCGTTGCAACCTGACACACGTCATTGATCGGCTCAAAGCCATCTGGGGCGTCGCCAAGGTCATGAGGGAGGAGGTCGAGGTGGAATACGGAGAGGGGCTTTGGGAGGATGACTTGTGCGAGCAACTGGCCTGGCGGGTGGTGCACTCCCCGGATAGGGTGGCGGTGAGAAATATGGTCCTCGGGCCGACTTGGTCGTGGGCGTGGACCATTGCCAGCATCGAGCCGCTGAACCGCTTCGAGTATAACGACAGCACTCGGTGCGCGGTGAACCACACTGGGGAGCCACTGCAGCTGGACCTGGAGCCTTCTAGCCGCGGATGCCTGAAGGGAGAGGACCCCCCTGTGCTGAAGACGTGGAGAATCGCCGTACGCGGGGCGTTGGTGCCCGCCTATATGGTCCAGACGAAGGAGCCGAGCAGTTGGAGCATCAGCCTTTCGGGCCCAGGCACACCCCTCCTAGAGACGGCGGCGTTTCCAGACGTGCTGCCAGATGGGAAGCAGCAAGAATGCCTTCTGCTCACCCTTGCCGTCACCAAAGCGCAGAGGGACGACGGTCACTTGGTGGTGGGCCTTGTCCTGGATCCGAACTCGCCCTCGCCGGGAGAGTACCGCCGACTTGGTCTTTTCCGGTTCACTTTCCCGGATAGCGAAGCTCATGCCCGTTTTGGGGCGGATCATCAGGAGGAAAACATTTGGCTAATTTAGCACATGAGATCCGATGCTGGCGACTTGAAAATGGTCCCCCCCCCCAAGCTCCCGTCTTGATTCTCTCCTTGCCTCTGCCAGGTCCACGGCAGCTCCCAAGCGCTCGTCATAACCGGCTCTGGCAAAACTACGAAAGAGCAGATGATAGCACCGAATATACTCATTGTGGTCGTGGCGCGTTTTCAGCAAGCCCCCGGACGCTGCTACGACCTCCTCGGGGGTCAGCCTGCTACTCCAGCCCCTCGCCACCAGCAGGGAATGCAACTTGTTCCATTCCATGTCTTCACTGGGGTCGGCAGCGACAAGTGTGATGGCATCCAGCCCCAGGCCGCTCTGGCTGCTCGCGCAGACGCGCGTGACGGCCGCCTTGAAAGCGACGAGAATCTCGGTAGGGATTCTGTCGGTGGCGGGGATGGCTTCCTCGGCGGTGTTGTGCGCCCTGGTGTAGTCGAGACGAAGGAGGGCTAGCAGGACATTTCCGGCTGCGCGGCTCTCCAGCTCGCCCAAAAGGTGCTGGGCCTGGCCGGTCGCCAGCAGGGAGCGTCCGAGAGGGGAGAGCGGTGGACAGTGTTTGGGGCTGGTTGCGTCCAGCCGCAAGTAGCCGTGCTCTCTTTGCAGCTCCCGTCCGATAAAGGACGACATCTCAGAGCCCAGGTTGCAGATGACGACCTCGAGCGTCTCCAGTTCGTACCTTGCATAGGGCTGCATAAAGTGGTCTGAGCCATGCTCGCTGCCAGATTCTGTCAGACACTGACTAAAAAACGCGCCCCTATTTCGACCTACCGAACGTCCACACACCCGTAGCCTCTGCTCCTGCACCGGCCGCAGATGAACTGCTGGCTGCTTTGACAGGGCTCGCACATCCACCAGATGTCGTCGTCCAAGACCCTGCCACCCTCGTGATCGCTGTTGTCACACTCGGGTGACCACCAGTTCAGATTCGCGTCCTTGCGGAGCGGATATAGCACCCGTGTCGTCGCCACCACCCGCCACCCGGTCCTCCGGAACTCGCTCAGTTCCGCCTCTAGGGCGTGGTATGTCGTGGGATCCGTCCAGAAGATGTCGATATCGTCGACAAGGAGGAAGCGGGGGGCGTCCCCGCCATCGTTCTTCTCCCGAGTCTGATCCAGGACCTCGGCTTGGAAGCGCTGGATGAAGGTTTCTGCCGGCTCTGGCACGCTGTCGACATTGGCATCGCTTTCAACGGCATTGGACTCCTCCAAAAACACAGACACGATAGTCGCCCCGGGGAACACACGGCGGAGGTCCTCCACTATCAGCGCGGCCAGCGTCGTCTTTCCTGTCCCCGGACCTCCAAAGACGCGCAGTTGATAATCGGCGTGATCATCTCTCCAGAATCTGTACCGCTCCGGCCCCTTGGGACCGAAGAAGTAGCTGAAGAGCTGCCGGTCGATTGTGGGAGGCAGCGGGCGGTGTCGGCGAAAGGTAACCGGAGCCATGGTCGGGACGCGGGGCTTGTTGACTTACACAGTCCAGCCCCGCGGATGGACGGATATTCCGCGCATTATCTACCGAGTTGGAGCGTTGGGGGCCGTTTGGCACCCTGGCACGATCTATCGAATTTGAAATTGGGGGTGCTGCGCATTATGCAGGCCCTTTGCATGGTGGCTGCCTGGCTGGGCGTATCAACACCGGCGGTGTCTCGGGTCGGGGTCCCGAGCGCAGGAACCCGTCAAGATGAGGCGTTTCTGGATCGGAGCCCATCTCGGGCTGGAGGACCCCATGCTCAGGCTCTGAAGAACTTCATCGCCGACCTGGCATTTTCAACGCGGCTCTTCTTGTTGCGGGCGCTGAGATGCTCGCGAGGACTTGTCCAGGGCTGTTGAGGGGCTCTTGACGACTCCATCGTGAAGCGGCGCCCAGGGTCACAGTGAAGGATGCCGGTGAAATTGGTGGTGCTGTGCCACAGATAGTTACAGCTTGGCGCCCGGTCTCATTGGGCCGTGGCTTACGAGCGCCGTTTTTAACTTTTTAGCCTCGTGGATGCACTGGGGTCGGGGGCTGTGATCATGCCCCGGGGAGCCTGGGTGGTCGCGACGTCGAGGCCGGAGTGGGCACGGGAATCTTCAGCCCTACCCGTCTGGGGCTCCCCGTCCTGTCCAAGTCATGCAGATGGCGAGGTCTAAAACCAACAGGGCCCCGTGGGCGTCGAGTCCTGATCTTGCCTCTTTGTTCTCAGGTTGCGTCTTTGGTGCTTCAACCGTCCAGTCGTTCATTTCAACGGGTTCGCCATGGGGAAGATAGGGACATTCGTTCACGCTGCCAGCGCGTTGCTGTGCTTACAGCCCCTCGCCGCCGCCATTTCTCTTCCGTCTCGCCATGGCGGTTGGTCGCGGTCGTTGGTGGCGCGTCAGGACAGCCCGGCGGGAGCACCGCCGGTGTCCATGGTGTGCGGCGAGATATTCGACGACATTGCTGCCAGTAAGTGACCGACCATCTCCTGTCCCGCAACACTTGACTGACTTGTCCCCAGACGGAACATGGCTCTTTGCGGCCGCCCATGTCTACGACTGTCTCACGAGCGTGCCCTTCCACTCGGCCGTGGCCCTGCGCTTCATCGAATACTACAACACCACGTTGCAGTTTCACAGCACGCTGACCTACCTCCGCGACCCTCCGGCGGGATACCAGCAACCAGCGGTTGATGTCATGGAGGAGCTCGAGGTCATCAAGACGAGGGTGCTGCAGGGCTTCTACAAGAACCAGTACGCCTTCCAGGCCGACGTCTACCGCCTTGCCCAGTCCATGCACGACGACCACGTGGATCTCGTCGCGGGCATCCTTCACCCGTTCAGCTTCACAGCGCCTTTTGAGATCTCGTCGGTGTCGATAGACGGAAAGCAGGCGCCCCAGATATACTTAACCGGTAGGTTCCCGCACCCTCCCTCTCCCTGACAAGATACAGGGCTAACACCTCCGGCGCAGACGATATCATCGAGGCGCAAAACAGCTCATGGGCGCTCCCGATATCTCCGATCGTCGAGATCAACGGCCGACCCGTCCTCGAGTTTCTCACAGAGTTCGCCGCCGAGAATGCCCAGGGAGGGCTCGAGCCGCACGCCGACTGGAACAAGCTGATGTGGTCCCCAGCCGTCGACATTATCGACGGCAAGACCGACTTCACCTTGGGCCTCACCCTGTACCCCGGCGATGAGTTCAACGTCGTGTTTGCCAACGAGACCACCTTGCCCGGGTTCTGGCTGGCCATCTACGACTATGCCTACGACACGGGGCCGCTGACGACGGGCGGCGACATGTTCAACTACTTTGTCCTCGGTCTTGCCCCCGCCTCGCTGGTGTCCTCTGACGATGTCCTCGTCCCCGTCACCCCTCACGAAGGGAAGCGCGACTGGTTTGACGAGACCAGCGGCGCCTACCCGCGGAACCCAGACGTGGTGCAGGAAGCGCTGGGTGTGACCGACGACGGCGACGTCACGGGATACTTTTTCCGCGACATCTCGACGGGTATCCTCAGCCTGCCCACTTTTGAGCAGCACAGCGAGGCGGCCGTCAACTTCTCCAAGGCCGTCGGCGAGTTCATCGAGGGCGCCGCGGCCGCGGGGCTCCAGAACATCATCATTGACCTGCAGCAGAATGATGGTGGTATGGTGTCCCTCGCGTACGATACCTTTGCCCGCTTCTTCCCCGACACGGAGCCATTTGGCGGGAGCCGCCGCCGGAGCCACCGCCTCGCGGACGTTGTGGGCGGTGCCATGACCGAGTGGTGGGGAGGTCTTGACAGGAGCCCGGAGAGCGACGACTACGTCGACTTCCTCCTGCACTACGACGACGAATGGGTCATCACCCCTCGCCTGAACGCCGATACCAACGCCCCGTTCACCAGCTGGGCCCAGTACTCCGGCCCTCGTCCCTTACACGGCGACCGCTTCTCCCTCACGGAGCGCTACAACCTCTCCGACCCCTACTTCGTCGAGTCCGCCTTCAACATGCACATCCACAGCGCCACCACCAAGCCCGTCTGGGACCCCTCCCACATCGTCATTCTGACCGACGGCCTCTGCTCGTCAACCTGCGCTCTCTTCGTCGAGTTCATGACCCGTCACGGCGTGCGCACCGTCGTCGCCGGCGGCCGTCCCGAGCCCGGGCCCATGCAAGCCGTCGGCGGCAGCCGCGGCGCGCGCGAATACTCGGCCCACCACCTCGACACGGAGTTCGCCAAAGCCGCCAACGTCAGCGCCGCCGCCCGCGCCGCCCTCCCGGAGATCCCGCCCGACGGAATCCACCGCGACACGGGCATGTGGACGCCGTACGCCGGGATCAACCTCCGCGACCAGATCCGCGAGGACGACGCCGAAAACATCCCGCTGCAGTTCCGCTACGAACCCGCCGACTGCCGGATCTTTTACACCCTCCGCAACATCTACAACGCGACGCAACTCTGGCGCGACGTCGCCGCCGCGGCGTTTGTAGACCCGTCCCTCTGCGTCCCCGGCTCCACCGGCGGGTTGAAATCCGTCACGCCTCCCCCGCGCCCTGCCACCCCCAAGCCGGCCCCCTCCAACGACAACAGACCCGCCCCGGGCAGCCCGATCCCAGGCTCCGCGGGTTCCACCCTCACGGCCGGCCCATCCACGCACGTCCGTGCCGTCCGCGTCGCCGACTGCAGCCGCCCGTCGTGCCAGGACATGGAGTGCCAACGGGACGTGGTGCTGGACTGCGGCGGGACGGGGGCGCCGATCACGCGCGACATGTGCGTGCCCAAGGTGCGGGACGCGGCCGAGTGCGAGGCGCAGGTGGATCACGAGCAGTTAAGGTTCCGGCCGATGTTTCTGGGGACGGTCGAGAGCAAGGGGGCGGGGAAGAGTCATCACTATGGGGCCAAGACGGACAAGCATGGGTTGGATGGGGGGAGGAATTTGTATGTTTGTGTGCCGACGAGGGGGGGGGCGGGGGTTTGTAAGGCGTGAGTGGGGGGGGGGTGGTAAATATGTAATGATAATGTACATCGTTGAGATTCCAAACAATAAGGTTTTGGGTCGAGGTGGAAGGGGTGACGCTGACCCGTGGGAATCGTCATGGTGTGATGTTTTCAGTGTCGAGATTACCGAGGCAGATGGGCAACGGAAAGGGGGCAGAGTTTGACTTCTTTATAGGATATACCAGATGCGGACAACCACGAGATCAACAAACAGAAGGTCATTAACATCCCGTCAAGCGCGAGAAAACCAGGATATCATTCTACCAACCACTCTCTCAGCCCAACATCCATCTCTACGCCCCCCCCCTCCCCTTTCCTTTCAGTACCGCCCAGCACCTCCCACCCAACTCCAACCCGCCCACGTCCACCACCCCTCACTGCGTCGCATACGGCTGCGCCTGCCCATACGGCGCCGGCTGGCCATACGGCGCCGGCGGCTGCGCCACGCTCGGCTGGGGGTACTGCGTCGGCTGCGGCGCGGCGGGATACGACACGGGGGGATACGCCACGCCGCTCTCGGCGTGCTTGATATTCCCCAGCTCCGACTGCCGGCCGTCGCCGTGCTGGAGAGCACCGCGGATGAAGAAAGCCAGGTGAAGGATAGTAAGGACCCTTCCATACGTCAGCACATCCACTATCCATCAGGGGAGAGGGGAGGGACTCACCAAACAACAGCCCCCAACCCAGCACACCCCGCCAGCGCCGCGCCCACCTGCGTCGTCTCGCTCGACGCCGCCCCAAAGTTGGTAAACGACAGCCAAAAGCTCGCGAGCGACGCAGACCACGCCCAGGCTGAGAGCCAGAAGATCACGGCGAAGAAGTAGAGGATCAGGAAGACGAGGCGGTAGAAGAGGTGTGGGAAGAAGAGCTCCGCGGCGATGGAGCCGCCGTAGGTGAGCCATGTCCAGATTACCTGGGGGGGTTAGTTGGGGAGGGTTGGGGGAGGGGGGAGGGGGAAGTACGGTAAAGATGACCATCCCGCCGGAGCTGGCGCCGTAAAAGGACGCGTATTGCCCGAAGATGGCGAGGGACCAGGCGGCTAGGCCGAGGATGATCACCGAGAGGCCGACGATGGCGTACCGGGTTAGGGTCACCCAGCCGGGGACGGGCGGGGCGCCGTTGGCGAGGAGGTTTGATGCGCCCATTGTGATGGTGAGTGAGTGTTGTGTAAGTCGGTGGGGTGAGGCGGCGTGTAAGTCGAAGCGAGTGACGTGAGGAACGAAGTCGACCACCGCCAGAGCCTGACGGGCGGCGGCGGCGCCGGGCTTTTATTCATGGCCGCATTTTCCTCATTTCGTGGTGCTTCCCAAGGTGTGCCTGTGGCGTTTTGATGGCGGCCTCTGGCACTGGGTGAAGGAGACAGCCGCAGGAACAGCCGCACGGCGTCGGACCCTGGCTGCAGTTGTGCCTTGGGGTCTGCAGCGGTTGGGGTCTCGGCATTCTCGTCAACGGCCGGCGCTGATTCGCCGGGGCCGGACGCTCGGCCGGGGGTCGTACGCAAAGGCTGAGAAGGGGGAGGACTGCGTCGGGGTGGGAGCCCCGCGGTGTTGGTGTTGATGGTGGGATGGTGGGTGGTGGGGGAGGCTGTGTCTGCGAGATGATACATCTGGCTTGGGTGGTATCGCAGGTGTTGATGCGAGTTAGTGCCCGACATGTCGAGATATTCTGAGTCCTACGGAGGAGCATCGTCGTCGCGGAGAGCGGCACGCAAGGCTCTGGCCCCTACCATCCCATGACAAACCCCATGATTAGCGGGTGTGACGACGGTGCGCGTCGACCGAATGAGAATGCCGAGCCAGAGCTGATGTCTTGCACGGGAACACGGCACCACCCACCACCAACTTCAGAGACACGGTCGTCCTAATTTTAGGGTTTTCTGCGTTCCAGACTTTTGATGCCCATCCCATGATCCAGAGACAACCCCAATTTCCCCGACGCGTGGGAAAGGGGGGACATGGAGGCCGGTTTCTTTTCCGCACAATCCAAGCCTCCAAGTGGCGTCCACCCACGGCAGAGGACGGACACCACGAAACCCGATGGCGGAAAGTCTGCCCTCCCAATCTGCGGGCCGTCCTGGCGGCTCCAATCGTGACCATCGCGATGGCCAGGGACAGACGGAGGTTGCCGTTGAGGAAAAGGAGGATCTCGGCACTTGAGCTCCGGACTGGTTTCTGTGCTCGGCCGCATCGACAACGATGGGGGTAAGCCAGCCTTGGAAGGCGGCAAAGCCACCATCTCACATGTCACCAGGAGGAGATCGAAGAAGTTCATGAGCAGCCGCCGATCTCTCAGCCAGTCAGTCGTCGAAGGCTGACGAGCGCCCGCAGACAAGGTTGAACCGAGAAAGACGCTGCGACGTGCCGGTAGGGCTGAATCGGAAGCGACTCGGGAGGAGACTCGGGAGCCCGAGAAGGGCTGTGAGTGGAAGGGCTCCGACGCTGTGCCACGGGGTTTTCCAGGTGGTGCTCTGAATTGGGACGAGATGGGCTGGGAAATGGTGCGGCTACCGCGGTCATCGGAGGTTGAGTTTCGGGCGCCGACTCTGTTGCCCGTTTGTTGAAGTTGGTTGGAGACTTGGAGTGGAAGAAGGGATGGAAGGTGGTGAAGATGCTCTGGGACCATCCGTCGCAGAGACGTGATTGACTGTGGCCTGATCCAGGGGCCGAAGCCGATGCGGCCATCTGGCCCCTCTTGTTGACGTCAATTCGAGCAAACGGGCCCGCGCTTCATGACCACGGCACTTGCTCTCACAACTGAACCGTATCTTTCCGACTACCGACAGGAATGCCTCCGCCCCCGAAATCGACACGATGGTATCCTCGACAGAAACCAGCAAGGCCCCCTCATCAAGGCCCCCTCAACAAGGCCACCTCAACAAGGCCCCCTCAGCTGGCGTCATATCCTGAGCCACGTCAACCTTCACCCCTCAGCCATCCCCCCTACTTCCGCTCATGCACCAACCTCCCCCTCACCCACACCCGCCTCGTATTCCTATCATCCCCATTAAACACCCACTTGGCCACCTTCTCCTCCCAACTCTCCCACCCAAAAACATCCACCCCGCCCTCCTCGCCCGCCGTCCCCCCCTCCTGCACCCCCCCCTCCCCATCCACGACCCCCAACCCCACCAACTGCGCATCCCACTCCCTCCCCACCTCGAACCCCCCAACCCTCCCCTCCAACCCAACCACCTCCGCCCCCCCCCTCGTCGCCAACCACAACACCTCCTCCACACTCAACTTCGCCCGCTCCCCCTCCCCCCCAAGACAGACATGCCTACTAACCAACACCGCCTGCCTCGCCGCCTCCAACACACTCGCACTATACCCCCCACTCATATCCGTGCCCAGCCCACACACCACCCCCTTCCCCATCAACCACCTCACCCTCGCCGCCCCGCTCGTAATCGCACTATTACTACACGGACAATGACTGACCTTCGCCCCCCTCTCCGCCACCAGCTCCGCCTCCTCCTCCGTCAGATGCACCGCGTGCGCCAACACCGTCCGCTCCGTCAGCAGCCCGTACATGTCATACACCTCGGCGTAACTCGCGGCCTCCGGGAACATCTCCCGCACCAGCTGCACCTCGCTCGTGTTCTCGGAAATGTGCGTCTGGATCGGCACGTCCGGCCGGGTCGCCGCGAGCTGGCCGAGCTTGGCAAGCAGCTCCGGCGTGCAGGAGGGTGCGAAGCGGGGCGTGAGCACCGGCCTGATCAAGCCCCCGGTGGGATCAATCTTGTCGATGTGCGCGATCGACGCCAGGGTATCCGCCACCGCCTGCTCCGCACTCTCATCCCGATAATACTCCGGCGACAGGTCCGAGTCCATGCACACGCGCCCGACGAGCGCGCGCTGCCCCGCCGCGAGACAGAGGTCTGCCAGGAGGTTGGTGCTGTGCACGTCCACGGTGGCGTAGTACGCCGCCGTCGTCGTTCCGTGGGACAGCGTCTTCCTTACAACCCTCGAGTAAACCGGCTTTGCCTTGTTCAAATCCTTCAACGACGCCTCCAGCGGAAACGTATAAGTATTCAGCCAGTCCAGCAGTGTCGACGCGCCGAAGAGGCCGACGTTGGGGTACTGCGGGGCGTGGAGGTGGGTGTCGACGAAGCCGGGGAAGAAGAACTGGGAGCCGTCCTGGTTGGCGTGGACGAGGGTGGTGGTGGAGGGTTGCCAGCCGAGGCGGAGCGGGAGGGCGGTGGTGACGTCCGGGGTGATGGGTTCGATGGCGACGATGGTGCCGGTGGTGTCGACGGCGATGGCGGTGGCGTGGAGGTAGTCGAGGTCCGTGAGGGTCTTGCTGTGGATGAAGGTGCCCAGGTAGAGCGTGTTGGTGAGGGGGGGTGCCATGGTCGTACAAGTCGGGGTTTATGGTGAGATAGGTGGTGACGAAGGGGGCATGGGTGATGAGAACGAATGCGTGGCGAGTGAGAGGGGACGGTGAGAGGGAACGGTGAGACCGACAACAGGATGGGAACAAGAGGCAAGTCGTCCAGCATCACAAACACTCCGAGACACGGGGGTGGAGGCGGTTTATCTACTGTTGTCCCACATCGGCCAGCGCTGAGGACTCCGGCAGCCAGTCACCGAGCGGATTGACTCGGCTATCGGCCAGCGCCGGCACCCGCAACGGGGTCGGCCTCCCCCCGCTCCCCCGGCACTGATTGGCGATTGGGCGTGAGACATTTCCACGCCCCCATCCGAGCGAGCACTGATAAGGCCGGCTGCCCGCCGACCTCCGCGATGTTCAGAGAGAAAGACTGATAAATGCGTGAGCTCTATTGCCAACGCCGCTTCTAAATCTTCATGGCGCATCTAACCATAATACATGCCGCCGCATAGCTCCGTCATGACTGTCCATCCCGCCCTGATATTACCCCTAAAGCTGCGCCGTGGCAATCGCCGCGGCTTGGCTGTCCGTGTACGAAATCGACACGCTGACATGCTTGATCCCCACCTCCTTCGCCGCCGCCATGGCAAGGCCGTGCAGCTGTCTTCCGTTAGCACAAATTCATCTCACCCAGTCATCTCACTCAGATATCACATACCTTGACGTAGGGACTCCCGTTCTCGTCGGCCAAAATCTCAATGTCCTTGAGCGCCGCCCCCGAGCCGCGGCTCTCCACCCCCAGCGACTTGAACACGGCCTCCTTGGCGCTCCACCGCCCCGAAAACGACTTTTGCGGCGACCGCCCCGTCCCCGACGCCATGCAGTACTTGATCTCGGCCTCGGTAAAGTTGCGGTCCAGGAACGTGTCATTGTCCACGTTGAGCGACGAAATGTCGTTGACGTCCACGCCCACCCGCGTCGTCAGGCTCTCGATCCGCCGCGCCTCCCGCGAGAGCACCGCCTTGAGCGTGTCCCTATTCGCCGCCGGCGAGCCCGTCTTCTCCGACAGCTTCATAAAGTCCGACGGGAAGCTGAGCACCCCCGTCTTCTTGTCTTCGGTGACGCGCGCGTCGGGGTTGAGCAGCACCGAGCTGAGCTGCTCGTCCGTGTAGGGCGCGTGGTCCTTGGCCACAAAGAGCGAGTTGTTGATGAGCCCGTTGTGGAAGAAGCGGTACGCCTTCTTCTGCCGCGCCTCCACCTTGACCTTGTACGCCTCAAACGTCTTCTCGTCGAGCGTCGCGTAGAGATACTTGGGGTGCACGCCGATGGCCTGCGCGCCCTTTTGCCCGAAGCCGAACGACGTGACCGAGAACGCCTTGACGCCATCCGTCTGGATGCTCTTGCTCGGGTACACAATGTAGTCAAACTTCTCCATGATCTCGTCCACATTGTCCGCGTTGCGGTTGCCCGGCACGAGACCCGTGTTGAGCACCTGCAGGCAGCCGTTCATCATCCAGGCACCGGCGGCGCCCTTGGGATGGCCCGTGAGGTACTTCTGGAAGATGCCCAGCACGGCATTGCCCTTCTTGCGCCCGAGGTGGGCCATCTGCTGGCAAATGACCGACGACTCGTTCTTGTCGTTCGCCTTGGTCGACGTGCCGTGGAACGAGGCGACGCCGAGGTCGTCGATCGTAAGACCCCACGTAGCGAGGGCTCCGCGCAGGGGAGCGATGCTGGGATCGGCCTTCCAGAAGTTGTTGCCGAAGCTGCGGAGCACCTCCTTGGTCTGGCGCTCGGCCTCCTTCTCGGTGTGCTTGGCCCGGTCGGCCACGTACTCGGCGATCTCGGCGTTGGGGCGGCCCTCAGCCCTGAGCGCGTCCGCCTCGTCGGCGAGGTACTGCAGCTCGGCCTCCTTGTCGTCCTCGATCTGCTGCGTGCGGCGCTCAATCTGGCGGCGACGGTACTTGATGTCGAGCAGCGGCGACGCAAACTTGCCGCGGTGCTCGCGGGCCGTCGTGAGCACACCCTGGCCCGGAGCGGGGACGGAGCGGCCAATCTTGTCCGACGCCGTCGTCGTGAGCGCGAGGATGCCGTGGATCGGCACGCCCATATCGAGCGCGAGCTTGGCCGTCATGATGACCTGGATACCGCAGCCCTGCGACTCCATGAAGCCGTTACGGGTCGTTGTGGTCGGGCGCGACATCTCCTTGGGCGTGCGGCCGTGCGCCATCTCCTCGACGGCATTGCTCGTGGCCTTCATGTTGGCGAACTCGTACGAGCCCTCTTCGCCAAAGTCGTCAAAGCCGCCGACGAAGCACACGCGAGCCTTGCCCTCCATGATGGTCTCGTAGCCAATGTCGACTGACTCGACGGCCGTGGCGCAGGCACCGACGGGCGTCTTGATGGGGCCCGACGACGAGATGAGCAGCATGTTGACCCACGCTGCCATCGTGTTGATGAACGACTCCTGCAGAATGTCGTTCTGCAGCGGCTTGTCGAGGAAGCGGTCGCGATGCATGCCGCGGAGCGCCTTGGCACCGCCCATGCCGGAGCCGATGCAGTTGCCGACCTCGGACACGTGCACGTACTTGTAAAACTCGTACGGGTCCGTGATACCGGCCGACAGCAGCGCCTCGACCGTCGACACGAGCACGAACAGCGCGACAGGGTCGACCTGCGAGATGATGTCGTCGGGGATGCCGTAGCGCTTGGCGTCCCAGCCCGTCGGGATCTGGCCCGCGACGAGGCGGTCGAAGCGCAGCGCCTTGGGGATCCACAGCGAAGCACCCTTCTTCATGCGCACCGTGTACTGGCCCGTCTCGGGGATCTCGAAAATGTCCACCTTGTCGCCGTGCTCGCGCTTGAACTCCTCGGCCGTGTCCTTGGACGACTCAAAGGGATCGAGGTCCTCCTCGATAACCACCTCGTGCAGCAGCTGCTTGCGCTCGGGGTCGTAGCCGTCAAAGAGCTCGGGCTCGATGAGGCGGATGCCCGAGTGCTCGAGAATGTACTTCTCAAACTTGGGCTTGATGTCCTTGTCGTCGACGGGGTCGCCCGTCTTGGCATCCACCCAGCCCGAGTACGGCTTGCCCTTGATGGGGCCGTTGTGGTTCTTGATGAGACCCATGATCCACGCCATCTCGATGCAGCCCTCAAGCGAGAACTCGCCGTACGCCTCCATCTGCCAGCGCGTGCGCGAGTTACCCCAGGGGCCGACCTCGGCAAAGCCGGCGACGACCACCACCTTTTCGAGGTCGACCATGCCCTTGAGCTGCTCGTTGAGCGGCGCCACCTCCTCCTTCCAGTTGGGGAGCGTGGGGAACTCGTACTGGATATTGGCGCGCGGCTCAATCACCTTCTTCTTGTAGAGCGCCTCCGAGTCCTCGCCGTTGACAATCTTGTTCTCGGCGGAGGTCTCCTTGGTGACGGCGCTACGGATCTCGCTCGTCTCCATGAGACGCTTGCGCTCGCGCGTCATGGTCTCGTTGAGATTGGTGATGAACTGGAGACCGCCGTTGAGATCGGCAAAAACGGGCTCGTTCTGGCACAGGTCGACGATGGCCGGCGACATGAGGCCGAGCAGGTTGAAGGCCATCTCCTGCTGGGAAAAGGTGCGGACGCCAAAGTTCTCGACCGCCTCGGCGACCAGGTTGTTGCCAGCCATGAGACCGGTGCCGCGCGTCCAGCCGATGATGGCGCCGCAGATGGTCAGGTAGTTAGCCCAGTCCTCCGACTCCCAGCGGTTGAAGAGCGTCTCGAGGCCGAGCTTGGACTCGGCGTAGAGACCGTCGCTGCCAAAGGTACCGTGGTTGGGCGACAGAGGCAGGATGACCTGGGCGGGACGCGTCTCGAAGCCGTGCGAGGCCTTTTGGGCCTTGACGGCGCCGAGCAGACGGATCAGGTTGGTCAGCATGATGCGGTGGGCCAGCTCCGACTTGGAGTCGATGCCGTCGATCTGGCGACCCTGCTCGGCGATGGCGGCAAAGGGCACGATGTAGTCGAGGTCCCAGCCGAGACCGGCCTTGGAGTCGTAGATGTAGTCGACAAGCGCGTTGCAGTCCTGCACGCTGGCCTGGTTGCACGGTACGACAATGAGCTGCGAGCCGCGCGAGCCAAAGCGCGCGTACATTGACTGGTAGTACTCGGTGACCTCGCGCGAGAAGCGGCTGGTCGTGACGATGACCTTGGCGCCACCGCTGATCAGGCCCTGGAGCACCTCAGCGGCGATGGAGCCGACGCCGGCGCCCGTCATGAGCACGTACTTGTCAGCAAAGGTGACGCCGTCCTTGGCCGCCTCCTCGAGGCAGTCGAGGTAGACACCCGTGAGCTTCTTGCTGTAGTCCCAGCCGTGCTGCGTCTTCTTGCGGAGGTGGAGGAAGGGGATGGTCTCCGTCTTGCCCTTGGACGGGGCCTTCTTGAGCGTGCTGCTGGTCTTGGTTTCCTTGGGGATGATCTGGCTCTCGTTCATAGCCAGCGAGCGGATGATGTCGCCGTAGATCGTCTTGATCTCGAGCTGCGATGTCTTGGACATCTTGTGTTGTGCCTTGATGAGCTTGTAGATTTTGGACAGGTCGTTCTGCACCTTGGTGCGGTTACCGTACTCGGAGATCTTGCCGCCCTCGGCCATCTGCTGAACGTAGTGCTCCAGCTTGCGGCAGCTGGCACGGGGGACCTCCTCGTACTTCATGTTGCCGCGGGCGTCGATGGTGGTGCGGGGACCAGTCGGGACGGCCACGTCCTTGTAGTGCGGGTTGGCCGTGAGGACGTCCTTGCAGTTCTCGATGAGTTGCGCACCAAGCTCCTTGGCCAGCTGGTATGTCTCGCCGCGCTCCGTCGGGCAGTTGTCGATGTGGTATTGCATGAAGTCGAGAAGCGTTGGGTTGGAGCGGTTCATGATGCGGATGCACTGGCTGACAATTTCGCGGTCGACGGCCTTGAGACGGCCGAAGATGATGTCGTAGTACATGGTGAGAGCATCCTGGCGGGCCCAGTTCCACGACGAGTCGTAGACGCGGGCCTTGAGGGAGCTGAAGACGGGCTTGATGCCCTCGGCGTAGAACTCGCCGTGCTCCGTCGCCCACAGATCCAACTGCTTCTGGAGGACCTTGGACGATTCTTGAGAGGTCTGGTGCGCCTTGTCGCCGGCACGGATGTCCAGCTTGAGGTAGCGGGCCAGGAGCTCGAGCTGCTGCTTGAAGAGGGCCTTTTGGTCGGCCGTGAGGGCTTCGAGCGCAGCGGGGTCCATCATCATGCCACCAGCCGCACCACCAGCAGGGCCAGCCGTCGCGGCGGTGGACAGGCTGATGCCAGCGCTGGCGGCGTATTTTTGCGAGACGTCATCCAGGAATGCCTTGGCGTCGGCCTCGGAGCCAAGACGGGCGGGCGGCTCCATGGTGATACCGAGGAGCAGAACGCCGTCCTGACGCCCGGATGCCAGCCCCCACCGGGTCTCGAGGTATTTCCGGGCTGTTGTGATGTTGAAGCCGCCGGGCATCTTGGAGGAGATGAGGCGGGCGATGAGGCCCTGCGAGGTCTTGCCGAGGTTTCCGTCGAAGGTGGCCTGCATGGCGGCACCGAGCTCGTCGAGGGGCACATCTTCTGGCTTTTCGGGGGTTGACCCAAACTCTTTGCCCAAGTCGCCGAGAATTTCGTTTTGGAGGGTGGATTTGCCTGTGATTTGTTAGGTTTGAGCCAGGACAGACGGGAGGGCAGGAATCTTACCTCCAACGAGATCCTTGATGGCCTTGCCCAATGGGATTTCGCCCACGGGCTTCTTGAGCTTTTGGGCAACAAGAGACCGCACAATGTCGACAGCCTGGACGGGGGCGTCGGGCACGGACACGGCCGGCCCGGCGCTGGGGGCCGGAGCGGCAGCGGCGGCAGCCGGGGCCGCCGCCGCCGCCGCCGGGGCACTGGGGCCGGAGCTCGCGGCTGGCACGGGCTCTGGCTCCTCCTCGACGGGGTCGACGTCATAGTAGATCTCCTTGGCGTCCTTGTTGTAGCACAGAATCTGGCGCTGGACACCCTTGGCGGCATCGTAGGCTTCGTACTTGGAGGCCAGCGTCCGCTTGGCCATGACCCCGAGCGTGTCGGCGGGGCCTACCTCGACGATCCGCTCGGCCGTCTTTTCTGCGAGGAACACATCCTGCGTCTCAATCCACCGCACGGGCGAGGCGAACTGGTAGGCGAGGAGCTCGACGAGGAGCGTGTGTGCCAGCTCCTGCTCGACTTCGGGACGCATCGTGGCTGCTGTGGGAGGGGGAGGGTATCTTGGAGTCGAGGGTATGTCTTGGATCAGCGGCCGATGCACATGGACACCCAATCTCTCTATCGCCGCTGTATTAAAGTCGGCAGACGACGGGACGACAATGGAAAATGCTGTCGGTGGTGGCGGCACGACAGAGAGAAGCGAAGCGACGGGAGTTGGTGTCTACTGTGGACGCAGAAAAAGAGAGAGAGAAGCGGTGAATTGGAGGAGAGGAAGGGAGGAATCGCCAACGGGGGGGACGAAACCAACAACGGGAATGATTGATGGGACGAAGAGACAGACCCAGACGACGTGAGAATGGGGACGTCGACGTGTTGATCAAGCGGGAGGAGGGAAGCTCGGGCGTTGGGGCAACACGGCCAATTTTTTTTTGGCTGTGCTGTGTCTGGCTTCGATCCGCGTCCTGTCCCTTGACGGCGCAACTGTTGAATGTCGACCCCCCTGTCGATACAGGCCTGGTCCATGCCGAGATGCAGGCCCTGGCCAGGGTGCGAGTTGCTTCTCAACCAAACCACTGCGCTAACCGCATGTAGCCCGGTGGAGTCGCCCCAAGGTGTGTGTCGGGGGGGTGGAATGGTGGGGTCCACAAGGTCGCGATACTCCGTGGCATCCGTGCCATTCGTTATCGCTGGGTTTGATTTTGCCCACTGATACCGACCGTGTTCCTGAATCGAGGGTCTCGTCTCCGCCTCTCCGCCTCTCCGCCTGTTTGAGGGCAGTGGATGGTGGTGCTTTTCTGATCAACACGTTCATCAAGAGCCCTCGAGGCCACCTATGACTTGTTCTTGACCAGGCCAGCTGCCAACCCTGCATAGATAGTACATACACCGCGCATATTTCTCGCCCGAGTCGTCGTCACGACCCCTCTTCACCCCGCGACATTTCCTTCGGTGGATGCCGTCAACGGCCCAGGGATGGATGTCCGATGGCGTTGACTCGCAGGCATGGGGAGACGGGGAGAGAGGCAAGACGCCCCAGGGACCCGACAGCCCGATGACTCTGGCATCTGGAACGCCAACTCTTGCCACCAGCGGGGAGGAATTCAGACGCCGTTGAGGGGCCGTCTCAACGAGGTCAGTCGGAGACGGATAAACCTCGCCGGTGAGGGTCGGACTCGGACGCGGACTCGGGGGCGATGAGTGATCCCGTTGGTGCCTCCGCCGGACAAACGGCCCTCCATTGCTCCAGTGCTGAGGTGGCCCGACTTTTCCAATCCCCATGCCTCTGGCCTCCAAAAATATGCAGACCCCGAATCGTTGCCCTCCACTGGCCGGCAAAGTACCGGTACTTGGCGCTCCACGGTGTGGGAGGTGGGGCTTGACCCGTTGGTGCGCTGGGCCACACCTTGCATGTCCACTGTGACACTGAAGTTCCACTGCACCCAAGTCACCCGCCCGCTCTCCCTCGTCTTCGAGAACCGACAGGGGTGTGGCGCGATAGGTGGGTGTGTGTCTCCCCCAACAGATGACATTTTTTTTTGGCGAGCGGTCACCACTGTGCCGGTCAACACCGAGTTCATCCATCCATCCAGTCCAGCCCACGCACTTGCCAGAGACCGCCCAAAGAGACACCATCGTCTCGGCAATTTTTGTGTTGGGCCATAACTCGCCCTCATCCTCCATCCCTTCCTCCGACCAGACGCCTTCTCGGGCATTGCCATCCTCTCTTGTCTCCGTCTCCGTTCCTGCCTCTCTCTTGCGTGTCTCTCCCTCCTTCACCACCACCACCACACCACCACACGCCCAACCAACCGCTTCCGCCCATCCATCCCTCCCCTCCCCCCTCCCTTCAGAGCAAGGCAGGTTCGTGACCACATCGGAGCTTCGTCCCCGTCACTCAGTCGCTCCCTACACCAATCTCTCGACGCTCTTTGCTGCGCTTCGTGACTTGGGCGCTGGCTAATTGCCCCCGTAATTCTTCCAATTCTCGGTGAGTGCTCTCCCCTCCCCTTCAGATGGCCTCTTGCAAACAAAACCACAGAACCCAGCTGACCGCCCAGATACCCATCCACCCAACATGTACGGCTCCGGAACTGGCCCGCAGACGGGCGCCGTCACCCCCAGATCCTCCGCCTCGCTGCGGCCCCTCACAATCTCACACGGCTCCCTCGAGACGTCCTTCCTCATACCCACCAGCCTGCACTTCCACGCCTCGGAACTCAAAGACAGCTTCGTGGCCAGTCTCCCCGCGCCCACCGACGAGCTCGCCCAGGATGACGAGCCATCCTCGGTGCCCGAGCTCGTCGCGAGATACATGGGCCACATTGCCCACGAGGTGGCAGAAGGCGAGGACGATGCCCAGGGCTCCTACGAGGAGGTCCTGAAGCTCATCCTTAACGAGTTTG
Source organism: Podospora tetraspora (assembly GCA_027943155.1). Lineage (NCBI taxonomy): Eukaryota > Fungi > Ascomycota > Sordariomycetes > Sordariales > Podosporaceae > Podospora > Podospora tetraspora. The sequence continues at coordinate 3,119,694 of JAQKAE010000005.1, forward strand.
AGCGCGCCTTCCTCCGCGGCAACGACGTCCACGCCCTCGTCGCCACCCTCCCCGGCATCGACGCCAAGAAGCTCGAGGTCATCCGCAGCTACCTGGCCGCCCGCGCCGCCACCAACCGGCACCCCAAGGAGCACCAGTCGGCTCTCTTCCGGGCCGCCGACGAGGGCGCCGCCAAGCTCTACAGCATCTTCGGCGGCCAGGGCAACATTGAGGAATACTTTGAGGAGCTGCGCGAGCTGTACAAGACATACCCGTCATTCGTCGGGGACCTCGTCGGCTCGTCGGCCGAGCTGCTCCAGACCCTGTCCAGCCACCCGAGCGCTGAAAAGCTGTACTCGAAAGGCCTGGACATCATGGCCTGGCTGCAGAACCCAGACGCCACGCCGGATCTGGAGTATCTCGTGTCGGCCCCCGTCAGCTTCCCCCTGATCGGTCTCGTCCAGCTCGCCCACTACCAGGTGACCTGCAAGGTCCTCGGCATGCACCCGGGCATCCTCCGGGAGCGCATCAGCGGAGCGACGGGTCACTCGCAGGGCGTCGTGCTCGCCGCCGTGACGGCCGCGGCCGACTCGTGGGAGTCGTTTGAGGAGATTGCCAAGTCGGCGCTCACCGTCCTGTTCTGGATCGGCGCCCGCAGCCAGCAGACGTTCCCCCGGACGTCCATGACGCCGAGCATGCTCCGGGACTCGGTCGAGAACGGCGAGGGCACCCCCACGCCCATGCTGAGCATCCGCGACCTCCCGCAGGCCGAGGTGCAGAAACACATCGACCAGACCAACCAGTACCTCCCCGAGGACCAACACATTTCCATCTCGCTGATCAACAGCCCGCGGAATCTCGTGGTCACGGGCCCGCCCAGCTCCCTGTACGGTCTCAACTCGCAGCTCCGCAAGGTCAAGGCCGCCACGGGCATCGACCAGACGCGGATTCCCCACACCGAGCGCAAGGTGCGCTTCGTCAACCGCTTCCTGCCCATCACGGCCCCCTTCCACAGCAAGTACGTCGCCAAGGCCTCGGATATCATCGCCGAGGACCTCAAGGACATCAGCATCAGCGCCCAAAGCCTCGGCTTCCCCGTCTACGACACCAACACGGGCGAGGACCTGCGCAAGTCGGTCAAGGGCAATGTCGTGCCGGCCCTGGTCCGCATGATCACGAGCGATCCCGTCAACTGGGAAAAGGCCACCATCTTCCCCGAGGCGACGCACATCCTCGACTTTGGCCCTGGCGGCATTTCCGGGCTTGGCATCTTGACGAGCCGCAACAAGGAGGGCACCGGTGTCCGCGTTATCCTCGCCGGCACCGTCGCCGGCACTGTCACCGAGGTCGGCTACAAGTCGGAGCTCTTTGATAGGGACGAGGAGCACGCCGTCAAGTATGCCGTCGACTGGGTCAAGGAGTACGGACCCAAGCTCGTCAAGACGACGAGCGGCCAGACGTACGTCGACACCAAGATGAGCCGGCTGCTCGGTCTGCCGCCTCTGCTCGTGGCCGGCATGACTCCCACGACTGTGCCGTGGGACTTTGTTGCCGCCACGATGAACGCCGGCTACCAGATCGAGCTGGCGGGCGGAGGCTACTACAACGCCAAGACCATGACGGCGGCCATCTCCAAGATTGAAAAGGCCATCCCGGCCGGTCGCGGTATCACGGTCAACCTCATCTACGTCAACCCCCGCGCCATGGGCTGGCAGATTCCCCTGCTCGGCCGCCTGCGCGCCGACGGTATGCCCATTGAGGGTCTGACGATTGGTGCCGGCGTTCCCTCGATCGAGGTCGCCCAAGAGTACATTGAGACGCTCGGTCTCAAGCACATCTCGTTCAAGCCCGGCTCCTCCGAGGCCATCCAGTCCGTCATCAACATCGCCAAGGCGAACCCGACCTTCCCCGTCATCCTCCAGTGGACGGGCGGTCGCGGCGGCGGCCATCACTCGTTTGAGGACTTCCACCACCCCATCCTGACCATGTACGGCCGCATCCGTCGCCAGGAGAACATCATCCTCGTGGCTGGCAGCGGCTTCGGCGGTGCCGACGACACCTACCCCTACCTCACGGGCGCCTGGTCCGAGAAGTACGGGTACCCTCCCATGCCCTATGACGGCTGCATGTTTGGCAGCCGCATGATGGTGGCCAAGGAGGCGCACACCAGCTTGGCCGCCAAACAGGCCATCGTCGACGCCCCCGGCCTCGACGACATGGCGTGGGAGAAGACGTACAAGGGCCCCGCCGGCGGTGTCATTACCGTCCGCTCCGAGATGGGCGAGCCCATCCACAAGCTGGCCACGCGGGGCGTGCTCTTCTGGGCCGAGATGGACCAAAAGATTTTCGCTCTGCCCAAGGAGAAGCGCGTCCCCGAGCTCATCAAGAACAAGGACTACATCATCAAGAAGCTCAACGACGACTTCCACAAGGTGTGGTTCGGCCAGGACAAGAACGGCAAGGCGTGCGACCTCGAGGACATGACGTATGCCGGTGTCGTGCGCCGCATGGTCGAGCTCCTCTACGTCAAGGACGAGGCCCGCTGGATCGACCCCTCGTTCATCAGGCTCACGGGTGACTTTATCCACCGCCTCGAGGAGCGGTTCACTACCTCGGCCGGCCAGGCCTCGCAGCTCCAGAGCTACGCCGACCTCGCTGAGCCGTACCCCGCTGTCGACAGCATCCTGTCGCACTACCCCGAGTCCGAGGTGCAGCTCATCAACGCCCAGGACGTGCAGCACTTTTTGACGCTGTGCCAGCGCCCTGGCCAGAAGCCCGTCACCTTTGTGCCGGCGCTTGACACCAGCTTCGAGGTCTTCTTCAAGAAGGACTCGCTCTGGCAGTCCGAGGATCTGGGTGCCGTCATTGGCAAGGATGTCGGCCGCACGTGCATCCTGCAGGGCCCCATGGCGGCCAAGCACGCCACCAAGGTCAACGAGCCCATCAAGGACATCCTCGACAGCATCCACCAGGGCCACATCAAGGGCCTCACCAAGGACGTCTACGGTGGCAACGCCGCCAAGATCCCCGTCGTCGAGTACTTTGGCGGCCGCCTCATCGAGGCCGGCATCCCGCTCGACATTGAGGGCCTCACCATCTCGGTCGACAAGGACAAGAACACGTACCGTCTGTCGTCGAGCCCGTCGGCCCAGCTGCCGGATCTCGACTCGTGGATCAACCTGCTGGCCGGTCCGAGCCGCAACTGGCGCCATGCCCTCCTCCAGTCCGAGGTGGTCGTGCAGGGCCAAAAGTACCAGACCAACCCGCTCAAGAACATCTTTGCGCCGGCCCGCGGTCTGTTTGTTGAGGTCCGCTACCCCAACGATCCCACCAAGACGGTCATTATCGTCCGGGAGCAGCCGCGTCACAACCGCTACGTGGACGTGATCGAAGTCAAGCTCGCCGGCCGGAACCAGATCGAGGTCAACATGATCAAGGAGACCACGGCTCTCGGCAAGCCCGTTGCCCTGCCCCTTCGCTACATCTACCGCCCCGAAGCCGGCTACGCGCCCATCCACGAAGTCATGGAGGGCCGCAACGACCGCATCAAGGAGTTCTACTGGCGTGCGTGGTTTGGCGACGAGAAGATGGACCTTGACGCCGCCGTCACGGGCAAGTTTGACGGAGGCCGCGCTACCATCACCAGCGAGGCCATCAACGAGTTTGTGCACGCCGTGGGCAACACGGGCGAGGCCTTCGTCGACCGTCCCGAGAAGATCATGTACGCGCCCATGGACTTTGCCATTGTGGTCGGCTGGAAGGCCATCACCAAGCCCATCTTCCCGCGCACCATTGACGGAGACCTGCTCAAGCTGGTGCATCTGTCCAACGAGTTCCGCATGAAGCCGGGTGCCGAGCCCCTCAAGAAGGGCGACCAGGTCTCGACGACGGCCCAGGTCAATGCCGTCATCAACCAGGAGTCGGGCAAGATGGTCGAGGTCTGCGGCACCATTGCGCGCGACGGCGAGGCCGTCATGGAGGTCACGTCGCAGTTCCTGTACCGTGGCAACTACACCGACTTTGAGAACACCTTCCAGCGCAAGACGGAGACGCCTATGCAGATGCACCTTGCCACTACCAAGGACGTCGCTGTTCTTCGGTCCAAGCAGTGGTTCGTCCTGGACGACACGCTCAACCCCGACATGGAGCTGCTCGGCCAGACCCTGACGTTCCGTCTGCAGAGTCTGGTGCGCTTCAAGAACAGCACCGTCTTCAGCCACGTCGAGACGCGCGGCCAGGTTCTGCTCGAGCTGCCGACCAAGGAGATCATCCAGGTCGCCACGGTCGACTACGAGGCCGGCGAGTCGCACGGCAACCCCGTCATCGACTACCTTCAACGCCACGGCTCGTCGATCGAGCAGCCCGTCAACTTTGAGAACCCCATTCCCCTGCACGGCCGCACGCCCCTGACGCTCCGTGCGCCCGCCTCCAACGAGACATACGCGCGCGTGTCCGGTGACTTCAACCCCATCCACGTGTCGCGTGTCTTTGCCAACTACGCCAACCTCCCTGGCACCATCACTCACGGCATGTACTCGAGCGCTGCTGTCCGCAGTCTGGTCGAGACATGGGCGGCCGAGAACAAGATCGGTCGCGTGCGCAGCTTCCACGCCTCGCTCACGGGCATGGTGCTGCCCAACGACGACATCAACGTCAGCCTGCAGCACGTCGGCATGGTGGCTGGTCGCAAGATCATCAAGGTGGAGGCCAGCAACAAGGAGACCGACGAGAAGGTGTTGCTCGGAGAGGCCGAGATCGAGCAGCCGGTGACGGCCTACGTCTTCACCGGCCAGGGTTCGCAGGAGCAGGGCATGGGCATGGATCTGTATGCGAGCAGCCCAGTGGCCAAGGATGTTTGGGACCGGGCCGACAAGTACCTGATGGACACATATGGTGAGTCCCTTTTGACCCGCCCCTATCCACACATGCTAACAGTTCAGGCTTCGCCATTACCAACATCGTCAAGAACAACCCCAAGGAGCTTACGATCCACTTCGGCGGCCCCCGTGGCAAGGCCATTCGCCAAAACTACATGGGCATGACGTTCGAGACGGTGGCTGCCGACGGCTCCATCAAGTCGGAGCGCATCTTCAAGGAGATCAGCGACAAGACGACGTCCTATACCTACCGGTCCCCTACTGGTCTCCTGTCGGCGACGCAGTTTACGCAGCCCGCGCTCACCCTCATGGAGAAGGCCAGCTTCGAGGACATGAAGGCCAAGGGTCTCGTGCCGCGCGACAGCACGTTTGCCGGCCACTCGCTCGGCGAGTACTCCGCACTGGCTGCTCTGGCCGACGTCATGCCCATCGAGTCGCTTGTGTCGGTTGTGTTCTACCGCGGCCTGACGATGCAGGTGGCGGTGGAGCGCGACTCCAGCGGGCGGTCCAACTACAGCATGTGCGCCGTCAACCCCAGCCGCATCAGCAAGACCTTCAACGAAGAGGCGCTGCGGTTCGTCGTCAACGCCATCGCCGAGACGACGGGCTGGCTGCTCGAGATTGTCAACTACAACATCGCCAACATGCAGTACGTGTGCGCTGGTGACCTGCGGGCGCTCGACACCCTCACGGGGGTCACCAACTACATCAAGGCCATGAAGATCGACATTGAGCAGATGCGCAAGGAATACTCGCCCGAGACAGTCAAGGACAAGCTGGTCGAAATCATCCGCGCGTGCGCGGTCGACACGGAGGGCAAGCCCAAGCCGCTGGACCTGCAGCGCGGCTTCGCGACGATCCCGCTCAAGGGCATCGACGTGCCGTTCCACTCGACGTTCCTGCGGTCGGGCGTCAAGCCCTTCCGCAGCTTCCTGCTCAAGAAGATCAACAAGACGACGATCGACCCCGCCAAGCTGGTGGGCAAGTACATTCCCAACGTGACGGCGCGGCCGTTCGCCCTGACCAAGGAGTACTTTGAGGACGTGTACCGCCTGACCAACTCGCCCAAGATCGGGCACGTGCTGGCCAACTGGGACAAGTACCAGGACGACGACGCGTCGTTTGAGCCGGCGCTGTCGAGTGGCGGGAGCAGCATGGTGGTGGTGGGTGAGGACGAGGTGGATGCGTAGGGGGCTGTAATCGCGTCGCTTGAGCCGTCGCTGTCGAGTGGCGAGAGCAGTGTGGTGGTGGTGGGTGAGGATGAGGGGGATGCTTAGAACATATGGATGAGGGATGAATTGGGCATGCTAGGCGTTTGTCATTTACACTATGGAGTTCGTGGATAGAGATGCGGCAATTCAAGCTGTTAGAACAATGAGTTAGAACAATGATTTGAGTCCAATGCTGGTGGAGTGCATCCCATCCGGGCCACGACTTGTTGACGGAATTTCCCTGCGATGTGTGTGTACCCGGAAGTCGTCCAGTGTGGTGTTTCAGTCGTGCCGATGCCAGCGGTGAACGACGTTGAACAACCACAGCTCACTCAGCTGACCTCCTTCGAGACACGGCCGTTCGATACCGTCCGTCAATCAGCCTCGGGTAGCTCAGGTACGAGGTTGACATGTCATGTGGCACGAGACGAACAAAGTCTGGGGAAACGTGGAACCTGGGATTGACTGGACGAAGACGGGGAGAGCCTCCTGTCAGGTTTCCGGCTTGGGAACCGGCAGAGAGCTGACTTGTCGGTCTCCCTCATCGCCTTGTCTTGGGGTGGGGACTCTGCATGCGTCCGGCATGCGTGCATTCTGCATTTTCAACGGTCTGGTACGGGTGGCTCCATGGCCCGACATGTGCTGGGTTGGGTAGTTGAGACACGCCCCAGCCGAGGGGATGGTGCCCCTCAGTCCCGTCACATATCACTGCGGTCAGAAACGATGCCATATTCGACAAAAGAACCATTCTTCGTTCGTCTGTCCTCGCCCGGTACCCCTGGTGAGGTCCGAGTCGAGGGTGTAATGTAACTAGCTAGATGCTATATGCAACCGCTTCCCTCCCTCATTTCATGTACAATGCCCATCATTCAATGCTACTATTTTCGCGTCGTCATCGCCATGACTTGCCTGTTCCAATATCCGCCACCTTCGATAAAAAGCAGATTATCCCAACTCCCGAAAATGCTAAACCCGACGCAAAAGAAACCATTGACTGTCCGTATCCTATCCCTCCCATCCTTCCGATGCCCCATGCCGTTCAAGGAAATGGAAACGCCTGTCCTGTGCTGTCCTGTGCTGACCTATCCGTCCGTCCGTTCAGATGCAATCCGTGACCCCGCCGTTTGTCCGTCCATGATGATGAATGCTCCTTGCTATGTGTGCGTCTCCGTCGTAACCGAGTATGGAAATGAGAAATTTGGTCGTAACGCCGTTTGCTGCCTTGCTGTGCTTTGCCATGGGAAATGTGTGAAAATGCGAGGTGAGGGAGTTTTTGCTGGGGTGTGTGTGATGGTGATTTGAAATGTGTGCGAGGGTTTGGGGGCGAGGTATGGTAGAGATGTGTGCGAGTGCGAAATGTGTGAGGGCGATGGTCGTTGCTGTGAGCCCAAAAGCGATCCATCGTCAGGCCCGACGCGAATCTAGGGCCGAGATCGGTTCGCTTTTGGGTCATTGTCGTCCACAGACCGTAGAATGGTTGTCGCCCGCGAGACAAATGCCTCAAGCGTGCGGTGCCATCGTGTGGTGTTAGTAGGCCGCCATCGGAGTCCGCAGCGGGCTGGGGGGGGTCGAGTTCGAGTTCCGCCGGCCAAAGAATTGCTGCATGAAGTTCAGGGGCGTGGCGGTCCCAAAGCTCAGCGTCCGCTGGGTCAGGGGCACTGCAATGTGGTGCACCTTTTTGGGCTGCCAGCGCTCCTTGATGCAGTCGTCGACGAGGGCCATGAGGCCGGTTGCCATGATAACACTGGGGGTGTGGTTAGCTTGGGTCACGGAAAAAGGGGGGGAAATATGCTTACTCGGCAACGTCTGTCACGGCATCCAGAATGGCCTCGTCGGCCAGCCACATGAAGCAGGGCGGCACCCATCCTCCGGCGTTCTCGTCGGCGCGGACCTGGCTCGGGGACCTCGTCTCGGGCACAATGTGCGCGACCGGCGCGCCCGCATTGCCGTCCCGGACGAGATGCCACGACACCAGACCCAGCTGCTTGTCGACGGAGCGCTTCCAGTGGTAGCGGTGGCCCCACCAGTCGAACTCGTAGCGCTTGTTGTTCTTGCCGCCGCGGCGGTGCACGTCGACGCGCGCGTAGTTGCTGAACTCGAGCTTCATCGTGTTGGTCGGCACCGGGCGGGCTGCCTTGGTCTTGGGGCCGTCGAGCGACAGCGCCGAGTGGTTGCCAAAGTACTCTTCGTCGCCCTCGCTGGTCGAGTAGCCGGTGGCGGGCCGTCCAAAGGTCGACTTGGCGCGGCGCAGGGCGGGTCGTCCGCCGAGGGTCCGGAAGGCCGTCGTCATGGACCGGGCGAGGGTCGGCCGCTCGGCCTCGGGCTTCGGGGTGGCGGGCTCGAGGTACTTGCGCTTCGAGTTGCACACCTCGCGGCCCGAGTCGCGGCAGTAGCGGCGCAGCGAGAACTCGCGCTTGGCCAGGTCGTACATGCGGAGGTGGAAGAGCTGGATGGCGGTCCTCCTCCGGCCGGTGACGACCGTGTCGATGCGCAGGTTCATGTTGCCGTCGCTGGTGAACTCGTCGTGGCGGATGGTGAAGCGGTTGAGCGAGGGGTAGAGCTTGGAGAAGTCCTGGGGGGTCGAGGGGCGGACATTGGTCTCGACGACGTCGCGGCGGTAGACGGGCAGAGGCGGGATGCTGCTGGACTCGTCGTCGAGGGGGCTTTCGACGTCGACGGGATCGAGGTCCTCGGTGGAGGCCGTGGTGGAGGCGAGGCTGTCGACCGAGGACTCGGGGTAGAGGGAGGTCTCGACGCTGGCGGCATCGTGGTAGGTGTAGGCTCGCTCGTGGCGTGGCGCCTTGACGTGAGGGGCCGTCGACGAGTCGGATGTCTTGAGGGTGTCGGAGGGCCGCGGCGAGGAGAGCGAGGTGGGGGCGGTTGAGTGGGAGGCGTGGGAGTCGTAGCTCCTCCGGCTGCCAGAGTCCCGACTGGAGGAGCTCTGGCTCGAAGGTTGTCTCCTTGGTGCGCGAGGCATTGTGCAAGAAGAGTTGGGGGTGGTGATGTTGAGGGGTCGGTGAGGTGGAGGGTCCGGTCGAGGCGGACGGGCGAGAGGGTGTTTGTCTTATACGAGGCGAGGGAGGACGTCGTCGACGTATAAGCGGCCGGGAATGGGTGGCCGGGGGTTCAAAAGGTCAGGACCGTCGGGTTGGCGTCGGGCATTAAACGCGGGAGGTCTGGTGGGAGAGTGGCTCGTAGGGTAGTGCACAAGTCGGCACGAGGGACAACGTCTGTCTCTGGGACTTGGACTTGGACTTGGACTTGACTGGGAGTTGACAGGTCAAGGGGTACATGCAAGACGTGGTGGAGCTGGGAGCCAGACAGCCACAGAGGGGGGAGACGTCGAGCGATATATGGAGCCCTGGTGCAGCAGGTAGCTTGTGCGCAACGAGGGACCATGAGTGACATGGCACAGGCCCCAACGAGACCCCGCGGGGCCCATCTTTGGTGCCATCTTTAGTGGTCCCAGTGCCGAGTGCCACCGATCGACAACCACCACCGCCAAGCCACACCACCCATTTTTGCAGCCACACACCGGTTCAGTGGGGCGACTTTCTCCCCGGGCGAGGAAGGAGGGAAAATTCTGCCCTGAAATGGAGGGCAGCGCCCACTCCTCACTGGTGCTTGCTCACTGCCTGGACCGCCCTGTTCCCCGGGCCTCTTCTTGACTGGCTCCTGGCGCAGACTTTTTTCCTCGCAGCCACTGACCACACTCGCCCTCGCATAGCCTCGACCGATTGGGACATCCAGAGACGCTGCGCGCAAACAAAGTTCCTCCTCGGTCCTCTGTATTCGTGGGGGCTACCCCCATAGTCCAGCGGGATTTAGGTCCGTCGCAGCAGTGTAAGCCCACCCCCAACGGCCAACATCCCACACCTTTCGGGGTGGTGGCATGATGGAACGTCGCTGGAAGCACCATGGGGCCCGCCGGAAGCCGCGAGATGCCCTGATGTCGGCGTGAGCGACCGTGGAAATTCGACACGCAGTCGTCTCGCATTTGGATAAAAATCAAGATGGTGTCGACGAGGGAGGGTTGGACTCGGACTGCCACCTGGACGGCTCGGAGTCGTCGCCCGGCAAGCGACGACGACCTCGGCCCCCGCTGGCGCCTATATTCAGACTCGACTCGACTCGATGCAGTATGACGCTGCTGCGCGCGGATTGAGACGTCCTGTCCACCCGTGTCGGGCAAACTGTGCGCCGCACGCCGACACAGGAGTGAGCCCCAGCCCTGATGACGACGATGACCGGTTTCGACGCTGCCAACAATCCCACGCATTCACGCCCATCGATGTTGCTGTCGGCTTTCAGCAGATTCCGGTCAAGTCACCTGGTACATACATGGAAAAGCCGGTCCTGCCGCGACCTCGAGAGTCGAAACTTCCAGACCAGCATGCTATTCCCAGACCCAGACCACCAGACCACGCTGGCGCCTCCATGTCCAAATGCAGCGCGAGCGCTAGCGGACAGCCTACCTGACGGCGTACGTGGCAGTCCTCCGGGGCCATGACACGCCCGAGGCCATGCCCGGGTGCCCAACGTGCCCGGGGAGCGCTGTGCCGGCCACCAAATAGCAACCCGAGGCTCCCCTTTTTCCGCAGAGCCTATTGGCCCCTGGAGTCATGGAAAATCCCACCAGCTCGTGCGGTTCCCAAGACTCAAACTCAGCCACCGGCCGGTGCCGCTGGTTCAAACCCCGGGCCTCGGCACGGCACCCGTATCAAACTTTGTCCGCCGTGGCCCGCCCAATCCCGCACACGGCGCTTGGTCTCGTCTCGCCCAACTTCATCTCCAGACACCTCCCAATTTGGTGCCATTCTCCCAGCCAACACACGCCAACCCCTCGGCCGCCAGCTCATCCCAAATACGCATGGCCGTTTTATCCTGGCGCAAGCGAGCCACTGCGGGAGCAGCCCTTCGTCTGCAGACCCGCCCCGTCGCTGTCGGATCATGGCGACGCTGACTTGTGTCACCCTCTTATTCGCTGTCGGTCGGGCCTCGACATCGCGCCCCAGCACGTGCGAACCGACGCCGCCATTGGCCCCCGCCTCGCTGTCGACGTGCCCGAGCCACGAGGGAACACGCCCGATATCGCTGGCGATGCAGCGAGGGCTGCCTGACGCGTCTCGAATCCGGGGCTGGGAAGGGGGGAGCCAGATCGATCTGATCCATGTCTCGGACGTCCAGCTGACAGATTTTGAACAGTGGCCTCAGACCTGCCAGCGTGTGTGTCGGCGAGCGCTGGTGTTGACGTTGTTCCACCGGCAATTGGGAGTCAATCGAGGGGCACGAGGCAGTGCAGACCATGTCTCGCGAGGTCGTCATCCTCTGGAGGCAGCAATCTGTCCGTCGTGGTCTCTGGAAGAATCCTCGCCATCCTTGCTGGTCCTGATGCGAGTGCGGCTGCAGTGCAACCCTTCCCGAGACCGCAGCTGTCGATCCGTCGGTTTCCGCCCGCGACAGGTGATGCCCGCCAGAGCCCACGAGTCGACCATCTTGGCTCTGACCCGGATGTGCGGCGTCTGCAGCCAACCGGGAAGGGCCGCGGGGAGAGGTGGTGATGGATTTCAGGCCAATTGGGGGCTCGCGGGTCGTCTCTTTTGGGTAATCCACCTCGCCTGGCATCTGGCTGCAAGCGCAGACGGTTTTGGCAAGATCCCTCGCGGTCTTCCATGTGGGGGAGGTCAAGTAGTAAACACTCCTGCCGGTGCTCCGGATCGTTGTTGCGGAGTGAGGTTGGTGTTTTCATGCGAGCCCGGTTGCTCACCCAGCAACAGACGCATCGAAGCTTCTACACCTTGCCCTGCGTCACTCTCGGCCGGTGAGCCTAGCGGTAGAGTTTGTCATGGCGTGGCTCGTCTGAATCTCGTCCGAGGATGTCGTCGTCGTGCCTCGGTATCTGTCAGCAGAGCAGGCGGGAACAGTGGCATTGTCGACCTTGCTGACAACCAACTTGAGGTTGCTCATCCATCTAGACGCTTCTCCAGCCGAGCCTGCCTCCTCTCCACGCCACTACTCCCAGAGGATGGGTTGCGTTGCGCTACTTCTTTCATTGGGTCGTCAAGGACTCATCATGGACGTCAGATCCCATTGGCTTTTATATGACGCCCGTCTCGTCGATTGGCCCATATTCACGCCTGCCACGCTCTTTTCTGGCCTATCCCGCGGTGTTCAGCGGGATGGCGTGGTGGTCCCGTGTATTCCGCCCACGCAAGTAGGAAATGCTGACTGGGCGGGTTGACATGGCATGACTTGCGCGCGCGCGCCCGAGGCAGATGGGACCAGAGGTGACTGATCTGGAGAGATGTAGGGAGCGTGTGCCGATCCGGACACTCACTGTGGGGAGGCGAGGACCACTCGGCCAGTTGGCGATGCCTGATGTGGTGATACTCGCCGGGTTGAGGGCGATAGTGACACAGCGGATTGGAAACTGGACCATCACTCTGACCCCGGGATGCCCGTTGAGACCTCTCTGGCCACCGGCGTGGAGGTTACCATCCCATCCCAAAGGCAGATCAGACAATACCCCATCCCCCATCATGCACCCCGTACGTCTCAACCGCCCCGCCCGTCTCTTTGCGCCTGTGGGCAAGATCCATCGGTATTCGAAAGTGGAGATACATACGCCCGGCCTGGGAATATTGTATCAAGTTGCTCGCGAGCGCGCGTAGACCAGCCACCAAGTCTCAATCTGTGGCGCCCAAGGAAATCCCATTCCCCCTTGAACCCCAGAGACGAGGTGCTAGGCTGGGACGGACCGGTGCCCACGCGACGGCCAGACCCGGCACCAACCAATACCCGCTTCAGCACAGGGTGGCCGCGGCGACGGACGGCCGATGCCGCACCCTTGGTGCATGGCTGTGTCTGGGGTGCATCTGGCCCTACCTGTTGCCCGTACATAGTAGACCAGCCAACGCGCATACAAATCCATGCGGGCTTGGGATACCTGCCTACTACCTAGGTACGAAGAAAACCCAGTGTGGATTTCATCGGGCAGAGTCGGATGGGACATATGGGGGGTGTTCCGTCAGACTGACTACTGAAAACCAGCAAGGAGAGGTTGATCAACCCATACATACATACCCAAAGGCTCTTGCAGACAAACGCACTTGGAAGCAGACGTAAAAGCACCAACAAGCATTCTGCACATGTATGTCTGGAAACGGGGCCTTTGTGCATCTTCACTTACCGTCCCAAGAGGCCACATGCCCACCTACCTACATGCCCACCTACCTCCCTACCCACTTCCATGTCCATCCGCCGGCAGCCTACCTCCCCCCCATCCTGCGCGTAGAAACTCGGGCGAGCAGGGCAGTAGCACCGCTTCCCTCAGCACAGACCTGTCTCGCGCAGTAACTCGTTGCACGACAGCATAAGCATCAGCAACAAGGCTGGGTCAGACTCTGCCCCACGTCGGGCCGGCCGACAGGCGTTGCGCAGCGGCATATGCATGTCTGAGTACCTAGGCGTGCCGGCTGGTTGGTCTGAAGCCTGCCCGCCTTCCTGCCTGCCTTTCTGTCGGAATGTGCAGCGAGAGAGAGACATATATGGGGCCGGTACCGGACGTTGTGCTGCCGCCGGTGCTGCTGCTGCTGCTGTCATGATGACCCGGGGGGATCTAATGATGGATGTGGGGACTGGACATTCAGGGGGGTGTTTACAAGTCAGAGGTGGGTTGGGGAGGATGGAATTTCGGACGTGTTGCTGCTGCCTGCATGCGCGGAGGTGCGGGCGGGAGTGTAAATAGGGGCATGGAAAGACGCTTCAGTTTGGGCCTGGAGCTCGGTGGAAACAGGATAAGCAGAAGCCTTTGCAAGTGATGGCCGCTTGAATCATATCATCAACATCGACATCGACATCACCAAAAACCAACGCCAACAAAGCGAAGCACAATATCCACGGTAATCTACCAACCCCCTCCTCAACTAGCAAGCTACCTAAGCATATCGCCTCCCTCGTCATCATCACAAAAACAAAAGAAAAATGCCCGCAACCTCCGCAACAAAAGCAACCGATTAACGACTAACTAAACCCGCCGCTCCCCCCATCAACATGCTAATGGCTACCGCTACCAACTACACCCTCCCCCCCTCCAACCTCACCAACACCACCGCCTTCCCCCCTGCCCCTCCGCCTCCAAACCTCACCAGCTCCGCGCCAAACAGGGTCTCCTAATTCCCGCCCTCCCACCCGATCCAACTGCGCGGCATGACCCGCCAAATCTTGACCTCGCCGGACCTCAAATCATCCAATTTAAACGACTCCATCTTGACCTTTTTGCTCTCGCGCCCCTGCTCCCACGCGCGCACCTTTTTCTTGGTGCCGTCCCACTCGGCCACCACGGCCACGTGGTCCGGCTTGCCGACCTCGGTGCTGTACTTTGCGTGCATGGCGCCGTGCTTGCCCTGGAACTTTGCGTTGCGGATGCTGATGATGTCGCCGGGCCGGATCTCGTCGTTCTGCGTCGTGCTGGCGTTGGCGAGGTTGCTATAGACGAGGGCGCCGTACGCGCGCGTGCCCACGGGCAGCAGCGCGTCCTTGAAGGGGCGGAGCAGCTCGTACACGAGCGCCTGCGGCGTGCCGTCGCCGACGACCGTGTCCTTCTTGGTGGTGACGGCGGCGCCGATGGCGCGTCCGAACCGCTCGTAGCTCTGCTCGAGCTGGTCTTGCCGCAGGGCGCGCGGCGGGCCCTCGTGACGCTGCTCGAGGTGCACGTCCGCGGCGTCCTGCGGGTCGAAGCGGACCGTGATGACCGTCTGCGAGTAGTCTTGGTAGAGCACGTAGATGTCGCGCGTGACGAGCGTCTTGTTGCGGCGCGAGTCAGCCGCGCTAGATTCCTCGGATTCGAAGAAAATATCCTTGCGGCCCTGCAGCTGTGGCGGCAGGCTGTTAGGCTGCAACCACCACCCAGACTGCGCGGCCAGGTCGATCTCGTTGGCAACGTAGCCAGACTCCATGGATGGGCGCGCCACGTCCACCGAGCGTCTCCCGCGCTGGGCGTCCAGCGACTGCTTTGTGGGCGCGCGTGTGGGACCCGGGGGCGGCGCAGGCGGAGCAGACCGGGGGTTCTGGGGTGCCGAGAAGAACGGGGACTCCTCCGACTTTCTCCCCGGCGGTGGTGGCGGCGGGCTGGCATAGGACGGGATCGTCGGGACGGGCGCGCCGTAGTTGAAGGGGTCGTAGTCCTCGTCAAAGGGGGTCGCCTCCTTGGCCGGTGGGGGCGGAGGGGGCGCGACGCGGGGGAAGTCGACCGACTTGCGGGTGTCCACCGGCGTGGGCGGCGCCTGTGTCGGGATCGGCGGGGGGGCAGGTCTCGGGGGAGCCGCAAACGGGATCGGAGGGGCTTCCGTGGTGGGACTCCGGGGCGAGACGACATCCTCGACGCTCGACTCGCGCTGGTGGGACTTGAGCGCGTCCTTGTGCGGTGCCGACGAAGCGATGTCCGTGTCGTAGTCGCCCTCATACTCGGTAATCTCCTCCTCGGCGTCGTCGGATTTTGCTGCCGTCGGAGGCGGGGGTGGCGGTCGGGTCTGGACGGGAGGAAGCGCAGGAGGCGCCCCTGGCACCGGTGGCGGCATCCGGCTGGCGCGCTTTCCAGGGGACATGGGGGCGTCGTCGCCAAACGACGGACGCGTGGCGGACATGGGAGATGTGATGGATGTGGGCGACGCAACTGGCGGCATCGCGATCGGAGGCGGCGGAGGGGCCCTAGTCTGGGCCGGCTCTATCCTGGGCGTGTCGTCCTCGTAGGGGCGCTCCGACAGCTCGTCATCAGACACCGAACCTTCGCTTTGCGACTTGATCGCGGATGCGGTGGGGGGCGGCGGCGGCGGACGTGCTGGAGGAGTTAGCCACAGCATCGCCAACCAAAACACATCCCTGCAGGATTGGTAAAAGGGATACTTACTCTCCGTCGTCGGGACCGGGGGCGGCGCTGGTCTCCCTGCGGGAACAGGAGGAGCCGGTGCCGGCTCGCGCGATGGAACTACGTGGGAGTCAGCAGGAGCTTTGGTAGGAGTACACTCCGACGTACGGGGTGGACTAGTCTCCTGGTGAGGTGTCCGCTGACGGGCCTCGTCGTCCTCGGATTCGGAGTCGTCCTTCTCCTCCGGGGCGGGTCGCGACATGCCGGGCAGGGCCATCATGGGAACCGGGGGTGCTCTCGGCGAGAGAGGTTCTTCGACGTCCTCGCTACGTTTCGGGACAGATGTCTTCTTCTTTTTCGGGAGGGCCGGCGGTGGGCCGCCAAACAGCGGGATACCGGGCATCCCGGGCATACCCATGCCGCCCGACATCTTGGCCATGCGCGCGCGAAGTTCCTCCTTGCGGCGGACCTCCGGGTCGACGTCGTCTTCTTCCTCCTCCTCGTCCTCGTCGTCTTCCTCCTCGGCGAGCTCGTCCTCGTCCTGCTTGGCCGCCGTGGCCACGTGCTTGGTGCGTTCGTCGCTGTCCTCCTTCTCGGTCAGCTCATCGTCCTGACCCTCGGTCAATTCGCCCGCCCCCGACATGTCGGCCTCGTTGCCGTCGCGCGGCTCGAACCCCTTGGACGACTTGCGTCGCGGGGGGTGCGGCAGGCGTGGCGGGTGAGCCTCGTCGGTCGACCTTCGCACCATCGACTCCTCCGTGTCGCGGCGCTCGGGCGGTGGCGGAGGAGCGGGGCGCTCGCCTTCGTCGGCGAGCGGCTCCTGGCTGTCGGCGCGCTTCTTGGGCGGCCGCTTGGGCTTGTCCTTCTTGGCCACGGCGTCGGCGTGACGGGCGGCTGTCTCCATCTGTTGCTTTTGTAGGAGCGCCAGACGCTCCTTGAGGCTCAGGGGCTTGGGCTGCTCCTCGTCGCCCTCGGCCTCGCCGGTGTTGGGTAGAAGACCGGCTTTGCTGGCATTCTCGGCGGCGGCCGCCTCCTGCTCGCGTATCTCGGGGTCCTCGTCGCGGCGGTATACGCGGGCGGTCTGGGCCTGTTGCGGAGGCGGGATGTAGGCGTTTCGGCTGGGGGGCGGGGCAACGAAGGGCTTCTTGATGAAGCCGCCCGACCCAAGCCCACTGGGCTTAAACGGCGCGATGGGAGGAGCGGCCGCCTTGTTGAAGGCGGCAATTCGATCCCGGAAGGCATTGGGCTTCTCAGACACGGTGGGTGGTCCGGCGGGCTTGGGCGATGCAGGGGTGGCTTTGGCGAGCGGGGGCGACACGACGGGCGAAGCCTCGGCAGGGTGCGGAACGGGTTGCGGCTGAGCGGGAGCTTGCGCCGGGGCCGCGGGCTTGGGAGCCGAAGGTTCCGGGACAGATGCCGGGGCCGCTGGGACAGCTGATGTTGTCTGGGTCGGCGAAGGGGCACGCGGGGAGGCCGGGGTGTCTTCGGGCTCGGGCGCCGGCTGGGGCGGGGATGTCGGCGGGAAGACGGGGGCGGCGACTACCTCGGGGGAGGCGACCGAGTCCCGTTTTGTCTTGGTCCTGGTCGGCCGAGGCGGCGCGGTGGGCTCGTACTTTTCGACAAAGTTGCGGGGAAAGATGCCCTCCTGCTTGACGCCGGCATCGTCGATGTATTCCCCGCCGTACCAGTCGGCATCGTCCTGGTCGGTGACGGTGATGATCTGGCCGATGGAGAAGGGCAGGTCGTCCTCGTGGCCCGAGGCGTAGTCGAAGACGGCCTTGACCTTGAACGTCGCCATGATGACTGGAACGGGATCGGTCGGAGGGGGGTCCGGGGGAGGGGAGGCGGCGGCGGGGACGAGATGTCGACAAGTGCGGGGCCGTGGCGCCTCGAGCGGTTTGTGCGAGGCAAGACGGGGGGCGTGTGTGGGCGTCGGAAGCCAGATGCCAGAGGGTGGGACGAGATGTTCGCGTGTGCAGTGGCGGCGGTGCGGTTCGGATGACTGACGCCAGCTGCTGCCTGGGCGGAGCAGGAGCAGGAGCAGGAGTCGTAGGCGGGCAGGCCAAAATCTCAAACAGTTGGAGATGGGCCCGAATTCAAGCGATGATGGAGGGAGCCCCTGCGTCGGCGGTGGATGGCGGCTGTTTTGGGCTGTCGGGGGGGGGGTGGTGTCTCCCTGACTGACTGACGTATGGGGCTGTGTGATTTGCCGGCTGATGCCAGATGGGGGTGGCCCTGGAGACTCGAGAGGGGGGGTGCTGAATTGGGCGGTGATGGTGCTGGTTCTGGTGCTGGTGCTGGTGCTGGGCGCTGACACGACTAGAGGCAGGATACGTGTGCTGCCCGATCTGTTGCCGACACATGTGTGAGATGCAAAGCAAAATGCCATCGACCTGTACCTCGGGTTGGGCTTGCAATGGCCATGGCACCGAGTTGAGTTTCACGGGAGAGGCGCAAGCTCCAGGCCAAGCACCCCTCCAAAATCTCTCCGGGGGCTTGGCTTGGCATCCATCCGTCATCTTTTCGCCCCCAACACCAAACACCTCGCCAGGGGCAATCATCTCGACATTCCTTGACCGTCCACCGCATTTCAACACCTCACCCTTCACCTTCCACCTTCCACCACAACTACCACAACACCACAACAGCCACCATGCCCCTCCCGCCACCCCCCGCAAAAGGCATCCTCAAAAAACCCTACACCCACCCCCTCCTCTCCGACCCAACGCCCCGGCCCCCCGAACAAACCCGCGCCATCCAACACGCGCAAACCCTCCTCTCCCAAAACGGCCGCGACGTGCAACCCCCCGTCCCCATCGAGATCTACGAACGCCTCTGCGAACTGCCCCGCCACCGCGCCCCGCCCTTCTCCGCGTCCTCGCCCTCCCCCCAAGACGCGTCCGAGTTCCTCTCCCTCGTCCCCGACTTCCTCCCGCGCGAGTACCTCGACCTGATCGAAGAGCGCAACTGCACCGGCCTGTGCGGGTACGCCCTGTGCGGGCGCCCGCGACGGCGGGTGGCGGCGACGTACAAGATTTTGCGGACGGGGATCGCGGACGCGGACGAGGTGAACAAGTGGTGCAGCGAGGGGTGTGCGCGGCGGGCGTATTATGTCAAGGTGCAGTTGGATGATCCGAGTTATGTGGTGAGGGGGGGGGAGACCAAGGTCAAGGTGGAGCTGATGGAGGAGAGGGAGGCGAGGCCGCCGCAGAGGGAGGAGCAGCGCGTCGATGGGGGCAAGGCGGGGGTGAATGCAGCGGCGCTGGCGGCGGAGAGGGGGGAGGCGGCTGTGGCGGGGAGGATGATGGAGTTGACGATAAGGGAGAAGGGGACGGTGGCGCCCGCGACGGCCCCGGCCGAGGGGGCGAGGGGGGAGGATGCGCATCTGATGCTCGAGGGGCACAGGACTGCGTTTGGGACCGGCCAGGACGAGATGGACATGGACATGGACGATGACGATGACTACTTGCCGGCGACGATACGGATGTAAGGAGGCTCGGGGGGTTACCATGATACCTATGTAGGACTACGATGCTACGATGGCGTTGGGATTGCGGATATTTGGCGTTGATGGATGGGTTCGATGGGTAGATAGGTCAAGGACGGGGAATAAGGCAGCATGATACCAGTCACCCTCATTGAGCAAACCGTTGTGCGAATCGTCAACAGCGGTCTCACAAAGAGAGATAGCATCCGCAAAGAGAGGCAGCACCCTCACAATGTCACAACACGCCGTGGGAACACTCCCACCTCACCACACCGTGGGAAAGCTCCCACCACCACGCCCGAAACACAATACTGGCAATCAAGCGTCATCCTCGGGGTAAAACCCTCGGAATCGGCGACACCTTGTGTGGGCAACAGATCTTTTTTCGATCTATCGTGCGCTCACTACCTCCCAGAAAGACGCCGTATACCCATATGGTCCCATGCCATGTTGTTGTGCCGTCGTAGCCCAAAACCCCAGCTCCCGTTCCAACCCGAAAGAAATTTAGTCGCGACGAGGAGGGCGGTCGCCGAAGCGTCTGCCGCCACGCTCGACAGCCTGCACCTGTGTGACGGGGATGACGTTGACGGGGATGGAGTCGAACTGTGAAGAGGAGTCGAGTTAGCGGGCGACACCACCACCACCAGAGCAAGCAAACTTACGCCGAGGTGCTTGAGCAGGTCCTTGGTCTCGGTGTCGACGTCGAGCTGGCCGCTCTCCGAGTTCTGGGTGAAGTCGAGCGCCGAGATCTCGGGCACGTACTGGTCCTTGCGCTCGCGCTCCTCCTCCTGGAGCTTGAACGAGATGCCGCGGACGGGACCACGCTGAATGCGCTTCATCAAGTGCGTGGTGTAGCCGGCAATCTGAAGACGAGGAGTCAGCGGGGGTTCCACCCTCCCCAACAAACACCAGCGGCGTGGGAAACGCACCTTGTTGCGGAGGCGCTTGGAAGCAATGATGGCAATCTCATCGCAGATGCGCTTGTTGGTCTCGAAATCGAGGGTGAGCTTGGGGTAGTACCGCTCAATGATGACCTTGGCGGACTTCTTGACAGTCTTTGTGCGAACGCGACCCATTTTGACGGCTTGGAGTGATTGACGGGAGGAGTGGTGAGGAGCGCGTTGGTCGGGGAAGTTCGAGATGGAGATGGACGAGTGAACTTTTTGTGGTGGGCAGTATTTTGGGAATTGCAAAAGTGTGTGGCTCTCCGGTGGGGTGTGGGGCTGCCTGCCTTGTGGTCGTGTGGCTCGTGCGCCCCGGGCCGAGTGGTCAGGGCTGTGGCTGAACATGTGGGTCTCGTCCGGCACTGGCCCGGCTCACTTCAATCACGTGTCACCATGGTCGTCACAATCGCGAGTGGCAGCAGATGGTCAGAGTGCTTCTATTATTCTACAGCAATGTACAGATTTACAGCCGACGGTTCTGCCCTAGCCCCAACCCATATGCATCGGGTCCCGATGGCACGTACTGCCCCCGGATCATCGCCGCCGTCACCGTCTCCTTTTGCTTCTGCTTCTGCTGCTTGACGGGCCTCCCAAACGTCTTGGAGTCGTCCTCGCCGAGCAGCTCCATGGCCACAATGATGGCCTCGTTTTGCGGCTTGACCAGGTCGATCTCGATGCCGCCCGTGGTGTTGACCGTCGCCCGATACGGCTGCACCCACATCTTGCTCCCGCCCCGGATGCGCACATCCACCTCGGGCACCGAGGTGCCCGAGTTCATGGGCAACGGGGAGGCCGTGGTCACAAAGCCCGCGACACCCACCAAGGTGCTCGGGCCGGCGGCCCCCTTGGATTCCACCTTGAGAACGCGCGCCTCGACGGGCGGGTGCGAGTCTTGCGGTCCGTAGAGAGGGTGGTTGTCCAGAAACGCCGACGTGCGCAGGTACGAGATGCCGGCCGACGGGTGGGTGACGGGCGGGCCGTTTTGCGAGTATGGGTTCTGGTCCGCGCTGAGATTGTTGGGGGGATTGATGGGCGGGAGGTCGAGGAACTGGCCGACGAAGCCAAAGAGACGCTCGTTGTTGTTGCGGAGCTGGCGGAGGAATAGCAGCAGCTGGTCGTCGGTCACGCTCTCGGCGTCGATCGGTTCCGCGTCGTCGACTCCTCCCTCGTCAAGAGACCTTTTGAGGGCCTCGTTGTTGAGCTCGACAGCGAGCTTGCCCTTGAGGAACTTGCGGAACTCGGCACGTCGCGGCCGCACCTGCTTGAGAACCCAGTCCTTGAAGTCGCCCTCGCCCATGCCGCCGAGCCACGGCCCGGTAAACTTCCACCGTGTGTTCTCGTACGCCGGCCGGTCCTCGACCGAGATGGCCGTGACGTCCTGGCCCTCCTCAAACACCGACTTGCGGTTCTGAGACTTGGCGTCGCCGCTGGCGCTGCCCACGGCGCTGCCCACGGCGTGCACGGCGGGGATCGATATGGGCAGCCGCAGCTCCTGGAACTTGCGGAGCGTGATGCCGTAGTCGGTGGCCGAGCTGAAGTCGGTGATGCCCTCGAGCGTGTCTATGGTCCGGACGCGCAGCATGGGAATGGTCGACCGGGTCGTCGTCTTGAGGGGGAGCGCCCGCTTGAGGCCCCAGTCGCCGCGGGCGCGCGAGTCGCCGGTGGTGGTGATGGTTTGGTGGGTCGGGAAGGCCTGGGTGGCCGAGGGCGAGCGCAGGGCCACGACGCTGCTGGCGGGCGGAGGGATGGGGTCGGGCAGGGCAAACATGCGCGACGAGCGCAGGAGCGCGCCGCCGGGGGACACGCTCCTAGCAGCGGCCATGGTGGTGATGTGGTGGTGGTGGTGATGTTGGTGATGGGAACTGCGTCGGAAAAATTGAGGTGCACGACCCCTAACCCTGGGCGCCAAGAAGCCACCGGCAGCGGCCCGGAAGCATCACGGCACACAGCATCACACGCCATGTCGGACGACAAGCTATCATCAACCCTCTATTAAATCAATGCCGACGGTTCGAAGCGCATCTACGGCCCAGGACGGGTAGCCCTGCTTCTCCGGGTACAAGTTCCCGAAAAACGCCCGCACAAACGCCGGAAACTGGTCGGCAACGATGGCCTCCCTCGCATCCCGCATCAGCTGCAACTGGTACCACACATTGTGCAACGTCAACACATGGGCCGCCGCCGTCTCCTTGGCCGCGTTATGGTGCACAAACGCCCTCGTGATGCCCATCCCCCCCTCCGCCGCCGGCCGGCAGCACAGACACCCACAGCCATCCTCGATGGGCCCGTAGTCGGCGGCGAACATCTCCCGCTTCAGGTTCAGCACGCCGTGCTTGGTCACGGCATTCCCGAACCGCGCCGTCCGCGTCGGCCACACGCAGTCAAACATGTCGGCGCCCAGGGCCACGCTCACCACCAAGTCCTCCGGGTACCCGATGCCCATGACATAGCGCGGCTTGAGCTCGGGCAGCAGCTGGGTGCAGGCGCCGACGACCTTGCAAAAGTCGTCCTTGGCCTCGCCGCCGCTCAACCCGCCGATGGCGATGCCGGGGGTGTCGCGCGCCACCATGGCCTCGCAGCACTCGCGGCGCATGTCGAGGTCGAGGCCGCCCTGGATGATGCAGAAGAGGTTCTGGCGGTCGGGGTTCTTGTGGGCGGCGATGCACCGGTCCAGCCACCGCACGCTGCGCTCCATGGCCTCGCGCATGCGGGCCTTGTCGGGCGACGTCGTGACCAGCACGTCGTCGAGCTGCATCATGATGTCGGAGCCGATCGAGTTTTGCAGGTTGATGGAGTGCTCGGGGGTGAGGAGCATGGGCGTGCCGTCGTGGGGCGAGAGGAAGCGGACGCCCTCCTCGGTGATGGTGGCCAGCGTGAGGAGCGACACCATTTGGAAGCTGGGTTGTTAGCATGCCCTACCGAAGTGGTGGCCGGGGAACGTACCCGCCGCTGTCGGTGAGGAGGTTGTGGTTCCAGCCCTGCAGCTTGTGGGCGCCCCCCACGGCGTCGAGGACCTCCTGGCCGGGCTTGAGGCCGAGGTGGTAGGTGTTGTTGAGGCACAGGCGGCAGCCGGTGCCCTCGAGCTGCTCAGGCGTGAGGCCCTTGAGAGAGGCCTGGGTGGCGACGGGCATAAACATGGGCAGGTTGACGGGGCCGTGGGGGAGCGTCATGATGGACGCCCGCGCGCGCGTTGTCTGGCCGATTAGCCATGGTCACGTCCATTGCCTGGACTCAAGCAACTCACGGAGCATTTCGCGACGAGCTCAAAGGTGAGCGCGGCGGACGAGGCTGACATGGTGGACGCCATTCTTTTCGCAGCCCACATGGCAGTTGGGAGTGGGAAATCGTCGTCGTCGTCGCCGTCGCGTGCCAAGGATTGAAGCCCAGCGGCAGCAGCCGCCGGAGCTGAAGCTGAAAAAAGTGTGACCCACCCCCTCCGGCCCGACGGTGCCTTGCAGCCCCGCCCACTCCACCGGTCCATCGCAACGCAACGCCCGGTGCTCGCTGCAAAGTCGACCGGGACCCCTGTGATTTTCACGTTGCGCTCAACGGCCTCGACTCCCAAAGTCAGACCACAATCCTCGACCAGCCCTCGCGACCAAAGATCGGCTCTCGTTTTCCCATTTTTCCCTCTCTCCGGTCTTCGGTCCCCGACTCCCCATTGTCCCTTGTGCCCTCGGCATTACCGTCGAAATTGCCCCCTCTCCCCCCGACCACGACCCAAACTGGGCGAGCCCTACTCCGCCCCCCCTCCCCCATTGGCACGAGGCCCTCATTTGTCGGGCAAAAGCGCCCCTTTTCTTGGTCGCCCACAACACACCGGCCCTCGGCCATCGTCAGGCTCGGCGACAAGTGTCGGTCTCGGTCCTGATTGGCATGTTCAAGAGTCCAAGAGCCCAAGGACCCAAGGGCCAAGAGCCTGCCCATCTCACCGATCCCTGTGCGCATGTGAGACGTCATGTCTTGGGGGGAGGAGTGTGCTATAACTGGGCCACGTCCCATGCCTGTCGTCCTGTTGGCGGTTGTCGTCTACCGTTCATTCTCTGTCGACGTAGTCGTCGTCGTTCTCTCTTTTTCTGTTGGGCCGACCTCTCCTTTCCGGCCTCACCTCTCTTTATGGGCCTCACCTCTCCCACGCCCACCGCCACAACCACCACAACCACCACCATGCCCTCCTCCACCACCAAGATGCCCCCCCCAACCGCCACCACCCCCCCCACCCTCTTCACCCCCTTCCCCTTCCTCCCCACCGAACTCCGCCTCTCCATCTGGCGCCTCTCCCACACCCCCCGCGTCGTCTCCGTCCGCTACTCCCTCACCCACGACCGGTGCCTCTCCTCGACCCCGCCGCCCTCCATCGCCCACGTCTGCCGCGAATCGCGCTACGAAGCCCTCCACTCCAACTTCTACGTCCTCGCCTTCTCCACCCCCTCCCACCCCACCCCCTCCATCTGGTTCTCCCCATCCCTCGACACGCTCTACATCCCGCGCTGGGGACACCTCGGGTACGCCGACGCGGCCCGCGACTTTGCGCACCACGTCCTCGACACCGCCCCTTACATCCGGCGGCTGGCGATCGACCATGTCCGGCCTGAGGTGCGGAGGCCGTGGGAGACGTATAGCAAGTACTGGCTGATGCGGGGGTTTCCGTTGCTGCGGGAGGCGTTCTTGGTGTTGGGAGCCGAGGACGAGGACGTCGTCAACGGGGGTGGGCAGGGGCAGATTGAGTTTGTGGATCCGCGGGGGGGTTGGGACGAGATTCGGAGGGTGATGGATAAAGTGAAAGCGTCGTTTGGGTGCGAGGTGGGGATGGAGTGCGTTTGTTGGGATGATGGTGATGGGTTGTTGGATTTGGGCATGGGCGGGGGGCCGTGTTTGGAGTTGATACCCAAGGCGAAGGCGGTGCATGTGCAGGGGGGGGTTGTGGTTGTTGCTTGAGACATGGTATGCGTTTAGGGTGTTTGCACAGGGGGTCTTGGGTCGCTGGTTTGAGGAGCTGGCGTTGATGATATCCACGAGAGATGGTTGCGTTGGCTTGATGGACTGGGCTCGATATCCGCCGGACATTGGCGTTCATATCCGCCAGGAGACGGGGAGGCTGGCTTGGTGCCTGGCGTTGGTAGCTTTTGACATGATGCGAATGCGGTCAGCTGGCCGTCTAATGTTAGCTGAGTTCATTCTTCACCTGCTTCACCTGTCGCGCCCTGCAGGACATGCTCACATGCCAAGCGGTAAGGAGCCCGGTCACCACCCCGGCCTTGTAGTGCGGCCCGCTCCGTTTGCCTGGGGGCCGGTATCTCGGCATCGCCAAGAGACGTCAAGCCATCCGCGAGGGGTTGCCCATCACCACCTAGTCCATGCAAATCACAACCTCATACTCGCTCGGTTTCTGCCTCGACACGGCAAGCCCGGAGGAATTCCCCATTCAAACACCGTTGCATCAGGTAAGCATGCCATATCTTGGACTTGGCTTCAGTCCGACAACACCTTATCGACCATCTCACAACAAGCACCATAACACTGGGGGCAAAGCAAGCAGGACTAAATAAACGCTTAATTTCTGCCCTAATCAACGAAAATTGACGAATGAACCGGCCCAACTCCGTCCTTCCCCCCAATAGCACTGATACATGGTTGAGCCAAGTGGCTCGAAAGAGTTCAAGTTGTCATGATCCATCGTAGGCATCCCTCCCTTTCCTCCTCCAGATGCCTTTTCGTAACTCAACTCTCCATCACTCGGCTTCTGCTAATGGTCTCAACACGTGCCATGTCCAGCCCTTGCAGAGTGGTGAGTGCTTCTTCACCACCCCGCCATCACATCGCTGCCATCTCTGATCACACCCCTCAAAGCTCCTTGTGAACCTTGGCATTGACCTCCTGAGCCTGCTTTTTGGCAGCCTCAGTTCCAATGTTGAGCTGGGTCATGACCCAGTCCCAGGTGGCCTTGGCGTTCTCTCCGATCTTAGCGAAAATGGTCCCAGTCGGCGTCGACGTGCCGTACTTGAAGTACGTCCACTGGCGACGAGCAAGAGCGCGAAGCTCGTTGAGGTTGGATCCTTGGGGAACGGGCTGAGAAATGTGTTAGCGCATGACATATTCAATGAGGATAGTATGACTGACGACTCCGTAGCTGTCGAGGTAGGCCTTGAGCTCACTGTCGCTCCACGTGTCAAAGGTCGAGGCCTTTGCGCTGTCGGTAGCCTTGGCGAGGTAGCTGGTGGCCGAAGCATACGAGGAGCCGCCAGCCGACGAGGCCGAGGCATAAGCCGATTGAGCGGCCTTGACAAGGTCCTCGCGAGTAGCGCCGGCCTTCTCACTAGCCTTCTTCGCGGCCTCATTGCCAGAAGCGGCCAGGTAGGCCTTCAGGTTGTCGTATGAGAGATCGTCAAAGGTCCACGCAGTCCAGCCAGAGGCAGCCTTGTGAGAGTGCTTGCGGACCAGGGCGCGGAGCTCGTCGGTCTTGGAAGCATGTGGGACGGGCTAGAAACTGTCAGTGTTCGTCGACAAGTATGGGATTCGGGTCACGTACAATTCCACGGGCATCGAGATAAGCCTTGAGGCGGGTCTCGGACCACGTGTTGATGGCCTTGTCAAAAGCATCCTGGGCAGCTTTGGAAGCAGTGTCGGTGGCCTGGGCATATCCAGCACCAACGTTGGAGGTGGCGGCGCCAAAGGCAGAAGCGGCCGTGGCAGAGACGGTGTCGCCCATGAGCTCGGCGCGGTGCTTGCGAACGAGGGCCCGGAGCTGGTTGACCTTGGTGCCCTGGGGCACATTGATGCTGTTCTTGTCGCAGAACTCCTTGAGCTGAGACTCATTCCACGAGTCAATGAGTTTGTCGCTCACGCTGTCGTAGGCAGCCTTGGCGTTGGCCTGGGCACTGGCCGATGTCTCCTGCATTCTGAGGTAGGCCAGGCGGGAGTTGCGGCGGACCGAGGCGATGAGCTTGTCGCGCTGGGAGGGGTCAGATTCACTCCATTGAGATGAGTCCAAGGATCAACTAACAGTGGTGGGCTGGGGGGCGGGGATGCCGTGGGTGTCAAGCCACTCCTTGAGGTCGGACTCGGACCAGGTCTCGTACAGCCAGTTGCCGGGATAGGCGGCGGTCTCGCCAGCCTTCTTGGCCGCGGTCTCGTATGCGCCGCGCGCCTTCTCGAGAAGGGTGTCACGCTTGCGGGGCTGTGGAACAGGAATGCCGTGGTAATCGCAGAAAGACTTGAGCTGGCTCTCGGTCCAGGTGTCGAGGATCCAATCCTTGACGCTGGACCAAGCCGTCTGAGCCTTGTCCTCGGACTCATACCAAGTTCCCTGGACCTGGTTGAGGAGGTAGTCCTTGTTCGAGGCAGCGGTGTCCTTGGTCTCGATGCCCTTGAGCTTCAGGTACTCGCTGAGCTTGGCCGCGTCCCAGTTCTTGTAGGGAGACACGACGTTGGACTCCCAATTCTGCTGCACCAGCTTCTCGAGGTCTTTGCGATCGGCCGGGGTGGGATACGGGACATCGTGGTCGGAAAGCCAGCGCTCGAGCTCATTCTCGTGCCATTTGTTGTAAGCTGGAGGGCGATGTTAGTCAACAGCATGAGATGACGTGCTAGTTCTTCAACATACCAGCATTGGAGAACCAGCTACTGGCCATGACGGAGCTGGCCCCGAGGGCCAGCGAGATGAGGGTTACCGAGATCCTCATCGTTGTGTGTGGTGGTGTTTTGTGTTGATCTCAACCAAACTATCGAGATTGCTGACGCGTGGTGTGGGAAACGTCTGCTTGTCGTTGGGGAGGAGAAAAAGTCCAGATGGTGAAGGGGAGGAGAGATCTGGGGGGAGGGGGAAAAGTACCACGATGGGGTGGAAGCTATGACCTATGACGATATGGAATCCAGGCTCAAAGGGGGCGGGCCCCCAATGCAGGCAGCCACGGTGCAGGGCGGTTGGCGGGGGATGAAGGACGTCACTGCGCCCCCGTCCGGTCCAGCAGCAACAAAGCCGGCAGCTGGCAGCAAGTCCTCACTACAGCAAAGTCTCATGCACACCATCGATTGTTGCAGCTGGCACGGCCTTGGCCAGGTCTCAAAAGCACATGTGAAGGGCGATCGCCAAGTGGAGGGAAAGATCCGTCTGCATGACGTAGTTGCCCCCCTGAAGCTCCCCGTTGTCCCAGCACAGCGCAATCGTGATTGGTTGCACGACGCGCTTTTCGCCTTTGCAAAGGGGCTTCCTGCCACCGACACAGCGATCAGCATCATTCTTTGCTCTTTCTTTGCTTTGCGGTCTCGATCAATCGGACGATGGATGGGTGGACAGCCCCTCTGAGCTTGACCTGCCCCATGACGTCATGACGTCAGGGCCTTTGTTGACACTGCGCCCGGCAAGCCCCGCACATTCCGTCGCAAAACATGGACTGCACAAAAGGGCAGCACCTTCACAGCAGCAAGAGCTCGTCAATCTGAAAGACACGATTTGCATGGCGATTTCCAGATCGTTGCATTGCCTCCCAACGTGGAACAGACAGCAGGCGAAACCCCCGACCCTCAACATGACCCCCACCCACCCACCCCACCACTACGACTCCCCTGATGACCCCCACCCCCACTCCTGTCCCCCACCCCCCTCACAACCCCAAAAACCCCCCAACCGCCCCCCAAAACTCTTCCTTCCTCTCCGCAAACGGCAAGTGCCCACACTCCAGAACCACCAGCTCGGCCCCCTCCACCCCATCCCTCAACTCCTCCGCCCTCTTCGGATCACACACCGCATCCCCCCTGCCCACCACCACCAACAACTTCGCCTTCACTTCCCCTGCCCTCGCAATATTGTCAAACGGCCTCTCCATATCCGCCCGCCCCTGCATCCGAAACGCCCTAGCCCTCGGCGGCACCCCCTCCCCCTCCAGCGCCTTTCCAAACTCCTCCACCAGCCCCCCCTTCTCCAACCCTCCCTCATTGAAATAATACGGCAAAATCCCCTTCAGCCCCTCCGCCAGCCCCTCATCCGTCTCCGGCGGCACCGTCATCACAGCCACGATAGCCTCCAACGACTTCCCATACACCTGACTCTCCTTCCTCTCCGCCATAACCCTCGCCATATGCCCCCCGTCCTTCTTCCCCAGCACCTGCGGCGCGACGAGCACCAGCTTCTCCACCCGCTCCGGGTACAGCTCCGCGTAAATCAAGGCGACATGCCCACCGTTGGAGTGTCCCAGCAGGACAGGGAACTTATCCAGCCCGAGGTGCGCGCGGAGGTGCTCGATGTCGTGCGCCATGGTCTCGCTGGCCATGTCGGCGTCGGCGGGGCACGTGGAGAGGCCGTTGCCGCGGGGTTCGGAGTAGAGGACGGTGAAGTGGGCGTGCAGGGGGTAGAGGTAGTGCGTGAGGTAGGATGAAGAGGGGCCCCAGCCGACGGAGTGGGCGAGGAGCGGGGGACCGGTGCCGACGGAGCGGTAGTGGAAGGTGAAGTCCGGGGCGGACGGGGGGGAGAAGGAGTGGTGGCCGGGGGCGAGGGGGGACATGGTGCGTGAGTGGTGGGGGGTTGTGGTGAAGGGACGAGAAGGTGACTGAAGTGGATTGGAGGGTGAGGGCACGGGCTGGCGAGGGGACAGCGGCGTCTTTTGACTCCAGCTGCGTTGATCGTGAAGGCTGAAGAGCTGAGGACGAGGCTGACGTCAGAGTCACGATTCTCATCACAGGTCCCCGCATCTCTTTCAAGAGAGGCATCGTTGCCGATCGTCTGTCTGGGTTGGCTGTCGAATACAAATCTTCGTTTTGGTGTTGACACCGAGCACTTGCAGCGAAAGCAACGCTGACCAAGGGCGGGCGTGGCAACTTAACCATATACCCACGCAGAAGGACATAGGACCGGCATGCTGACACCTCGGTTCCGGGCTACCTTACCAATCAAGGCTATTGATTCCAACAGCATCAGGTGCTTGACCCGAGCCAGAGACAATGTGCAGGACGTCAGACTTACACTGTTACCAATCAAGACCATTGATTCCACAACATCGGGCGCTTAACCCAAGCCAGAGACTGTCTGGCACCGCTGACAGGCACTGAGATACGAACTACTACTAGGAGGTCAAGGACGACAAATCTTACACCCTTCTGCATATGCTGCGGTATAAGTCTGAACCAACACATACGGCCATAGATAGTGGAAAACTCGGGATCCCATCCGCTCTCCCATAGATGAGCCACTATGTTACAACCTGTGCCCAAGAGGGTCAGACTGCAAGGCAGGACGCCGCTGTGGGTGTTATCGACGGTAGGGAACGAAGGTTGCGCAAGGTCCAGACGGGTCGTTACCGTCACAACAGGGTGCTCTACAAAGAACTTGAAGAAGGTACTTGCAAGATTGTAGACGGGAACATATGATTGCTTGCGTGAGGAACAAGAGCAGTTCCTCACCCAAGGGGGCTGTTGGGCCATGACGCCTGGAAACGAACCAGAAGACCTTGAAGTCGGAGCTCGAGGTCTTTCTGAAGAGAATCAGACCTCGCTTCCTTGACAAGAGGTCTCGCGCTGGCACAAACTAACCAGTATTGGATTGTACTTCCAAGATGCACTTTCATCGAAGATACCACCTAGGTAAGATCGTTGTTGGCGGTCTTCTGCCATACTTGGAGCGTGTTCAGTATGCCTTCCAGCTCATGTCGCACACAGTCATATACATGCTCCAAAATCACAGTACGTAGGCGCTGACTGCCACGGTACAAGTTCCCGCGAGTCGGCCCTCTGGCCGACCACTCGCGGCCCCTATCCTCACCCCAAGGTCCCTAACCCGGCCACCCTTACTTCAGCTTCTTCTGCTCCGCCTCCTTCCTCAGCATCGCCTCGAGCTCATTCAACCCAAGCATCCGATACACCACCGTATCCAGGATCCACTCCCCAATACATGTGCCCACCCACGCCATCGTCGACAGACCGCCCCCCCAGAACCAATCCGGCCGTCCAAACCACGACCGGAAGAACAGCGGCGCCTCGGCTCGCAACACATCCCCCACCAGCTTCGCCGCAAAGTCCTCGGTCCGCACCGTCGCGTTGTTCTGCGAAAACGTCAACCGCCGCTCAAACAGGTGCTTGGCGCGCAGGTAGATGCTGCCCTCGGGCAGCGTGCGGTGCGCCTTGCTCGCGATCTGCGAGCGCACGGTGCCGGCCATGGCGACGGTGACGCGCACGCCGAACGGCTTGAGCTCGAGGCGCAGCGCGCGCGAGTACGAGACCACGGCGCCCTTGGACGCGCAGTACACGGAGCCGAACGCGTAGGGGATCACGGCGGCCAGCGAGGCGATGTTGACGATCAGCCCGCGCGCCGCGATGAGCTGGTCCACGAAGGCGGCGCACATGGCCATGACGCCGAAGACGTTGGTCTCGAAGGTCTGGCGCACGTCGTCCAGGTCGACATCAGTGCCCGGGTGCGTGTGTGTAACTCCCCTGGGAGGGTTAGAGTTTGGGTGCGGGGATGGGGGGAAGGGGGACGAACGCGTTGTTGACGAGAATGTCGAGGGTGCCGCCGGTGATTTTGGCGACTTCGGAGTGGCACGTCTTGATGCTCTCGGCGTTGGTGACTTCGAGCGCGAGGGTGCTCATGCCCAAGTCGGCGAGGTCGCTCAGGACCGAGGTCCGGCGCGCCGTGGCGATGACATGGAGGCCTTGCTGATGTTAGCCGGGGTTCAAGTTTGGAGGAGAGTATATGGATAGATGTACCCTTGGCGTGGAACTCGAGGGCCAGCGCATGTCCGATGCCGCCGGGCGTGCACCTGTGATAGATCGTGTCAGCAACAATTCAAGCATCGCGATGAGGGATCTCATACCCGGTGATGAGGACGCTTTTCTGGCCTGGCTTTGGTCCCATCTCTCCCGTTTGCGTCAAATGGCGGCAAGAGCGAATGAAGCGATTTGCAAGGGGATTGACAGCGTTATGAAGGAGATGTTGAAGCTGACGGGCAGTTGAAGCTGACGTGCAGTTGATGAATAGTCATCAGAGTTCGTGATCAGAGTTCTCTGCCCCACATTGTGATGCCGAGGCATGCAAGACAACATACGGGAGCTGCATCGTCAACGATGATTCCAAGGGTTAGGGTCCAATATCCACACCCCCTTTCCTTTCCACTTCTCCCTTTTCGTTTCCAAACTTCCCGTTTTTCCGTTCCTCTCCAGAGTCCACGACATCATTTTCAAGCCATGGTATCGGGAAGCAGCATTTTCTTTGTTTCTGATGTGTTGCTGTTTTGCTTTTCCCGAGTCAATGACGAAAGCGCAGCAGGGACCCGCTGCTTCTGATTGGTCCGGGGGCTTCTCCCCTGAGCCCAACCCCTAAGCTCACCCCGAGACCGGCACCGTCATGACGACATGTCCAGATCATGACCTCAAACGGGACCAACACTGATGATGGCTGTACAATCTGCCCATCTATAACACACGAACCTCACCTTCTCTCCTTCTCACTTCCCCACCGACTCCAATACATCCCATCCCATTGACAACACCAAACACCCCCACCGCCCCCCCCCAAATGCCCAACACCACCACCCACAACCCCAAAATGTCGTCCACCCGCAACGTCTGCATCACCTCCATCGACGGCTCCACCGGCTTCCTCATCGCCGAGCTCCTCCTCACCGACAACCGCTTCAGCTCCAAGATCGACAGCCTCACCGGCCTCGCCCTCGACCCGTCGTCGGCCAAAGCCACCGAACTCGCCGGCCTCGGCGCCACCATCATCCCCCACACGCCCGGCCGCGAGCGCGACGTCGCCAATGCCCTCAAAAAGGCCAACTGCGACACCATCTGCCTGATACCGCCGGCGCACGCCGACAAGGTCGACATTGCGCTCGAGCTGGCCAGCGCGGCCAAGCGCGCGGGGTGCGTGCGCAACGTGCTGCTGATTAGCGCGGCGGGGTGTGATTATGCGGAGAGGGACAAGCAGCCGAGGTTGAGGGAGTTTATTGATATTGAGGCGGCGGTGTTGGCGAGTAAGGGGGATAAGGGGACCGAGTTGGGGCATTCGCCTTGTGTGATTCGGTGAGTTTCTTCGTGGGGGCGTGGGATGAGTTGGAATACTGACGGGAGTTGGTAGCGCGGGGTTCTATGCCGAGAATTTGCTGCTGTATTCTGAGCAGGCGAGGACCGAGGGCGTGCTTCCGCTGCCGATTGGGGAGATGCACAAGTTTGCGCCGGTGGCGCTGGGGGTGAGTTTCATTTCACGGAGGATTCGAGATCTTTTTGCTGACGAAGATGGTAGGACGTCGCCCATGTGGCTGCCCATGTCCTTTCCGGCAAGGGCCCTCACGGTTTTGACGACAAGCATCGCGGCCAGATGATGGTTGTGACGGGACCCATGCTCTGTGCAGGCGAGGAATTGGCCACAGCGGCAAGCAAGGCGTTGGGTCAGAAGATGGAGTTTGAGAACATCTCAGAGTAAGTCACCCGTGGATGCTGCAAGTTCCTGAAGAGAGGAGGAGATGTTGACCAATGCCACACTCTAGGCGCGAGGCCAAGCGAGTCCTCAAGGCCCAGGACATCGACCCGTCGGAAAAGGAGTATTTGCTCGAGTACTACAGTCTCGTCCGCGAGGGCAAGACCAACTACATCGCCACGACCGCCTTTCACGACGTCACGGGAGAGCACCCGACACAGCCCGAGGAGTTCTTCCAGCTGTACTCGCAGGACATGCGGCCCAAGAAGAGGGTGAAGAGGGCTTGAGCAGGGACTGCGGCATCTTCTTGGAGTCTTGGCTGGGAGAAGGGATGGAAACTGGCAACTGTTGAATTCGCTCTGTTGTAAACAGAGACCGCGCAGCATGATCGAGGGAGGGATGTATGATTTTGTCTGTAGAATTCGACGAGGTGATCATGATCTCAAGCGACGATGAGTCTGATGCTGGCGATTATGACATCCACCAATCTAACTCCACGCCAACTTTTAAGGCTCTGCCGTGGCCAGAGTCTGAAACGGGCCACTTGGCTGGAATGGGTTTGTGCTTGAGACTTCTGTGTGGCGGAGATGTGAGGCAAACTTGCTTGCGCAGGTGAGCATGCCGACTCCGTCAAGGAGGTCTGCAAGCACTACCCGCCGATCCGCGTCGACTTTTACCAGGAGGACGGCAGCAAGATTGCCAACTATGTGTCCCAAGGACCGACTGGGGAGCCGACGGATCTGTTCATGACCTATGTGTTTGAGTGGCGCCATCCCGCTGTCGAGGAGGGGAGCGAGCAGGCCGGCAAGCTCGAGGCGGGGCACAAGACGGTGAGCATCGGCGGAGGGCCATGGCCGAAAAGCACACTGACACGGACAGACTGCCAAAATGGCCGCCGAGTCGAGGATCGAGACCATTCGTCAGTTGGTGAGCGAGGGCAAGATTTGAGGGCATTCACAGGCATTGCCCAGACCGGCAACGTTAACAATCTTGATTTCTCCCGAGCTCAAAATAAACGGCACCATAGACTTTACCTGACCCACGTGTACTCAAACGATGAGAGACCTACCGTTCCTACTCACAGTAATTCTGACCTTTGACCAACAGGAAGATGAACCAAACTTCAGACTTGGAAAAGAGTCACTCACCTCACTCCGAGTCTTCATCAACGACCCTCAATCACCCTCAACCCACGATTCCTCCTCGCCATTACCCAGGTCGACACTTTTCCCTCGGGAACATCCTGCGTCTCATAAAACTCCATCAATCCCACCTCTTCCGGCGTCTTACCCTTCTCGGAGTCATCCCTCTTCGCCATGCCCAAATCCCGTCTCCGTCCTTCGAGCCACTCTCCCAACCAATCCCTCCCCTTAACCACCCTCCCCCTCCGGGCCGCCCTCACCTCATCAACCCCGACCAGCCCAGTCTCCAAATCCCTCCCATCGACACCATTCTTCCTCCCCCGAACCACCATCCAAACAATCCAGCCAACAACGATCGCATGCACCGCCCCTTCCACCCCCAAAAACACTCCCGCCGCCCACCTCTCCACAACCAACTTGTCACTGGCCCTCCCGCCCCGCGCCTCGGCCACCATCTCCTCCGGCAGCGACACCGTGCCGGTCAGCCCCCGATCGGCGAGACTGTAGTTCCCAAACACGGCAGCCGTGACGGCGAACTGCACCGGCACAGCCAGCAGGTTCTGCAGATGCGACACGGGCGAGTGGTGGTCGTCGGGGAAGGTCTTGGCGTAGGTGCGGTGCGTCCACGTGATGAGGTTGAGCAGGGAGCGGGCGTTGGAAGCATCGTCTTGCGGGGACGAGGTGCGGGACTTGGGGGTGCCAGTGCCCGTGGGGCGGACGGGTGTGGACGTGGTGGCGGATGGAGGAGGGGGGATCAGCGCCCGGGCAAAGATGGCGGCGTAGTGGGAGGCGTTGAGCGGGATCTGCGAGGGGGCTGAAAGAGTGTCGATGTTGAGGATGGCTTGGGTGGAGCGGTCGTAGGTCGTGGTGGTGGGGATGTGGTACAGGGACATGAGCGTGCCGGAGACGAAGGGGGTGAAGCGCCAGGGGGCGGTGGATGGCGAGGGGGAGTTGCAGGCGTAGGCGTCGAAGATGGGCTTGGGGCAGGCGGACCATGCTGGGGGTTTGTCAGTGCCAGTGTTCGACAAGAGGGCTGGGAGGAAAGAAAGACTTACCAGCCAGCATCGAGTCCCCAACCTGCCGAAAACACATCTGCAACCCATTCTCTGCCTGCTCGCCGGTATACACACAGTCCCTCGCCAAATCAAACACCAAGTCCTCCGCCGCCGGGACATCATACCGCACCACCATCCCCGTCACATTCATCAATCTCACCGCCGTAGTGCTCGCAAAAGTATCCACGGAATAAATCGACTCGTTCAGCGCCGGTCCATACCTTCTCGCCAAATTGATCGCCCCGGGGAGAATCACGCCCCGACACTTTCCCGGTGCACACCCGGCCAGTTTCGTGTACGGCAGCGCAAACATTGCATTCGACAACATGCTCGCACTCCACGTATTCATAAACATGGCCAGATCCGCCTGCGTCACGAATTTCAGCTGGTCGATATCGGGCGGGATCAAGCCCGCGTACACCGTCAGGTTGGCGGCTTTCGTCCCAACGGCGGTGACAAAGTTGAAGCCGAAGTCTGCTTTGACTGTACTAGTGTCAGCATCACATCCAACCAAGGGACTGGGGTGGAAAGGGGATGAGAGTAAAGGGTGGTGGGAGGAAAGCAATGGGAAGAAAGAGCAATCGGAAAGAAGGAGAGAAGAAACAAGATCTACTAAACAAAATCCAAACTCACACTTAACCACACTCCCCACCACCAACCCCAAAACCGGCAGTCCAATCCTCACCAAACACCACCCCTCCAGAAACCAATTCGCCGCCGCAACCTGCACCACCGTCACCCAGCTACTACTCCCCTGCGCCGTCCACGCCGCCCACGAACTCCCGCGCTCCCGCGCCGCGCGCACGGGGCGCAGGGCACCGAGCAGCGCCTTGAGCATCCCGCCGGTGAGAAAGACGGAGATGATGGACAGCACCGAGACGACGTAGTTGGTCTTGGTGGCGGACCACTCGACGCGGCCCGTGATCACATGCTCGCGGAGCAGGACGACGTGGATGAAGGCGGCGAAGAGGAGGAAGAAGGTCAGGGAGGTGCTGGTGAGGTAGAGGAGCGGGCGGAGCGGGCGGGTGAGTGTTGCGAGGGAGGGAGGGGCGGTGGGAGGGGCGAGGGTGGTGGCGCGGGAGGTTGAGGCCGAGGGGGGGTCGATGGGGTTGGGGGGAGGTCTGGGGGTGGGGGTGAGGGGGTGGTGTTTGGTGAGGGGGAAGGAGTGAGCGCGGCGAGGGGTGTTGAGGGTTTCCATTGTTGAGATGGGTGTTTGCAGGGATGGCAAGATGATGATACAAGACTTGTTCGAGGTTGTTAGTTCGGATGAAATTGAGAGTTCAGAACTGAAAGCACGATGTTATCCCCCCCCATCCCCCAGCTCACCCACCCATCGCAGACAGAACTCCGGGAGGTGAAGAGGGTTAAGATATCCGTCGCTCTCTCGCGTCACACACGGCTATTACCTTGAAGTCTTCAACTTGTATATTCCATGAGGTACCGACCTAACTTATGCCGTGACCTGTCATATACTTACAGCACAACTATCCCACCAGGACTGACTTCCTCAGATCCAATCGGCCCAACTTCTTCGTACCTATTTCCCCGAGTCCAGGTTGCCCACCAGAGGCAGTGCAGCACAGTCGTGCCTTGCAACAAGCCACAGCTGCACCGCCATCGGCCCGTGGTCTTCCACTGTCGTGGACGGCGACCCTCCATCATGCCGAGTTCGTCCAATGGAATGTCTTCCCAGCACACCCAGTTGAGGTTGAGAACCTTGATGGACAGGACAGGACCACGACAACCGACTGTTGACTTTGCCAGGTGAAGAAGAAACCGTGTCATCATCGCGAAATGTCTGTCCGGCGGTGTTCAACTGAAGTGAGTCATCCTTTCGGACTTGGCGTCGTGAGCTTTGAGCAGCCTCGTCGACGGTGAGACGGTGTGCTGATGGTTGTCCTCTGGCAGCAGGCAGTGCAGTGTCTGGTAAATTCCAATGATGTGAGTAGTGGTTTTGTCCAATCATCTCAGGATCGAAGTTGCCCCGTCACTTTTCCATCCGATCGGCCGACAACTTGAACAAGATACCGAAGGCGATCGAGAAGATATCACCCTTCCATCGCTACTGGGCAAATGCCATTTTCGTGTCGCCCCTCGGCAGGTGTCTGCACATCTTGGCCCGTCATTGCTGCCCCAGCTCTAATGTCCTGTCCATCCGTAGGCAATCCCAAACTAAAAGTACAAACGAAAAAAGCAAGGGAATCCGAGACCATGCCGCACCACGCAGATATATAGGTACATGCCATAATACACCCATCTCACACACCCTATTGTCACCTTGTGGTCGCTTTTCCTGTTCCAGTCGACGTCTTGAGGGGGCGGCTGTGTTGATGACCAAGGCAGTCGTCCTGCCATGTCGGCCATATCTTCCGCTGGCGGGTCGGTATCGGTACGTGTAGATCTCGCTCGGTGTCAACCTTGGTCATCCTGCACAGTCCCACCCCGGCTCAGTCCCGACTGCCAGCCTTGATCTCCGTCTTGGTTCCCACCAGCTCGGTGAAGCTCCACGCATCACAAGGAGTGGACTGGTAATCTTGCGATACCTTTTCGCTCCGCAAAGTGCTGTTTGACTCATGGGCCACGATGGTCTGCTGCCGCTTGATGCCCTTGACCGGGACACTATCCCTTCCGCCCACCATTTCCTTGGTGCCGGTGCCCGTCGTCTGGCGACCATCCAGCTCGTAGTTTCCCGTGTTGGTGCCTACAATGCGGGGCATCAACTTGCGGAGCAGCAACCGAAAGCTGGGGAGGCACGGGCAAATGACGCCGACGTGCATCTCGATGCTGGACCATACGGTGACCTCGACAATATCCCCTGTGTGCGGATTAGCTGAGGGTGGTCAGTGGAAAGGCTGCACAAATAACGTACTGGTCGGATTGGAGCTGCGGGTGAAGTCGTTGATGGTCTTGAGTCTGATAAGACTGATGATCATGACGAGAAAGCCCATGCCAAACATGGCGGCGCCCATGATCTTCTTCTTCCAGTGCAGGTTGAGCGCCATCAGCTGGGGGAACGGCAGAGCCAGCAGCCAGATGTCGAAAACAATGCCGGTAATGGCCGCCACCCACGCGAGGATGTTGACATTGCCGCAGTGTCCATTGTTGAACCCTTCCCAGTGCTCCCAGAAGAAGTGAACCGGGGTGCACTGGAAGAGCACGGCCAGAAAAAAGCTCAGGTTGTAGATAAAGTTGACGCCAAAGGTCATCTTCAGGATGCAACCCAGTCTGCCGCGCTCCGGGGTGCAAGGGAAAACTCGAATGTAGAAGAGGATGATGGAGGCCCGGATGAGGAAGCGAGATGCACAGTAGATGAGCATGTTGGCGAAGAAGTACTGCACGGCGTTAGTTTGACAAGGACTTGGAAGAGATTGATTGTGGCTTACAATCATGATTTTGGT
Source organism: Podospora tetraspora (assembly GCA_027943155.1). Classification (NCBI taxonomy): domain Eukaryota; kingdom Fungi; phylum Ascomycota; class Sordariomycetes; order Sordariales; family Podosporaceae; genus Podospora; species Podospora tetraspora. The sequence continues at coordinate 3,159,057 of JAQKAE010000005.1, forward strand.
GATATTGTCATGGTCGACAAGCCAAATGTCCTTGCCCATTCCAATATCAACGGCTGTCTCTTGTCAGTCACTGTCTCGCTGCCAGACAGAAAGTGTTGCAACCTACAAAGAAGCTCGAGCACAGTGATACCGATGCAGCCGCCCTATAACCGGTCAGCCCAGGAACATGGACAGTCAATTTCGGAAGCTTTCCTACCCAGGCGAGGAAGTTGAATAGGTCATCCCACCAAAAGTAAACCTGGGTCAAGATGCGAGCGAGGACTCTCAGGAGAACGGCGAGACTCGAAAGGCCTAGGAAAACGGCAAAGACGGGGGCGAGGGTGTCGTCGGTGCGGACGGGAATGTCGCAAAACTCATTGGCGACTCGTTTGGTGGTCAGGACATCGCGGACTGTACACGAGCCGGCGACGCAGGCAGCGGGCGAGGACTGGAAAACATTGCCGGCGCAAAGGCAGGCCGTGTCGGTTCCGTTGCAGCCGGATCCTCGGATCAGTCTCTCGAAGCAGGAGATCTAACACGGCGGGTTAGCTCAAGGTCATGATGCAGATTTCGCGTCACATACAGCGCAGCTAGGCAAGTCGGCGACGGTCTCGGTGATGGATGTCGACTGGGCGGCGGCAAGACTGGCCAAGGCGGCAAGACCCAGACCCAAGGCGCATGCCCGCGCTGTGAGGCCCATGATGCGACGTGTCGACGTCCAGTCGGGCTGGTTGAAGGCGAGGGAGAGAGCTCTTTCGGAAACGGGTGGGAGAGGTCGAGGGGTGGAGCCGGGAGGCACGCATCGCGTGGGAGGCGGGGGGGAGGCGGCATCTTGAAGGAAGCCGCGTCGGCCTTGTTTGGGGCCGTCAGGGGAAGGATGACGGGATCAGACGGACGGAGCCGGAATGGTCAAGGGTTGCCTGTCGGGGATGGCCATGGGGCCGGCGCGGCATATCCAACTGCCAACGGGGCCAGGATGGGCGTCTCAGCCATGTGGATCGGCACCAAGACTCCGCCGGGAGAGGGCCGGGACGGGCCTTGCTCCAGATCGGGCAGTGACGGCGGTCTCGGCTGCGGCAGCGTTGGGCGTTGGTGGCTAGGCGCGGCCACCACGGCGTTGTCGTCGGAGGCACTGTTGGAGGTGTGGGTGGGCGCTCAGGGGCACGCGGGGCTTGCTGACGGGTGAGCCTGGCGGCCGAGTCATCGTGGGTCCCCATGTGCGTGGGGCCATGTGAAAATCTTGCGGTATGGTTCGGATGGCTATTCGGATGGCTATCTTGACCAAGTCGACTCCATCCCGATGGAGCGGCGGAGAAACATTGATGATGGACATTCGGGTCCGCCGCCGCTACCAATACCCACAAAATATAATGAATATAGATAGACTTTGCCATCTCCCGTCATTTTCTCGGTCTCGGGCGCTTCCTGGCAATGTTGTCAGCGTAAGTAGGCCGATGTAGTCAAATTGCTGGGTGGCTCTCCAGTGCCGTATCGAAATGATTTGGACGCGAGGCAGCGGATGCTGGTGGCGACCACGAGATTCGGCACTCCGGTAGTGAACCGGGCAGGCCGTTCCGACTCCCGGGCAACCAGGTCCGCAGTCATGATGAGCATTGAGGGCGCCCTTGGTAGCGCTGGATGCAAGTGAGGGAGAAGGACTCGAGACGACGAGATGCACCAGGAACGCGTCAGTAAAGAGTTTGCTGATCGGGCAGATCGTGTTAAATAGAGGCCCAGTCGGCGGCAGACAAGGCGGGGAACCTGTCACGGCACGTGCCGTGATGGCTGATGGTTGCGCCTTTGGCACATGCCTTGGGCAGATGGTTCGGCCTTATCGCCTTATCGCCTTATCGCCTTATCGCCTTATCGGCCTCTGGCCTGCGGGGCAGCCCACTACATAGATCCGTCGTTGCAGGATGGAGCTGTTACAACCTGTGCCCAAGAGGGTCAGACTGCAAGGCAGGACGCCGCGGTGGGTGTTATCGACGGTAGGGAACGAAGGTTGCGCAAAGTCCAGACGGGTCGTTACCGTCACAACAGGGTTGTCACAGGGGCGGAAGACTCTGGCGAGTCTGGAGCTGCGCGTGGGAGGTCTGTCTGCTATTGTGGAAAATAACGAAGTTGCAGGAGGAAGAGGAAGCGCAAGCCTCCATCCTGCAACGACAGATCTATGTAGTGGGCTGCCCCGCAGGCCAGAGGCCGATAAGGCGGATAAGGCGATGAGGCGATAAGGCCGAACCATCTGCCCAAGGCATGTGCCAAAGGCGCAACCATCAGCCATCACGGCACGTGCCGTGACAGGTTCCCCGCCTTGTCTGCCGCCGACTGGGCTGCGCAGGCTTTGGACCCGGCGCTCCTGGATCCGACCCTTCTGGCCGATCCAGGTTCTGTCGGTGGAACTGCTAGAGCTTCTCCGGGCAGCTCAGGTACTCGAGAGGTTCCCACGAGTTAGACTCAGTTTCGTAGTCCAGCCATTTCATAAGGTACTCAATTTCCCTCGGCTGACTGTCATGAGTTGGAGAGAAGGTACCGAGACGATGACGACGCGGTGGCGAGGAGCTAGCATAGCTATAGCTGACACTAGATTGTCGGGAGCCCACAGAGAATCTTACTCCTGCAAAAGTTCAATCAATGTCACGGGCTTCGCCGTGACATCCTCTCCTTAAGCATGCCTGCGATGGTGGTGTTTCGACATCACATCGTCCTTCCTTTTGGTTGTGTTACGTAGTGGTCAGGCATGCCCACTGCCGTAACAATCAATGCGACAGCTTTTGATGCACCATCTCGCTATCTGTTGGACTCTAGGTGTAATTGCGTGTATATTTCGTCTCTCCCAAAACCCGAGAGTCCGCTGGAACCGACGGAAGTGGGCGCAGCCAGATACCCCCTCCTGTGGGGGGCTGGCGCGCCAAGATCTAGTTACAGTGTGGCGTCTTCCTCTGTGGCGCGAGGGCAGAACAGTCAATCCAACACTATCACCTCACGAACGTAGCAGTCATCTTCCTCAGTCAGAACCACCTTACAGAAGTGATCCCATTTAACCTCATCCCCTCGTCAACCCCATCTACCACCATCGCCAAAACAAATCATTCTTTTTATCTTCCACAAAACCCACCCGGTAATAGTCACCCCCTCTCAGCCCCGGCACAATACCCCCCCGCCAACCCCCTGACCGTACACTCATAATAACATCCCCCAAGCATCAAATCAGCCAACCAAGTAGGGCCCAAACTCACGACACCCTGAAGCCACCAGCTGAGACGGCCAAAGTCACGGCCTGTTATGACGGTATACTGGAGGCGCGAGGGGTAGGAGAAGATGACACGTGCCACCACGAGAAGGGCAAGATGGACCATGGATCGGCTGGGAAGGTGGGGGAATAAGTAGAGGCGGAGGAAGGTGTTGGCGGCGAAGTTTTGGAGGAAGAGATAGGCGCATGCGAGCCGATGTTCGAGCTGGGTGCATTGGTTTTTTGCCGCCATGGTGGCTGTTGTGATGTTTTGTTTGCCATCCATTGTTGGCTTGCGGTGTTCAATGTTGTGTTCAGACTTAAGAACGGGATGCATTGAAATGGATGCGAGGGCGGGCGGGCCGTGGAGGAATATATATACCTTGTCTGCCAAGCCAAATGGAGAGTATCTTGACAACCAACAGCAAGGCGGCTAATAATAGGTGGGCAAAAATAAAGTGCTGGAAGCCCAATGTAAAATTTGAATGGCTCTAGAAAAGGCCCTAGAAAATGTACCATCACTTGAAGAATATGGGTCTCTGGCACCGCCAGAAAGTCTGACGAAAAAGAAATACAGACACATGTTCCCCTTTCCACCTGCTGAAACTGCAAAGATTCCAGGGTTGTAGGCCAGATCAGGCCATTTGCTCGATGTTTCAGCACCAACAACCAAATCCTGACCCTCTTCCGCCTTTCTCCCACTCTGGTGCCTAATTACGCCGGGCACAGGTCAGTAGGCGGCAGCCTATCATGTGGGTACACCTTGCCATAGAGCACAAGAGTGTGCCCATTGCCCATGGAGATATCAGTACGGGCAGCATTCTCATCGCCAGCCGAAGCAGCAGTCAGCATGGCCTCGACAAAGGTGCTGGCCTGGTCGTTGTTGGAGCAGGCGGCCAGCTTGTCATTGTCCTCGGCCGTGGCACCACCGCCCGTCGGGATGTGGCCAAAGCCCCAGCCCACAGCGCCACCCGCCGCCAATTTCACAACCTCGCACGACACGCCCCTCCAGCTGAGATTGTCGTACATGGTCCTGAGAGCGGGTGTGACTTTTTTCGCACACTCGACCACCTGCCCCCACCCATCGCGCAGCCGGAGGTCAATGGCGGGACCGAGATCGCGCGCGCAGGTGAGGAGCGAGCGGCACTGGGCGTAGTTCCAGCGCTTCATGTGCTCGTCGCGCTCGGCCAGGCTCCAGTGTGACGACGCGCATGTGCCGCCCACATCGCAATCAGCACCACCAGTGCCAGTAGCAGAATACTCGTTGCCATAGGGAATGAACTGGTCGCTCTTGACGTGGATGGCATCGTCCCATTCGTCGATGGGGATGCCCACCGTGATGCCGAGCGCGACTTGGTGCCAGCGCACCGTCACGCCGTAGGAATCCGAGACGTTGCCGTGGCCGACACCGCCTTGGCCCATGAGGTCGGGGTCGAAGTAGGGGGAAAGGGATCCCAGTGCCGTCTCTTCGGTGAGGCCTGGCATTTGACGGTGTGTCGCTTGGTGCACTTCCCACGCCCGTGGCTGGATACGTCTTTTGTTGACGATGGGCGCTGGAACTGCTGGAACAACTTCAGGCTCAGGCTCAGGCTCGGCTTTACGCGTCTTCATTTTGCCCGGCACCTTCCAGTCTTCCCGTACGGAGAACCACTGTGCGCCCGCGAAGTTCACGCAGCCGCCGCCATCTCCGCTGGCTCGCAGCCCACGATTACATCCCTCTTTCCAGAAGGCGATATCTGAGGGGCGAAAGAGTCAGCCGAGCTTTTTTTAAAGGTGCAGGAAAGGGATTGATCGTACTGTACCAGTTACTGTCACTATCCTCTTGCTCAATGGTTGCTGACACGGCGTTGGTGGGAACATTGTGTGTAATGGGGTTCTGATCAAGGAAGATGACTGCTACGTTCACGATGTGATGGTGAATTGGTGTCTCCAAGCTGTCGCATTGATTGAACCTTGCAGGAGCAAGATTATCTGTGAGCTCCCGACGCTCCTGTGTCAGCTATAGCTATGGGAGCTTCTTGCCACTGTGTCGTCATCGTTCCGGCACCTTCTCTCCAGCTCATGACATAGGCTCACTGATGAATTCGGAGGGGGGTAAGGTACCGAGGACTTGGCTGCGACCAATCGCCCCGCACTGTTTGGACACCCGAAAATGGCGTCCCTGCCCTGCCAAATTCGGCGGCCAGAACAGCAAATTTCATACTTAATTTGTAGTTACGGAGTTATGTGATGGGAAAAGCCACTCAACAAGAAGTTCAGGACTTGGTCCACGGACCCTGAACAGTTGTTGGACGCTGGACGGTTTTCTTTTCAGACGAAGTTGAACCTACCTGACATAAATACAAGAATTCAAAAATGTCGCACCTTCCAAGACCCATCAGGACATCGGCAGAAGGTGACCCCATCATTCCCATATACCCCCCAATACCAACCCATCCTCCCACCAGCACCCCTGGATTCGAAGACTGCCACATTGATAGCACATGGCTTAGTAGTAATAGAACTGGGGTGCGCGGACCCATCAAGCCCTCCCCGCCCGAGGCCCGAGTTCGAATCAAAGAAAGTTCACTCGTACCGAAGTAAAAGCCCAAAGAGGCTTTTCGTATCCCCCCACCTTACGAGCTGGGAGGAGAGCTTTTGGTGTTTCTTTTTCTTTTTTCGTTTTGCATCTTGGCGGCGAGGTCATCAGCAAGGTTGGTCATATGGGGCAAGTTCAAGCCTCAAAGCACATACTTCTACCTGTCAGAATTCGTCGGCATGGACATGATCAATCCGCCTGATCCGACTGATCTCACCACCAAGGTTCCCCGGCTGCATCGGTCAAGGGTCTCTCTTACGGGGAGGTTTGGCTTCCACGTCCCGACCTGCGACGGCAAGATGGCACACACGGTCGAGTGGGAAGACAGCTGGGCCGTCTATGTTTCAAAGTTGCTCCACGGGGTCGCAAATCTCGCACGGAAACCAGGTTGCAGTTGCTTGTTTTGCCATTTCTTTTGAAAATATCCAGGTGGAAACTTTGTACCAAGCTCTCTGCGAACGAATCGAGATAAGAACAGACGGGCTAGTGCCGTAAATACTAGTATGTCCCACTTCATGCCTCTCAATGCGCCTTTCCAATAATCCCCGACCCCCGAAACGCAACGAGCACCACAATCAACGCGCCCATTCCCTGCCCAAAGTTCAACCACTCCCCCGCCCGCAGCCCCATCAACGAGGCATGCTCCCACGCCACGACCCTTCCCACCTCCTGCACGTCCACCCCCCTCTCCTTGGCCATGACAGCCGTCTGCGCCGCCGTCGCCAGCGCCAGCCCAATTGCCCTTCCAATCTGTCCCATGGCGTTGACCAGCCCCGCCCCGAGCGCCTGGTCCTCGGCCGGGAGCGCGTGGCTCGTAAAGAGAATCAGGCACGGCCACGCCACGTCGGCGCCAAACACGGACAGCACCATGGCCGGGAACCCGTAGGCCCAGTACGTCGTGTCGGACGGGATGGGGACGGCGAAGAGCAGGCACGAGACGGACACGCACAAGTTGCCGAACGCGAGCATCTTGTAGGCGGGGATCTTGGCCAGCAGTTGGGAGACAACGGCGGCGGTGAGCACGCCGACGACGCCTGTGGGAATGAAACGCAAAGTTGTCTGTAGCGCCGAGAGGCCCTGGTAGTCCTGGTAGAAAAAGGTGGCGTAGACGAGGAAGCCGTTGAAGGAGGAGAAAAAGAGGGCCATGGTGAGCATGGCGGCGCTGAAGCGCTTGCTGTGGAAGATGGAGACCTTCATGATGGGGGCGCGGCGGCCCGAGTTTTCGAGGTATCGCTGCCAGAAGACGAAGAGAACGACGAGGGCGACGGCGATGACGATGAGAACGGGGATCCAGGGGGTGGACCAGCCGACCACGTTGCCTTCGGTGAGGGCGAAGAGGAGAGCGAGCAGACCCGAGGTAACGAGGAAGGCGCCGATCCAGTCGACCGAGCCTTTGACGGTGGCACCCTCGTCGTGGAGCGTGTGCTTCGGGAGGGGGATGATGGCGATGCCGGCGATGGTGATGGCCGCGGCCATGATGGCGATGACGCCAAAGACCCATTTCCAGGAGGCATAACTGGCGACGAAGCCGGAGATGAGGTTGCCAAAGACGGCGCCGAGGGGGGCTCCGGCGGCATAGGCGCTGATGGCGTAGTTTTTGGCCTTGCCGGGGGGGAAGGTGGATGCCAGGATGCCGATGGCGGTGGGCACATTGGCAGCGGCGCCCTTGTTCAGTCAGCGAGAGTTTGCCATCAAGGTCGGGGTGGATGCATACCAAGCCTTGTAAGCCGCGAAAGAGGTCAAAGGCGATCTCGTTTGGCAAAAAGGGGTTGACGGCCGTTGTCACGGCGACCCAGGCCGAACCCCAGATGAAAATCTTGCGCCGGCCAAAGATGTCGGCTATCCTGCCCCAGAGCAGCAGGAAGCAACCAAATGTGAGGTTATACGCAGACACGACCCATTGAACCCGACTTTCAGGGATGTTTAATTCCCGGCCTACTGTTGGCAAGATGATGACGACTGCCTGGGCGGACAGGGTCTACATCCAAAGAGGCGTCCAGTCAGCACGGTTTGCTTGTATTGAATGATTTGCAACGAAACTTGGACTTACATTGAGGAAAGCGGCGCCCGTCACGGTCAACACCAGGGCGATGCACCGTCCTTTGGAAAAGGGGAGCTGTGTTGGCGGTGGTGTTGTGACGGCCTCGTTGGCTCCCCCAGGCGTGACGCTGCGGATGGAAGACGACTCATCCGAAGTTGGCAACGGATTTGTCCCCTTTTCCACGTCAGAGGCAACGACCGGAGGAGGGTCCCTTTCCGTGATGACAGACATGGTGACGGAGTGGACGCAATTCCCCCAACAAAGTATAAAGGGGTTCAACTGCCTTGTGAGCAATGTCCGCAAATCAGGCTCACGACAAGCGCACAACAACAAAGAGGCCTGACGTCCTTGCTTACGAACTGCAGAAACACCGAGAATGGGGGGAAATGAAAAAGACGAAATCCCCCCATTTGGACGGGGGCAAACGTCTCCCCCAGAACCCCACAACCGAGGCCGCTCTGGGGAAAGCGCCGATGGCCGGCCGGGATGTGGGCGGAAAGGGCGAATGGCGAATGCAACAGGAAGCTCTCGGCTATCCCCGGCGGGCCAAGACCGCTACGACCCGGGAACCGGGACATCTTTTGTCGGCCGAGGCCGCCGTGGGATTCGGAACTCCGACGGCCCGTGACGGATGGTGGAGGGATGGGAGAACATGGTCTCGGAATTACGAGGAGAGAAGGAATAGCGGGAGACAACGAGCCTTCGTGATGCAACCAAGTCTTTGAGTCGCTAAGTCGAAGACACGGGTCAAGTTTCAAACCTCCCAAAGACACTCCCTCGCGAGTTACGTTCACCTGCTGTGTCTTCTTGTGCAACCCTAACCCTTACAGTAGCTGTGAAGCGAAAACAACGTGAAGAAAACGGAATGGAGAGCGAAAAAAGCATGGTCTTTTGCTCCATGACATGTTTCCTTTCAGTCTCGCGGAGCCCCTTCCAAGATTTGCAGGCTAGACACATATTGGGTGGGTGAGTTGTTGTTGAAGCGGCCTGGCTGCAGCAAATATTGTTCAGCGCATCAAAGGCTTTTGGGCAAGCAGTCCTGTGTTTCAGGCGGTCAATTACCTACCTGCAAGCTTTCTTCCTTGGAGGAATCCCTCTTTTCTTGCCTGGTTTGAAGCAAAACTCCGGCAAAGACGCCTCAGAGACAAGCGTGCATGACAATGAGCCGTGAACCATTCACAGAGCCTAGGGGGAACCCTTGGCCTGTGCGTCAACAGAATCTGACGGCCATTCAGGGGTGTGACAAAAGCCTACCAATTCCAAAAGCTTCCCCGGGTTGTCCATCAGAGCCATACCCCAGAGGTTGGCAGGCAGTGTTGATGTTGGGGGGACCAAGGGAGGGCTAAGCATGAACCCTGCTTGCCTTGTGACCTTGTCCAAGACGCCAGCAGGCCTGACACCTGCCACAGGCCATTTCCTTCCGTCTGATCCAATTCTTCCAAAGAACCAGCAGGAAGGCACGGTATTCCTTCCATCAAAGGCTTCGACTCCTACTCAACATATTTAAAATCGGTCCAATCTCCACTCTCGACCTCCCTTCGCTCCCTCCCTTCGCTCCCTCTCCTTCAACTTGAACACCACCGAAAAGGGCGGCTTCACAACCTTCCAATCATTTGGAAACCACCATCCTCCCGTTCTCCCCCAAGACCTTCCTCAGCACCTCCCCGTCGCCTTCCGCCGAGGCATCCACGTTCCGTCGCAATGGCCAAGAAACATGCTTTTCACCTTGAGGACGGCCATCTGGACCCCGACTCCAGCTTGGACCTGCCCGGCTCTCCCAACCACCACTCTTCTCCCACCGCTCCTTCCATGTTGAACTTCTCCTCCCCTCTTGCGGCGTCGTCGACTCCCGATTCGAGCATCCTGGAGCCATCGATCTTGTGTCGCCATGGGCCGCACGGCGGCACCGGTCGCTACCGCAACAGCAGTGCGCTTGGGAAGCTCGTCAGCGAGGACATGGACTGGAAGAGGCAGACCGAGGAGCAACGCCGCCGACTCCCGGACACGTCACATTGCGAGTTCTTGCCCCGCGACGCCAGACAGCCCTGGGCAGCCAAATTCGATCCCCATCCCAGTTTCGACGCCCATGACGCCCAGCTCTATGGGAAGAACCCTGGCCGGACCATCCGGCCGTTCTCGCATGACCTGTACGGTGCCGTCCCACCGGGAGAAAGCGTCTCCAACTATCGTCATTATCCAGCCGCGACATCCACCAACAACATCGACAATGCTCTGTTGTCGTCCTTGCGCGGCCTGAATGTCAACGGCTACTCGTCCTTCAACAACCCACCGTCCTCTGGCTCGGATGAGGACTCCATGGCCTACCTCAGCCCGTTCAGAGGGGCCACAGCATCGTCGAGCCGTGGCCCCTCCACCGGCGCTACCCTTTGGACCGGCCCCAATGACGAGAATCTGTCCCATCGATCTGCGGGCGTCACTGGAAGACAAACACTGTGGACTCGCAACCCATCCCAGCACCAGACAACCGACAGATATCCCACTGCTGCTGGCCCTTCCAGCCACGCCCCCGGTCCCTCGGTGTCTTCAAGCCTCTGGGCACAACCCAGACCCACGGGAGTGCACTTCCTCCCCTCCAACCAACTCATCCAACAACACCCGCAGCTCGCCCCCGCCGCATTCCCACCCCTCCCAACCTCCGACTCCATCTTCCACCCCATGGAATCCCGCCCCCTCGACGAGCAAGTCACCGGCGTCGCCGCCATGGACCTCATGGTCAAAGGCTTCTCCCCCAACTACCGCGGCAACCCGGACCTCGAGCGCAACCGCTCGGCCCCGATCCCGCCCGACCGAAACTGCTCCCTCTTCATCACCGGCCTCGCGCCCACCCTGACCACGACCCAGCTCCTCGCCACGATCCGCGACGTCGGCCGCGTCTACGCCACGCACATCAACTTCCCCGAGCCCGACCGCGGCCACTTCACGTGCGCCGCCAAGGTCGTCTTCTTCGAGCGGAGCGCGGCCGAGCGTTTCTACGAGCGCCACGCCGGGACGGGGTTCCGCGTGGCGGGGACCGCGGACCTGCACGTCGGGCGCGTGGTGTGGAACCGGATCCGCTCGGCGGAGCAGGATGTCGGGGGGAGGAAGTCGAGGGTGTTGTTGATTAGCGGGCCGCCGGGGATTGTGAGCGAGAAGGCGCTCAAGGTGTATTTCAACACCAAGATTCAGTATCAGGTGGATGAGGTGCGGACGCTGAGGAGGTATGCGGCCAACGGGCTGGGGGGTGCGCAAGGGGGTGAGGAGAGGGCGCTGGTGGAGTTTCGGTTTGGGAGTTATCGGTGCCAGAGCGAGGCGGCGAGGATGGCGCTGTCGAGGGAGTTCAAGGAGTTTGGCGTGTTTTGCGATTTTGGTGAGTATTTTCCGTTTTGGGGATCTTGTTGTTTTCAGGGGGAGGGGGCGGGTGAAAAGGGGGAATGCTGACGAATGGAACCAAAACAAAACAGGCCAGGACCCCTGCGATCTTGCATCGACGTTTCTTCCGGGCAAGGAAAACATCGACAACGATCCGGCTTTCGCCCCGTCCGCCAGTCAGCCAGATGAGACTGGCACGCAGTATCTTGACCATCCCACCACTGCCCAGAATTGGCATCTCAACGGAGAGTGCTAGGCCGCAGCACAATCAGGACTGGCACACAGCAACTCCACACAGCAGCACTGGCACAGCGCTGGCACACAAGAGTCTTTGGAGAGATCTTTTTGGTTTCTTAATCTCATTTTCCCACCATCCCTTTTGATTTGACTCGGCGATTTTGGCCGACAACAACTTCCCAACGCCTCGACATCTTTGCCATGCGAGTCAGTCGGCAACACTGGGTGCCGTGTTTCGACCGCCGAGGTTCTTTTTTCCTTGCACATTTCATCACAGTTATTCTCCTTGGTCACATCCCGGCGATTTGATTGGGATGTTCCCCATTTTCTGCATTCAAGGGTCCCTTTGGCAACGCGGAAAAAGGCATCATGGGAGAGCCAGAGATTTAGCATTCTGCTCAGCGAGTTTAGACATTAGATAGATACCTAGGTGGCTTTGACATTTTGGAATGGATGGTTTTTTTTTGGTCAATGTACTGCAGCAGTTGATGCTTTAGAGATTGGGGTACCTAAATGGAAAGGAGAGCAAAGACATTGGCTGCCATGAAATCTTTTCCTTGAACTCGAAACCGGAGAAGCGACGACGCCTGATGCAGGGCGTCCGAGACGGGGTCGCGCATCTGCGCTCGTTGGGGCTGGTGCGCGGGGACTTGAATCCGGCGAATTTCATGGTGGAGGGGGAGGACGGTGTGGCGGTTATTGTTGACTTTGATTCGTGTCGGAGGGAGGGTGAGGTTATGGGGGTGAAGGGACCGTCGCCTGGATGGGGGGAGTTTACAGAGTATGCGACGCGGGAGAGCAATGTGAGGGGGTTGGAGCAGACGGAGTAGTATTTGTTGGGGTAGGTAGGTAGCCGGTGGGCTGGTGGTCAACGTTTGATAGCTGCCGGCACGATGTACGCGTACTTGTAGCCGAAAAATAATTGTTTCGCAGTTTCGCTGCTGTAAGCCAAGAGCAAGACCTAATAACTATGTCGACCGGGAAGCCAGATCCAAGGCGCCTTCTGTCTACCCATTTGCGTCCCCATCGTCACGCGTCTTTCTCATCTCGCTTGTGACCCTTCTGCTGTCTTGACCGTCTCCCTCCGGGGACGTATCCATTGATGGCCGCGAGGATGGAGAAACCGATTCCCCTTTCCCACTCCCGCTTCGGCGAGAGCGGTTTCTCTCCCGTCGAGACGACGCCAGAAGCAGCGTCGACCTCATCCTCGCGAGCAGCGCCAACCTCACAACCGCCCGGGTAACCAGCCTGTTTGACGGCCCATCTCTCGCGCTCCGAATCAAGCCAGGTTGCGTTGACGCTGAGTATCATTCGGACCGCCGACGGGCCGACAGCCACACCAGCGGGTGGGTTACTGAGCTTGAGAGTAAAGAGGCCGCGGTTGTCAAAGTATCCGAGGCGTCGGTCGTCCTCTGTGGTAATTTCCGCCCACTGGTTTTCAGGCTCGTACCTAACGGTGGAATAATCGCCAGTGTCTGAGCTGCCGATAATGTTGTAGTATGAGGACGGCACGTGGAGGACGTTGCGTAGATGAAGCGTGCCGTGAGCTTCGGGGTCGGTCCGGTACGGGAACAGGTGGACGGGGAGGTCGACGTCGCCGATGCCGAGAGCTACCCGCTGTGGGTTGGAAACGGTGTGCATGTCGACCACAAAGGTCGGGAACGGCGTGTACGTGGAAAACCAGTCGCGGTCCCGAGCGACGCTGGAGGAGAGGGGAGCGTTAGTCGAGTCATCGTGTCTTGTGTGTGGCCTTGCCGTCCTCGCTGGGAATCGACAGGGAAACCTACTGCACGTTGGAGTCGCTCGCTATCACCCAATCTGGGCAGAGTCCCGGTGCCGCGTGTTGAGCTACCATGTTGGATAATCGGCCTGCTCGATGTTTGATGGTGCAATTTGGTGTGGGAAGGAGACCTAGGTGTCCACCATCCTGCGGAGAGGAAAGGAATGACTGCAGAGCCCAAAGTGTGTTGCGGTATGAAGGAGTGGTGCAAAGAATGATGAAAAAAATCAAGGTTGTTTTTCTTCGGTTGTCGGGGGTCCTAGACGAAAAGATGGAATTTGGACAGGTGGTGTCCGATAACCCATTGTTCTCGCCAACAACTACGTGTACCCCCCCCCCCCCCCCTTCGCCCCCCCTTCCAGATGCACAGCATCCGACAAACGGAGGGAAACAGGTGCAGCCGTAGTATGCACGGCAAAGGGGAGAGAGAACGCGAGGGGCAGGGCGTCCAGGTAATCGGATATCCAAAAGGACGTCTAGCCATCCTCGTCCTCGTCCGTCCCCAACTGCATCATCGTCAACTCCTCAAAGATCGATCAACTCCGCCGTCGCACTCCGCATCTCCTTTTCGTCCCCCGGAGAGCTTTGACATTCATCGACACCTTCGACAACAGCATCTTCCTCACCACTGGGGCATACGAGAGATTCTCCCGCACCCCATCTGACCATGATCTCTTCCTTCACGGCTCGGCGAAGCCAGGAATCGACTCTACGTTCAGCTGGAGCGGACCCTCCTCTCTCTCCACGTCGTCCGCCTGCTCGTCCTCTTCCTCTTCCGTGTCTTCGTCTTCGGTGTCTTCCTCTGCCGTGTCTTCATCCTCGGACTCTTTGGAGAGCCTGAGGGGGCGGAACTTCTCCCCGTTCACAAAAGACCTAGTTAAGCACAAACAACATACTCTTACTCATCCGGTCAGAACCGCCACCCTCGTTTCCTGGCGACCACGGGTTCTCTACCACCGTCTCCCGCTCAAGCGCCTCCCGAAGAATCTCATCCGCTCGATCCAACCGCTTCAAACATTTTGGGATTTTGCGGTCCACGAGACTCCATTCCGCTCCCTTGTCCAAAAGATAACGCACTGCCCAGCCCCACCCATTGGCAGCGGCCGCGTTCAGTGCCGTCTTGAACATCCCCCCCCTGAGATTGACATTGGCTCCCCGCTCGACGAGAAGCTCGACCGTCCATTGTCTCTGCGCGATGCAGGCTGTCTGGAGGGCAGTATGATACCGGCCACCGGTGGCGTTGATGTCGGCCCCCTTTCTAAGGAGCATTTCGACCACGTCGGCGGTGTCCAGGATGGCCGCGGCGTCTAGGGGGCTGCCAAATTTACCGCCCCTGGCGGATACGTCTGCGCCGCCTCGTAGGAGGTAGCGGACACCGTTGTTTTTTCGAGACGAAATCATGGCCTGCAGCGGACTCCCGTACGCACCGCAGGGCGGGGTGTTGATGGGTGCCCTGGCACGGACGAGGGTTTTGACAATTCGTAGGTAACCGCGAGTGCTGGCTACCTGCAGGGCCGTGCCGAAGACGGAGGAGACTGGGCTGACGACGTCCACTCCTCCGGCTATCAGTTGCTGGAGGATCTTGTCCTCGTTGCCCCAAATGGCGCCAAAGGAAGCGTTGGGGAACCGAGCGTTTCCAAGGCTTCCCTGTGCACCGCGACTCAGCAGGGCCTCCAGCATATGAGTGTTACCTTGCCATGCTGCAGCCGTGAGAGGAGTGCCGAAGTAGCCGCTGACGGTGTTGACATCCGCTCCAGCAGCAAGGATGCAGTCAAAGGCATCAGCACAGTTGACGTAGATCGAATGCTGTAGCGCATTTCCGTACTTCCCGTACGGGAGATTGACATCGAATCTGTGTTTCGTGACAAGTTGACAGATCTTGTCGGCCGTGGCATTGTCGTCGTTGTGCCAGTTGATAATGGCAGCGCCCATAACCGAGCCGGTCCTTCCACCGACAAGGCTGTTCAACGCCCCGTGCTCATAGAGTAGGTCAATAATCTCGCCGTGGCCCTCGCCATAGGCAACCTGCAAGGCGGTATCGATAGTCCCCGCCCTGATGTTGGGGTCCGCGCCTCTCCGGAGAAGCAACGCGGCGGTGTCGTAGCTGCCGTGGAAGCAAGCAATCTGCAGAGCTGTTCCAAATTCGCCGCCGACAGCATTAACGTCCGCTCCAAGGTCCAAAAGGCGCTCGACGACCTTGGTGGCAGCTGGGAATTCGCAGGCGGTGTGCAAAGCGAAGGGGAGCCGGTTTTTTTGACGGGCATTGATTTTTGGCCCATGCTCTGCCAAAAGACTGATGATCTCGGCATTGGCCGACATAGAGCCACAGGCCGCGTTGAGTGGGCTGATGAGGTTTTCTGGCCCTGTCTCGTTGACGTCCGCTCCAGCCAGAAGAAGAGTGCGAGCGCAATCAACGTGGCCCGCGTAGGCCGCGCAATGGAGAGCTGTTGCATAGTAAACGCAGCGGGCCTCTTGGACGTCGCTGCCGCATTCAATTAGAAGCTTCAATGTTGAAAGATGGCCGCAATATGCTGCTATCTGGAGGGCCGAGGTGAACGGGACGTCGTCGACGTTGACAGATAGTTGGGCGCCGAGTGCAATCAGTCTGCGGACGACTTGATCGTCGCCCTGCCACGCCGCTGACTGCAAGGCCGTGACATCGAGGCCTGGTTTCCGCGAGGCCGTCTCGTTTTTCCAATTCGCAAATGGCTCGGTGACGATATTAACGTCAGCCTTGTGCTCGAGCAGCAGATCGATGATTTGCGTGTTTTTCTGCCAAATTGCTTCTCGAAGTGCAGTATTCAGAGAGCAACGGTGCAGGTTGACGTCGGCATTATTGGCCAACAACAGCTGGACAACGTCGATTCTGTTGGAGCGGGTGGCCATCAGGAGCGGAAAGCCGACGCTGTTGCAGCTTTCTGCCACAACGACATTGGCATCACAACCTGCTTCTAGCAGAGCCTCAACCACCTCGAGAGATGAGTTTTCTCCGTCGATAGATGCCACCAAGGCTGTACCAAATGCTTCTCCGTTGGTGTACCTAGGGTCTGCACCCATCTCGAGGAGGATTTTGACGGTATCCAGGTGACCCCCGGCGGCAGCAGCTTCCAGCGGTGTGCAGCTCAGCTTAGAGTAGGGCATGGGGCCGATGATGTCTAGATACTTAAACCAAACTCTTGGGCCAAACGGTTCACCGCTTCGTCGTGGCCTCCAAGTGCAGCCGCGATAAACGCACCGACCATGTCGCGGCCTAGGGAGTCCACGCGCTGACCAGAAGTCCGAACGAGAAAAGCATGAATGAGCTTGAAAATGGTTGCAATGGTGTCAACATGGCCGAAGCTCGCGGCACACACCAGGGCGGATCCCATCTCCCCACCAGAGTCGAAGAGATCAAGTCCAGCCTTGACAAGCACACGGACACAAGCCGAACGTCCCCGAGATGCAGCGATGTGAAGAGAATTCCCCATTCGCGCGTCAGAATATTGAACGTTCGCCCCGGCCTTGATAAGTCGCCGGACCACCGCAAGATGACCCTCGGCGCTTGCGGCTCCCAAAGGTGTTCGGTACTTCCCCCCGCATTCGTCTGGATCAGCTCCAAGGCTGAGAATGTAACGTTCTCGGTAGATTGAAGAGGGCGGCACAGATGGCATTGTCGTTCCTCAGCTTGCAGAGAGACTCGATCTGACACCGAACCCACTGGAACATGCCCCCTGAGCCTTTGGCAAGGCTGTCGCGGATCACATTCTGAAGGCCTGGGTTTCTCAGTTTAAGTTTCTTCTCAGCAATTCGATTCGAAAGTTCGGCCGTGATGACGTTCATAATGTCCGAAGCGACATCCGATTGCTCGATAGATGTTCTGGGAAGACCGTGGAAGGCTCTAGAGATATGGAGCTCATTTCTGCTGGTAACCAGGATCTTGAGCTCGCTGCATTGCTCGTGGAGAGACCGCAAGCCGTGGGACAGGTCATTCCATGCCGACGGGTTTGTTTCGTCCATGGCGTCGACGATCAGAAATATGGTTTTGAACTGGCCGTGGACGAATTTGGGGAAGTTCTCGGCAAGTGTGTCAAAATCAGCCGTGAAAGTTGGCAAGCCGGCCGACTGGTCCAGGAAGAAGGTTTGGAGGTTTTCAAAGACGGCCTGACTTTGTTTGGCGAGCGTCGCCAGAACGGTCGCAAGGAGCTTGCAGGGTCTTGTTTCTGGCCGTCCTTGTAATCGCAGTAGAAATATGCGAGGCCCTCGTCGTTCTGCAGGTCTTGGCGGATCTGGTTGATGATGCTCGAGGCAAGGACGGTTTTACCAGCGCCGGCTGGGGGAAGTCAGTCAGCACTGGAGAAAAACAGGGGGAGCAACAGATTGCAACATACGGATGGCATACAGCCACAGAAACGCGTTGTCTTGCGCTAGCCATGACTGAAAAGCATCACCCTGGAGAAACCAGCTCCCGGAGTTGTGGTGCCGCAGCACGGAGGCTGCCTTGTGGTTCGCTTCGACGTCGACGGGAGCCAGCCAGTTGTTGACCAGAGAACCGCTCTGGTCGTCGAGAAAGTCGGCCAGGAGGCGCTGGCTTCTCTCGGCGGCGGCCCAGCGAGTCTGGTCCGTCCTGCGTTCCTGGCCGGCGACCTCCTTCTCGGTCATGTCGGCTTCGGCTTCGATGCTGTCCACGTTCTTGGCAATTCGGTCCCTGATGCCGTCAAAGTCGACGCTGAAGGGTTTCCACAGAACGCGGAGGGCAGTGGCAAAGCTCACAGCATTGGAGAACTTCCTGATGCCGCGCGACTTGCCCTTGCCGACTCGGAAGACATGTCTCGCCTTGGAGCAGAACTCGAAGATGGCGTCGTGGATGTCGACCATGCGGCGCTTGATCTCTGCGTTGTCTGGGTATAGCGCGGGGAAGCGTGGGAGCCGGGTGAGGACGAGGCCAATGTTCTCGAGCATGTCGCCCAGCTTGATGAAGTACTCCCAAACTCCTTGGCGAGCTCAAAGACAACCCTGACGCTGCCCCAGAGGGGACACAGAATGTCGCTGCCATTGGCAAAGACGTCGAGCCCCTTTCCGTACAGCTCGACGCCGGAGATGAAGGCCAGACATGCTTCGCCGACGCGTCGAGAGGAGGACGTGTCTTTGTGGTGGGCGGCTGTCCGTTTCAGCCCGTCGACGAGCGTCTTGGCCAGGATCGTGGCATCGAACAGTTGTTTTTCGTCGGGGAGGAGAGTCTGGACAAATTCTTGGACGCATTGGGGGGTGTCGGCTCCCGGCTGCCCGTGAGGGTCGACGGCTGCTGTGGACGTATCTTCTCCTGCGGGTGTGGTCATTGCCAAAGCGACGAGAGTTTTCGGCCCGTCATGGAGAGGAAAATTTGCGTCCAGTCTTGCGCATCGTCGCTTCCTTCCATGGAAATTGAAGCCGACCCCTCACGGTGGCTGCCCCCTGCCTTGCCGCCCAGGCCCTCTCTGTTGGGCGCGGCTTTCTCAGCTGAATCGGCAAGCACCTCGCCCAAGGCAGTCTTCAGGGCATCCCCTCCCCAACAACGAACCGGGCACTGGAGAAACCAGAAACCACCAAGTGCGGAAATCTCCATGCGTTTGCAAAGGGCTCGCCCCGGGGCACACACATGGAGCTGCCGATGGTGCCAAGATGGTGCCAAGACCGGAATCGAGATATCCCCAGATTCGGGCCGTCGCATTCAACAGCCCACCGGCGGCGCTTCGTCAGACCATCCATCCATTCTGCGCTGGATGAGACGATCACGCGGACAGCTGCGGTTCATACAAGGACATCAGCGACATGGCAATTGAGGGGTCCTGCAGCCCTGTTGTTAGGTAACCGAAAGCCCCAATTGGCCCGGCGTCAGCGCCGCCATTCATCCAGAGACGCAAAAGAGGCAGACATCATTCGAGCATCAGCCCGGCCAGCCGAGCCCACGTCTCGCTCATCAGCAACGAGCCGGATCGGCGTATGTCTTGCATCATATCGACTCAATGGCCTGTGGCACCCACCCGAGCTTCACTTCCATGCTGAACTGCGACCGGGAGCCGCCGGCATGGCATGGCATGGCGCGTCCACTCCCCTCCCCAAAGTCCCTTCCCCTCACTATCAAGGGACCTGCCGCTGTCAACCGGACATGTCTTATATCCTTGACCCGACCCGGCGTCTCGCAAGCGTATGCATTTCCACCTCCCTTCGAACATGACCATCCTCCCAGGTTAAACCCGTTCTCCCCGCAAAAATGCCCAAAGAATCCCGAAGCGTCGCACAAACCCTCTCCTCCCTCACCCCCCTCGCGGCCCCGCCGGGATCCACATCTCCCCCGCGCCCGCGCCGCGCCGCTCTCCGCATCCACTTCCCCGACGCCGTCGTCTCCCAGCCCGGCGCGCACCTCAGCAAGCAAGAATCCGCCGCTGCCCCATCCTTCTCCGTGTCGGCTCTCGCCCTCGACAACCTCCTCTTCCCCAACTGCGATCTCTCCCCGACCACCAGCGCGGCGTCCCACAGCTCGTCGGGCTCCCGCCGGCTGTCGCAGGACACGGGCTCGTTGCCGCGGTACCTCGTCGCCGGGCTGGACCTCGACCCGCCGTTCCCCAGCTTCCCTGTCATGGGTCCCATCTTGCATTCGATGCAGGCGGATCTGACGCTGGCGGTGGATGAGCTTGACCCGGAGAGCGCCGACGAGTTCATACCTCTCCAGTCGGTGGCCGAGGACGGGACCGGGGCCAGCAGGCCGGTGGCGGCGTACATGGGGCCGGCGCCGCCGGGGCTGAGTAGTCCGCATCGGTACATGTTTATGATGTGGGAGCAGCCGGAGGGGGTCACCGGGGAGAGAATCAGGGACGAGCTGGGGTTTGGGGAGGAGGGGGTAGGGCTGATGACGAGGATGAGGTGGGATCAGGAGGCGTTTGAGAGGAACCTGGGGCTTGGGAGGGTGATGGCGGGGAATTATTTTGTTTGTTGACTGGGGCAACGGGGTTTCGGTTCAGGGGCATAGAAAAGGGAATGGATGAGGGCAAAAATGCGGGGGGGGAAGAAGGTGTCAGCGAGTAGGGCGCTGAGACTTTGAAGGGTTCATCTTTTTAATTTCACTTTGAGTTGCTGCTCAGGTGGTGAACAACGGATTATCTGTTCTAGACAGGTATGTACCAAAGTATTCTTTGTATGGGCCCTGGGATATCAGAGGCCCACGGTTGCTGGTGGCCTCGGCAATCACGTTCAACATCGCGACTAGGTCGTGCTCCTCAGGCCGTGCCCTCCCTATGTGGGTGTGTCCCCAGGCTTCCGTTCCCATTTTTTTTGGTGGCACCAAGCGATGAAAATGAAATCTTTGCAATAAGACGTTGACAATGCCCAGGGATGCCCATTCTACGAAATTCCCAGGCATAGTCAATCTCCGAAGCCACTTTTCGGTCCGTCCCTACGATTTTACCCCGCAGTACTTCCTCTAACGTTAACGTCCGTCCAGAATTTACACCGCGCGGCCTGCTTCAATGACAACCCTGACGGCCCTATGACGATTCTCAGTACCTTCAATGACCCACTTGCCGCCAATTCAAGGAGAACGACTGGATTGGCAAGCCCTCGCATTCTGGTTTCCAAGGGTGCAATGAGTCTCTCTGACTACCCCCTCGCTCCCGAGAGTATGCCAGGCTCGAAACCCCGCAAGAGACGAGTCAGAGAATCAAATACGAGGCCGAGGCTGGACAGTGACTCCGAATCAGACGCCCCGTCCGCCGTCGCCTCTTCTCCCATTGGCGAGCCCGAGGCCGGAAAGGGAACCCAGGGCACCAGTCTCTGGATGGCGAGCCCTCATCGGGCATATAACCAATGGCCAGGTAATGACTAAGATCACTAAAGCAACCCTTAACGTTACCATTTCTTTGGACCATTACTAATAGGAAACCAACTGCAGACGAGAGTGGGGGGACGCGAATATTGCCCGGGAACTTGCTGCTCCCGGATGGTTACGTTCTGCATCACCGCGTTTCTGGTCGGCCTTGGATTTGTCCCATCAGGTCCTGCCGCCGGTTGTACAAAACTGTCGGTGGGCTTGGCCATCACTGGAAGGCAAGTATTTGTAGCTGATCAGGCAATATTGACTGCCAATGGCGCTAACTTTACCTCAGAAGAGTCACCGCGGTTGCCATCTCAACGACAACCTTGACGGCACTTTTACTCTGCTAGGCGGACCGGACAGGAAGGGCAAAAGCCAGGATTCTACAACAGCCGTTGTGGTCTCCCAAGCACCTGACGATTCAGAGCCGGTTGTTACCACAAAGCGTCCAAAATACACATCCAGCAGGGGTCTCCGCTGGCATGATGTACCGGCATCGGATGTGTCACTCTCTCCCGAGGAAAGCTATGTTCAACAGAAGGTGACCAAGCCGACCTCTCGTCACCTGCTGGCAGATCCCAGTCCCCACCCCGAATCGGATAAGGACAGCGACTCGAGCCCCGGACCCCGAGAGATCCGCCCAGGTGTCGGGATCCTTTTTTCAAAGAGCGGACGCCGTTACACCGAATGGACTGGTACGGTCATGCTTCTAGTTTCCCAACTTGGCAATTTAGCTGACATTGACTGGGACCAGATCCCAAAACAGGCGACAAGCACATGTCAGGGAAGGCAGTAGCTATCCCGGACGGCTATGAAATGTGCGACGACTATCCGTCCCGTCCGTGGGTTTGCCCAATCAGGTCATGCCGAGTGATGTGCAAATCGTTCAAGGGTATGGGAAACCACTTCATTGTACGTTGGAGATCGTCGTCCTTTGTTTTTCCTTTTTCGCTCGTCACTCATACTGACCTGTCTGTAACTTAGCAAGCCCACCGCGGCCAGCATCTCAACGACAATGGGGATGGCACACTTTCCATCGTCCCGGCCCCTCGCGGCCGCAGCCACGCGATTGTGGTCTCGCAAAACCCGCTGGACCCCTCTGAACCTCCCATGGTTCCAACGAAGATCCCATTGGGGGCGATCATGGGCGCAGACGAGCGGAGGAGAGGCGAGCTGAGAGAACCGAGTCTCACAAAAGATCCCACCCAAGAAAACGACCAGGCGGCGGAATCTCGTCCCAGCTTCGCCGTGACAAGCAACAGCATCAAGTCTTCGTCCAATTTCGCCGCCGACACCGCCGAGACTCGCTCTGCCGGTGACCAGGAGGGAGATACCGACCCAGCCGAGACATGGGCGCATATTTGTGCTTGCCTTGGGAAGGACTACCCCATGCCCACAGGCGAGGGTGCCAGAAGCCTACTCCGTCTCCCATGCGTGCGCCCTCTTCAACTGGACCCAGCCATTACAACCCCCCTCAACGACCGGCAGATCATGGCCGTCCTGATCTACATGACGGGCGTAAAATGGGATGCGCCATGCACCAACTGTCGTCGAAGCCCCCCTCCCTTTCACGCATGCGTCCGCCTCGAGCGCGCCATGGTTGACGACCCACATGTCGTCGACGCTCTGCGCTCTCTCAAGCGATGCTGTGCCAACTGCATCATTGGGAGCACCCCGCATTCCTGCAGCATCAAAAATCGCTGGCCCGCTGCGCCACCGAATGCTGCTCCCGTTGCGGAGAGCTGGCTGCACCAAGGCCGCGCCGACTCGAGTTCCGACGCAGACGAGGACGATGAAGTACCCGCCCCGAATCTGCGAAAGCGGCGGCGGCGTAGTCCGTCACCTTCAGAGGAGCCGCCTCTGAAACGCAATGTGGTTACCACGAGGGCGAATCCCGATGCGCTCACTGGGGCCGCCACATCCACCCCCACCGGCGCCGGGGCCGCGAGCACTACGGTTCAGATCAGCAGGGTCGTTCCCCAGGAAGAAGAACAGGATATCCTCGACATGGAAGACTGGGAGCTCGAGCAGGGCCACATTTCCCCTGCCATTGCCAGCAGCTCGACCGGCCGTATGTCCCCGCCCCGTACCCCCCCCCCCTCCCACCTCCCCCTCCTCCCCAGTACAAGTATTAACAGACGTCCCACCCCAGACCTCGCCACGCACGTCTCCATCGGCCAGACCATCCGCCTCTCCCGGGACGTCTCGGTCTCGACGCAGGCCATCTCCGCCGGCGCCGCGTTCCGGTTCCCCGCACACGACACGCAGACGCGCGTCTGCACCATGATTGCCGGAAAGCTCAAGGTCGAAGTGGATGGTGAGAAGGAATTTACCATTGGCTGCCGCAGCATGTTTCGCGTCGGGCCGGGGGCCAAGTGCTTGGTTGTCAATGGGTCTTATGTCGATGCGGTGGTGCATGTGACGACGTTGACGGAGTGAGAGACGGTGAGACGGTGAGTCGGTGTAGGGGCTTTGCCGGTGTTGGATTTGGGTTTGTTGATATCAGATGTGGGATTGGTTGTTGCGATCAAGCGAAGGGGAAGAGATTTTGCTGGCTGAGAGCGGGAACTACTGTGAGGTAGAGATGATGCTTGACATGGTACCTACAGCAGCATTGGGGGCAGTGGTGAGAATGCTGCCCAACACACATTACACAATCTCTTCAACTCTGTATTCTGTGCCAGTGCCTGCCTAGCCTTCCCCCCCCCCCCCCCCCAATAATGCAGGTGAAAATAATAGGTGTGCTTCAGTAATGTGGAAAAAAAGCTTGAAATCCAATGCGATCTTCTCATCCCTACTTTTACTTTTCCGTACAAAACAAAAATATCTACCCATTTCCCAAAAGAACGCCACCCCCCCCCCCAACTACTCCCACCCCCCAACACAAACATAATAATCCCTAATCAACTCCTCACACACCCCCTCCCGCGGCGCATTCCACCTCACCAAATCCGCCTGCGACACGTGGAACCAGTCCGCCAGATCCAGGCACGAGTGGCCCCGCTTCATCAGGTGGAAGTACCGGCAGTAGTCGACCATGTCGGGCTGGTGCGGGATGGGCGTGACGATCTGCTCGCGGCGGAGGGTCGAGTTGGGCGCGGGGACGGTCACGGTCGCGAGGGTTTCGTACCACGTCCACCACCGTGTGGTGGTCACGGTCGCGGTGAAGAAGGTCGTGCGCTGCGTGGTGGTGGTGGCGGCGATGGTGGTGGTGAGGGTGGAGGTCGTGGTGGTGCGGGGTGAGGTGGTGAGGGTGACGGTGGTGAGGGGGGTGATTGTGTATTCCTCGATCTCGGTCTCGGTCTCGGTGGTGGTGGTGGGTGAGGTGATGGTCGTGGGGGGGATGGTGAGGGTTGTTGGGATGGAGATGGTGGTGCGGATGGAGACGGTGGTGGGGGAGGGGATGGTGGTGCGTTCTGAGACTGTCGTGGGCACGGGGATTGTCGTGGGCACGGGGATTGTTGTTGTGCTGAGGACGGTGATGGTGATGGATAAGGTCGTGGGGACGGGGAGAGCAACCGTGACCGGCTGCGGCGTGGACAGGGAGCTGGATGTCCTCGGCCTCGTGGTGTTCCACCCCATCAATCGAGTGACTTCGACGGTTACGGTGTCGATGGCTGCTCGAGGTTCCGTGGCGGCGATGCAGTACGACTGGGTCTTGTTGAGAGTCCCGCATGGCAGGTTCAATATTGGGTTCTGTAGGATCCCTTGTCAGTCTTGGATCCAGAGACACATTGGAGGCCACAGAGACGCATACCCATCGTTGAAAGTCCACCATGGAGAGCTCGTATGCTCGTCCCACCTCGGAACAGGTCCAGGAACCGTCGTCGTTGTCCAGCCACCACACACAATTCTTGGACGTTTCGGGGTCGTAGCTGAACTTGGGGATCATGTTGAGCTTGCCCCTTGCCACATTGACATGTCCTGCGCTGATGGTGCTAGCCGTGGCGAGGGCCAACGTCAGGTAGGACAAGTGAGGCAACATCGTGGCCGTCGATGTCGGCACTTGGCGGACATCAAAGTCGGTCGATTGACTTGGTGGGAGAGCTGGCGCGGGGGGCACATGATGGCCAGGGGGCTAAGCTTTTCTTCAAGTACCACCAAGCTCCCAACACCGACATGGCCCGTCACTCGGTCCAGAGCCACGGCGCAAGGGGTGTAGATTGCTAGATGACGACCGTCTGGCTGGACTATGGTTCATTGTTCGGTACTGGCCGACGAAAGATTGCCATTGCGTGTCGTGGGAGGGGGGTTTTTAATCAACGAGGGCGGGAGCGTACAAATTAACAACCATTAATTGAGGGTCTATTCTACCGTAACGAGCTGCCTTATGCCCTCGTTTCAGCCTCAAGGTCGTTTACGATCCAACGGGCATTTTGCCGTCGAACGGGGAATGTTTCTGCAGTCAGCATCTGTGATGAGAGCCGATCCACAATTTGCGTTTGAAAACTGTGGATTTCGAGGCAGCAGATAGTGGGCGGTCACGGCTCCTCTGCGAAAGAAGGGATCCGGACACTGGGTGCATATGTACTGTCGATCATAGCAAGCATCTTCAAGGTCAATTGGCGGGGGAGGGGATGATGGACAGAGACGCATGGCATGGAAATTCTCCGACAAACGCTGACCGAAACGAAACATT
Source organism: Podospora tetraspora (assembly GCA_027943155.1). Classification (NCBI taxonomy): domain Eukaryota; kingdom Fungi; phylum Ascomycota; class Sordariomycetes; order Sordariales; family Podosporaceae; genus Podospora; species Podospora tetraspora. The sequence continues at coordinate 3,184,734 of JAQKAE010000005.1, forward strand.
CAGCCGGCCGGGGGACCGCCGAGTGGCGGTCGGGTGGCTGTCCGCATCCCGAAGTCCAGCGATGCAAGGGGCAGGGTGCTCTGGAAGGTCTAGTTAGCACCGGTGTCCCGTTCGTTGAGCAGGGAGTAAATGGTGGGTGCAAGAGCTTCAGCATGTTGTTTGGAATCACAGAAATCTCATTCCCGTCTTGAAACATTTTTGACATAGAAATTCATCATGGTGCTCGAAACAAAGGAGGAATTTTGGGCTTACCTGGAGGACATCAAGATCCGCGCTGATATCGCGACATGGCTGCGAAATCCACTTCCCGAACGTGGTGCTGAATGTGCAGCTCAAGCTTGGTGCGAGTTTGGGAGGAAGACGGAATGGAAGATTCTTTTGGATGAAGTTGAAGTTTTGAAGCTCGGCCAGGTGGGGCCGCCCCGGCCAAACAAGCTGCCGGTCGCGCCGGTCTTGGCATGGAGCTTGGGCCCCATCTCTCCTGCAGCCTTCCTATGTGCCTATCTTATCTTTGCCTGCCGGCCGCTCGCTTGCGACGCATCGCCACCAGGCACCCTCCATCAACACCAGACATCAACAGCCCATCGCCTGCTTCGAATACCCATCAACAACCACGGCGCTACATCAAAGAGTCCAAGCCTGGACGCTTCAGAATGGCAATCTACAGTCACCTCAAACTTCTCCTGACGGCCGGGTCTCTCCTGACAGCCGCCGTCGCCAACCCCCTGAACAAGCGCTTCGACGACGACGATGACGACGACACACCTCTCCCGCTGGTGATTTGGCATGGTGAGATGCTGCTCTCTCCCCAGATGGACCAACACCCCCTTACTGACATCCACCTCCAGGACTGGGCGACAACTTCGCCGCCGAAGGCCTCCGCAGCGTCGGCGCCCTCGCCGAGGCCATCAACCCCGGAACCCTCGTCTACTACGTGCACATCGGGAACGACGCGAACAGCGACCAGAGCGCGACCTTCTTCGGCAACCTGACCGAGCAAATCGAAAAAGCCTGCGCCGACATCGCCGCGCACCCGATCCTGTCCACGGCCCCCGCCATCGACGCCCTCGGCTTCTCCCAGGGCGGCCAATTCCTCCGCGGCTACGTCGAGCGCTGCAACAACCCGCCCGTCCGCAACCTCGTAACCTTCGGCGCGCAGCACAACGGCATCGTCGAGTTCCGCGCGTGCAAGGCAACCGACTTCCTCTGCCGCGGCGCCATGGCACTCCTCCGCGGCAACGCGTGGAGCAACCTGGCGCAGTCGCGGCTGGTGCCGGCGCAGTACTTCCGCGACCCGGCGCAGTACGAGCAGTACCTGGAGCACTCGAATTTCCTGGCCGACATCAACAATGAGCGGGCGCTCAAGAATCCGCTGTACAAGGAGAACATTGCAAGGCTGGAGAATATGGTCCTGTACATGTTTGAGGATGATACGGTGGCTATTCCCAAGGAGTCGGCGTGGTTTGAGGAGGTGAATGGGACGGAGATTACGCCCCTGAGGGCGCGCAAGCTCTACTCGGAGGATTGGATTGGGTTGAGGGAGCTGGATCGCAAGGGGGGGCTCAAGTTCCGGACGACGCCGGGCGAGCATATGCAGTTGACGGACAAGGTGCTCAATGCGACTTTTGCAGAGTTCTTTGGGCCGCTGAAGAAGAGGACCGGTGTTGCGCCTCGGGTACTTGGCGGTGGGGACCTCTAGGGGGCAAGTCGTCGAGTTTGCTGTCTTGATAGGAGTATGGATTGTTTGGCTTGGGGAATGGGCAATGGCGAAACTTTTGGATATCTTTAGGAGCGTCACTCCAGTTTGGCATACAGTACAGTACATGGAAACAGTGGGAACAGGCTTGAGCAAATAACAGGACATTGTTTTCTTTCCAAGTCAGCCTCCATATAGGAGCATGCTGGTTGCTTGAACACTTGTGTGCAGTGCCAATCACCCTCCCCTTGGTTTCAGCATGTGAAGATTACCCCCCCAGTTTGCCCCAAACCCCAAGTAGGTGTCACGGGAAACGCGCCAAAGGGAGCAACAACCCGACGTCCAACAGCAGCGTTGTCCCAAGGCGCACAGAAGGACGTCGCACAACTGCCACACAGACAGGTCGATTGGAGACGGAAACAAGCGTGCTGTCAAGCCGGGCAAAGTCCATTGCCAGCTTGTTCTTTGATCCAATTGTCCGCGGCAAGCAACAGGCCTTCCCGACCGCCGTTCCGGACGATGGCGGCTGGGCTGACTCCACTGAGGTTGTGCTGCGATTTTTCCTCGCATGACCACTTTACGCGTCCACGTCCGGCGGGGTGAGGGGGGAAAGGGGGGGGGTTATGTGTGAGAGGCAAGGAATGGCATGGCAGTGCAAAAGAAAGAGGCAGGGCGCCTACGGAGGCACGGCTAAATTACCAGACCAGACGCGCCTCCGAGTGGAAGGCTGCTTCTCCATCACGCTGGCTGGCATCGGACTGGACGAGTCTCGGTCGTGGGGTTGACGTGGGGTGGGGTTTTTCCAGGTTCCAGCGCCGTAAAAAAACGCGACTCTCGTGCGGAGTCGGGGAGGTTGGCAAAGGAACCTGCTGCAAGGCGCGAAAGAATTTTGCTGCATTGTCCGCGCAGTGCAGCAGCAGCGGCGACGTCGTGCAGCCTGCAGGTAGGTAAAAAAGTCTCGACGAGCCGAGGATTCCGTAAAGAAAGAAAAGGGAAAAGAGAAGAGAGTTCAGAAAATAACCAATTCTCGAGTTCATCGTCAAGACTGCTGGCGGGATAGGGGCCACGGCCCTGATGATACGTCATGTACAGGGCCCTGGACCGCGTTCAAGCGCCGTAATGTCCCCCCTACCGCGGTACAAGGGCGGTGTGGCCCGCTGAAGCCGCTGGACTGGCCCGGGATGCGCGCTGGAGGCGGACGCCTCGACGCGATCTGGCCCGCAAATGATGGGTCGAAAACGCGACCAGCTCTTTAGCGAAAACGCGATCCTGCGACATGGAACCAAGGCCCGGGGCCTGCACCTCTTAAATATCCAAATCCCCACCACCACCCACGCTCCGGGCCTCCTCCGACCAGGCCACCTCTTCCATTTCTAGACGCCATTGCCGTCTTCTTCCTTTCCTCTGGTCACTTCTTCGGTCCTGAGATCTCGTCTGCATTTGCATCTCCTCTGACGAGACCAAAGTCCACTTCCCGGCCCCCAGACGAGCACCCAAGGACGCCGCCCATATCGACCGCACCAGACGCGCCTTGACGTGTTCGTGAGGCTCTTTCCAACTCCAGCCACCCCCCCTCGCCCACCCGCACACACACACACAGGACATTGCCACTGCTGGCAGAGTTCCTAGCCAAGTCAATCGTCTCTGACGACGCGGTGAGAGATGGATTCGTCCCCGGTCAAGAGCAGGGCCAGCAGGGCGCTGGAGCCCTCGCTCCCCTCAACAGCTGGTGTGAAACGACCAGCACCATCTTTGCTCCCAGCCTTCGAACCCCTCTCCTCCTCGCCTGGCCTTCCGCGGCCGACAAAACGACAAGCCACGTCCAATGCCTTCCTCAAGTATCCCACGCCGGTGCCGACCTCTAGCACGGGTATCATGTCGTCGAGCCCCCCACGCGTCGGAGCGCGTCCCGCTCTCCAACGGACCCTCTCCACCGTCCCCGAACGCGCCCCCCTCTCCGATGTCCGCTCGGTCGAGCTGAGCGAGACGGGACAGACGCTTCTCATGGGGAGATCTAGCAACTCGAGCCACTATCAACTCTCAGCAAACCGCCTGATCAGCAGAGTCCACGTCAAGGCGCGATATATCCCGGCCACCGAGGTGCTGGAGCCCAACAAGATCGAGATCATCTGCAACGGATGGAACGGCATGAAGCTGCACTGCCAGGGCCAGACGTGGGACCTCGCCAAGGGAGACTCGTTCGTGTCGGAGACGGAGGGCGCCGAGCTCATGATCGACGTGCAAGACGCGCGGGTACTCTTGCAGTGGCCGAGGCCGCACAAGGAGCGGGACGCGTTGGGCCATCTGAGCGACTCTTCGTGGGACGAGTCGCCGCGTGTTGTCGGGCGTGCTGGCGGTAGGACATCGGACGTGCTGCACGGTAGCCCCTTGCGGCGGACGACTCGCATCGCCAGTCCCGTCTCGCCCACTCCGGCCAACACGTCGACATCGAACGCCAACCTCGACCATCTGCTGCCGTTCAGCGGGAATGACGGTGCCGAGGTGCTGATTTATGAGGACGGCAGTGCGGACGAGCAGGAGCTTCCCAAACTGACGAAGGAGGTGGACGTGGACGTTGAGGCGACCTTTGTAGCACAGCCGGACGAGAGCTTCTCCAGCGAGCTGAGCGAACCTCAGTCGGACGGGGAGAACGACCCCGACGAAGAGAACGACCCCATCGTCCACTCTTTCGGACCCTTTGGCGCCAACCTGTCGAATCAGTTCGCGTCCTTTTCCACCTTCTCGCCCAAAATCCCCTCGGTGTCGCGCTACCCAGGTGGAGGCTCCCGACCAGCGACCACCCTCGAGCCACTGAGCGAGCATTCCGCCAATGCCAGCCCGAAGGCGTCGTTCGTTGCTGAGGAGCCCAGGACTCCGCCCGTTACTCCCCTCGATCCAGCCAAATCAGCCGCCATCTCAAACCACGTCGTCAACCAGCTGGCGTTTTCTCGCCTTTCGTCGACCCCGCTCTCTGCTATCATGAGCAAGCTCCCTTCTGAGGAGAAGAAGGATCTTTCCAAGGACCAGCTTCGTGTTGTTCTCGAGTCTTCCATCTGTATCGGCACCATCGAGCGGCAGGGCAAGGATGCCGCCGGCAAACCTCTGGAGAGCGAGTACTACTACATCCCCGAGATGGACACGGATGAGCAGCGCAGGCTGGCCGTGACGGACGGGCTTCGGAAGCCCAGCTTGAGGAGCTGTAGGAAGCAGCACAAGGTATGTTTTGACGATGCATCACCCCTGACGCGAGCACGATCTGACTCTTTTGGCTTAGCAATACTATTGGAAGAGGCCCAAGACGCCATGAAGGATGTACCGATATTGTTTCTCTGTATCACCAAGGCCGGTTGGTCTACGTTGTAGAGCTGCGAGGTCCAGGGGTGGACCCGAGCTCGCCGGGAGGCGTCTCTGCTTTTTGTCTTTGTTTCGGAAACGTCCAACATACCCCATCCCGCGAGCTGGATGACTTTTTCCTTTTGGGGGCCGCGAGCTCCATGTAAGTTTTGGTTGGATTTGCATAGCGATGGGTCTTGTTCCCTTTTGGCCTTTTTTCTTGCTCCTTTTTGACCTCAACGGTCCTTGTCAGCGGTCAGGAGGAATGGTTTTGCTTGGGACATTTTGTTGAGGAGGGGAGGATCTGAGAGGATTAGGTTTTGTTCGACGAGGAGATGAGATGAGATGCCTCGAGTATCAGGGACAAGGAAGGATGGAACTGGAGGATTCTGTAGGTTTGCGTGTAGGTAGTTGTTGAGCCATAGGAGTTCAGATGCAATGAATAGGTAGTGTCAAAACTGGTGTAGCCCGTGGCCTCCTTTTGTAAAGTCGGTGGTGCACTGATGGGACTTGGACGTCACTCTGACCCAGCTCCCCAGCAAATGTGGAAAAAGATGGCTGCCTTGCATCGTTCATCAGGCACGCGTCGTTGAAAATGCCCCGCATGAGCTTCAACACCCCCACATTGCGACCCCACCAATGCAGACCAGATCTCGAGCTAACCACGATTGGCTATCAAGTGGGTCCTTATCGCGACGGCGGAAAAAAACCAGCCATCGCCGCCAAAATTTCTTGGGCCCAGAAAAACAGCGAGTCTTCAGCATCGTGCGAGCAGCCGCGACACACGCCATCCCGACATCTCCAACCAAGTCCCCTCAAGATGTCCAAGTCCACCACCACCGTCGCAAAGGCGGCCGAGGCCACCGTCTCGCTGATCAATGCTGAGCAGGTCAGCTTCCCTTCCTTGTCCTCCATTTCCGAGGCGCTCCCACTGACCAGCCAGCTCCAGACCCTGAAAGCCTCCAAGGCGCTCCTCTCCCACATCAAGAAGGCCGCCGCCAACCCCGACTCGGACAAGAAGCAGAACCTCCTTGCCGATGAGGAGACGACGATTGCCCAGACACCCATCTGGCTCACGTTGACGACAAAATCGCACATCAACGACACCAGCCGTCTGCAGCCCGGCAAGATTGTCCTCCCCCACCCGCTCAACACGGACGAGGAGTCGACTATCTGCCTGATCACGGCCGACCCCCAGCGGTGGTACAAGAACATGGTGGCGTCGGAGGAGTTCCCCGAGGACCTGCGCAAGCGCATCACGCGCGTCATCGACATCTCGCATCTCCAGGCCAAGTTCAAGGTCTACGAGGCGCAGCGCAAGCTCTTTGCCGACCACGACATCTTCCTTGCCGACGACCGCATCGCCAACCGCCTCCCCAAGGCCCTCGGCAAGACGTTCTTCAAGAGCACCGTCAAGCGGCCCATTCCCGTGATCCTGATGGCGCAGAAGGGCAAGGTGGACGGCAAGCGGATCGCGACGCCCAAGGGCAAGAAGACGAAGCGGGACCCGGTCGAGAACCCCAACGCGCGCCCCGTCCCCGAGATCATCAACGAGCTCCGCAAGGCGATCGGCGCGGCGCTGGTGCACCTGAGCCCGTCGACCAACACGGCCGTCAAGGTCGGGTACGCCGGCTGGAAGGCGGAGGACCTGGCCGCGAACGTGGAGAAGGTGGCGGGCGAGCTGGTGGACCGGTTCGTGTCGCAAAAGTGGAAGAACGTGCGCAACATCTACATCAAGGGCCCCGAGACGGCAGCGCTGCCCATCTTCCAGACGGACGAGCTGTGGCTGGACGAGACCAAGGTTGTCGCCGACGACAAGGAGGGGCCCCGCGCGCTCCCCGGCAAGGGCAAGCACGGAGAGAAGGCCAACGTGGGCAAGAAGCGCAAGTCGCTGGAGGGCGAGGCCGAGCCCGAGGCGGTCGAGGCGGCGCCCGTGGTGGAGGAGGACCGGCCAAAGAAGAAGGCCAAGAAGGCGGCCAAGGCGGAGAAGGCTGGGAAGCCCGAGAAGGCGCTGCCCGAGAGCAACGACGACAGGCTGGACAAGGAGATTTCGGAGCGCAAGGCGAACCTGAGGAAGCAAAAGGCGGCTGCCAAGAAGGCAGTCGAGGCCTGAAGTTTGGGGCAGTACGTGTGTAATTATTCGCTGGGCATCATTGCTGGGAGTTTTGGCGTCTGCGGGAAAAGACCAGTTGGTAAATAGGGGCAATACCTTGATGTATTCGACGCGCCATTTTAGAGCGGCCATGGTATCTTGACATTTCTCTTGGGATCTATTGACAGTGTTCGTGTAGCCGTCCACCTCCTTGAGGGGGCCCGGGGAAACATTTCCGCATCATCAGAGACCCCTTTTTGGGTTCTGTTTCGTGCCATGATTGATCATCGATCTGCCAACCCAACCACGTGTTTTTGCATTTTCCTTCGTTCCCTCGGACAGTAAGCTGTCGTCTCTCGACTCCATCGGCCAAGTGTTGTTCCTGCAACATCTTTAACCACAGCCAAGTCGCCGTGGTTTCTGCCTTTTCCAGCTTCGCATCCCACAACCGCTCGAGTCCGAGATACCCAGACAAGAAGGTGTTTTTTACACCGCAAGTAGTATTGGTGTTTCTAAAAAATGGGTGCCAGATACGAGGTCTCAACATGCAAAAGATGTTGACATTGAGATATCTGGACTCGTTCGCATTCGGACGCCAAGAGAGGAAGGACGGTTTGTAACTCGTCGAGCAACTCGGGCTCCGGATAGGTGGGGGGCCTTCTTTTCTCCGCACCGCACCTTGGCTCGTCGGGCATTTTACCCCAACTTTCTCCCACTCGGCACTCGTCCGTCTCCCTCCATCGTCAACGACACTGCCGCGCTCACAGAGGGTGCCAGATCAACTGCCGAACGTCGAGCGATGCCAGTGCAACGTCTCCATCATTGATGACCATCTTCGCCTCTTTCTCAGTTTCCGGCCTAAGCCTGTGGATAGTGGATTTTGGTGATGATCCCGCTTATGTCAGACGCGATTTCACTGCCTCAATGCCTCGTTGTTTCGTCGCCGGGACCTGATCGGGATCGGGGTGTGGTGAAGAAAAGGGGTAACAAATCGTGTTTAGAGAGAGGCTTCAGTTCAACGAAGCTTGGCTTGCTTCCCAGAGCCACCGATTCACCCCCCATCACACCTCGCCTGCTACTTTTACCGCCGATACCCCAGGTTTGAGAGCACCACCCTGTCTCCATCGACATGCCGCCCGCCTTACACCCCGCCTGCCGTCAGGTGGCCCCTCTACCAATGACATGGCCAAGGTTGGCGAGCAGCGTCGTGGTGATCGCCGGAACGCCTGCAATGGATCCCGACTCTCACGAGCCCCCTTTGAGACCCCCTTCAACGGACCCAGCTGGGCAGTGCCTGGCTATCCGGCAAAATACTCCCTGTTTCCCCTCTCGACTCGTCGGCTTTCGACATCATGTCAGATCTCTTCTCTCTGTTATAACCTGTCTTGAACAAGCTTGCAACTTCAACAGTTGCTCCCGCAGTTCATCTTCGTTTCTTCCACATCACCCGCGGCAAAGGGCTTCGGCAGCTCCCATCAGTTCTCTGAGCCATATCAACTACGGCGGACAACATGGGCGTCACCAGGGAGGCAGACCACGGACCAACACGGTCCATGGTCGCCGTAGTCATCGCTTTCGTCTCAACACACTGGGCACTTGCTCTCGTCTCAGCCATCGTTATCCGAGCCACTTATAAACGCTACGCATCACCACTCCGGAGATATCCCGGGCCCTTCCTCGCGTCCTTCTCCCGCCTTTGGAAGTTCAAGTCGACCTGGGGCGGACAGACCCATCTCGAGCACATTGAGCTTCACCGAAAATACGGCCCCGTCGTGCGCATCGGCCCCAACGAGGTGTCCATTGCCTCCCCCGAGGCGGCTCGAACGCTGTTGAGTGCCGGCAAGCGCTTCTTCAAGACACCTTTTTACGCCGTCTTCCCCCCTCCCGAGAACCCCGACATCTTCACCGAGATCCGCGAGGATGTCCACGCGCAAAAGAAGCGCGTGGCCAACATCCCCTACTCGATGGCGGCCATGCAGCAGCTGAGCCCCTTTATCAACGACACCATCGAGCTCCTCGCCCGCAAGATGGACGAGCACATCGACCTGGCCAAGGGCGTGTTCGACCTCGGCGCATACCTGCACTACTTTGCGTTCGACGTGCTGGGCGAAGTCGCCTTCAGCCGCAGCTTCGGCTTCCTCGACGAGGGGCGCGACGTCGACGACGCCATCAAGACCATCGACAAGTCGCAGACATACAACGGCCTCGTCGGGCAGATCCCGGAACTCGACTTTCTGCTGCGGCGCAACCCGCTGTGGCAGTTCATACCCTGGCTGAGCACCAAGAACGCCCTCATCACGCGCATGGCGCTCCAGGAGATGTCGCGGCGCCAGCCCTTTGACAAGGAAAACGCCGGCCTGCTGCGGACGGGCGACGGCCGCCAGGACCTCATGGCCTCGCTGATCCAGGGCCACCTCAAGGACCCCGCGCGCTTCGGCGAGGGCGACGTCTTTGCCGTGGCCCACGGCGCCATGTAAGCCCCCCTCCTCCCATCCCTTCCATCTCAACCTAACCCCCCAGCTTCGCCGGCTCCGACTCCACCGCCTCAACTATGCAATCCTTCTTCTATCACATCCTCTCCTCGCCGCCCGTCTACGCCAAAATCCTCGCCGAAATCGAATCCGCCGTGCACGACGGCGTGGTCCCGCGCGACGGCAACGTCGCCTGGGCCGAGGCCCAGAACCTGCCCTACGTCCAGGCGTGCCTCAAGGAGGCGATGCGCGTGCGCCCGGCCGTCGGGCTCAACATCACGCGCGTGGTGCCGCCCGAGGGCGCGGAGCTCGACGGCCATCGGTTCCCGGGCGGGGTGACGGTTGCGGCGAACGGGTGGGTGCTGCATAGGGATAAGGAGGTGTTTGGGGAAGATGCGGAGGAGTTTCGGCCGGAGAGGTGGGTGGAGAGTGAGGAGGCGGGGAGGAGGATGGAGAGGTGCATGTTTCAGGTGAGTTCTTCTTCTTCCTTTTCGGTCAGTTGGTGTGGTAGAGTGCTAATGAATCGGTGTAGTTTGGTGGTGGCAGTCATTTGTGCATTGGGCGGAATCTGGCACTGCTCGAGATGAACAAGGTCATTCCGAGGCTGTTGCGCGATTACAGGTTTGAGTTGGCGTTTCCGGGGAGGCCGTTGAAGGCGAATGCGTCGTTTTTTGTTGTCCAGGAGGGGCTCGAGGTTCATGTCAAGAGGGCGTCGGCTGTGTAGGTCAAGTCCGCTCTTGGATCTGGGTTGGACTTGTTGTTGGGTTTGAGGCGTATGATATCCTGATTTGTTCTCTGGAAGGGAATGATGAGTTATGAAGCGTCTTGCTGTTGTTCGTGTCAATTTAGGGCTCGTGGTCGTCTTTTCTCGTAACATATGTTCATCATCCCGTGAAGAAACACTAACGTTACATAACTTACCTGTCTATGTTCCGGGCGAGCCGTATTGAAATCCGGTTGGGCCAAGCCCAGCAATCAACGAATTGTCCCTGGTTTCCACCTTCTGGCACTCCTGTCCTCTCTCGCCTGCCTCGCTGCGGGGGTTCTCGTCACAACACCAACGAGAACCCTCAATCTACCCTGAAAGTTAGGTAGGTTCTAGGGCCAAGTCATATGTCCTAGTCGGCCTCCCTCTCAGTGGCATAGCCATCTTCACAAGCGTCGTCCTATCCTCAGCGATTCGGCTCGCCGAAGCTCGATTCGGTCGGTCTCGCCTGCAAACCCACCAGGCTATCTTGGACGAGAAAGTTCCCCACTGGCCCCCAAATCGACATTACCTGGCGCGTCGTCCTCCTCCTGTCTTTCCTACCCCCGCCCGCCTTGTACGCGACGGACAAGAAGTTTCTGGGAGGAACTGCCGACTCTCCTTTCCAACCCACTGGCTTCCCGGGGAGTTACGGGCTCGACGTCCCCCGCATCGGGTCTTGGACGATATCCGTCCTAACTCGAGCTCCTTGCTGTTGACGGCATCCACATTTTTTGTGGCAACGGCAAAACAAGGAGAGGCCCCCCACTCCGAAGCACGCGAGTTCCCAGTTCCCACTGGCATCCTTTTGCGAAGCGGCTTCTGCAACAGCAGTGTGGCGGTGGACCGGCGCGGCCTTTTCGGGGGAGCTGCAGAGCCCGGGTTGGGTTGATGTGGTTGCTGGAGAGTTTGCAAGGACGGGGAGAAGGGTTCGGGCGGTGGTGTTGGTTTGGCGGGACACGCACGCATTCGGTACCAGTTCAGTACAGAGACCAAGGGCATGGTTAAGAGAGAGGCGGTTCTCAGGCGGGCGTATGAATATGGGCAGAGACAGGCCGGAGAGTGTGGGGTGTGTGGGATTTGGTCATGCGTGCCTTTGTATCAGTAGGAGCCTGAGAGAGAGAGGTGGGCCGAGATTCTGACTGACAGGAGAATTAAGCCTGCGGGCCGTTTATCTCGGGGATGGCTGGAGGTAGGGCTGATGAATTTGTCATGATCATGGTAATTCAAACATCTTTTGATTCAAACATCTTCTTGCCTTCCACGAGGCAGACAACCATCAGGTTTGGAGGGACCGTGTTGAAGCGTTGGTTGAAGTCTCTGGATCGAAGTTCCACTGTGGCAGTCAACTGCGAGAAAGATCAATGGCAAGCGACAAAAGTCGATCTTCAGTTTGCCGCGCAAGAAAACAATTGGCGTTGAGAAATCCCAACGGTCCGATCTTCGTACCCCACCTCCAGACCGACCCCGCCGATTCAGGCAACACACCGAAGGAGCGACGTTACAGGGGGCATTTCCCATATCCCCGCCCTCAGCATGCCAAACCCCAATGGACGATTATTCCCTTGGCCCGAATCCAGACATCTCCGTCGCACGCCGCTAGGCCCGAGCCAGAAAGGCGTCCGCAGAGGCGTCGAAGGGCGTCTTCAACCACGTTGTGTGGCGCCGGACGTGCATCCCGAAGGTCTGCTGAATCATGCCGGCCTGCATTCCAGAAAAGAAAAAGAACTCGCTGACAAGATGGGGTTCGGACAGGACCAGCAAGACAAACTCACACCACCGCGAAGCCCACGGTCCTTGACCGGCAGCGGTGCGATTCGTCGTCGGCCTCTCTCTCGCGCCCAGACGGTGCCAAGGAGGCGGGGATGACACCCGCCAAGCGTGTGCGATGAGACTCTGTCTTCCCCGGCCTTCCGCCGGCGCTGGACATCACTGTCACACTGGTCCTCCCTTTGCAGGACGTTGTGTCTCCGGTGCGTGTGTCTTGCTCCAGGCCCATGTACGCTCTGATAACGGCGGGCCGTCCACATGCCGCAATGGCGGACATGTATCCGAATGCATCAAGACCAGGACGAGAAGGGCATAATTGTCCTGCGGGAGAGCTGTCACCGAGCATGCCGAACCCACATGGCGTGCCTGGCCGTGCCTCTCTGGCGAAACCGCCAGTCTCTGGTCGGCGGGATACCAGGATACCAAGCCTCGATGCACATCATTTCCCCCAACAAGTGTGCGCGGAAGGTATCCCGAGAGTACGCCGCAGACTCTACCCATCCCCTGCGCCCATGCTGTAGCACCAGAGCATACACTTGGCAAGGTCCAACAGACAATCCTCGGTGTGCTCGAGCCCTTGGCGGAAACACTTGATGCCGTCTGGGCCTACACCTGTCCACATGTGTTACCGAGGACCACCCTGTGATACCCGGCGACCTGCCTTGACAATCTCTCGTGTTCCTTTGCCATCAGGATTTCCGCATATTCCACCCTCACCCCCCTCGCCAGGGAACACCCGTCCCCCCCAACCACGTGTGCAAACTTTATCTCAACCACCCTCGTCACACCCCGCAAGCCTGGCCTAGACCACCGGATTATCGGTAGCACCCATATGGCTTCGTGTCTAGCATCAACACTCGCGGCCTACATCCCAAGATAGCATCGGAGGAGGGACCACCCCCGAAAAACACCACCACAAAAATGGGCCAAAAACTCTCCATCGACCCCGTACGTCACCACCACCATCCCCACCCCATCTCCAAACTAACCCCCTCCCAGCCCCGGCCCCACGCCGACTACTTCTGCCCCGAGACGGGCCACCCCCTCGCCCACCCCCTCGGCACCTGCGAGCACTGCCAGGCCGCGCACGACATCATCTGCCAGGCCGTCTACGTGTGTCCCAACACGGGGTACCGGCTGCCGGACGAGGCCGCGCGCAAGATGGCGCGGCGCCACGGCATCGACGCCGTCGAGTGCTCGGCCTGCTTCCAGGTGCACGAGCCGTTCAGCAAGCGCGTCTACATCTGCCCGGTGACGGGCGGGCAGATTACGCATCCGAGGGAGACGGGGGGCAAGTGTTCGAAGTGCAGTCGGAGCCATGAGGATAATTCGACGCCGATGGGGAGTCGGGAGGCGGTTTATGCTAGGGGATTGAAATGAGAGGTACCTAGCTGTCGAGGTTTGTGCGGGTGGAATGAAGTGGCTCGGGGTGGGTTGATGGTTGTTTGGTGAGTGTGAGTGGAACTGGGACACCCCTGAGTGTTTGTTGACCTGGGAGTTGACTGAGTGGGTGCACGGATAGGGGAAGGTGGTTGTGGGAGTTTCAAAGACCCTTTGTCAGTTCTCTTTGTATTATCAATGTAATTCAAGTCTATGGAAGTCCATTAACTACTAACGTTAGTAACTATCTAACGTTAACCGAATTCTCAGCCGCTTCTATCACCCAGAATGGTGTGCTCCATCAGATCAACCAAATACTTTTCACTGCGACCTTTCTCTGGGAAATCCAGCTCCTCCAAAAAGGATAGAGTACCAAGTCAGCTGTTCGTCTCGGCTAGAGCCTCCCGAGTGGAGGGCTTCCCATATATTAGCCTGCCGGAGGGGCGACAAGCACCACGGATCGGTGTCACTCTTGATATTGCGGCAACTTTAGCCAAATAGCCTCACGGACGCCGGCTCCGCTCCGAGAATTCTCTTTCCAGCCCAGAACACCTTGTGTCTGCTAATTTTATCAAAGATCTCCCTCCAAGACGCCCAGATCTCTGCCAACTCGCAAAGAATCGGGAGACGAGTGAAACCCAAATCAAAATCCACGTTGCTTTCCAGCACCATCGTGACTGTTGGAGAGGCAAAGAAGCCTCCGTTGATGGTCGAGACGGGCCTCGTCCTCTCAGTCCGCCGCCGTGGATCCTTCGTCAACGCCATCCAGCGCGGGGCCGGCGGGACGCAGAGCATCGATGGGTGATGACGAGGCCCTCTGGATGCCGTCAGAAATTTACGGGCGAAATTCTCCCGTGTGTGTATAAGACACGCAATGCCGCCTATAGCCCCGGCGTGTGGACCCTACCTTGACTCCCAAGCCATCATCGCCGCCTCTGCCCTACCCGGAAGCCGTCAAGTCAAGTCCAAAAGCTTGCCCTCGGAGCTTTGCAGGACAGGCGATAGCGGCCTCAAGTCTTGGGATTCTTGGCCCCTGACTTCCCCCTCCCCTCGACCTCTCGACAATCATCACGATGGTCTCATCAACCCTCACCCTGGCGCTCGCCCTCCTCCTCCTCGGCCAAACAGGTGCCCTCGCCCAGTCAACCTGCACCCGCTCCCTCGCCGCGCGCGACGGCGACACCTGCGCGTCCTTTGCGCAATTCGCCGGCCTCACCGTCACCCAGTTCCTGCGCTCGAACCCCGGTGTCTTCAGCTGCACCGCGCTCGTCCCCGGCGCGTCCTACTGCGTCGAGGGCACCGCGTCCGGCGCCGCCCCCGTGGTGTCTGTCACGCGCTCCGTGGTCCCCCTGCCGGGGGCCACCGGCGTCCTCAAGGCCACCCCGGATGGCACCTGCGGCGGCGACATCACCTGCGCCGGGTCGCGGTATGGGCGGTGCTGCTCGAGCCACGGGTTTTGCGGGAGCACGGCGGATTACTGCGGCGAGGGATGTCAGTTTGGGCTTGGGGAGTGCGATGAGCCTCCCTTTGAGACCGCCCCGATCCCTACCGGCTTTCCCTCGGGCATAATCGTCGAGACGTCAACCACGCCGTCCCCGACCCCCACCTCCGAGCCTACCACCCCAGTCGACCCCGAGCCGACAACCCCCACAGAACCCGAACCAACAATCCCCACCACCCCTGACGACGCCTGCGCAACAACCATAACAGCCACCATCTTCGAAACCTCCACCACCCTCCTCCCCATCACAACCGGCACCTCCACCGTCCTCACCACCTCGACCGCCCTCACCACCTCCACCGCCTTCACCACCACAACCGCCACCGCCCTCACCACCGCCACCGCCCTCGCCACCCGCACCCTCACCCTCACGGCCACCGTCGTCACCACCTCCACCGCGCGCGTCACCTCCACCATCCTGACCACGTCCACGGCAGTCCAAACCTCCGTTGTCGTCGCGACCAGCACGTCAACCTCGTGGCGCACGTCGTTGACCATCGTCACGCGCACGGTGCACGAGACTACGACGGACAAGGTCGTGGAGACGCTGACGACGACGCTCACGACCGTTGTGACGTCCACCGCGCTGGCGACGGCGACGAATACGGTGCCTGTGACGGTGCCGGTGACGAGGACGAATACGGTGGGCGTGACGAGCACGAGTGTACGGGTGGTGACGAGTACGAGCGTGGCGGTGGTGACGAGTACGAGGGTGGTGACGACTACGTTGACGGCTATTGGGGGTGGGGGTGGGGGGATTATTATTGGGCCGACGGGCGGGGGAACGACGGTGGTGATTGGGGGTGGGGGAGGGGGGGGAGGGGGAGGGTTTTTTACGACGGTTTCGGTTGGGGGGTTGACGCCCGGAAGGGGGTGAGATGGTTGTTGGAAAGGGGGTGAAAAGGGGGGAGATAGAGATAGGGAGAGGTAGATGGGCAGTTCCAGTACCTCTAGTTGCTTGCCTTGGCATTGGCATTGGAAAGACTTGTTGAATCTTGAACCAACCTCCAAAGCCAGTATTCCCTCCCCAATCTTCAAGCCCAAAGCCAGTACCTTCAACAATCCGAACCCCCAACCTGACTTGAACTCCAACCCCTTTAGCCGAAACGGCTCGCCCCTTCACGAACAGCCCTCTCCACTCCCCAAGTCTCCCAAATTCCAACCTCAACCCCAACATTAGCACAAAGAAATGCGCATTTAACCCACCGCCGCCATCACCAACCCCCCCACCAGAGCCCAAGATTTCCATGCTTCCCCGGACCCAACCACTCGGGGAGCGGAGACACTCCATGCGGCACACCCAGATCGACCAGTCTCCAGCCAGAATTGCCACCCGAACCGGACCCAGCAGCGGCAGGAATGGGAACCAAAGGCCGGCTGGGGCCGGCTAAAGTGCCAGCCACCTGCACCAGCGTCTTTTCTTACCAGCCTTTGGAGAATTTGGAGACGTCCTACGCCCTACATACGAATGCGACTTCATCATGAGGGGAAGGACTGCCAGGTTGTGCAGTTGGGGTGTACAAAACGGGACTTATGGTGTGTGGCATTGTGTCTGTGTACAGCAGAACTGAATCTGGGCCGTAGCACGGACAAGCTACAGCAATTTACCCATGACGCGACGCCCCTCCGTCCCATTCCAGCAAGGGCACTGCTCGGTTGAGGTTATTCCCGCCGGAGAGGAAAGGCTTGTTCGGTTGGATAGACGGCATGGTCCGGGGCCCCAATTGGCGATTGACATTTGCTGCTCCCATTTGGGGTTGACCGTTGGGGTAAGGACGGTGGTGACCGGCTGTTATACCACGGGTGTACATAAGAAGGAGGAGGTACGAACGACGGCTCGGGAGAATGGGCTCTTCCCCTGACCGCTCCTCGTCCGTCCTCCTCCATCCCCTTCCACCGTCAGCCGTGAACAAAATGACGACGACGACGACGACGACGACGGCCATGGTCCGCCGGCTGCAACAAGCCGGCGTCGTCGCCGCCGCACTGGCCGTGTCCGGCGCGCAGGGTCTCTGGCTCGGAGGCGGCCTCACCATCCTCACCAAGAACCTCCTCGACGGTACCTCCCCTCCCCCCCCCCCGGCAAGAAAGAACCCAACTAACCCCCCCTAGCCGCCGAAAACACCAACGGCACCGCCGCCCTCCTCATCTCCCAGCCCTCCCCCCACTCCGCCGCCTCCACCGCCTGCTCCCTCCTCTCCGAAACCCTCTGGACCCCCGGCACCTCCCCCATCACCTTCACCACCGCCCTCGCCGAGGCCCTCGCCTACCAATCCTACCTCGCCATCTTCCCCCCCACCCAGCTCTACTGGATCGCCTCCCCCTCCCCCTCCACCTGCCTCGCCATCACCTCCTCCGGCACCACCACCCCCATCCCCTGCGACACCATCCTCCCCGCGCTATGCACGCAATCCGCGCCCGCCTCCACCAACAAGCTCTCCAACACCACCTCCACCTGGCAGGTCACACACGTCGTCGGTAACGCGACACTGCGCGGCTACCGCGACTACCACACCTTCAAGTTCCGCGGTCTACGCTTCGCCGACCCCCCGGCGCGGTTCGGATACTCCGCCGCATCAACGTCTTTCGATCGCGATGGTGATGAAGTCGACGCCACCCTCGCCGGCGCCGACTGCTCCCAGCCCGTCTCCGACGTCCCCCACGGCACCTCGGAGGACTGCCTCTTCGCCAACGTATGGACGCCCTACCTCCCCCGAACAGCCGACACCCGCGCCGGAGGCAAGGCGCACCTCAAGCCGGTGATGGTGTACCTCTACGGCGGCGGGTTCCGAACAGGGTCGGGCAAGAGCACGGTGACGGACGGGACGAACCTGGCGTCGCGCGGGGACGTGGTGGTGGTGACGGTGAACTACCGGGTGGGCACGCTGGGGTTTTTGAATCTGAATGACGGGGTGCACAAGGGGAACTATGCGGTTTCGGACTGGGTGAGCGCGTTGCGGTGGGTGGAGAGGTATATCGAGTATTTTGGCGGGGATCCGGGAAGGGTGACGCTGTTTGGGGAGTCGGCGGGGGCGATGGGGACGCATGCCATGATGGGGGTGGAGCAGGCGAGGGGGTTGTTTCATAGGGTTATCAAGATGTCGAGTCCGGATGGGTGGGCGGGGGATGGAAGGATCTTGAGGTACATGAGGTACGAGGAGCTTGGGGACAACTATAATGGGGTGACCAAGGCGGTGTTGCGCGATGCGGGCTGCGCGAACGCGGCGGATGTGGTGGGCTGTCTGGGGAAGTTGTCGGGGTACGAGCTTGTGAATCTCCAGACTAACGCCAAGTGAGTTTCCCTTACCCCCTTTTTTGTGGAGGAGGAGGATGCTAACAGCACCAGCGGCTTCGTCAAGGACGGAACGTACCTCAAGAACCGCGAGCTCGTCGTCAACCAGACCGAAGCCAGCCTCGTCACCAACGTTCCCGTCATGATCGGCATCAACCGCGACGAGGCCGGCGTCGACATCGACGCCGACAAGTACCCCTCCGACAACATCACCCTGGCCGAGTACTTTGACAAGGTCTACACCAAGCAGCGCGGCATGCCCTCCGACACGACCAAGCTCCTCGGCCTCGACAAGCCCGCCAACGTCTCCACCTACGTCGGCCTCCCCCTCCCCGCCAACATGACCACGATCAACGCGCTCCTCACCCCGGAGCGCATCATCAAAACCGCCGTCCGCATCGCCACCGCCGCCGCCTTCAACTGCTACGCCATGGCCCAAGCCTACAGCGGCGCCAAGCACAAGTCCTTCGCCGCCTCGTACGTCTACACCTTCAACCGCACCTACGGCACCAACGGGTACACGCGCCCGTGGTGCAGCGCACCGAAAACCGCGGCGCGCCCCAACGGCGACCCCGACGGC
Organism: Podospora tetraspora; assembly: GCA_027943155.1. Classification (NCBI taxonomy): domain Eukaryota; kingdom Fungi; phylum Ascomycota; class Sordariomycetes; order Sordariales; family Podosporaceae; genus Podospora; species Podospora tetraspora. The sequence goes on from JAQKAE010000005.1 coordinate 3,203,594, forward strand.
GACTACATGAAGTGCCACGCGTCCGAGATGCCGCTGGTCTTTGGGACGGCGCTGCGCAGCGGGTACCCGGACCGCGACGGGCGCGACGTGCCGTTTATGCAGCTGCTGGTGGACTACTGGGCGGCGTATGCGCGGACGGGGGATCCGAATCCGGATGTCGAGTACTTGAAGGTGAGGGGACATGGGCATACGTTGAGCCAGGTGGAGAGGACGGGAAGGTGGGAGGCGGTGGATGCCGAGAGGCCGACGCAGAGGTGGTTGCAGTGGGATGGAGGGCAGAGGGAGTTTATCGAGGGGCCGGTTTGTGATATGTTGGGCGCGCCGTTGGATGTTTTTGAGAGGTGAGGGGGTAGGAGATGTAGTGAGGACAGGGACAAAAGAGCGGATCAAGTCTGGTCCCCGTTTGACTACTTGTTGAGCCCCGCGCTGCCATGGCTACTAGAATGACAACTTGCGGCAGTGTGTAGTTGAAGTAACTGTCGTATCTCCAGGGGGGCCAACCGTCATCGTCCCAAGCGTGGGAGAAGAGGCGCATGCCAGACGATCGCCGCACCTCGATGGCCATGTACGGATACTCCCCTGACCCATCTCCTACATGGGATTAAACATTCAGCAAGAACCAGAAACAGGGGGAAGAGGCCTGATCAGCGATAAGAAGCTCGCTGCCGCACAGGGCAGTAAGCTCAAACGGAATCTGCCTTGGGTTGAAGCTCTGGGTGCGGGAAGGATTGACGTCGGCCGCGCGGGCGTCCAATGGCAGCGGGAGCGCTGTCGACGAGCCTTATGCGTAATGAAAGTGGGGGGGCTTGGGGGGATCGAACGGGGGTGGGGAGTGAATGGGGTGAAACTCCTTGGCTGCACTGGTGTTGAGTGGGATGACGGATGGGATTGCGGGATTGATGGTTGATGGGAGCCTAAGGGGGGGGAAGTTGGGGGGGTTGAGCTGGGGGCGGTTGGGTTGTGGAAGTAGGTATTTGCAAGGCAATGTTGACGGCCAGCTTGGAACCTTCAACCCAATCACTTACTCAAATCAGAGTATTTGAGAATCGGCTTCCAAGCCGCCGCAAATCTGGCAGACCCCGAGCCTGCATGGTACCTGTCATTTCAAGCCCCGAGCGACGCCATCCCGTCAACGGCCTCTGGTGTGTGTGACAGGAATGCAGCTGCCTGGCTCAATGCCGATGCCTGGGCCCAAGCGGTTTCGGGACCATGCGCGCTTGTTCACCGCCAGCACCTACGATGTGAGGAGAATAAACTCCTGGTCTGGCGGTTTGATCGCCAGACTGGATACCGGGCATCGCAGGCCCTGCACGGCCATGGAGTGCCGAGATCTGCCTCGTCCCGCGGTACTGGGGATCCCCCCTTTCCTGATATCAGCTGGAGCTCCCGCATCGTCGTCGTCGTCCCATGCATCCGTCCTCGTCGCATCGAAACCCAACCCAGCCTACCCACAGCCCCCAAAGGCTGGCTACCGCTCGACACCGATAGCATGTTGACACCCCAACGATAATCATGGCGGCATCAGCACTCCACGGCGGCACCGCGCCCCTAGCCGCGCTCACGACCGTCTTCCGCCCACCATGTCCAACCAGCTGGGTCATGGCGGGGACCCAGGTGTTTTCCCAGCTCCCGCCCTTTCCCAGTCCAGGGCCCGTGGGATGCGATCCCCCGCTCTGGCAACAGAACCTCGCCGGTGGCGGCTTCCAGTATTACTCGCCAGCCATATGCCCGAGCGGCTTCGCCGTCGGTCCGAGCTGCGGCGTCACGAAAACGAGGACGCAGGAGGGGTTTCCGGCGGTGAGGCCGGGGGAGAATGTCGCGTATTGCGTGCCGGCGGGGATGTCGTGCACGACTGACACGACTGACTTTCGCGGGGGGGTGTGGGGGATGGCGAGGGCTGGGGGGGCGGTGACGGTTGGGCCGGCGATGCAGATTCGGTGGATGGACGCCGATTTGGCGGCGCTGGAAACGCACCCGTTGACGCCGGGGTTGGTGCTCCGGGCTGCTGCGACTTTGAGGGGGCCGAGGGTGACGCTCAAGGCGACGGCCACTCTGGACGAGTCGCTCCCGTTGGATCCTATGGCGACCGACGTGTTTCCCATGCCGAGGAGTACTTCGACGACTTCGATCTCCCCGCCGCCGACGAGCTCAGCGAGCAGCAGCAGTCCCGCGGCAACAAGTTCCAGCAACGCGCAGGGCATCAGCGACGGTCAGGGCCCAGGGAAGCACAGCATCGCCGCCTTTCTTGCTGTCATCGTCGCCGTGCTCGTGGGGATCATGCTCGGAGTGCTCAGTCTCATCACCATCCGACGGCACAAGGCGGGAAAGTTGACCGGCGTCTCGGCATCTGTCGTGGGATGGATCTTGCGAGAAAAGAAAGACGGCAACGACAGCGAAAAGGGAAGCCTCAACGACCAAGCCAGCCTCTCGGGCGCCGAGATTGGCTACCCGCAGATTCCTCCCCGCGCCGAACTCGACAACAGGACCGTGTTCGGCAGCGACGTCAACCCAGCGGAGCTCGAAGGGTGGGGCGTCGCCGAGAGACCGAAGAGGCGGTCGGGGGTACCGCGGAGACCGCGCCGGCCCAAGTCGCTTTCGGTCGGACAGCTGCCGTGGATGATGGTCCATCGGATGCCGACGCTGAGGGAGTCGCTGAGAGAGGGGAGCCAGGAGAATATTGAGCCGTCGGACACGCCAAAGGTCACTCCGCTGAGTCCCCGGCCGTTGGGTGCGAGGTCCTCGACGTGGCCGAGGCGCGGCATTGAGTCGCCGTCGAATCTGCCGCTGCCGAGTCCGACGCCGGTTTCGCCCATGCCGTTCAGCCCGTCGTCAATTGGGGACCGAGGCATTGAGGAACGGCTGTCATCGTACTGGGAGAGTCCGGGAGAGCCAGCGATACGAGCGGGCAGAGTGCCATGATCCCGGCATCGGACGACGGGATCAATTGAAGACGGCTTGGAAGCTTTGTTGTGCATCGCGCAAGGCAATGACTGACAGTGGGCTGATAGCGCTACGATAAAGCTTCCAGGCCTATCAGCGGGACGACAGGCCCACCCTGGGGACCACAGCAGTGCTTCCCCGCCTCCCCGCGTCCATCACAACGTGCCACCTGGCCAGTCAGCTCTCACCACTGGGAGACGGTGGCGACCGGTGCTGCACAGTGAGGTCGAGATCGCCGGGATGGAACTGGAGAGGGAGGGTTGCAATCACGAGACGGCCGGGACCTCCTGGGAGCACATAAGGAATCGTGCTCCCCTCCTCGGACCTGGTCTCGTCAAGTTGTCCATCATCTGATACAAACATAACATCATCCACCATCCACTGCTCCGTCAAATCGAGAGCATCACCACCAACATCAGCATCAACACCACCACCCCAACCACACCACACCCAAACAAACCACCACCAACCACCATGTCAACCGAACAACAACCCACCAACCCCCTCCAAACCAACCTCGCGACCGCCACCCTCTCCCGCGTCCTCACCGAGCCCACCTCCCCGACCAGCCCGCACAGCGCCGCCGACGCTGCCCGCGCCATGTCGACCACGGGCGCCTGGCAGCCGCGCCTGGACCGCCGCCAGAGCTGGGACGCCCAGGAGTACAAGCACGAGCTGCAGAAGCCGATGCAGAGCACCGCGGCGGGAGCGGGGGCTGCGCGAGAGGGGGGCCAGCATGGATTTACGGAGAGGGGTTGAATCTCCCTGTCGTTGTCGGCCGGGTGAAAACAACAAAACAACCCGCTCACTCAAGGGGGGGTTGAGTTTGGTGATGTCGTTTCTTGTGCCCTTCCCCCGTTTCCCCGCGCTGGGAGAGATGGAAGAGTTTATGTAATTATGTTGCTTTTGGCGTTTGGGATTATTAGGTGGGGGGACAACGGCTGGGGGGCAGCTTGATGAGATCATGGCGCTTTTTGGGAGTCGTTCATTTTTAGGGGTGAAGGATGACATTGGGAAGCGGGTTCGACTTATTACAACAGCGAGACGCAACGCCCACCAACACGGACGGCCAGGCGACGGAAACCCTGCACGGCAACGAGATTGTACTCGTGGTGGGAACCTAGTCAACGGGGGAAAGACAGTCTTCCACTGTATGATGACGCACGCAGACAGCAGCATAGGTATGCACGAAGACTGCATGCACACCTAGGTAGTGCTTCAAATATACTACATGCCTTACTCCTATCCCGAACAAAAAGAATTCCCAGTCTCAAATCCCACATCCCCTTCCATCAACCAGAGACTTGTCCTGTCCTGTTGCCCTGCGGTAGTCAAGCTACATGATGCTGATGATGATGACAATGATGACCCCTGAAACCATGCGCCTATATGCCAAACACAAAGAAACTCTCCATGCATACTTTACTCACAGCCCACCCTTCCCCAAGAAATCTCCCACGACTCCAATCGAATACGCCACCCCGGCCATCCACGCGGCCCCCAGCACCAACCTCCTCCCAACTCCCTTCTTCCCCTCCTTCTCCTCCCCCTTCAACACCCCCTCCATCCCACCCAACTTCACCCCTCCACTGAAAACATCCTCCACCCTCCTCACCTCTCGCCTCCCCTGCCCCTGCCCCTGCCCCTGCCCCTGCCCCTGCCCCTGCGGCAGCTCATAATTCACAAACCCCGTCGGACTCGCGAACCGCTCCGCCGCCGTGGCGTAGTACTCCCTCTTCTGCACCTGCTTGCCCATCATGTCGATTGGGTTCACCGGCAGTCCCCCACCCCCAGACCCCGTCTCCGGCTCCCTCACCTTCCGAAAGACAAGGACATCCCCCGCGCCCGACACGAGCTCGAACCCCTGCGCTTGGAGCCCAGCGAAATGCGGGACGAATTTCGCGGGGTGCGAGAGGAGGGGGAGGATTTCGGCTGGGGAGAGAGGGGGGGTGGAAGGGGGGGTGGAGGAGGCTGTGGTGGTTGTGGTGAGGAGGGAGGTGGCAGGGTCGTGGGTGAGGAGTTTGTAGATTGTTGGGTGGGCGGTTGAGGTGGGAGGGACGGTGTGGTTTGGGGATTTGGTGTAGCGGTCCAGGGCGGGTTGGAGGTCGGGCGTGGGTTGGGATGGGGAGGGGGGTGGGGGCGTGGTGGTGGTGTATGTCGACTGTTCGATGTCTGTTGGCAGGAGGGTTGAGTCCTTGGTCGTCCACGATCGGGCAAATTCTTCGGAAAAGTCACGGACGTAGTTTCCGGTGAGGACTTTCTTTTCGGTCGAGCCCGCAGGTTTGTCCTTCGGGGATGCATCGGCCGCGTTCGCTTCTTCTTCTGCAGACCGAGCCATGAGCGACTCCAGCATCTGGCGGTAATACGTCCTCTCCTCTGGGGTGGCGCCCGAGGCTTCAAACCCCTTCAAGTCGTACTCAAAAGACTCCCCCTCGAGGACCTGGCCCGGGGTAGGCTTCGCAGCCTCGGCAGCATACTTGCCATCGGGCTCGTGGCTGCGAAACGCTCCGTAGGACGACAGATCGGATGTCTCGACGCCAGACTCTTCGCCGGCGGCGGCTGCGTACTTGCCGTCGGGCTCGTGGCTGAACAGACCGTGGTTGTACCATTCGAGATCCGGGTACTCCTTCTTCGAGTCAGGGTTGGCTCTGTTTTGAGTGGCGGCGGCGTACATGCCATCCGGCTCGTGGGCGCGGAAAGCTTGGTACTTGGCGAGTTCGCTGGGGTCGATGGAGGATTCCGAGTCTTGCTTGTACTTGCCATCGGGCTCGTGGGACCGGAAGGCTTGATATTTCTTGAGCTCGCTTGAGTCGACGGCAGACTTGGGTGTTTTGTTGTATTTGCCATCGGGCTCGTGGGATCGGAACGGCTTGTAGTTGCCGAGTTCATTCGCGTCGGTGGTTGACTCGGGGGTTTTCTTGTATTTGCCGTCTGGCTCGTGGGACCGGAAAGGCTGATACTTCTTGAGCTCGCTGATGTCCGGCGTTGGCTCCGAGTCCTCCTTGTACTTGCCATCTGGCTCGTGGGATCGGACGGGCTTGTATTCCTTCAGCTCGCTCGGGTCCACGGAAGACTCGGATGTCTCCTTGTACTTTCCGTCCGGCTCGTGAGACCGAACGGCCCCGTATCTGCCTGTGTCTTCGTACTGCCGAGTGCGACTGCGGTCCCAGGCCTCTGGGGCAATCTTGCCGTCCGGCTCGGCAAACTCGACAGGACCGTACTTGTCGAGATCATCGTACTTGCGAGATCCATGACTGAGGATCGGGTGGTCGAGTGGGTGTTCTTCTCCATTCGTTTGTGGGGAGGCTGCCGAGGCGGCGAGGCCCTCGGCGGGATGCCAGGAAACATCCTTCTCCTTGACGCCAAGAATATCTTGCGCGCTGGGGAAGCCGGCGAGGTCGGCGAGGTACTGCTCACTCTCCAAGATTGGCGGCGCATTGAAAGGATTTCCAGTGCGGGCGTCGTCGATGTGGGGTGGGCGGAGGGACTCGAAATCGGGCTTGTTGGACTTGGCGAATCCAGCAACATTGGACGGGGAACTGGCGCCCATTCGGCTCGGGCGTGCCCCCCAGACCTTTCGGTTGGTGATGGGGTCAATGGTGAATGCACCTCCAGAGTCGGGTCCGGGGGTTTCTCGCTTGTTTCCACGGGCTTGATGGGCCGTCCCGAAGATGAGGCTTTCCATGGGCGCCCTTTCGACATCCTCGATATTCTGCCCGGGGCGGACACCCTCGGGATTCCCTGGTGTTACCGTGGAACCCCCGGGGCCTTGTGCCTTGTGACTGTGTTCCCTTGCCCGTCCATGGATGCGCCACAGGCCGAAGCGTCTCGCGGTAGAGTCGGCATCGTCGATCAGGACGGTCCTCCCCGGAGTCGTGTCACGGACGGTCGACGAAGTGTACTTGTACCGGAACTTGCGGCATCGACGGTACATGTCGTCGGGGCGTGGCTCCGAGTTGCCATAGGCGGCGCGGTGCCAGCCGAACCGAAAGCCGCGTGTTTGCTGCAGCTGGTGGGAGAGGAGAGCGGCGCTCTGCAACCGGCCGGCGGCGGCGTCGAGGGAGCCCGATGGGATGCCCCGGGGGCGGTGGGCTGCCCGGACGGAAGAGACGAGCATTTTGGTGTCGATGTCGTCAAGAGGGGAATGCGTGGCGCGCTTGACCGCTGTAGCGGTTTGTCAGCTTGTTTTGGAACTTGTTTTAAATCAGGGAAAAAGGGCGAAAGGCGTCAGCAGAGAAATGGCAGCAGAAATGGCGGATTTCTCGGACATGGAATATTTGCAGAGGTAAAACAAACACTGTATGGTCAAGACGATGGGGGCTCGGGAGTTGTGGATGCACCGCACGGTCCCGGGTGTTATGGGACGAAGTCGGTCGGGAGGGTTCGGAATCTGCCTACCTGGCAAAAGACGGTCCGTTGACTGGTGATGACGGCAGCATGGACGGTCCTCGAAGGAATGCAGGTGATTGGGGTCTGTCAGAGGGACGGGCGAGAGATGTTGTGTTGTCTGTTGTAGGTTGTTCACGGTAGGTGTTTGGCGGAACGACCGCTTCCAGGTTGGTCAACATGCGATGGGGTCGGTCATGGAACAAAGAGGGGGCCGTCCGCGGGGAGTCGGGGTCCCCAGGGTCGGCCCTTCGGCAAACACGGCCAACTCCGCACAGGCGCTGCGGAGAAGCGGGCATCCGTGGGGCCGTGGGGTGCCGAGCGCAGCCGGCCGTGACATGGCAGGATCGCCTGAGATGCGGCCTGCGCAGGTCGGCAGCGACTCTTGTGGTCAGGCAAAATCTGGAACCTTTTCCTGCCATTGCAGAAATTGTTCGGACCTCGCGGCGGCTCGTGGAAGTGTTTGACCTCTGCAGAAAGTCGAGATGGTTTTGTCATTGTCAAGTTAAGCCCTGATGGCTCTACCCCACCACTACGTCATCAAAAATGTGAGCGACCCCAACTGCATGAAGGGCTGCCCTCGGTTGTCAGGGGGTTCGACGAGGGTGAAGTTACAGCAAAATCCCAAAATCCCAAAATCCCAAAATCCCACAACAATAGAGTCCATTCCATCGCTGGCACGGCAACTGTCTTTTGTGTCCTCACCCTTGCTCTCCTCCGTCAACCATGCTCCATCTGTGCCACCTCCACGTTTCCAGGTCCGGAAGTGCCTGAGCTCCTTGGTCCACACCAGATCCAGACATCTCCGAGTCAAAAGACCGCGAGACCGGTCTTCAACTAGGCGGGGCCGCTACTCGTTGTGGCCGCCACCGTTGCCGCCGTCACTATCGCCGCTGCTTGCCGTTCCTCGAGGGCCTGAATAGGATTGGGGGCAGACCATCCCGACAGCTTCTTGGACACGTAGAGCTGGGCTAGCCCGCCGCGCCCGTCTTCTCCAAGAAAGATGTTGCGGTAATCTTCGTCCGACATATTCTCAGTATCCTGCCCCTCTGGCCTTCTGAGCCACTTGTTTCCTGCCTCCTTGTCCCTGAGAATGTCCAAGAGCTCCTGACATGTCCCGCTGAGCAAGTACAGATCCGCCATCGACAGCGAGACACGCTCGTGGGTCAGGTGGTTGAGAAAGACCTTGAGATCGTCGAGGTGAAAGTTGACACGACACAACCAAAGCGATCTCAGCAGCTTCCGATCGGTGGCACCCATTACTTTTCCCATATCGATGCTTGGGCTTGGCTCGTTCTCCATTTGGCGCCTCAAATCGATGTGTATGTGTTCAAGGCTGGGCGTGTCGATGCAAGCCCGGAGAAATTTCTCGGCGCCGTCCACACTCTTGGCCGCCATTGCAGCCTTGGTCTCCCACTTGAATCCCTTAAGCTTTTGCAAGCCGGACGCCAGCTCCCGATGCGCGTCGGTTGTCGGCGTCATACTCCAAACGAGCCCCGGGGAACGCAGGCTGATTGCCAAGGTTTCGAGCCAGGTGCCACCGCCACCGATTCCATTCAGCATATCGACGACGCACTGGTAGTTCGGCGGCAGGATGCCACCTAGGTTGCGGGAAATGTCCCCCATCGGCTGTCGCATGTATTCTTCCATGGCGCTCCAGGGTTCAACGCCCGGCCCCCAGAGTGCCACCTCTGGCGGCTCCGTATCCACGATTTCCAGATGCCTGGCTCTCGGCATCCTTGCCATCGCCGAACCAGCGGCTTGTGCAAATCTCCCCTCGTGCAGCAACCACCGCTGCTCCTCGACAAGTTGGAGATGTTCGCTATGCACCTGTGATAGCCACTCCGTGGTATCATAGTCGTCGCCGAAAAGATTTCTGAAGTAACGTGTTGCTGTTTTGTCTCGAATGAGTGTAGTACCAAATTCCTCAGCATTCTCGATGGCGGCCTCCTTGTGCACCCCCACGTCGTCTGGGTCCGGCTGGGATTCTTTCCAGGTTTCGATTTGTTCGCCGCGGCTCTGAGTATAATAGGAGACGAAATTGCCGATGTTGGCAAACGAAGGGTTGTAGAAACGGAGGACCAGTCTGACGTGGTAAACACCAGCGGCGATGGTTGGATGGCGCGAGACCTCGTCCAGCCGCGCGAGCGATGCTTTCGTGGGCTCGACACAGATGCGGCGGACGAGGAATCCAGAGGCCGCATAGCAGAATCGTCGACAAACCTGCCGGGCGCTGGCAATGTCCTCTCCATCGCCCCAATCATGGTCGAGAGTGCTCGGCAGGTCCGAGTCCTCCACACACCGGAAGATGGCCACGAGTATCTCTTCGGGCAAATCCAAGACGTTCAGGTGTCGGACCTGGTGCCGGGTCATGTCGGCGACGCGGCGTCGAACCGAGGCCTGAGGAGCCTCCAGCTCGACCTTGTCGGCCTCTGCCCGCCGTATCCGCTCGGCAAGAAGGCCGGCCGAGTCGTCGCTGGCTTCCGCCCACCACTCCGAGTCGAGTACTTCCCTCATCACTGTGGCCCACCTTGGCGGGTTGCCGAAAAGCACACAGAGGCATTCGTCGCGCTCCCGAACCCGCTCAACGTCATCGCCCGACGGGTAAGCAAAACACTGCAGCTTCACCAGCTTCAGCCGGTAGAGCTTGATGGTCGCCTCCTCCAGCTTCTTGTTTGCAGTCTCGAGATCGCGGTAGGCAATGCTGAGGGGGTTGTCGGCAGCACTGGTAGCCGGTGCGTTGGAGGAGGCCATGGTGGTAGAGAGGCACAGAGGGAGGTGGGGTTTCCGAAGTTGCTGCGATGTTTGAATGGCGATGTTCTCTAAAGAGTCGTGCCAAAAGAATTGCCGACATCAGCAGACGGCGGGGGAAGAGGGAAGTCCATTCGCGGTTCGAATATATGGGGGACGCGAAGAGGCGGGAAGCTACTATGTAGGCAAAAGGCAGGCACCAACGGGCTCGGCAGCCACGCAGTCTAGGTAGGCAGGAGAGGCAGGAGCCCGGCAGGGTATCCGACCGAAAAACCGGACACTCGACCATACACTCCAGCCCTGGTTTGTTTGTTGGCGCGAGACCGTTGAGATATGGCCAAGGCCATCCAATGGTTAATGGAGGTCCTGAAATCCGCACTCGAGGCTGTGGAAACGGTGGAAACGGACCTGAAGGCCTTGAAATCAGAGCTCGAGGCCTCTTCTGGAAGAGAATCGGGCCTCGTTTACTTGACGAGAGGTCTCGTGCTAACAAACAAATCAGTATTGGATTATACAGTACAGGGGGCGAGTGTTCGCTTTTTCCGTCGGACGACCTGCCCGGGAGCCCGGGCCCGGAACTGGGCCCGCTGTGCCCCACCTACCCCGGAGCCCCGGGGCCCGAAGCCTCAAGCCCCGGAGCGAGCACAGTGTACATGATACCTCTATAGTACACCACACTGTACAGCCCAAAGCAGCAGGCCGAACCCCGCATCACGTGCAGCTGTTTTTCTCGGTGTCAGTGGACGGTGGCAGCATGGCACAGCTGTGGACCCCACCATGTCATTCGGGCAAACCGCCAAAACTTTGGAAGCTCTTGTGAGGGTGGAGAGACAAATGGCACAGCATTCATTCCACTTCCAGTATTCAGTACTCTCACAATGAGTCACGCCGACGTCGAGCTCTGACAACCCCAAGCTGCTTCAAACCACCATCTCCAATCCCTCGACGCCCCCCCCCGCTTCCATCTCCGGCGTCACGCTCAGCCAGCGAGCTCCGACCTTCTTCGACGGCGCTCGCCAACCGATTTTCTAGCCTTTCGAAATCCAGCAGTGCCGAGCTTCCTTGAACGTGCAAGATGAGCTGGCCGACCAAGTCAACCCCCTCGGCCTTCGGGTCCAAGCCAGGGGCCGCCTTTGGCACCTCCAAGGGCCTCGGCAGCTTCTCGAGGATCACACTCTCGTACATTGCGCCCCCCCCGGATCTCTCGGGCATCCCGCAAGACGTCATTGTGCCCTTCAAGAACCTCCTAAAGAAGGACAGCATCACCAAGGCCAAGGCGCTGGAGGAGATCGTGGCCTATGTCCAGAACCAAAAGGACGACCTCGCGGAACCCATCCTCGAGGCCTGGGTAGGTCGAGAGCTCCCTCCACCTTGCCATCGCCGCTGACCACAACTCCCAGACCCAATTGTACCCACGAAACTCGATCGATAACTCCCGTCGCGTTCGCGAACTGTCCCACACCCTCCTGTTCGAGCTCATGAGGACCACCCGGAAGCGCATGGAGAAACGGATACCGACCATGGTCGGGCCCTGGCTGGCCGGCACCTTTGACAAAGACAGAGCTGTCTCTCGGGCCGCTGGCGATGGGATCTCGGCACTGCTGGACACGCAGGAGAAGAAGGACAAATTCTGGGTCAGGTGCCATGCCCAAATCATGGAGTACGCCACCGAGGCAGTGAAGGAAACCGCAGACACCCTCTCCGACGAGAGGATAAACACAAAGGAGGATTCGATGGCGAAATACTACCGCGTCGTCGCTGGAAGCCTCTCGCTCGTCGTCAAGCTGGTAACCACGGCCGACATGGCCATACTCGAAGAGGGTCTGGCTCGTTTCTTGGGGGTCGAAACCGTATGGTCCATGGCAACCGCGTCCGAAACCTTTGTTCGCAAGGCCTTCTTCCAGCTTGTTCAAATTGTCCTCGACAAACGGCCTGACCTCTTGCGGCCGCGTCTCCCCCAGGTCGGCAAGATCCTAGTTTCCGACAGTCTCAAGACACCCCAAGTCGGATCAGCCACAGACCTGGTCAAGGTTCTTACCTCCCTCACAACCACCTTTCCCGAGGTCTGGGGCACCAAAACCGACCCGCTCCAACGATTGCGCCCCTTTGTGGAGAAAGGCTCTCAGGGTGGCTCTGCCGAGTACTGGCAACATCTGGATGAACTTCTGTCCGCGCTTCCAAAAAAGGCGACCTCGGCGGAAGTCGCAAAACCCTTCCTTAAAGTCATGCGGAGTGGTATTACAAACCGTCAAGAGCCGCGGACACACGCCCAGAAAGCCTGGGGCGCCTACATACACACGGTGGGACGGTTCCTCAACCCCCCAATATCGGGCGCTGGATTTGTCCAAGAAAACCTCTACCCTCTCGCGCGACAGTACCTGTACCCAGCCCCGGATCAATCTGACTGGTCTTGCCCGGCTTTTGTGGCACTGGCGCCCAGGATGTGGGCCGTTGCGGCTCTCCATCCCGATGCCACCGTGTCTCAGTCGGTCAGAGAAGAATGGCAGAGGCTTGGTGATTCCTTCATCTCACGTATCACAAATTCCCTCCCAGAAGTATCCAAGGACTACCAGACCTCGCAAAAAGCTGTGGCTGCGGAAGGCGAGCGTTGGTTCACTCTGGTTGTGTCCCTTCTCCGAGAGTGTGAGGCGAAGAAAGGAGAAAGTGAAGGCATCTCGATGCTTCAGGATGTCATGCTGAGCACCTCGGTACAAGTTCTGCGTGCTGCTTCTGGCCTCCTTTCACGCAGGAACTACAAGCCATTTGGGGCTGCTTCGGTCATCCTGTCGGCATTCAAGCGGTGCCCCAGCCTCTGCGTCGCTGACGACGTGCTCGACCTTGTTTTTCCCGTTGCAGACGGCGAGCAGCTCAAGTTGATGGTCGGCTCTGCATCCCTTCCGCTTCTCATCGTGTCCTTGGACGCTCTGTCCGGCATCGACGCTGGTCGTGCAACGTCGATCTGGGGCGCCCTCGTCGGCACTGCACTGCAAGTCGATGCCACAGCTTCCGCGCCAACAGTCAATCTGCTCATCTCAACCAACACATTTGCGCTGCTTGCGCAAAAGCACCCACGACTTCAAGATTTCCTGGTGTCAAGATGGCTCAAGTGTGCCGCTGGCGAGGAGTCCTCCTGGGACCTCTGCGAAAACACGCTGGTCCACCGCGCAATTACGGAAGAGTCCGTGTCTTCCGTTATGGCCGGTATCGTGCAGCAGATCAACTCTTGCGCGGACCCTGGCCCTAGCCTCCGGGCACTGGAGCTTATCGAGCAACATCAGCCCGGCATGCTCTCCCAGGGACAGGATGGGCATATTGAACTTGTCACAAAACTGCTCGCGCTGACGGAGATCAAAGACAAGGGCATCGCCGAGAGGGCGACGAGGTTGCAGGGCCTTCTCGATGATAAGTCCGGCGGGGATCGGCCACTGCTTTCCATCATTCGGAGGAACCTGGAAGATGCAGGCGCCTCGACACTCAGGTAAATCCACATTTCCGAGATAGTCCCCAAAGAACCGATGCTAACATGCTACAGCGTCGATATCCTTCTCCAACGGGCAGTCTCGACCATCAACTCGGGAGCCGTCTCTCTTGAAGACGTTCTCCCTGCGGCCGATGTCTGGTGGGCAGAGCTTAACCCCTTCCTGGCAGCCGTTCCAAGCCCGGCCTTGGCCCTCACGAGCAGCCTAGGAGGCGCGTATTTTCTTGTCAAAAAGGGACAAGATATGTCTCCTTCACAGTCAAAAAGAGACGCGGCCGGTCGGTCAATCCCCGGTCGCATGGCTGTGTATACAGCGAAGCTGCTCTCCTCTGGTGTAGCAACCACGTCACTCTCGGAGGACCTCCACCTTGAGCTTCTGTTCTTGCTGTGTCTGACGGCTGAACTTGCCGCCGACCAGCTCACCCTGCCTGAAGACAACGGACTCTGGGAAGCCAGTTCAGTTCGGCAAGAGTTGGCAGATGAGCTGGAGGAGCTCGTCACGACGAGCCGCCGAATAATCAACAGCGTTGCTGGCAGCGCCACCACATGGCGACATGGCGATCTGTCAGGCACGACGATGGCCGAACGCCTGACCACTCTTGCCCTCCATCATTCCCGGGATCTCACCCCTTCCTCACTGTATAGTGCCAAGGTTCTCACCGGTCTTCTCCAGTCTCTGCTGGAAACACATGGGTTACCAGCCCGACTCGAAGAGTGGCTTCACAAACAGGGTTTTATGAAGGCCACGCCGGAAACTCTTTTCGCTGCCACAGCCTGTCTCGTTGGTCTCAAGGAGGCGCTTACTTCTTCCGACACTGTCAAGACACTCTCCAACCGGCTGGCTAGTGACCTGATCGGGGCATTTCCTAGCTTCGACAAGACACTGCATTCTGTTGTCCTGCTGAACGCCTGCTTCGCCATTTACGAACCTGGCATGGCGCCAGTGGACAACCGCAAGCAGACGCTGGCTCTCAAGCAAATGACATCTTGGACTGACACCCCGGACGAAATGAGCCCCGGGCTCGCGGCCGAGACTTGCACAGGCATTATGCGAATTCTCCCCAGCGTCAAGGGCATCTACGGCCCGTACTGGGGCCAGACGTTTGATTTTTGCATCCATCTCTGGACAGAGCGAGTCGCTCTGGACGCACAAAACACTTGGCTTCCCTACATCCACTCGTCCCTCAAGCTTCTCAGTGCTTTCAGCCAGTTTAAGGACGGCAAAGGGGACCCTAGTGAGGACCTGATCGAGGCCTATCTTGAGCGGGAGGCCGGCATGTGCGAGGCGCTCATGGCGCTCTTCAAGCGTCCCGTGGAAATTACGCAACCCAGTCAAATCGTCACGGCTTACCTCTGCCAGATGATCGAAGAAATGTTTCCGGAGCACCTTGGAAGTCTTTCCGACTTGTTCAGACTCGTGGCCTCCAACTCAAGGGACATTCAGACGACTGCCTTCGGCCATCTTCACCGAGCGCTTCCAGAGCTGCAAGAGAAGCTCTCGGTGGACATGCTCCTAGAGAATCCAGGTAGGATCTCCACACACACTCTGTGAGTTTTACAATGCTGACATTCCCACAGACGCAACGCTGCAGGACGAGCTCACGTCTCTTCTGAAAGATGCTCCCACCCTGGAGCAGTATCCAGAGGAGGTGCTCAACCAGTTCCCACTTCGCATCCGCTCCTATCTGCTGGCATGGCACCTCGTATTTGACTCGTACAGCAAAGCCTCGTTCAAGCTCCGCAACAACTACTCCGACACTCTCAAGAACCAGAACTGCGTTGAGCCCTTCATGTCCTTCATGTTTGACGTCCTCGGCCACTCGGCCGGCAACCCCCTCATCCTCGAGCGCGACGGATTCACCGAGGACTCGATCCGCTCCTACGACCTCGCAGCCGCCGACGGCATGGACGACGAGCGCAGCATGCACTGGCTGCTCATCACCCTCTTCTTTCAAACCCTCAAGTACATCCCCGGCCTGTTCCGCAACTGGTACCTCGACTGCCGCTCCAAACAGACCAAGAACTCGATCCGCCCCTGGCTGATCAAGTACTTTTCGCCCCTCGTCATCTCGGACGCGCTCGCCGAGGTCGAGGAGTGGGCCCACCAGCAGCAGCAGCCCGCCGATGACGAGAAGGAGCTCCAGGTCAAGGTCAGCCGCGCCGTGCGCGAGGTCTCGGCCGGCTACGAGATCGACGACGAGATGGCGTCGATCCTGATCCGCATCCCCGCCGAGTTTCCCCTCGAGACGGTCGAGGTTGTCGGCGTCAAGCGCGTCGCTGTGCCCGAGCGAAAGTGGATGAGCTGGATTATGTCGACGCAGGGAGTCATCAAGTTTGGCGTACGTTCCCCCTTCCCCCTTTGCAACATAAAAGAGACTAACTTGGTACACAGAGCGGCGCCATTACAGACGGCCTGGCCAGCTTCCGGCGAAACATCGTCGGCTCCCTCAAGGGCCAGGAGGAGTGTGCTATTTGCTACTCGATCGTGTCGTCCGACAAGAAGCTCCCCGACAAGGAGTGCGGGACCTGCCATAACTCGTTTCATAGGATCTGCTTGTTTAAGTGGTTCCAGAACAGCGGGAGAAACTCGTGTCCTCTGTGCCGGAATCCGATTGAGTACTTGGGGTCTGATACGAAGCGGAGGACGGACCAGAGGGGG
Organism: Podospora tetraspora; assembly: GCA_027943155.1. NCBI lineage: Eukaryota > Fungi > Ascomycota > Sordariomycetes > Sordariales > Podosporaceae > Podospora > Podospora tetraspora. The sequence continues at coordinate 3,219,808 of JAQKAE010000005.1, forward strand.
TGAGGGACATCGGGGTCCGGGGGGTTGTTGTGGTTGGTAGATCGAATGATACCAAGTAGAGCGAACAGCGGATTAGCATCTCAGCGATCGTTCACAACAGTATCTTGTGGTGAATGTGTTTCGAGGGTCCTCCCGAGGATGACTTGTTCTCGATCTGAGGCCTCTTGGGAGAATGGTTGTCAGGAAATCGCCCGGGAGGTTCTGAATGTTCTGTGACGACGACGAGGGTGAATCTTGAAGCAATACCTGCGACGGCATTTTCTGGACACGGAGTGATGAATGTAAAGACACATAAGTTACATCATGTTCCATTTGGAGATATACAATTCGGACGGAGATCGGGTGTGCCGTCAACAACCTAACCCTCCCCCAAGCCGGTCAGCGCTGCCCCTGAGCAAGTAAACAACGACGAAGCCAACCCAGCTCGTCGGACCCTCACCACCACGTACAGGTAACAACTTTCACCAAAGCCAATCCAGAACATACGCAGCTGTAAACCTCGATGCATCAGATTCACCACGCTGTCCGTCCCAGGCTACATGTACAATCCCAATCTCCTTCCATCACTACTGCCCCTCAACACAAAGAAAAACAAGAAAACACCAAGCCAAAATCGCCAGCCATGCACGCTATTCCACCGCTTCCAAAACTCTCAAAATTCATCCAAGCTCCGTCGTCCTCCGCCCCAGAACCATTTTATCTACGCCCGCCCACGAAAAGATGCTGCACACGCTTCCACCCCATGACCACCACCTCCAACAGCACACCACCACCACCACACCCGCGGAAGAAAAGCTGCCCGATACGCCTTTCCTCCCTTCCCTCTGCGAGTGAGGAAGAGAGGCAGGCAGGCACACGCCAGGCACTCACTGCCCATATTACATATTACAGTATTAGTACATAATGATTTGGCGGAGAGTCCGCCGCCGTGTCGGGTAGGCGGGTGGACGAGAAAATGTCGACCTCTTTCGTCGAATGTGAATGACAAGTTTGGCGCAGTGCGACGGGTGATACACGGAAATTCGTCGTTCACACAAGAAATGGCGATCCGCAAGGGCGATGTTGCACCGTTCCTCCCGAGTCGTCGTGGCATGCATGCCCTCAACAGGCAGGCCCGGGCTACTGTCGTTTCCTTCGCCGGCGAAAATCGAAAGCGTCATAAGTGTCACAGAAAGGAGGGAGCGCGCCGACATCGAAAGTCGACGCGCCTGCTCTGAAAAGTAGGTGCGTTGGCCAAGTCGTGAGGTAGCAAGTTGAGTTGATAGATAAAAAGGAAACAAGTAGGTATGGTTGGTGTCGTAGGTAGGTTCCGGTAGGTAGGCCGCTGCGTCCAGATATCTCGGAGGGACGACACAAAAAAAAAGAATCCTGCTCTAAAAACGCCCCGGTTTCCGCTTCCGCGCCGCCCCAAATGGTAAACATGATGCTGTCTGTCCGTCCCAATGGCAATCTCTCCCGTTCGCTGATCGAGTCGAATAATCGCACATCTTATCTTCTCTCCTTTTTTTGTGTTCTCGTCTTCCTTCTTCGCTCGCGGCGACCTCCGCTGGTAAAATAAGCCATGTTGGCGCTCGCTCTCCTTCCCAGGGGTGCCACTTCGCTGCCCCGCTCCGAAACTCCCAGCAATACTTCCACCGCTTCACCCAACCACAGAGCCCGCGCACTACCGACGAGGCCGTTTGTCTTGGTGGGTGGTGGTGGACTCGACGCCGCCTTCGCTCCTCCGCTTCCTTCCTCTCTCATCGCCGCGCGAGTCGCGGTCGTCGCTCGGCCTCGGCCTGGAATCCCGCGGAGGTCCGTTGCCGCGCGATGAGCCGCTGCGGCCGCCGCCGCCATACTCGTCTCCTCCGCGCCCTCCCAAGCTGTCACGCCCACCATGGCCTTCACTTCGTCCCGAGGGCACGTCCAACCGCGGAGGGCCAGACGGAGGGGCGTCATTTCGATGTGTCCGGTGGCCAGATTCGCGGGGCGGTCCCATATCTCTGTTGCTGCCGGACAGTGAATCCCTGCCGCCGCCAGACTCCCGTGGGCGGCGAGACCCAGACTCTCGCTCGGCCTCTCGGGGGGGTCCAGGGATGCTTGCAGCAGCATCCGGCCGTCTGTCCCTGTGCTCGCGAGGCTCCTTGCCCTCTCGCTCCCGGTCTGCACTGCGCTCTCGGCTGTTCCGACGAGAAGTTCTATTGCTGCGATCGGACCGATGGTGGTCCCGCCGGCTGCTGCGGTCGTGATCGCCTCTGGAGCTGTGATCGTCGCCGTTGCGACGGCTGTCGCGGCCATCACGGCTGTCGTTGACGACCTGAATCGGCTCAGCGCGGGGGGCGCGGTCGGGCCCAGCATCTTGGCGCAGGCTATCACGGACGGGATCGGGTCGCTCCGTGACGGGGGTTGTCACGGGAGACAAGCCAGCTAGAATCTGGGCATCGCTACCCGCCAGGTTGGGACGCACGCCACGGCTTCTGTACCCACTGGGTCCGCGGCCACTATCCGCAGACGCCTTCTCGAGTGTGCTCTGAATGCCGCGAAGCTGTCGACTTCCACTAGGTCGAATACGGTCCGCGGAGCCGGCGGGTCCGGTGGGGGTGGAAAAGTCCGTATTGACGGGCGGTCCTCGGGGGCCGTTGTTCGAATTGGGTGGACGATCAGGGGTATTGACCGGGGGACGCGACATCGAGCTCGGCCCAGACGGCTGAGGCGGAGGCGGAGGCGGGGCGCCCATCTGAGTCAAGCGATCAGGATGGATGCCGACCGGGGCAGTTGGCACTGGCGCCGGCGCTGGTGCGCTGGGCGCAGCGGGAGCCGGGGCTGGTTGCGTCGGGATCCAGCTCATCCTGTCCGGGTGGACGCCAGGGCCGGTGGGAGGCCCTGAAGTCGTCGGGGAATTGACATTGCTGTTGCTGTCGTATTGCCCGCGGCCCCGTCGCGAAGACGATGGGCCTGTGGGAGGGTGGCGCTCGGGCGACGGGGGGCGAATGGGTTCAACATTCGGGAATCGGCCATCCATGCGCGGGGGAGGACCGCTGGTCGAACTGACCCGAGCGGTATTTCTGCCACGGCCCCGTGGGCCTGAAGGAGGACCAGAAGGCGGATTCACCGTACCATCGACAACGGACGGGATGCTGTTGAGCCGACCGTAGTTGGGATCCTGCTGATTGAGCCTGCCATCATGCTCAGCCGCTCGGGCAGGAGGCGCGCTGGAAAGAGGGGCCCGGGCCGGAGGCGCACTAGGGGGAGCCTCTCTGGCGCCTCTCTCAGGCTGCCGTTCAGAGGTTCGTTCCGGTCGCTCTGGTCGCGAAGGCGTATTGTCGCTAGGAGGGGCGTCTCTGTTATGATAGTCCGAGTGACGGTGACGGCCATGTCGGTCGTCGCGAGCATTATCTGCAGGAGCGCTCGGCGCCGGGTGATCTGATTGTCTCGGCGAGTCTGTCCGGGATGGCCGGTCGCGTCCCTGGTCTCTGGAGCTCGACCGGGCAGGGTCACGCGTCTCTCCAATGAGAGCGGCCCGTGCGGGGTTGATGACCGAGTCGGTCTCCATTTGACGAAGGCGGTCTGGATTGACAAGATGGCCGGGGGTGTCTCGTTGAGGCGCAGGGGCCGGCGGAGGTGGCGGAACGGCATGCTCCCGAGCCGGTCGGGGCTCCTCACGGCTGGGTCCTGGGGGTGGCCGATCCCGGGATGGCCGAGGGTCCCGCTCGGGAAGGCCATGCTCGCTCCACCGAGGTGGTGGCTCAGTGCGACCGGGCCACTCTCGGTCCGATCGACCAGCATCCCGCGGGTTGGGCTCCGTGGGGCGACGAGCAGCCGCGGGGAATTCTCTGGGCCTCTCCATTCGGGTGTTGTCAGGCACGCGGTAGTCTCTGCTGTCGCGGACGCCAAGCGGCTCCCGGTTTTCTCTGGAGTGAGGCTCTCGGGTGTCTCGGGGGTCTCGCTCTCGTGGGTCTCGCTCTCGTGGGTCTCGCTCTCGTGGGTCTCGGAAGTCCCGACCGTCTCTGGGAGGCAGGTCCCTGGGAGGCAGCTCTCTGGGAGGCAGCTCTCTGGTAGGCAGAGGCTCACGGGGAAGAGGCTCACGAGGAGTATCCTTTCGGTCGTGACGAGGCGGAAAGCGCTCCGGAACGCCGGTCGGGCGATTGTGATAAGAGACATCAGGCCTACTGGGGAGCTCTGGCTTGCTGGGCAGGGTGCTGCTGCTAGGCGGGAGTGTTGTGTATCTTCCCGACTCGGTTCGAGTTCCCGACCCCGACACAGGGGCGGCAGCCAGTGGCTTGGGTGTCGCAGGCCGGGTGGAGTTCGAGGCTGATCTCTGGTCCTTGGGTGGCTCCCGTGTCGGGAGGGGTGGCTTGGGGAGTCCGGAGGCCTTGGTATCGCCATTTGTGATTTTTGCGCCCTTGCCATCCTTGACTTCGCCATCTTCCACCTCGGCGGCAGCCTTCTTGGCGCCAGCAGGGGGTTTGAACTCTGGAGCGGATGCCCTGAGAGCAGAATGCGACGGGGCGATGGGCGACCTCAAATCGTCCCTGGCGTCAGCCGACTGGAGGAGGTTAGCGGTCATGGCCTTGAGTATGTGGAGGCGTGTACTTACTAGGCCGGGTCGGAATGCCTGGACCATGATCCATTTCGGCTTTCGTCTCTGGAGTTCGGAGTAGGTGGTCTGGGCCGTGACAGAAAGATCAACTCGGTGGCCTTGGCCTTGGTCCGCGTCGGACGAGTTCTTGGTCGCGGTCTCACGGTCGGTGATGGTTTTGAGTTGCTCGAGAAATTTGTCGGCCATGAAGTTGATGGCAGGGAAGAAATCAATGACAGACTTGAGCACCGTGATGGCGTTGCGGATGTGCATCCACTCCAGCTCGTTGAGGCAGCTCCTCAGGGCCGAGTTGAGTTCCTTGTGCCACTTGAAGAGCAGATCGCGGTACGCGTCGTGCTCGAAAAACGCAGTCGGCTTGCCATCTGCGTCAAGAGTCGTCGCAAAGCCCAGATACTGTCTAGTCTTCTTGCCTTGACTATCTTTGGCGCCCAGAGCTTCCTTTTCGTAGGCATTCTTGTCGCTGTGCCATCTAGAGAGGTCTCCCAGAATGCATTTGAGGAAGCGGCCAAGCTGCTCGGCCTCCCGCACACTGCAGGTGAAGAGGATGGCCCGGAGGCGGTTGTGGTTGAACAGTCGGTCGTAGAGCGACATGAGCTTGAAGTTGGGCGCCGAGAACTCATGCAAGTACTTGATGAGCTTGAAGCAGTATTCCGCGTCCACCGGGGACAGTTGCAGGCGCGGCAAGATGCACTCCTCGAGGAAGGCATCCGAGGTTGCGTCCGCCTTGCTCATATCTGACGGGAACCAAGAACCGAGCTGCTTGGCGATCTGGAACCTCGTCTTGGAGAACCGCGTCAGCTCCACATTATTCTCCTTTATGAGCATGTCCTGCCGGTCGAGGATCTCCTTTCGCTTTTGCGTCTTCTTGTTCATGCCCGGCCTCGTCATATCCGATCGGTCCCGCATCACCTCTTCGGCTTGCTTCCCGAGTTTGTGATTCTCGGCGGTGTAGCTTTCCTGCGGGAACGCAAAGTCGCCAAGCTGCAGGGACCAGAACAAGACGTAGCAGAGGGGACTCAGGTGCTGGAGAGCGTGCTCTGGAAGGACTGCGGGAATCTCGTCAATCAGAGGTTGAAGCGCATCCTGCAGCGGACCGCTGGTAGGCTTGGAGGGGTTGGCGTCGACATCTTCCCTGCCATCTGCACCCTCGGCCGCAGCATCCATCAAGACGTCGCCATCGACGTCCGTGACGGAGCGGTCCTTGACGAGCCTGTTTGTATTCATGGCAAGCCGGAGGCTGGCCCTGCCAATCATAAAGGCGAGACCGGACTCGAGGCCAAAGTCCCGAATCAGCTGGACGACGCCAGGGACGAGGCTGTTGAAGGTGTCGCCATCGGTGTTGTGCCTGAGGAGATCCAGGTACTGGAGCAGGATCTGGTGAGTATCATCCACCACGGTGGATAGATACTTGATGTGGGCATCGCCGCCCATAACCTTGTAGATGGCATTCTGGCGGTACTGGGCGATGTTGATGAGGAGTGGGCCGGCAAGCTTCGTGTTGACCAAAGCCTTCATAAGACGTGCAGAGGCCTTGCCGGTGGCGAAGCGCATGTCTCCCAAGCCAACCAGGGTTTCCTGGCGGAGGCGGTCCCCACCGGTCATGGCACGAAGCTGGGCCTCGGTAAAGTCCAGGCCGGAGACGACGCCACCCATGTGCTCAATCAGCTCTCGCAGGATTAGCAGGTCGGTCGAGTTGCCCCTGAGGAGCTGGTCGTTGACGTAGCGCAGGATAGGGACCGGGTCCATGTTGCTGTAGTGGCGGAAGACCTTGCCGGAGAACTTGGAGAGGGCCTGGAGCCACTTGCTGGTGAGGAGCACCGAGTCGGCTTGGGTCCGGCTTCTCTGGCCACCGATGGAGCTCAGGACGGACCAAACCAGCACATCGTAGCCCAGGTCGGTGAAGTAGCCGGCGCACTCGACAAAGGCATCGATGAGATTGCTGTAGGATTCGATCTGATGCAACGCCACCTTGCAGAGGATGCCGGGAGACGGGTAGGCCACGATGGCGAGGGCTCTGGCCATCTCGGGGATGTTGGTCCGAGACAGGCGCTTCATGATGGCCAAGGTCTGGAGTCGCGTCGTGGCAAAGGCCTTTTGCATGGGCGGCAGGCGGGAGATGGAGCCTTCGTACCATTCCGCGTAGATGTTGTAGCGGATATGGATCGGATACAGCTTGAGCAAGGCCCAGACGTGTTCGACGAGTGACGAGTTCTCGTCGCTGAGGCTGAGGCTGGGAACGAGCAGGCGCTTGAGAAGAGCCAGCCAGCGAGCCTTGTTCTCGGGCGACTGGTCATCTGCGAGACTCTTGGCGCCAATGCCCGTGATCTTTGCCACCAAGGGCGCGTCCCTCCCGATGTTGACACCCACCACATTGACAAGCGTGTCGCAGAGGGTGAAGACGTCGTTGACGTTTTGGCAGACGGGAACATTGTCGGCCCACTCGTCCCAGTAGAAGCGATAGTTTATCCCTTCCGCAGTGCCGTCCTCAAAGGGCCACCGCAAGGCTCTCCTCGGCGGAGGATTGAGGAGTCTGATGCATCCCTTTGGCATGCCGCTCTGGTCAGGATCATGCGTCCTCTTTTGTGACATGTCCGAGCCATCTGACATGACAGGTCGACATTGCTGGTAGACGAGGTCGAGGGAATGGTGGATGATGCGGAAGAGGAGCTTTTGGACCTCGGGATATGCCTGTACGATCCAGCCGTGTCGGCCGATGATGAAGAGCGATTCGGGAAGGGCGCCAATGGTGAGAAGGTTTTTGAGGATGCCGACCTTTTGGTCGAGGGCATCTGGGAGACCCGAGGGTTTGTCGGCGGCCTCGGGCTTCGATCCGGATTCGGCTTTGCCCTTTGTGGCGTCGCGACGAGAAGAACCCATGGGAGGCATGTCGTCAGGAAGAACCCCCGCGCTCATCAGGGCATTTTCGTTGCTGCCCTGGCGCTTCTTCTTGTCCTCGTCCTCGAGCTCCTTGAGACGTTTGACCCTCTCCTTCTCCATGTCGTCATCGACGGGCCAAATGTGCTGCCACAAATCTGTGAGGGAGATGAAGCCGACTTTGATGAGAAGGGCAATCAAGTAGAGCAGATTGGCTGGCAGAATGTCCTTTTCGTCGCGAGCCTCCGAGTAGTAGAACTGGAGCTTGAAGCCCACCATCTGGGCCGCGTCCTTGTTCCCCGATGGTGGAAGCGTCTTGGTCAGCCTGATCCAGTCTCGCTCCACATCGGTCTCCTGCCCATCGCCGGCGGCGCCGTTCAGAAGGCGCTGAGCATCAGCGTCGGCAACTTGTCGTCCGCCCAGCTCAAAAAAGGCGTCCATCTTGATGTCGCGCGCGCGCTCCCAAAAGGCAATGTCCCGCTGGAGGCGCTGGGCGGCGGCGACCGTCTCCTCCTCCTTGCTGGTGAAGCAGTCGAAGTGGTCGGGTTGGGCCCAGGCGGGCAGGCCGCCAGTGTAGTTGGAGGGTTGGATCTTGAGTTGGCTGCGGGGCCACCAGGAGCTGACTCTGAGGAACTTGAGGAAGAATCGGCAATGCTTGATGAGAACGGAGGCAAAGACGTCGAGGGTGGCGTCCAAGACCCGGCCTGGATGAAGGTCAAAAGTCCCAATAAGGCTCATAACCCTGTGGAAGGCGGCTTGGACAACATCGGTCGACGGTCGATCCACGCTGCTCGTGATGTAGAGCTCCGTGATGACCTTGGAGAAGCCTTCCGTCTCTTCTCGGAGGAGATTGTAGTTTGCGATGCGGTAGAGCAGGTTTGTCGATTGGCGGATGGCCATGCGCGTAAAGGTGTCGCGGATGAGGTCCAGCTGCTGCAGAATCGGCGGGTCAAGAACGAGCCGCATGGTTGCCGGCGACACACCGCTTGCCGTCATGAGCTCGGCAACCGGACGTCGCACTGGGCCCGGCTCGACGTCAAAGAAAGTCGCGACAGTGTCCAGGAAGAGCATGTGGGGGTCGAAGGCAAGGGTCGCACGATCGGCCTCTGCGGCCTCTGGCCCCAAGATATCTTTGATGGCCTCGCCGGCGTCGGTTCCCGAGAGCCTGCCGTCGGCAGCCGAGTGCAGGAGCTCTTGGAATATGGTGGTGACCTCAATAAGATCTTCATCATCGCGCGACTGGATGCCGTGGTCAACGACCTCTTGTCGACCGCCCTGGGTCCACTTGTCGACGCGCTCATCGGTAATGACGGAGTAGAAGTAGCCAGGTTGGATCGGGGACAGGGGCGGGGAGGGGGGAGCAGGCGGTGCCGACGCCTGGACGCTCTTAGCGAGGGTTGCCGTCGATGCCGAGCTCGGGGGTCGGGCCGTCAAGGTTGGCGAAATGGGAGCTGATGGGGCGGCCGAAGATGCGGGCGGGGCAGAAGGGAAGGACTGGGAAGAGTCGCGCCTATCTCCCCTCCTAGGGTTACGAACGCCGCCTCCACCACCGCCGCCGCCGCCTCCACCACCGCCGCCGCCGCCGTTGCGACCGCGACCTCCATCGTATCCTCCACCATCATGACGGCCGAGCGAGGTGTCACCGGGCCTGTGGGGAGAGGGTCTTGGGGGGCCGGTGTCTGTGGGTCTCTTGCGCTTCGGAGGCATGATTGCGTGCGTCCCGAATTACTGGCGGAAAGATTCGACGGGTGTCATGTAGGGCGATGCGGGCGCAGCCTGCGATTGCCGAGTTGAGGATCGTCGTGAAGCCGTGAGGGATTCGATTCAATCGCCCTGGAGATGGAACGTCAGGACATGGTTCGGTTCTTCGCCGTCGCCGTCGGGAGCGAGCGCGGGGACACAGAGGGTATTTATTGTGTGGTGATGGTGTCGCACAAAGACAGGTTGGAGGGACTCGGGGGGGAGGGTACTGACGCTGACTGTCTGGCGACGAACGTCGAAAAGAGGAAGAAAAAAACAGCAGCAACAAAGAGAATCCGGAGATGCTGCGTCGAGGAGGAGTGATTGAAGGAGCGACTGGAAGATCAATGTCGGATCGGATTCGCCGTCGAATTTGAGTTGGCGATGCCGGGTTGGGCAGCGCTGTCGACGGAGTTGAAGGAGTCGGAGATGGGGGGAGATGGGGAGAGGGAGTTGGGAAGATGGAGAAGCTTTGGGTGGTGGAGTTTTGGCTCGCGTCAAATCGCAGCTCGATGGAAACTGGCGTCGTGTTGCCCGTTTGCGCGCGTGGCTTGGCAGAGCTCCACCTCCGTCCCCTTGAAAGATGGAAAAAATGGCAGCCTTGTTCGGCAAGGCTGCCGGTGGGGTCTTGACGCTCCCCACAGTTGGGGGGCCGCCCATTGCAGCGGCCCGATGTTCTCCCCGACAGCAGTCCCGACCTCGCTGTGCACGTGACCAATTCAGGGACGACCCTCGCCCCCCGCAGTGCATGCCCGGGTTTGAAACGGCCGATTGCCGGCCATTGTATGAACGGCGGTATCCGTGCATACCGGCTGTACCGTACCTGGCCACCCACGACGCAGCCCTTCCCATTACTAACTCCCGCTTTACACGTTCCATCGCTCCACGCCTCCATCAACCCGTGGGCATGGCTCCTTTAGCGAATTGCGCCATCCACGCTTGCAGCTTCCGACTCGCAGGTCTGGTTGCACCCGAAAAGTGATACATGACGGCTGGCGCAGTACACAGTGGCAGAAAGTAGGTGGGGAGGAGGGGGGAGTCATTAAGCCTCTTGTTCGCCCCTGGATTTTTATACCACACCTGTCCCATTGCTCCTGGACTTGTCCTGTTTCAGTGGAGATTTTTTGGTACAAGAGTGTATTTATTTGTTGACTCTGATTCTTCTTTGTCAAGCCAACACCATCTCCCCCCAACCCGAGACATCACCACATACATTTCCCCCAGTACCCCCACCATGGCCGCCGTACAGACCAACGGCGTCAACGGCCACGGGCCCGTCAAATACGGTCAGTTCTCTTCTGCGCCTTTTTTTCTACCACCCCCTTGGGCATGGTGAGATGTGAGGTCTCACCCAGGACCAAGACTCATCGTCTCTCATCCACATGCCTCATCCCCTTGTCCCTCTCCCCACCACCCCCCAAAAGACCAGTGACTGAATACTTCCAAGAAAGAACGCGTTCCCAGCCCGAGAATCCGTTTGCCGCCCTCATCCCAGACCAGCAGATCGCCATCATCCCCTCCTTCGCCCTCGAGTCGGGCGTGACCCTCCGCAATGTCCCCGTGGCCTACACCACGCGCGGCCAGCTCTCCCCCAACGGCGACAATGCCATGGTCATCTGCCACGCCCTGACGGGCAGCGCCGACGTGTCGGACTGGTGGGGCCCGCTCCTCGGAGGGCCCGGCCGCGCCTTTGACACGTCCCGCTTCTTCATCGTGTGCATGAACAGCCTCGGCAGCCCCTACGGCACGGCCAGCCCCGTCACGGCCAAGGACAACGACCCTTCTCTCGGCCGCTACGGCCCCGAGTTTCCCCTCACCACCATCCGCGACGACGTGCAGCTCCACCGCCTCCTCCTCGACGAGCTCGGCGTCAAGCAGATCGCGGCCGTCATCGGCGGCTCCCTCGGCGGCATGTTCGTGCTCGAATGGGCGTACCTCGGCCCGTCGTACGTCCGCTGCATCGTCCCCATCGCGACCTCCTCGCGCCACAGCGCCTGGGGCATCAGCTGGGGCGAAGCCCAGCGCCAGTCCATCTACGCCGACCCCAAGTACGACGACGGCTACTACCCCTTCTCCGACCCACCCACCACGGGCCTCGGCGCCGCGCGCATGTCGGCCCTCCTCACCTACCGCAGCCGCAACTCGTTCGAAGCCCGCTTCGGTCGCAACATCCCAGACCCCTCGCGCCGCCAGATGATCCGCGAGACCAGCTCCCCGCCGCCCACGACCCCGTCGGAAGCGCACTTCCACATCCACAACGACGGGCACAAGTGGTCCCCCTCGCGCAGCGCCACCCTCTCCCGCAAGAACAGCCACACCACCACCACCGGTGAAGAAAACCTCGACCCGCAATTCCACGGCCCCTCCACCACCACCACCACCACGCTAACCGGCGGGGACATCATGCCCCCGTCCACCCCCTACTTCTCCGCGCAATCCTACCTCCGCTACCAAGGCTCCAAGTTCGTCCAGCGGTTCGACTCCAACTGCTACATCGCCATGACGCGCAAGCTGGACACGCACGACGTATCCCGAGGTCGCGCACCCACCGTCGCCGACGCCCTGGCACTCATCGAACAGCCCGCGCTGGTGCTGGGCATCGAGTCGGACGGGCTGTTTACGTTTGCCGAGCAGGAGGAGCTGGCGCGGTGGATCCCGAGGGGGAGGCTGGAGAAGATTGATTCGCAGGAGGGGCACGATGCGTTTTTGCTGCAGTTTGAGCAGGTGAATAAGAGTATTTTGGGGTTTTTGAGGGAGGTGTTGCCGGATGTGATGGCTGGGGAGGGCGGGGAGGTGGAGGAGGGGGAGGGGGTGGGGGTGGTGACCAAGAGTAGTACGTTTGGGGAGGCAGAGGTGGAGGATATCACTGCTTGGTGAAGAAGGGGGGAGGAGGGGGTTGGTCAGAGCATGTTGAGCTTGGGTTGGCGGGTAGTGTGTTTTTTAAGGATGGAGCTATGGAATTCATCGCGTTTTCATTTTTTTTAGTGCTGTGTTTGTGAACTTGTTGAGATTATAATGGCGTTGAATAGACGTGGACATTTGGCCTGTCTACATAGTCACTAATACGCAGGACATCGCCGTAGAGCCAATGTATTCGCTACCAAAGCCATCCCCATCTGCCCCCAAGTACCCCCGTCCAACCCCGTCCAAAGAGCGCCCAAACAGTCCACCACGCACTCACCCCCCTCTACCCCTCCCAGACCCCCCCTCCCCCGACGGACCCTTTGCCTCGCGCCTAGCCTTGGCACCCGCCTTGAGCTTCTCCCACTGCTCGCGGTACTTGTCCAGCGTCTCATTCAGCTTCTCAATCTCCTGCTGCAAGCCCGCCACCCTCGCCCCCATCCCGCCCACCTGCTCCTCGAGCTCCCTGTTCCTCCTGCGCAGCGCCTCGTCCGCCGGTCCCGGCACCGGCGGCGGCCCCACCCCTCCGCTCGTAGACGCCGACATGGGCGACCCCGGCCGGTGCAGCCGTATGCTCTGCGCCAGCGCCAGGTGCGTGCTCTGCGACCCCAGCTCAAACGCGTGCAGCCGCTTGCTCAGCTTGTCGAGCATTTCCTTAAGGCTGGCGTTCTCCGTGTGCAGCTCCTCGATCGTCACCTGCATCTCGCGCTCCGAGCGCGCCTTGCCGAGGCGCTTGCGGAAGCCGCCGCCCGAGAGCAGCGAGGAGGACGGGGCCGCCGAGTGGTGGTGTTGGACCTCGCGCGCGTCGACAAAGTCGTCGTCGTCTTGGTCGTCGAGAAAGTCGGCGTCTTCGCGAGAGGCGGCTGTGCGCCGGCGTTCCTTGTTCTCGTGGTTGAGGATGCTCGCGTAGGTGGCGGTGTGGCCGCTGGGCGGGACGACGTAGAAGGAGTCGCCGCCGCCGCCGTCGCGCGCGAGGGCGCGGAGCGTGGCGCGGGAGTAGATTCGCGAGAGCTCGGGTTCGGCCGAGGTCGAGGTTTTGACGCGGGTTCGTCTCGGCGGGCTGGGCTCGGGCGGGGGGAGGGTCGCGGATTCGGCGGCCGGGTTTTCGGGGACTAGGGGAAGGCCCGAGAAGGCGAGGGGGGCCGAGAGGCGGTTGATGAGGCTGCCAAAGGTACTGTAGAATCGGGAGAAGCCGTCTTCTGCGGGGGCGGCTGTTGCGCGAGACGAACCCGAGGCTTCGCCGGTCGGCTCATCTTCTTTGATGTCGTCTTGCGTTGGGGGGATCCAGCTTGGTTTTCGAGAGTGGTCTGTACCGTCGCCTTTGCCTCTTCGGGGGCGGGCCTCGAGGCTGCCGGGAGCCTGGTCGTTGGATACGCTCGGAGCCACGGGTTGGCCTCGGTATTTGGACGCCTTGATGCCTCTTGCAGACGCCAAGTTGCTGGCGATGGAGGAGGACAGCTCCCGTCCCTGGTATCTTCGCTGTTGGGGCAGTGTCGGGAGGGATTTGTTGGACGTTGAGGAGGCTGCTGCTGCTGCTGCCACCGCCGCTGCCGTCGCTTCTGGTGTCGGGGACTTGGTCCCTTTCACGTCTCCGTCCTGACCCTGCCCATCCTTCTCATCTTCGTCGCCGAGGTCACTGTCGGCGGCGGACTGTTGACTCGGGGTGTCGAGGGGCTGCTTCAGAAGCTCGGCGAGTCGTTTGTGGTGTTGTTCGAGCAGATGAAGGGTCCTCAGGCCCTCGGTGCTTTGTGTGTTCTGGGCGGCATTCGCAAACTCGCCAGCGGCAAGGGCATGCTCGGCGATGGCAACGGTCGTGTCTGCGGTGTGGGTAGCGCTGGCGGCAGCTCTGGCATGATCATACGCCTGCGCAGTCAGTCCTGGGCCATTCGGGGAGGGAGGGGGAGGGGCGTGGAGGCCCGGGGGGGAGGAAATCCAGGGCACACCTTGATCAGCGGGGCCGAGTCCATCCTGCCGGCTGACTGCCTTCACGGGGGCATGGCAGGTCGAGGTTTTCGATGGATCGTAGTCCCCGGGTTACCGAGGCTATATAAATCAAATCGCCGTTTGGTGGCCGAGGCGAGGCGTGCAGCGGCTCCGTTCGCGGCGACGGGACTGGTTGATTTTGTTGTTGTCACAAGGCCAAAGACGCTGCATTTGGGGGCTGCCCTCTGCCCCCCAGTGACTGTGCTGCCCCCCCTGTTCCCCGCGGTGTTTGCCGTCCAGTCCGCAGGCTGCAGTCCAGATCTGGCCGATGCCTGCCGCGGCGTGCGTAACTTTCTCTTATCGCTGAAACGGGGGATTGAAACGGGCAACGAAATGGAAACAACGCAAAAAACAGACGAGGAAATTGTGACGCTGTGCAACACTAGAAGGAGAAAGACTGGAAAGCTATCGGTTTCAAAAGCTCCCCGCCTCAACATCATCACCAACCTATAACCTATGAGCCTACCTATCGACAGAGCGACCTAAAGGACAGGAGTTCCATCTCCGAAGAATCAGAGAGACCAGGTTGAGAGACGGGCTTGGCGACGCGGATGACGATGTCATAGCTGTCTCGGCCATAGAAAGCGGAGACAAAGCGGCCGTCGCCCAGGGGAATCCCCCGCGAGAGAAGCACATCATACGGCATCGCGACATCACCAACGGCCCAGGCGTCGTCTGCACCCTGCAATTCGCACCCCAACTCGATGGACGGCACCACGCACAATGGCCTGGGGAAGCTTCTGCCCCGGTCTCTGACGGCCAAACGGAGGCGCAACAAGACATCTTCCCTCGCCGAGACCGTGAGCAGCGCCGAAGACGCTGCCTCTCTCAGAGCTCGAAGCATCGCCAGCCAGGATGGAGCCTCGACAAACGAACCTCCAGCCCAAGACATTTCCAGCGACTTCAACGACAAGAACCGGAACGCTTCGACCTACGATTCAGATCCTGACGACGTGTACGTCCAAGCTCCCTTTTTATTCCCCATTTACCCACATCGTCTTGCATTGGACGACGGATCTATGGATGGCGACGGGAGTTCCCCAGTCCCAGTTCTGCCGTGCCCACTGCTTGGGTCAGCCACTGCCCGCCTGTGTCCGGGCGCTGGGTCAGCCACTGGAGCTGTCTGGGTCAGGGCCGTCCCCCAAAGACGCACACCCTTGCAAGGACGCTTGGTCGTCGTCGTCGTCACCTTGGGCCGAACTGATCGCCCTCCATCATCTCCAATTGCCTTTTCGCCCACGACTTCACCAGCATTGGAGGTGTTTCGGATATTTCTTATTGCTATTCTTGAATTGTTATCGCTGACGGCTCGCCTCCGACCTCAGCTCTTTGACCCGGCCCACGACCTTCTCGACGCATCCGTCTCAAGTCAACCATCTGACGACATCGTCCCCTCTCGTGCAAGCTGTCTACCACCCCGAATCGCAGCCCTCCGACACCCTGTCTTCCGCCCTCTCCCGATCCTCGACCCTTCAGCACGGCAGTGTCGACAGCCTCGAATCCGCTTCCTCGTCCCTCCGTGCCAGCAAAACCGGCTTGACCCCGCCCCAGTCCCTCTCGAAGCAGTCCTCCTCGAGCCGTCTCCGAGACGTATTCCGGTCCAAAAAGGCCACCGAAAAGACAACGGGTGAAGAAAACAGTCCAAGAACGGTGGCGACCGATAAGAAGGCGGACCCGGTGCCGGCCCCGGCCCTGGCCAGGCTCGACACCGAGTCTCTGAACGGCAGCGTGTCCTCCACCAGGACGGCCTCGTCCGAGCGCATCCGCCGCCTGTCGAAAAGTCAAAACATCGAACCGCTGCGGGTGCCCCCGACAACGCCACCGCCGGCCGAAGGAGCCCCGCCCGTCATTGTCAATACACCGCCCACCCCGACACTCCCAGAACAACCGACGGCCCCTTCTCCGGCTAGCCCCGGATCCAAGTCTAATGCGTCGTCATCAGGGAACATGAGTGTCCAGCGCAGAAGAGCTGGCTCCGGCCCCCCAGGCCCCAGCAAGTTGTCCAACATCACAGCCGCCCCCCTCACACCAACCCCCGAGAGCGGGCCGGGCACGCCCGGAAATACCGCCGCCACCTTCTTTTCGTCCATGTTTTCGGCTGTGCAAAATACAGCCAACACTCTCAGCAACAGCATCGCCAACACCAACCTGCAGCAGCCGGCGCCCAAGGGAAGGGCGGCTACGCCCCGGGGGCAGATGGCGGCCGATCGGGACAGCGTTGAAGTCGAGTCGTCGTCCGACGCCTTGCCGACCCAGTCGATGGAGTCCAAGGAACCAGCAGTCAAGACGCTCGGGATGGGCGATCTCAGTCTGAGCCAGCTGGGCATCATGGACACACCAGCACACATGCCATCCCCGGTGATCTCCAAGGTCAGCGACTTGGACTCTAGGGCACGTTCCGAGTCGGCTCCGGCTGATACGCATGCGGCCGTGCTGGAAATGCCAAACGAGGAGATGCCGCCCTTCCGTCCACGGTCCATGTACGAGCCTGGCTACAGCGGTGACCTGACACCGCCCCAGGGTAGCTTGTACGAGGGAAAGTCGGGTATACATCGCAGCGGCAGCATACGCAGTGTCATCGACAAGAGGAGGAACCGTGGCAGTAGTGCTGCGACGGGCAACACAATCGGTGCCGCTATTGCCGCTGCCACGTCTTCTGTCGCCAACCCGGTCGCGCATGGCAGTGCCCCCAAGCTCACGGGCTTCGCCGTTGCGAACAAGAAGCGCAACCGCGATTTCCACGTCTTGTTCAAGACAGTGCCGGATGAAGACTACCTCATTGAGGACTACAGCTGCGCCCTCCAAAAGGAGATTCTCGCCCACGGGAGGCTATACGTGTCCGAGGGCCACCTGTGCTTCAGCAGCAACATTCTGGGCTGGATCACGACCCTGGTGATCAGCTTTGACGAGATCGTCGCAGTGGAGAAGCGGAGCACGGCGTTGGTGTTCAAGAATGGCCTCGAGATATCCACTCTGCACGCCAAGCACATCTTCGCCTCGTTTACAAGCCGAGACACGACGTACGATCTCATCATCAAGATTTGGCAGATTAGCCATCCCCATCTCCAGAGCACGCTCAATGGTGTCCGGCTCGAGGAGACGGGTGGCGACAGGACGGAGAAGTTGGAGTCGGCGCCTATCCCGGTTTCGGTAGCTGGTAGCCACAGCGGCTCGGCATCCGACGTCGATAGCGACGACGAGGACGACGACGAGATATACGACGAGGACGAGGACGAGGACGACGCGCCCGAGACGACGCAAATGTCGGAACCGTTTGCCGCGGATGCCCATGCGCCGGCCGAGAAGGCGGTGCCGAGGAAAGTATCGGGAGCCGTTGCGCCGGCCGCCGAGAAGCAGGAAGAAGGCGGTGCCCCGGGAGGGGTGGCCGACTTCCCCGGTCCTGCCACGCATGCGCCGACGGACTGCGGAGATGTTGCGGTTCACTTCGACAAGGTCATTGGGGACGACGTCGTGGCCGCCCCCCTGGGCAAGGTGTACAACATCCTCTTTGGGCCAGCATCGGCGGCCTGGATGATGAAGTTCCTGTCGGTCGACCAAAAATGTACCGATGTCCAGATGGAGGACAAGCGAGGGCTTGGCGACGACATCAAGAGCCGCACCTTTTCCTACATCAAGCCGCTCACGGCGCCTATCGGACCCAAGTCAACAAAGTGCATCGTGACCGAGAACCTCGAGAGCTTCAATCTGGAAAAATCGGTCAACGTCTGCTGCACCACGCAGAACCCCGACGTCCCCAGCGGCAATATCTTTGTCGTCAAGACGCGGTACTGTCTGAGCTGGGCAGAGAACAATTCGACGCGCATCCAGATGAATTGCACCATTGAATGGTCCGGCAAGAGCTGGCTGAAGGGTAACCACCTTGTCCACTCCTCTTGTTGACGCCTTGCTAACTGACACCAACAGGTCCAATCGAGAGAGGTGCGAATGATGGGCAGACGCAATACAGCAAGGATCTGCTCGCCGGCTTGCGAGCCAGTCTCTCGTCCCGCCCCAAGTCGGGCGTCGCCAACGGCGGCGCGCTCAAGGGGAGGAAGCGGCTGAGGAAGAAGGCGGCGATGGCGTCCAATACAGCTAGTGAAGTGGAGGGTCTATCCAAGGTGTCGGCCAGGATCGAATGGGGCATCTTGGAACCCGTTCGACCCTTCCTCGCCCCTCTTGTCGGTGCCATCAGGCCCATACTCACGGGGAACGTGGTGTACGGACTCCTGGTCGGACTCTTGGTGGCGAGCTGGTTCCGGTCCAACAGGCCGGTGGCAGTGCCTTTTGGCCGGGAGCTCGGGTACGCTGGATACCCTCAGCGAATGGCAGCGTATGAGGAGATGTGGAGGAGCGAGGAGAGCGATTTGTGGGACTGGATTGAGGACCGGGCGGGGTTGGACCGGCTCGGCGGAGAGCCACTACGGACGAGGCGGAGGGCGGGCGTGGAGCCCCGGACGGTGGAAGAGAAACTCCGCGAGGAGAAGATGGACGAGCGGGAGCTTCGGGAGGCGATCGGTGTGACGGAGGCGCATCTCAAGGTGCTCAAATCGGTGATTGAGCGGGGGGAAGACAAATAGGTCGAGTCGAAGGAATACGCGGGGGGGGGGGTCACACGGCAGCGCCAAACGGGAGTTTTCTTTGTGTATCATTACCTCGTCCGGGAGTTGTTGCCTGTATTAGCATTTTCAGTGCCATTCATTAGCGTTCCTGGCCTAGCGCATGGAAATGGAGTATAGGCTTGGTCCTTTTGTACGTTGTGTCCGGATCGGCCCGAAGGACCTCACGGTCTTAGACTGTTAGTGAGAATCCCCACCATCCTTTGGGGGGAGGGGTTGGGGGGCTGGGGAGGAGAAATCCCGACACCCTCAAGTATATCTTTTACTTGTCACAGGATCCGATCGACAGCTTTTCCCATCGCATCACCACCCCGCACCCTTGGCAGTGCTACCTACTCCTCACTCACAGCCACGCCGTTCACCACTCGAGAGAAACAGTCCAGCCCCCAAAAAGGGCGTCACGAACGGGATCCCGCGGCCCCCACTGTGACATGACGGAACCGGAACCGACACACGGGATCCCGGTGACAGGCCTTCCCCGCGTGTTCAACGACTTAGGCTAAAGATTGGGCCGCCGGCCGCCCGGTTCTCCTCACTCTTCCTCCCTTCCCAGCCACGGTGTATGTGCTGTGTCTGTGTGGGTGGGTGGGTGTATCAATATGGACGAGGTGGGAAATTCTTGGTTGCTCCGCCTCCTCCTCCGTGATAGTCCGTCCGTCTGCGGCTTGTGCTAATAGGAAGGTAGGTAGGTCGGGTGAAGGAGGTCGTGATGGACTTCTTCCGTAGTGTATATCCAGCGGCGCAGCCCTGCCCCTGACGACAAAAGTGCCTTGCAAGAGACTAGTTGGGGTTCCTGGTGTCAGTCAATCCATGGCGCCGTTGGTTCCTGCTTGACGACGTCTCTGAGGTATAGTCATCATGGAGACGACAAGGTGCGAGGCCGATTCGTGCGGCGGCGAGGCGGAGGCCTTTGACAGGGTGACGAGGGCGGACTCGTACGCCTCGGTCACTACGGTGGATGAGCTCGATGTCGCGGACTCGTTCGACAAGGCGAGTCGGGCGAACCCCTTCGACAAGGTGACGAAGACAGACTCGTTCACCACAGCCACCACAGAAGACGACCCCAAGCCCGTGACCTCCTTCACCAAGGCAACCCGCTCCGACTCCTTCGCCTCGGCCATCACAGTCGTCGACCCGGACGCCGACCCCGAAGCCGCCGACCCAGACGCAACCACCACCAAGAAAAAGACCCGGCGCCGGCGGTGGCGCTTCCGCCGCCCCCGCTTCAACCTCGCCATAACAGTGCACCTCCTCTCCATCCTCATCACCGCCACCCTCCTCGCCGTCTACATCCGCGACCAGACCTGGAACCCGTCCCCCAACGAGATCAACTTGCTCCTCATCGCCGCCAAGGCCCACGAGCTGCTCATCCAGGCCTCGCTCGCCACCATCCTGCTGCACCGCATCCGCGTGTGCCTGCGCGGGAGCCAGGGCGTGCCGCTGGGGTTCCTGTCGGCGCCGTTTGCGCTGAATTCGGTTTATTACCTGTTTAGCAAGCAGTTTTGGAAGGCGGCGACGAGGAGCAAGAGCAAGGAGCGGGGGGATATCACGACGAGGGTGCTGGTGGTGGGGATTATCTTTTTGGCGCTGGCGGCGGGGCCGAGTGCGGGGATTCTGATGTTGCCGAAGTTGGGGTGGTGGGAGGTTGGGGGGTTGGAGGGGATTGGGAAGGTCGTGGAGGGGGGAGGGGGGTTGGTCCTGGTTAGGCCAGGTGGTCTGTTGTCTGGGGAGGGGAACGACACGGCTGTCTCCATGACGGCGTTTTACCCCGAGGAGCTCGACTTCGACAAGGGGGGAGGGCCGTGTTCTTCTCCGTCTAGGACAGCCGACTCGGCATGCCCCGGGACCGCCGCGTCCCAGATCCTCGGAAAGCTCCCGCTCATCACGGCACCGAAACTCCCCAGCAAGTATAACTTCAACCTGACCATCAACGGCGCGCAGCACCAGCGGGACATTTCGGTGGGATGGGCCGGCGACGACGACGGGGAGAAGTCGGCCGTGGTGTACGCCACGTCCCCGATGGACATGATCGCGCGCGAGCTGCAGCTCCTCGGGGACCGCGTGTGGCCGGATCCCCTGCGCGGGATCAAGATCGTCCTCGATTCGATGCAGTTTTCGGTGCGGCAGGCCCAGGTCGCGACCGTCAACGACCAGCCGGTGTACAGAGACGCCGTGTACGGCAGCGAGCGGCTGTGGCAGCAGCCGGCGCTGGCTGTGCAGTGCTTGCCCTGCCGGGGGGGCGAGACGGACTATCTCGTTGATGAGCCGTTGCAGGCTCCCTTTTCCGGCTTGGTCGCGGTGGAAGGGAGCCCCTTTTCGTTGCCCAAGGCCGACTTTGTGTCTCCGTCCCCGGGGGACTTCTCGGTCCTCGACACCCCCCACCCCGGCCTCTCGACCGCCCTCCTCCGGGCTTCACCCGATGGCAAAGCCCCGTCCACCCTCTGTGTCGTCCTCGCCAAGTGGACGAAAGCGTCCGTCTCCATCTCCAAACCAAACGACCGCACCGCCGCCACCGACTGGTCCACCGACCCGTCCGAAATCTTTATTTCGAAGCACTCCAAATCCGACACCACCTCCGGCCCCATCACCCTTTCGCCATCCTTTTCCCTCGCCGCGCTCAGCGCCATACCCTCGACCAACAACACTCATATCAACACCACCAACAATACGAACACCACAGCAACTCTCCCAGCCCTCTGCCCCCCGACCACGCCCCGCTGCCTCCCCATCGCCCTCTCCCTCCTCCTCACCGACGCCCTCTCCCGGCATCTCAACACCGCCCGCATCTCAACCTGCACATCCCCCACCACCCCACTCTCCACCAACCCCCTCCCCTTCGTCCCCTCCCTAACCTGCACCCCGCAAACGCCCTCCCCCCACCCCTTCACCCTCCAAACCGACCGCGACCTCCTCCCCTACCTAACCCTCCAAACAACCTACCTCTCCTGGCAATACGCCTACCGCATCCACGGCGTCGCCGAAGCCACGGCCTGGATCGTCTTGACCTTGCACGCCGTCCTGGTGCTGGTGCATTTCAGCGAGCACGGGGTGCGCAAGCGGACGTATGACATGCGGGGTGCCAACGGGGGCGGGTGGGATGAGGTCGGGGAGCTGGTGGCGGTTGCGCTGAGGAGTGAGAGGCCGGGGGGCGAGGCTGGGGGGGTTGTGGGACGGGGGGAGGGGTGGCGGTTGAGGGTTTGGCTTGGGGGGGATGGCGGGGGGGGCGGGGGGTTTGTTGTTAGGAGGGGGGCGGAGGGGAAGGGGAAGGGGGCGGCGGGAGGGAGAGGGGGAGGTGGATCTTGAGGCGGGGAGGGGGGAGGATCTAGAAGAAGGGAAAGGGAGTCGAGAGGACTCGGGAAAGGGGAAGCGGGGGAGCGAGGGTGTTGGGGCAGGAGTGTAGTGTACTTTTGTACGGATAGTAGTAATACCCTGGAGATGCATTGATGAACGAACGAGCTTGTTTTCGAATCCGTCTTGCTGTGGCCACTGGGGAAAATAATGGGAGGGCGCGGGATGTTCAACACGCTCTCCCCTCCATGCCTTCGGCCACGGTACACGAATACCCCCCGCTGCAAAGGGGGGTTTCAACCCCAAGAGACACTATCCAAAAGCCTTCCACCGGTTGACAAAGGCCTCAAAGTCGGAACCGGAGGCGCATATTTGGACCAAGTAGCCCTTGGGAGGACAGTGTCAACTCTCGCTTACAAGGGGGAGGCCCCGAAGCCGGAACCCGAGGCATACATGAATACCAACCAGGTCTTGCCATAAAAGCATCAACTCTCGCTTACTTTGGGAGAGACCCCGGATTTGGACCGGAGGCGTATATGTAGACCAAGCATCCGTTGAGAGGAGAGCGCCGTCCCTCGCTTGCTTGGGGAGAAACCTGTCCTTGGAGGCTTGCGAGCGCGCATAGTCGAATGTGAGGCGAACGAGGGCGGGGCGATTGTACCCATCGCCGTGCCTAGTAGACGGCTTCTCCAGCGGTTCAAAGCAGCCCACGATGCGACGGAGCCTGCCGACCGCCTGTGCGCGCTCCTCGTCGTTTGCGAAGAGGGGCTCGGTGGCGGAGAGGGTGGTCAGGGTCTCCAGCCCCAGGGGGGTCGCCATTGATGATGTTGGGTTTGGAAAGGGGGGGAGAGGGGGGGGAGAGGGGGGGAAGAAGTTGGGGACTGTGGGGGTTGTCCCTGTCTCCGCGGACATCCTCCCCCCCCAACCGCCCCCCCGGAGGAGAGGTCCAGCTCAGTTTTTGGTGGGCGGGGGTGGGGTATCCAGCCTCCAGGCAGTTTGCAGTTTGACTGGATGTTCAATGCCACTTTTTTGATGTTCCAGTGTACTTCACCAACTGGCCCTGCTTCCTTTCTCGATGCATCATCAGACAAGCCAAGCCATTCTGCCATTCCATCGCCGTCAACGCCAAGCCAACGTGCTGTCATTCATTTCTTTATGCGCTGCCACGTGGAGACGCACAGGAACACGATGACGTCGAGGTCCCCGACGCCTCCGCATCTCGACAATGACACCCCGCCACAGCCGGCCGATCTGATCCGGAGACGTGCCGCGTGCCGTTCGATCGGGAATCGCATCAGACATGAGTTCAAATGGATGACCAGATATTCCGCACCTCATCCATTACCCCCCAAATTACACTAGACTCTTTGCCATCCAGTACACCAAATACTACTCAGGCATGCAGAATGCAGAATCAACCTAACAGCTGACGGGTATCAACGCAAAAAAAAGATTCAAGTGTCGTGATTCCAGCTTTCCCATTGCCATGCCCCATCCTCAAAGCCAAAGAGCTTTTCCGACCTCTTCCTTCCCCAACATGCAAGCAGCCCCACTCAGTAGTAAATCTTTTCCTCCCACACAGGCGGGCGCGACGCCTCCGTGTCCCACACCAGCTTGCCCTTCTCGGTGAGCTCGCAGCCCTCGTCCGTGATGGGGATGACGCGGCTCGTGTGGGCAATCTCCTGCTTCGAAACGCCGGCGGCGTCGCTCGGGATCCAGAGCAGGGGCGTCCCCGACGTGACCGTCGGCGGGTAGTAGGCGTTGGCCGAGACCTCGTCCGTGTACTGCTCGAGGATAGCAGTGCGCGGCACCAGAGCACGGAGCGTGTCGTAGTCGGCATAGATCCAGGGCTTGAGGAACTTGGTAAAGACGTTGCCGCGCTTGGGCATGTGCGAGGCCATCTCGGCCTCGGCGTACGTCTCGTCCTTGTGCACGCCCTTCTCGGCGTGGTCATGGCCGTTGTCGTGGCCATTGTTCGCGACGGCGGGCTCGGGGCCCAGCAGGCGCGACTCTTCCTCGGCCATCAGCGTCATGGGCAGGTTGTTGATCAACGGGTCCAGGGCGCTGTTGAGGCTGATGTGGAAGAGAACGGTAAAGATGAGGAGGATGACCATCAGAACCAGGGGGCCGGGGGCCACCGAGGCACCAAACAGACCAATCATGCAGACCTCACCGAGGTAAAGACCGGTAAAGAGCTGCTTCATGGCGCGGGGATAGATCATGCCGCGCGTGTCGATCTGGGTATCCGTGA
The DNA here is from genome assembly GCA_027943155.1 of Podospora tetraspora. NCBI lineage: Eukaryota > Fungi > Ascomycota > Sordariomycetes > Sordariales > Podosporaceae > Podospora > Podospora tetraspora. The sequence continues at coordinate 3,244,040 of JAQKAE010000005.1, forward strand.
CGAAAAAGATGTTGTAACGCCAGGCAATGTAAAACAGGCCCAGGGCGACCGTGGCCCAGCCGAGCATCAAAGGGGCAATAACCGAATATGTGATGGCTAGGCGCCGTTAGCTTGGTACAGAGACAAGATGCGAAGAGACTTACCAATGACGACAATGTTGGTGTAGACGGGGAGGGTGCTGCCCCACGAAATGGCACTCAGGCTGGCCCACTTCTTATACATGGCGCGAGGCGTGTTGGCCAGCAGCCTGTAGAGCAGGTTGAAGACGACAAAGCCAATAACCTGCGTCAAGACGCCCGTGGCAATCGTAAGACCCTGGACGATAAAATACGAAATGTAGATACCCGACGCGAGGGGAAGCTTCTCCGACAGGATCTTGGGGGCCGAAGTTGGCGAGTTGACAATTTCCTGGACAGTGGCCGTGGCCGCAGACGCGATCGTGGCCACGAGGAAGACCTGGATGACTTGGAAGGCGAAGTAGGCGTTTTGCGTAAAGAGCTCGACGCGAGAGAGCGACGTCTCTCCGGCAAACTTGGCGCACAGACGCATCACGATGGGCACCAGCGACATGAGGATCGACAGCAGGACGGCGGGCAGGAGACCCGTGATGACACCCAGGATGACCTTGGGGATCTTGAGGATCCACGACAGCCACGAGAATTTCACGGCCAGCTCGTTGATGTTGCTGACAGCACCGACAAAGGCGACGGGGACGGCCCAGAAGATGATCATGGCCGTGATGAAGGCGACGACGGCATAGCGGCGGACCATTCTCTGCCACCAAGGAATCGAGAGGGACTTCCAAACAATCTCGCTGGGACGAATGCCGACGGTCCTCGGCGACATCTGGAGGCCTTGGTGATGGGCGAGGATCTGGGACGCGCCCTCGGCATCGGCCTGGGACCGGAACTCGATAAAGACGCCGGGGATCTTCTTGAAGCTGCCGGCGCGGTACTGGGCCTGAACGTCTTGGGTGGCGGGGATGAGACGCTCGAGCTCGGCGCGGCACCAGTTGATCGTGTCCACCTTCCTGCCGACGAGCCCCAGAGGGCCGAGACGGTGCGCGGGGCGCTTCTTGAGGGGAACCCAGCGGGCCGCGATGCTTCCCGACTCGGCGTCGAGGGGCGCCGACGGGCTGGTTTCGTCGGCCGATCCGCCCTTGGCGATGGCGGCCGTGCGGGCCTTGTTGGCGAGCTTGATCAGCTTGATCTCGGCCTTTTCCAGGCGCATGGCGACCTTGTCGCGCTCCTCGACCAGCTCGTCGACGGCCTTGGTGTCGCTCGTGATCCAGACGTTCTTGACCGAGGGGCCAAAGATCTTGCGAAGCCTCGTCTCGTCGAGGTACTCGTCGGGAACCGACGAGAAGAGGACGGTGCGGGACGAGATGCGGTTGGCGTAAAAGGGGCTCATGAGGAAGGCCTGGCGGAGGTTGATGAAGAAGATGATCTCGCGCATGATGAGGTACATGATGAAGCCAAAGAAGGCCCAGGCCGTGAGGGCGTGGGCGTAGTAGCGGTTTCTCTGCGTGTCGCGGTTGACGTTGCCGTACGTCAGGATCTCGAGCTCCTGCAGGTGGTTGCCGCCCGTGGCGTTGACGGGGAACAGGATGGGCCAGGTGATGCAGCAGCCGACGAAGCAGAGGACGCACGAGATGCGCATGAAGCGGAGGTAGAGGTAGGCGTCGAGCGACTGGTGCTGGAGGGCGTAGACATCGGGGATCTTCCAAAAGGTGCCGAACCAGTTGAAGAGGCCGCTGGGTAGGGAAGGCGATCGTTCATTTTCTCTCAGGCTGCCGAGGTACGTTCTGGGCGCATAGTAGCGGCGTTGGCTCTTGCGGAGCACCAAGAAGACGGCGAGGTAGATGGCCGAGACGACGAGAACGGGGATCAAGGTCGAGACCATGCCTAGGGGTTCCTTTTAGCACATCCAGCCCCTTTCCTAGCAGGACTTGGGCGCATGCCCACGACTTACCCGACAGCGAGGCCGGCGGGGCCTCTTGAGGGTTGGAAGTGTCGCTCATTGTGGCGGTTTGGGTGGCTGCTCAGCGCGCCCCTGTTTGGTGGGAGGAGGTGGGAGAGGATGAAGCTCCCAAGGAGCAGCTGGCGTCGAGAGAGGTCCCAGCCGAAGCGCGTCCGAGGGCGAGTCGCGGCGATTCGCAGAGGTGTTGTCGAGGGAGGAGAGAGGAGACGTCGAGTCGCGGAGAAGAAAGATTGCGAGGTCGGGAGCTCAAGAGTGAAGAGCTGGGGTGGACACTCGGCTGGGCGCACAGAAGAGAGCCCTGCGCGACGACAGGGGGGCGCTTGCCAGGTGGCTCGAGGGTCGCGATGAGGTTAGGTCGATGCGGGAGGGGATGAGGGCGCCGTGGGATTGGAGGACTCGAGGGGCGTCTAATTGCACAGGACAGACATTTCACAAGAAACGGAGCAGCAGCGGCAGACAAAATGGCAGCGTGCGACAGCAGCAGGAACCAAGCAGCCAGAGAGAGGGCCGCGACATCCCCTTTTTATCCTGTGTGCCAGTCGATCTTGCCTGTCCCATGGAGCGGTGTCCCAGTTTCGACGGCATCCCGCACCCTTGCACGGCAGGCGCGCTGCAATACCTCCCAATGACGCAAAGCCGAGCCCTGTGTTTCCTGGCCGTCCCTCCAGGCTCCCTCGTCGCTCTCTCCCGCGCTGCAGCATCGGGAGTGGGGTCCATCTGCAGCTTTCAGCAGGTCCGGCTTTTGGCTCCAGGCCACTCTGGAGTTCCCAGATCGGGGGTCCATCGAGCGGCATCCATGATCTGACCCTTCCCGGATTTGATTTTACCTGCTCTCCTCCCTCCTGCCAGCGGGCTGGCTCGCTCTGGCCGACGCGGGGGCTGGGTAATTTGACGATCGTCACACGCGTGTCTCAGAGCCCAACTGGGCCGACGACACAGCGCTCGGCCGTGTTCTGCCCAGCGGCCACGGATGCCAATCAGTGTTTCTCCGCAGGGCCGCAGACTGCGCCGAGTCGTGACAAGCGCCGTGTGTGCTCCATCCCCCCTGGTCTCCGTCGATTGCGAGGTGCAAGCCTCCGCCGGGTCTGGGCCCTCGTCTCGGCCACACCTCATCTGCCCCGTCCACGGTCCAGCTGGCGCCTGCTGGGAACCTCCAGCTGTCATGGTCCCGCATTTCAGCTGCAATCGTCGTCTGCATGATGCAAAGCACTGCTGCAAAGCCGACCTGGCACGTCACCGGGTCAAGAGTCAGTTCTGATGGGGGCTTGGCGGGCATCAACCACGTCTTGCACAACGAAAGGTGATGGTCGGAGACGGTCGATTCGGCCGGGGAGGGGTCCGATGATGTCGGAGGTTTGTCCCCAACTGCGCCTCCGGAGAACTTGTCCCCTTCTTCGGCTCGGGCCGACGATGGGTGCGAGGCCTCTCGGAGCATCTCAACCGCTCAAGGGCAACCTGGTGTTTATTCGCAAATCGCAAGTTGCTCTGGGGCCCTCACCCATGCGTCCACACCCCCCCTCGTCTTCTGGGGTGTATCCAGAGACTGGACACAAGGAGGCCGCCATGATGGCTCGCGAGGGGCAATATACTGGAATGAGGTATCACTCCTGCCACAGATTGTCCGACCCTGTCCACCGTCGTACACATTCGACAGAGGGGCGCGTTGAGTCGAATGTTTGCGCCGACCTCATACCCAAGTCTTTGTTTCGGCCGGCCTGTCTTGGCCTCGCGCGCCGTTTCGGGCAAGCCATTCTCGACGCTGGGGGGTGTCTGAGGAGGTTGGGGGAAACCTCCCCTGAAGAATAAAAAAAATAAAAATAGGCATCTTGGTCGAGATGCCAATCTTCGACTTCCTATCCCCAATGTTGGCCCTTCTGCATGTCGTGGACGGCTGGCAGATGGGCTTTGGCGAATTGCCAACGTGCTCAAAGACAAAAACATGGCCGGACGCAATGCCACAGATGAGATGGCGGCCAACTGCCGCTGCTTCCGTCGAAATAGCCCAGAGCTGGCACATCTCTTTGTCCCGCCGTGAGAACAACAAAGGGAAGCCAACAATGGCTTCTTTGAGCCCTTTGCCTACCAGGTCCGGCAGCAGATGGCTTCCGCCCGATGGACGTGCAAAATCAGCGACAACCCGCTCCCAGAGCCCTCATCGACTTGCCCGTCACATCACCACATCACTGCCAGCTGCGACTTACCTCGGCCGTACCAAGGGCAAACACTAGACCCCCTCGACACCACCAGACCCTCAAACTCACCACCATGGCCACGGTAGACATGCAAGACGCCCCCCCGATCCGCCCCCCGGTGCCGGCCCACCTCGCCGAGCACGAGGACGACGAGAACGGCTACCAAAAGGGCTACGTCCGGGGCACCGACTACTCGCTCCCCTACTACTCGCGATGGTCGCGCATGCACGAGGCCGAGATCTACGAGGACCTCCTCCGCCACGTCAGCTGCGGCTACCTGTCCACCCGCGGCGTGCCGCCCACCCTGCTGGCCCTCAAGCAACACGCCCAGTCCCTGTGCATCCTCATCCACTCCCTCAACCCGACGCTCGAGTCCGGCGAAATCGTCCTCGGCGACCCCTCGCAGCTGCCACCCCCCCACCGCGCCGTCGACGTCGCGCCCGTCAACGACCCCCTCGCCTTCAAGCACCAGCTCAACGACGCCTTTGACTTCCTCGCCGACCTCTCCACGCCCTACACCAACGACGACCCCAACCACAACAAGCCCCTCACCGGCCTCGTCAACGAAGTCCGCTTCCGCCACGAGGCCTACGGCACCACCTACCACTGCCCGCTCGACGAGCACATCCCGCGCGGCGCCGCCGAAAAGCAACGCCCCTACGCCAACCACCAATCCCTCCTCCGGCACGCCAACGCCCTCCTCGAGCGCCTCGACCACGAGACCTCGTCCACCGGCGGCCTCCTCTCCCTTCTCCCCTCCTCCTCGGAGCCCGACGCCCTCGAACTCTCCGACGCGCGCAACAGCCTCCTCGGCCAATGGCTGCTCTTCACGCAGCACCTCGTCGCGCGCGGCCACGAGCTGGAGCTCCAACTCTCCAACGCCCTCACCGCCCTCGCCTCGGAAGCCCTCATCCCGGCGCACTACACCGGCACTCTTGGGACTGACGCCCTCGCCGACGGCAGGGCCATCGCCTTCCCGCAGGACCGCTTCGTTCTCGCCAACGCCGGCGACGACGTCTTTGACCACCTGCACGGCATCCTCGACAAGCAGGAGGCGCTGATCCAGGCCAAGGCCAAGGTGTGGGCCGAGCAGGGGGTGGTCGGGAAGCACATTTACCAGACCCAGCGCGGCGGGGAGGAGCACGCGCGCGGCTTGGTGCCCGTGACGTTGAAGACAAGGTATTATCGCCTGGCGGGACAGGGGCGGAACACGATCTTTGTGGTGCCGGCGTGGGAGAATCACCCCGGCGTGGAGGGGACGCGGGAGGCCGAGGGGAAGCCGCAGGTTGTGGCGTGCGTGCAGCCGAGGTTTCCGGTGAGGGTGTCGGAGCTGGAGAAGAAGTATGATGAGAGGATTGAGAAGGCGATGGCGTTGGAGAAGGAGGCGAGGGCGGTGAGGGCGGAGGGCGTGAGGGCGTTTGATGAGATGAAGGTGTTGGAGGAGGAGAATCGGCAGTTGGCGGAGACGAGGGATGCGTTGTTGGTGGCGGTGGGGAAGGGGAGGAAGGAGTTGGCGGAGGAGGTGCAGAGGGAGAGGAAGAGGGCGATTGATGCCGAAGGGGAGAGGGAGCGGGTTGAAGAGGAGTTGGATGCTGTGGTGAGGGAGAGGGATCAGTTGGAGTTGCAGCTGAGCGCGGCGATGAAGGAGGCCGCGAAGGGGAGGGTGAGGGAGGCGAAGGCGAAGGCGAAGGAGGTGTAGGAAGTCGGATATGGTTAAGGGCGTCTTGGTGAATATTTCTTTTGGTGGTCTGTCTCTCGAGGTGCTGTTTTTGGTTAGTTGGTAGAAAAGGTGTTGGTCTTTCGACTTTCTGTCAGGTCGCACCACGGTTGCGCGCGCAATAGCGGGCCGTGACTGTCTCGTGGAATATCTTGGCAAATAAATAAATAACGTTAGTTAATACACTTTCCTCTTTTTCCTCTTTTCATGTGTAACATTTCGAGGCCATCACCAACACGTCCGTTGGTCGCACTTCCAACAATGACGACGACGACGACAACAACTTCGACATCTCCTAAAAAGCATGACCCCGGTCAATCGCTGTCAAAAGTCAGACCATCATCCATGTGATCCTCGGCAACCATCTCCGAATGCAACCCTCCAAGTTCGTCGCCATGGCAACAATCACAGGCCGGGGAAGTAAACAAATCCCACCTCTCGTTCAATAGCCTCTTTCGGCGCGGCGCTAAATCGCCAGGGTCATCACCTCGTCGGCCAATGGCATCTTCTCCATAGACTCGCCACCGTGACTTTTTCCTCGTCAGCCTTGCACCGGCTGGTCTGGAAGGGCCGGGGGGGCCCATCCCAGGATGTTTGCTTTGTTGACTTTGGGGGACCCCGCGAAAGCAAGCTCTCGACACCCTGGCCTCGAAGCTTCAAGCTTGATGCCACGCTGCTCTCGTCGCTTGTCTGCCGAACTCGTCGTCCTCTCCATTCGCCTCTTTTTTTCCCGGTGACTTTCCCGGTTCTATATGGCTGTGTTTTATTGATTCAGTCCTCGTCTCACACCAACCTCTCTTCGTCTCTCCCAACTGCCGCAGTCGAACTTGTCCCTGTCCCTTCGAGTGTGTCGTCGTGTGGGGGTTTGTCTCGAGCCGTTGTGTTTCTGCTCTCACCACCATCTCCTCACACATCCCAACTGCATTGACTGCACGGGACTGACAGAGTGTGTGGAAGAGGAAAAGACCAGCGCAAAAGACCAAGGGACAATGCATTCCCTCTAAAAATCACGACAAGACAGGGCAGCACAGAACGGCAGACCGCTCGGCGCGGCCACGTCACCAAGCACAGCGTCCGCATACCGACGACCTCCACCTCTGTCCACCGCCATGGCGGCACCACGAACGACGACGAATGCCCTCACGCGCATGGCCACGGCATCCCTCCTCCTCCTCTCCCCGACCATCGCCGCCGCCGCCGCGTCCCTCCCCTACATCCCGACCTCGATCCTCCTCCCCCCAGGCTCCTCAACAGCCTTCATCCTCTCCCCCAACGACGCCACCTCCTCGCTCGACCTCCTCTCCATCGACATCTCCTCCCCCCTCAACCCCGCCACCCTCCAACCACACCCCCTCTCCACCTCCCTCCCCTTCTTCCCGCGCGGCGCCACCACCACCGCCTTCACCCCCTCCATCCTCTCCAACGGCACCATCGCCATCTTCGCCGGCGACTGCTCCCTCTCCACCTCCGCCGCCCTCTGGACCTACACCCCCCCCACCGGGACATGGACCCGCCACGCCACCACCCCCGGCCAATCCTGGGACTACTCCCAAGGCGGCCCCTACCACCTCGGCGGCAGCATCGCCTTCTCCCAACAACTCGCCCCAATCACCACCCCCGCCACCTTTTACATCTACGGCGGCATGTGTCCCGCCACCACCTCCTCCTCCTCCGCGACCGGGTGGGAGCAACAAGCAGCGACCTACTCCAACCGCATGCTCCGCCTCAAACCCGACATCAAGGGGGGGTACACAATCTCCTACGCCCCCTCGACCGGCCCCCCCGTCGCCGAGGCCGGGTTCACGCTCACTGCGCTCGCGCCGTCGGTCGCCAACCGCTCTGGCATCGTCACGCAGCAGGCTGGACACGTGTTGTTGGGCGGGCACACGCAGCAGGCGTTTATCAACATGAGCACGGCGGCGATTTGGAGTCTGCCCGAGGAGCAGTGGAGCTTTGTGGGGATTGCGGCGCCCGGTGCCGCCGGGGGGAGGACGGATCTCGCGGTTAAGGATGGGGGTGTGGTGGTGGATAGTAGGTCGGGGCATACGGCGGTGTTGAGTGAGGATGGGACGAGGCTGGTGGTGTATGGCGGGTGGGTGGGGGGTGTGGGGACGGCGGCGGAGCCGCAGTTGGCGGTGGTGAATATTGGGGCGGCGTTTGGGGATTGGAAGTGGGAGGTCCCTGTGGGTGGGGGGCAGCAGGCGGGGGGTGGGGGGGTGTATGGGCATGGCGCGGTGCTGTTGCCGGGGAATGTGATGATGGTTTATGGGGGGAGGAGTATTTCTGGGGGGAAGAAGGGGAAGCGCGCCGGGGAGGGGGTCAAGTTCTTTGACATTAACAAGATGGCCTGGGCGGAGGGCTACACGCCGCCGGCCGCCGGGTCGGGGTCGAGTGGTGCCGGAGGCAAGGCAGGCACGAACCCCGACGGAACACCCAAGTCGGGCAGTGGCACTCCCAACTCTCCCGGCGGTGGCACCAGCGGATCCGGGTCCTCTGGCTCCTCTCCCGACGGAACCTCCTCCGCCAGCAGCGAAAAGAACAACCTCCCCCTCACCCTCGGCCTAACCCTCGGCCTCGGCCTCCCCCTCCTCCTCGCCGCCCTCCTCGCCATCGCCTGCCTCGTCCGCCGCCGCTCCCGCCGCCGCGCCCAGCGCGACGAAGCCCTCTCCAACCTCGCCCAAGGCCTCCCCGCGCACGGCTACGGCCACCACCGCGCCTCGGGCTCCGCCGGCTCCAGCGGCGACATGATGCAGCAGCGGTCCGGGCCCGACGACGACATCTTCATGCCATGGAACGCCGCCAGCGCGCGCGACTGGTACACGGGCGGCGGCGACGCCTACGCGCAGGGGCGGCGCTCCCTGGGGTTCGAGACGCTCCGCCGCAGCAGCCAGGACAACAACGACTACAGCGGCGGCGGCGTCGACGTCCCGCCCCCGCTGTTCACCCCGGGCATCGGTCAGCAGCGCCCGCGCACCACCGTCGCCAAGGGGCTGTACACCCCCACCTCCAACGCGGGCGGGTACGACTTCCTCCCGCTCCGCGGCCCGGGCGGGAAGAACGAAATCCACCCCATCTACGAAGAAGACGACGAAGACGCCGACGACGACGCCCTCGGCAGCCCCAACCGCAAGAGCGTCCTCCTCTCCGACGACCCGTTCGCGACGCCCCCCGCAGCCCGCAGCCCGACCCACGGCCCCAGCAGCAGCAGCGCGCAGGACCCCGAAGTCCGCGGCTGGGTCTCGGACGTCGACGCCGCGGACGCGGTCCTCGTCTCCAAGATTGCGCGGCACGGGTCCACCACCACCACCCCGCCGCGGTTCTCTCCGGGGGCAGGGGGGGACGACCGGACAAACTCGAACCTCTCGGACCGCAGCGCGTTTAGCTTCGTCGCTGGCGCTGAAGCCCGTCTCCGTCCCGGGACGGGCGGGACCTCGTCAGGCGCGAGTTTCTCGACGGCGAAATCGACGTTTGCGGCGTTGCAGTCCGAGGGACCGGATTTGCTGCTTCGATCACACTACCAAGGGCACACCCCAACCCAGACCAACTTCGACAACAACAACCACGAAGACTCGGAAGAAGAATTCCCCCCCCAGCCCCCTTCCCCCTCCAAATCCAAACCCCGCCGCTCCCTAAGCGGCAACGCCTCCCACTGGCTCGGCAGCCTGAAACGCGTCTTCTCCAACCCGTCCCCTGACCCATCCTCCTCGGACGGCGCGCACTCGCGCACGCGCGAGTCGCTGCTGGACGGGAGTAACGCGTCGAGCACGGATTTCGATGCCGCGGCGGCGGGAAGGGCGTTGTTGGCGAGGGGGGCGGCGAGGAGGAGGAAGCAGGGGCGGGAGGCGTGGGAGGGGATTGGAGGGGGGGATGGGGAGGAGGAGTGGGATGTGGAGAGGGCGGTGGAGCAGAGGTTGGTGCAGGTGATGTTTAGCGTGCCGAGGGCGAAGTTGAGGGTTGTTAATGGGGAGGGGGAGGAGGGGGTTTTGGAGGAGGGGAGTGAGAATGAAGATGAGGAGGGGGGGGAAGGGAGTGGGGAGGGGGTGTGGTTGAGGGGGGGAGAGGGGAGGCCGGGGTCGGGGTTTACGGTTAGTACTGGGGGGAGTGCGGATAAGGAGGAAGAGGAGGAGGAGGAGGAGGGGGATGGAAGGGGGAGGGAGAGGGAGGGGTTGTTGCTCAGGCCGGATGACGGGGTCATTCATAACCCGAAGCGGAGGAGCGTGGTGGCGGGGGAAGGGGGTTCGCTGCTGGGTCTGTCGCCGTCGCCGTCGCTGAGGACGTCGAGTATCACGACGAATACGTGTATCCAGATGGCCGAGGAGGTGAGGATGGAGCGGCCGATCAAGACGAGGGTGTTGAAGATGGTGGAGAGCATTGAGTCGAGGGGGAGTAGTCCGGGGGGGAGTCCTGTGAGGGGGGCATGAAGTAGGGGTTCTGTTTCTTGCTTGGGGGAGGGTTGGGGTGCTACTATATGACTTGTATTTTGATGGGAGATTGTGTGAAGACAGGGAGCGGACAGTACAGTGGTGGAGGATATACAGGGGGTGTCTCTGGGAGGCTGGATTGGATTTGGATCTTGGGACGGAGTAACATGGCGTGTTTTTGTATACTTTCTTGCTTTTGGGCATGTCAGCTAGTTATCTAGGCATATAGCACGTGTTGAATGTCGATGTTCCTGTCGAGATGCTCGCCCACCTTTTTGCACTTGGATCTCGACTGCAAAGATGAATTGTGTCCAGACTCAACCACACCTACCTGATCTCTACTTTCCATACGATATCACGTCCATCCCTACGCCTCTTTCCAACAGCGAGTCTTCAGGACTGCCGCCACGACTATCGTAGATGGTCTCCGTGTCGGACTCGGCCCCACTCCGGCGTGGGACACGGACGTTCTCCGTTCAACCCGGAGTTGTGGCACAAAAAAAACTCTTTCGTCGCTCTGCGCTTCGTTCAGTGGATACAGCGAGAGGTTTTCAGTATGCGAGTACGGCCTTGTCAGTGCAGCTGTTTTTGCCATTTTGAATCTTTTTGAGGGACTCGCCAGGTGAGGTCCCCCGGCCGCATCCTCCCCACACCTCCGTCCCAGCCCCACACCGGCGGCCCGGCAAGCCCAACCCGAGCCGGCAGCACACCCGGCATCTTCCGCATCCACCCCCACACGCGTTTCGATCCAGGGCCTGCTGCGATCGACAGCGCTACGTACCATCCAATCCTGATTTGTTTGTTAGCGCGAGACCTCTCGCCGGGCCTGGCAAGGCCTAGTTGGCACCAATAATAGGGATTCCAGGGCCTCCTGTTCCAACTTGGGGGCCTTCATCAACCGGTAAATGGCCTGGGCTTGCATCTCAAAAGGTCTCGCGCTAACAAACAAACCAGGGCTGGAGTGTACCCATCTCCCCCAGCCCCAAAGATCAGTGGATACACTAACACCAAAACACGACAGACCAAGACCGGCATCTCTCGATCCCGTCGCTAGTGCCGCCGTCGTCGTCGTCAAGAGGACAGCACAGAATCGGGCCTGTTTACGGGGACATGTCTCGCCCGCGAACTGTTATACGTGGGTAGCGGTGGTGGTGATTTATCTGGGCTCGGTTGAGTTCAAGCAGGTCTCGAGCCTGCCTGGCTGGGCGCACATCACAACACAGGCCTCCGTTGGTACTTGTCTGAAAAGTAGGAGCCATCGAGTTCCACGACAGCGATGCCGGGCGAGAATCATGGTCGCTTACACAGTAGGTACTTTGTTCCCCGCCCTCGTTTCGTTCGGCTGGCTGCTTGCCGTCGGTTCCGACGAAAAGGACGGACGGACGACCTGGCCGTTGCATGTGGGGAGCATCAGAGAGCGAGCACTGCCGCCGCCGCCGTCATGTGGAGGGTGACGGCGGTGGGCATACGCCGGTATAGTCGCCGCCGTCGTCGTCAGCATCACCCCTCCGGTGCCTGCGTCCTCCTCCCGTCCCGCCTCGTCGGCGAACCTACCAAGCAACAACGTCCACATCTTGTGTTCTCCCGCCAAATCGAACCGCGAGATAAGCGGTCAGCGCGCGAACCACCTGCCGAATCATGGCCGGGACGACGTGTCTCGAGCCCATGTTGCGGTGTACAGGCGCGCTGCTGCACGGCGGCCGAGAGAGCACCGCCTCGTCGCCAGCGCAGTGAGACGCCGCTACGGGAACCGCGGGGAGAGTCTATGTTGGCCTTTTTCTTGGTGTCCGCCCGCCTGCGAGATCTGGACACCGTCCACCCGCTTGCTGTGCTCACAACGTGTGGTCGCCGTTGTGCGCGCGCGCGCGGTTGCGGGGAAGAAGGCCTCGTCTGCGCCCTAGGTAACTGCAACAACCTTGATGACCTCCTGGTCGGTCGAGACAAAAAAAAGAGATCTCGATCCCCTGACTGGGACTTGATGTGCCATTGGAGCTGCGCGACATCCCACGCCCGGCCGTCTGTGGGTAGGATGCCAGGCGGGCGATAGCAAGAGCAAAACTATAGTACCCGTTCGAGGCAGAATTCGAAACGGGAGCTAGCGCCCTGCCGGCGAGTGTCGTCGCCTTGGTTGCGAGCCGCGAGGATGGGCAGAAGCTTGGTTGGACATGCACAGTTCCAAGGCATCTGGATGTGGTGCCGCAATTCTGATATACCACCTTCCCGGCGAGGGCAGAGGGGGCATGTACCTGTGTCGAGGACTATTCAAGCAGTCCGTGTATGTCTCGCGGGATGGAGGGCCGGATACTTTGAGTGGCAGATGTCGCGGCTCTCGTATCACTCGCCGCCGTGTGCTTCGTGTCCGTGGGAGGCGGGCGCAGCGCAGCGAGGGCCATTGGCGTTGATCATGGCAGTCGGCGAACAGCTCGAGACGGTGTCCTTTCTGCCCAATGGCCGCTTTCCAGCCGAAGCGGTGCATGTTCCAAGTCGAGCAAACGGTGGTTGGGCTGCCGGCGTTGCGGCGGGATACGGCCGGCACCACGCCCCTCGGCGTCGTCTGCTTCTTCGCCCAGCAATCAGCAAAGAGTGCTTGCAGCCCCGCGGGCAGACCGCTCAGGTGGTCGAGCGCGCTGGATGATATGTGCATGAGGTTCTGCAGGTTTGTTTGCCAGGCCGGCAGAGGGGATCGGATCAGATATGCTGCGTGGATGCCCCGTGCCGTCACCACGGACAGTACATACTGTCTCGGGCCTATTGCGCAAGGACAGCTGTGGCGGTTGACAGGCTCGACAGGTTGATGAGACGAGAACGGTGCTCCATTCTGTGCCGTGGTGGCTGTTTCGAGTCCTGCAGAGGGCCGTCCATCTTTGTTCATCCTCATCTCGCCGCATGTTTTCCTGCCCCGTCTTCTGGAAGCCCACTCGCCCTCGTCCACTGCCGGAGGAGCCGCGGGTCGACGAGATCTACCGGGCCATGGGAACGACGGAGGAGCAACAGAAGTCGCCGAGTGGATAAGACGTTGTTGCGTGGAGTCTGGAGATGGTCGGTGGTGGAGAGGCTCGGGAGGATTCCTGCCCTCAACTCATGTTCTCACCCATCAGGGGACCAATTCCAGACAGACGGCAGCAGTCATGCTGACAGGTGGCATGCATCGTCCACAAAGCCCTTGTTTCGGGTCTCGGAGGGCCACGCGCGATGGAGCTATCGGAATGCATTGAAGCTTTTCGTCAGGGCAGCGGGAAAAACCAAGGTCGGGAGATGTGATTGTTTTTAAATTGACGGGCCGAAATCTGGCCCATGGACAGTGAACGTGGGCGAGATGAAATGGTACCTGAATGCCCTGAAAATAAACTCATCGGCCTGGACTGGACCCCCCTTCCGGACACAATCCTCCGTAGCGGGGGGGATGGATGGTGCTGGAGAGGCAGAGTTACAGCGATGCGAACCGCTGGAGTAGGAAGAGGGAACCGTCACCCCGCCGTGCCCGCCCGATCAAGATTACTTACGGTCTGTGCTGATCAGGGCGGCGCTCGGCGGCGCTGCATGGATAGCCCCGTCCAGCTGGACCGGGTTGGTGCTTTGAGAATCCCCCAATTCCCCTCAGTGACGACATGCGCCGCGTTTCGCCTGTCCGTCTTGGAACCACATTGCGCCTGGCATTCCCTGGCGGTCCATTCCACCGTCCGGGAATCAATTTCGCAAGTCCCGTTTCCACGCTCCCGTCTTGTGCCGCGCAACGTCTTTTCGCGGTATGTTTTCCTGCAGCCTCCAGAGACAAGGCCAAGGCGCCGGCACCCTTTGGCACCCGCAAGCCCAAGCCAATGCCCAATTTGGCTGGAAAGCCGGCAAGCTGGAAAAGGGGACTTGGGGACTTGGGATGGAAATGGAAGTGATGTGCGACAAGGGTTGTGCAGCATGCAGCGTGTTTCTTTTCTGCACCAACTGCTCCACTTCCCACTTGACGTTGACGCCTGGCGTCCACTGTCTTTCCAGCTCGTCTTTTCTCCCAGCCTGCCCGCCTTGTCTCTCCCATTTCTTCTCACGCCCGCCCTCACCTTGCACCCTGCCCACGCCCGCCCTCGCCCTCGCCCACGCCCACGCCCGCCCCGACGCGACAGGTTTGACACCTCCAGCATCAACCCCTCCCTAGACGAGTTTTTTTGTCTCTTTCGTGGTGGGAGCATCGTGGGCTCCAATTGCTCCCGGCGACCCGGAACCGACGGTACTTTCTCGATCCGCGAACGAACGAAACAACCGGGACCTCTTCCCTCGACATCGAATTTCAATTCACCCTCGGAGCCAGATCCACCTGGAATGGCCGTGGTGTTTGCGCCGTTGTGAAAAGAAAACAGTATCTGGCATTGGCAAATTCCATGAGTTACACCAGGCATTGGCACCTCGCCTGTTCCTTTCCCTTGACCTTCACCTCGACCCGACGCGAAACCGACGGCCACATCCACTGCCCGCCATGATCCCTTCACAAGTCGCCCGCCGATGGGCGACCATAGCCATCGCGACCCTTCTCTTGTCCAGCATGGTCGTCGCCGAGCCATCAATCCCGACCAACTACTGCAGCTCGATCAACACGGCCGACATGGAACCATGTACGCCTCCCTCCCCATGAAATGCCGCGAAAGCCATTCTAACACCCCCACAGTCCTCAGCGACTTCCAATCCCAAGGCCGCTGCTTCGGCAACTGCACCGACATTGGCGCTGCCCTGGCCATCGTGCAGTGGAAGAGCTGCTGGTGCGCCGATCTCATCCCCAGCCCGTCGGACCAGAAATCTCTCTCGGGCTGCCAAGACGCCTGTCCCGGATATCCCGACGACTACTGCGGAGCAAGGGGCGCCGGCGGCGGCAGCTTTGGCTACATGCAGCTCAAGAAGCCGTCGGGCACAGCACCGCCAGGCGCCACCAACACCAAAACCACTTCCGTAAGTTCCCATCGACCCTCCACTGCTGCCATGTCATGTCCCTGTGCCGGAATGTCTCGATCGTCTCTTTTGTCCTACCCCCACCCTCCCCCCACGACTGGCGGCAAACCAACGGAGGCACACGTTAAACAGTCATTGGGTTCCCAGGCCGCCGTCATCACAAGAACTGAGATTGTCCAGGTGACCTCTCGGCCTTCTGTGGAGCCAGAGTCTGATGTTGCAGGGCCGACGACGACACGAGCTGTATGCTTATTATTTTTATCTCTTCGGAACTTGCTGGGTGATACGGCCTTGATGAACCGCGCTGACTGAAGCGTGCACAGCCAAACAAGGATGGAACGAGGCCTACAGCGCCATCCGTCCAGACGGTCACAGTTGGCGGCAGCGTCCAAACCGTCACGGCGGTACCGGACCCCGGCCTCACGGGCAACAACCAATCCCAAGTTGAAAAGTCGGGAAAGAGCAGCCTCTCGGCAGGGGCCATAGTCGGAATCGTCATCGGCCTCATCGTCGTCTTTGGCGCAGCCGGCTTCCTCATGTTCTTGTACTGCATGAAGCGCAAGAAGAACGAGGGCGAAAAGGGATTCGTGGCCTCGAGACGGGGCAGCCCCCCCGGATCGGGCGGCGGCGAGGTGTCGGAGGCCCGGTTCGGCGACGCATCGACCCTCGGCGGCTGGGACGGCAGCATCGCCAACTCGCATCGCCGGAGCCACCTGATGCCGGTCGACCCGCGCGCCGAGTTCGCCAAGGGCGTGTACGCACGCGACCAGAACAAGAGCCAGCTCAGCATCGGCTCGCTCCAGGACAACTACGACTACACGAGGCCGCTCGAGGGGCGGGTGCTCAAGGCGATGAACCCCGACCCCGACCCATGACGAATTGCAGGGAGAGGGGGGGGGATACTTTGCATGCTGTGTTGGATAGACGGCCGCCAGCCTTTTTTTTTTCCCGTTCTTCTTTTCTCACGACGTACACGAAACAACAACATACACACACTACATCATCGCGCGAAACGGCCTTGCTGGGGGGGAGAAGAGGGACTACGGATCCAGGGAATTTTGAGAAACGAGATACCAACAACAACCACCACACCACACCGCCACGGCGTTTACGGAGGGGCCAGGCCAGGCACACATTTTTGGGCGGCGCCGGCAGGCATATTTGCTTTATTTATTTTGTTGATGGAAACAAATAACACCGACAACGACGACGACGACGGCCCTTACCAACTGGGGTTTCGATCGGTTCGATTCGATGCTGCGTGCGGACACGGCAGCCCACCACTCGCCGCCTCGACCTAGAGATGACGAGGGGGGTAGTCATGTCTTCAGTCCGCCTAATCTTTTTTCCTTTTCGTTTCTTGCTCTCGCTGCCTTTGATGCATGCATGCAGGCCATTTTGGGTGGGTTGGTGGTGGTGATCACGTGGGGGTAGACGGAGGGATCCAATATCGGGCATGCCGCGAGGAAACGGAGGGAATGAATGGGGCATTGTATATGGGGAGACGCGGGCATGTATGGATAGGTAGGGGGCTTTCAGGGGGGGGGGGGGGCAGTTGCAGCTGCAGTTGAGACATGGGCGGGGGCTCCGTCTAGGGGAGTCGGCCACGCCGGTGCGAATGAATTCAAGCATACAAGTTTGACGCATACATGGGACAGGTTTTTGGGCGTGATGGACGGTTTTCTTGGTGATGGAATGGGGGCTGCCTGCTGCTCTGTGTGCATGCGTTTGGCGCGATATACCCTCATAATACCGCCGGACGAGCCTGGGAGCGTACGAGGGGTGCTTGAGAGGTCTCTCCATCTCTTCGTCCCGCACATACCCGGTGGCGAGGCGCGGAGGGTTTCGTTTCATCGCGGCTGATCAACAGGTACGGGAGGTTGCGATGGGCAGGGTCGCGACGTCATTCTTGACGTTAGGGGGGTTTCCGCCCCTTGATCCGTTTGTTTTTTTGCGACGGATCATGACAACCAACCAGCCAACCAGCCAACCAGCCAACCAACATCCGTCTGCACCTGTGTAGATGCTGTACGACCTCCCTACGGACGCGGCGTAGCAAGCCGAAGAACTTGTTTTCCAGAGAGTACCTGCCCGTACCCCGACCGGATCCTTGGGCAGGGTGCGCTGTACGGATTGGATTGGATCGCACCGCATCGCATTGCATTGTCGGTCGAGATACAGGTATCTCGTCTCTGTCGGGCGGCCGGTAGAGTGCGACGTTGTTGGAATTACGCCTAATTGCATTGCACGTGTGAGTGGGTGTGGGAGCGGCGGATGGGGGTAGCATTGGGAGGGACGGGATGGGATTGTTGGTGGATGGGGGGGGGGGGAATGTTGGAAGTTGGATGTTGTGGTTTCTGCCATTTGTTGGAGGCTGGGGGTTGTTGAGTGAGGACATAATATTTCTCCTTGGTGGTTCTGCGTCTGGCTTGGGCGTTTGAGATGGAGGGATGCTGAGACGACTTCTTTTGTTGTTTGTTTGCTTTGACGGGACCTAATGGCGGGCGGGGATCACAGGGGGGCTCCGTACAAGTCGGAAGGAAGGTGATCATTGAATTTTCCATATGGGAGGAAAAGACAGCATGGATGTGTGGTTTTTTCGACATGGAATGGCGACCTGTTCCCAACGTGATGCCATCACCATCGTCATCTCCCCTTTTTTCCACCCCAATGCCACCATCGTGGCGCTGCCGTGTGGCTTTTCGCTGGCGTGGCTGGGCATTCGGAGAAGTCGGCACTGAAGCCTTGTGGCGTGGGGTTGAGAGGTGGGGGAACGGGGGCGGCATGTTTCAGATGGGATGGCGGTGATGGATACGACGCTATGGAGATGATGGCTTGGGGGATTCGGCCTACAATGAGGTACAATGAGGGTCAGCAGCCGAGAGCCAGAGAGGGCCTCGCAGAAGTAAAGAGGGTTCTGTAGAGTGTCGCCGAGGTTGGGATACAGGTGGTGAGATGGTTGACGACAGACTCAAGACAGCCGAGTTGGAGGGACTTTGTGAGATTCGACACGGCAGGGATACCGAGGCGGCAGTGGGTGCAGCCGAGACTGCAGTCTGCAGCTGGCCGTTGTGATGTGTTGCCTTTGCATGGGCAGGGCGAGTGATGGGAAAGCGTGGATGGCGGGTTGGTGAGTTTGGACGACACGCTTCAACAGACGATGAAAAGGACTGAAAAGACAAAGCCGTGACGATGCATTTGGGCGTTTCGGATGCCCAAGCTGGAAGGATGCTGCACCGCGGTTGGCTGGGCCGGCACTGCTCTGCGACAGCGGCTCAGCCGCATGACTTGGCCTTCTGTCGCGGCATGCGCTGTGCGAAGGGTCGCCAAGCGCCTTCAACACCTCGATTTCCATTTCCATCTCCCCTCCATCCGTGTCTGGAACCTGACTTGACGGATCCCCGAGGGCCCAATGAGTCGCTTCCAATGGTTCGCGACCACAAGGACGGCGGGGCCCTGCAATCTCATCTCACGGCAGGCGATCTCGACCACGGGAGCCCGGCCTTCTCGGTGGCGTGCACGCGGGTGCAATGTGTCGCCAGCAAGTCGAACAGGGTGTCGTGTGCAGATGGAAAATGGATGAAGGCCGTGTCCGTTTGGGTTCGAACAGGTGACCTTGATCGACCTTGTGCTGACCTGCCCAAATGGTTTGCTCTGCCCCCTGGCACAGCCTCCAGCAGGGCAAGGGCAGCACGGCACCGGGCTGGGCTGGGCAGTGGCCCAAACGATGCTCGATCCACGGAAGCGTGTTGCAGATCTGCCCCTCTCTTCCTCTTCCCAACTCCAAACTCGCAACTCGAACGAACCTGGTAGCCTGGCACGACTGCGAATGCGTGTCCCGGTTGACAGTCTGCGTCTGCGTCCGCGTCGTTCGCTGCCTCGCCGCCAGTCCCCGTCCAGTCCTTGCCGAATCTTCGTGCGCCCTGCCGTCACCGTCCCCGTCCACCACCGTCGCCGTCGTCCTCCGCGGCCTGCCTCCCCGACCTGGCAGCACCTGGCCGTGGCCGCCGACCGTTCTGTCGACGACCCCATTCGCTCGTTGCTCTTCGTCGTCGTTGCGCCGCGGCGCCCGTCCTTCCCTCGCCCGATCGCCGAGTCGCCTCCCGCCAAACCCACGACGACGAGACCATCCATAAGCCGCCACTGCACCCAGTCCTCCCCTCCGCACAACCGCCGCGTCGCGGACGGCAGGCGACAACATGAACCTACACTGCAACACCACCCTGGAGGATCTGAGGAGTAGGTTGCCCGAGGCGCATTGCCCCCCAACGCTAACGCTGTTGCTACAGTCCTCCCCACCACCGAGCGCATCATCGTCGGCCCCTTTACCTTCCACGAGCTGGCCCTCATCATCGCCGGCGGGTCGGCTGCGATTGCCATAGTCTTCAGCTTCTTCCTGATCATGATGCATGCGACGCACTACACCGTCCCCAACGAGCAGAAGCAGTATGTCTCAGACCCCCTCCCCCCTCGCCCCTCCCCCCATAGTCCTCTGCTGACCCAGGTCGCCCAGCATCATCCGCATCCTCTTCATGATCCCCGTATACGCCACGTCGTCATGGCTGTCGCTGCGCTTCTACTGGCACGCCATCTACTTTCAGGTCCTGTCCGACTGCTACGAGGCCTTTGCCATCTCGTCCTTCTTCTCGTTGATGTGCCACTACATCGCGCCCGACCTGCACGACCAAAAGGACTACTTCCGCGAAATGTCGCCCGTCCAGCCCTGGGTCTGGCCCATCAGCTGGTTTCGAAAGTGCTGCGGCGGCGACCGCGGCCCCTGGCGGACCCCGCGCAACGGCCTGACGTGGTTCAACATTATCTGGATCGGCGTCTATCACTACTGCTTCATCCGCGTCGCCATGACGGTGACGGCCGTCGTCACACAATACTTTGAGCGCTACTGCGAGAGCTCCAACAGCCCTTTTTTTGCGCACATCTGGGTACGTCTCCCCATCCCCATCTTGCATCTTGTGGGACGCCCCCTAACTCTCTGCAGGTTGTCGCGATCCAGTCCCTAGCCGTGACGATCGCCATGTACTGCCTGATTCAATTCTACGTCCAGCTCCGAAATACAGAAGAGCTCGCGCCGAACCAGCCGTTCCTCAAGATCCTCGCCATCAAGCTCGTCATTTTCCTCTCGTTCTGGCAGTCCGTCTCCATCAGCGTCGGCACCAGCACCCTCCAAGTCATCCGGCCCAACGAAGTCATCGCCTACCCCGACCTCAAAGTCGGCATCCCTTCTCTGCTTCTTTGTGTGGAGATGGCCATGTTCGCAATCCTCCACCTCTGGGCCTTTCCCTACCACCCCTACGCGCGTCGCGCCAAAGGCTCCAGCCAGGGCGGGTTCTTGGGCGTCCGGGCCCTCTGGGACGCCATCAACATCTGGGACGTCATCAAGGGCTTCGGCCGCGGCATGCGCTGGCTATTTGTGGGGGCTAGACACCGCCACGAAGCCCGGCCGTATCGCGACCGCGCCAGCGCCGTGGCCATGACGAGGGGCCCCGCACCGCTGCACAAGACGCGCGACATCCACCCCCTCGCCGACACCGCCTCGGCCGGCTCCAGCAGCACTCAGCACCTCCCCATCGCCTCGCAGTTCCGCGCCAGCGCCTGGTACGATCGCCGCCACCAGTACCGCCAGCAGCTCGGCCTCACGCCGTCCAACACGCGCGATGACGAAAGTCTCCGCTCCCCGTCGCGCGACGAGTCGGCCGGCCTGATTCTCAACGCCCAGCCAAACGCCCTAAACTCGCCCGCCGCGCCGATCAGCCTCAGTCCCGCGCCGAGCCCGTCGCCGTATCATGGTAGCGGTCAGCGCCAGATTCCGGGGAGTCCGCTCGCGCAGCAGCAGACGGCGACCACCATGGACGAGGAGGGAAAGGACCAGTTGTATGACGATGGGGGAAGGCCGTTTTCGGTGTCGACCATGTCGTCGACGGGCGAGGAGAGACGACGCCCGTCACATGTCTCGATGATGGACGGGGAGGAGGAAATGGTGGCTACGGCGGCTACGGCCGCAGCCCCGGGGAGGCCGGTGCTATATGATGCTTCGGCGGTGGCAGGCGGCGGGCAGGCCCAGGGGTACTATCAGCACCCACGGCAAGAGCAGCAGGGGTACTACCAGCAACCACGGCAGCAGCAGGGGGCGTACCAGCAGCAGCATCAGCAGCAGCATCAGCAGCAGCAACAGTACCAGCAGCAGCCACAGCAGCAGCAGCAGTCGCGGTATCAGCAACCGTTGCCGTCTCAGATGCGAAGGGAGAGGGAACCAGGCCCGGGACAAGGACTGGGCCAGGCGAGGAACTTGACCTGACGGAGGTAATGTGGTGAGAACCGGTGGCAAGAATTAGCGTGGAGTTGCGTTTGATATCTTTTTTTTTTCTGGCGAGATATTGGTCTTGATTTACATTGGTGGTACGGACGGCATGGGATGGAATTTCGGGATGCTTTTTACGGGGTTCAAGGTCAGCAAGGGTTCAAGGCATGGTGTATGGAGATGGGATGTTATGATACCAACGGGACGGGATGGGAAAGGGGCATTTTTGCGGACGACGGCAAGTCCTTACTTGGTCAGGGGGGTACAGTCGGGTAGTTTATACGATATGGTATGATACGGTTGCACCTGGAGATGGGATCTTCTCTTCACTTGTTCCTCCATTCTGTGCGATTTATACGGCCCTCCTGTGAACCTTCTTCAGGTGGGACTGGGGGTTGAGTGCTCAGAGGCCAATCTTGCCTTCAATACAAACAGAACCTAAACAGAACCATACGTAAAACAGGCATCCCGTCCACCTCCATCGTCAACCTCAACCTCTCCCACCAAGGCAAGTCAATCTGCGCCCCCAGAAGAAGAAGAAAAAGACGACGAAGAAACCGAATGGCAATCTTGTGTAGTACAATAAAACAGACACGGGTATCCCATCCAGCTCCGCCGCAACTTGCACATCGATAGATTCCCATCCACCAGACCAGCAAGACCACATCACCTGCACCTAACATCCAGAAGGAAATAAGAAGAAGAATCGATCGCCCGCCGTCACCATGAAGCATCATCACTGGTTCCTCAGTGCCGATCCCGACGCGCCATCCGCGCCAGGAAGAAATCCATGTCGCGCTTGACGAGGTCGTGGCCGTCTGAGCTGGAGGTGGACGTGGTGGATTCGATGCTGTCTGAGCGGATGTGGAGGGGGGTTGTTGTCTGTGGAGAGGAGACGGTTGTTGTTGTGTCGGTTGCTGAGTCGGTTGTTGAGACGGAGAGTTGGGAGAGGGCCTGGGTTGTTGTTGGGAGGGTTGGGGGTGTGGCCGGCATTGTGAGTTGGTCTAGGGGGTCAATGCGAGTTTATGGGTCTGTGGGCGAGGGCGATGGGGACATGTTGACTGGTGGTATGGGAAAGAGGGAGAGGTGTTCGGGCAGTGGTGGCGGAACGTTGTTGCTTACAAGGTTGGAGTTCAGGGGGTGGTGTTTTGATCGCGACAGAGGAAGCGGTGGTGTTGTTCTTGTGTTCAGGTCAGCACCCAGGAGTAGGAAAGTATCTCGAATAACCCCAGAAGGGTCCTATGCCTGACTTATACCCCCCCCCACCCCCGGGACCCCCAAACCACCATAACAGCATTGACACCGCGCAACTCAACGCCATGCAATGCCCCCGCGGGCGGTCGCCGGCGTCGATTGGCCGCCCGCGCTTTGGCTCTCGGCCGGGGTTGTCCGCGTGACATGTCTTTGCATCGCCGACAGTCTCCCATCTGCGTCTGTGTCCACGACGGGTCACCGAGGGCACGAGGAGTTGAGCAGAATTGCGTACCTCTGTCGTGCTGTGTGTTGGGGATATTCCCAATCCGGATTCAACGGCGTCTCCTCGGATGTTGCCGCAGGCATCCATCGATTGTTTGCTGGGACGACTCAGGGCATGGAGGACCACGTGCCGTCGTATGCAAATGTATTGCATATGTTCTGTCCCTGGTGTTTGTGACGTTGGGTGCTCAGGGGAACGGCAACTCGGCCGAAGTAAACAAACACAGGCCCTCCCGACCCGGTATGACCACTTTGTATGAAAATGTGATAGTTACTTAAACTACAAGTAACCAGTCATTAGCCGTCGAAGCCCAGGTGCCTGTTTCCCAAGGCCCTTCCTCTAACCTAAGTATGCACAGAACCCCAAACCAATGCACAAAACCATACATAACCTCATCTCTCATTATCCATCACCAAAACAGCCTCCAAGGCCGGGTATAAAACCATCCCCCTCTAAACCTCCCCCCCAACCCCCAAACCAACTCCCAAAATCCAACTTCATCAACAACCGATCCACCCCCCCGACCCTCCTAGGCACATACCCCCTCCTCCTCCCCCTCCTCCCCACCCTCCCCATCACCCACCCCCTCCTCCTCCTCCAATCCCCTCAGCACCCCCACCAACCCCTCCACCCCCTCTTCACCCGCCCCTCCACCTCCCTCAACTCCCCCCTCACATCCCTCTCCTCTTTCGCCAGATCGACAAACGCGTCCACGACCCCGACATCCGCCTCAAGGTCCGCAGCCGCCCACACCGCCTGCAGCCGGCGCACGAGCGCGACGAGGTGGTCGATGGTCGCGAGGAGTTCGTAGAGCGGTTGTGTGAAGTTGATGTGTGTGAGGAGGAGGCGGCGGACGAGGGTTTGGAGGTAGACGCGGTGGGCGGCGGCGAGGGATTGCGGGTCGTGGGGGGCGTCGGTGGTTTCTTCTTCTTTGTTTTCCGAGAGCCAGATGTCGTCGTCTTCGTCCGCGGAGTCTTGTCGGGGCTTGGGGGCGAGCCACGCGTGCAAATCCTCCGTCAACCCCGCGACGACCTCGGTCTGGAGGTACCCCTCGATCTCGCCGAGGAAGAAGATGGCGGCGCTGGCGGTAGCCCATGCGTTGCGGAGGATGTTGGAGCGGAGGGTGTGGCGGTGGCGGAGGAGGCGGACGAGGGCGCGCCCGGTTGGGCCGCACGGCGGCGGCGCCGGGTGGTGGCGGCGGAGGGGGGTGATCTTCCAGAGGTCGGTGAGGCGGATGTGGGCGCGGCGGAGGGAGAGGAGGTACGAGTTGATGGCGGTGTAGGTGGCGAGGTCCGAGTGGCTGAGGAAGAGGTCGAGCGGGGAGGGGATCTGGAGGGTGAGGACGACGGGGACGGAGAATAAGAGGTTGCGGAAGGGGGTGGGCGCGATGGAGGCGAGGCCGTCGGCGGTGGAGGAGGTGCGGGATTTGGAGACGACCGTCAGCCGGAGGAGGTCCCGGGCGAGTTCGAGGCCCTCGTCTTCCTCGGCGTGCTCGCCCTGCATGGAGCCCATGGCCGCCCACGTCCGCGCCAGGACGGCCGCCACCTCGCCGTCCTTGACGACCACGTTGGCGAGCGCGTCTCGCTTCTCGTAGGCCAGGTTCTCGGCGCGTCGCCATCGGCTGCGGATCTTTTCGTCGGCCTGCTGCGTCAGCGCCATGGCGAACTCGCCGCGCCGCAGCAGCAAAAAGTCCCGGAGCAGCTGCAGCGTCTCCAGCACCTTGGCCGGCGGCAGCAGCTTCCTCAGCACCGTCCTCGACAGATGATGGCGGATCTCCGTGACGGTCCTCGAGAAAGTCGCCGAATCCAAAGGGTGCTCCAGCGCCTTGAGCTTCCTCAGCTGCGTAAACAAGTGATCCGTCCCCCTCAAACTCGGATCCTCGGCGCTCTTGGCCCTTATCTGATTCAGCGACCGCCCAATAAACAGCATCGACGCGGCCGTCCCCGGCGTCACAAACTCGGGCAACAGCCCGGCCTCACAAACAAACTCCTCCTCCCCATCTTCCCCTTCCACCCTCCTCACAAAAAAGTCCCCCGCCCCAAACCCCGGCACCTTCCCCCCGACCACCCACGCACTAACCATGCGCAACCACGCCCCCTCAGCCGCCCCCACCAGCCCCCTCGCCGCCCCCTCCACATCCCCATACCCCGTCTGCATCCCCCCCCTCAACCGATCCACCACCATCGCCCCGGTACACCCCTCCCTCGCCACCCCGGCCACCATGACCTCCTCCCACAGCCACGCGAGCACGCGCGCCCAGCCGTCAAACTCGCGGACGACGGCCGTCAGCGGGACGACGCGGTGGGCGCCGACGAGGGCGGCGTCGCCGCGCAGGATGGTGGCTTCGACGGCGAGGACGTGGCGCCGGAAGGCGGCGAGGTGGGTGGTTTCGACGGCGGCGGCGACGGCGCGGCAGATGGGGCTGGGGTGGGAGGCGGCGGCGTGGGAGGCGGCGTGGGAGAGGTTGATGTGCAGGGTGGAGAGGCGGGACAGGGAGGCGAGGAGGGCGCGTTCCGGGGGGGATATCAGGGGCGAGGAGATGGGGCTGGGGCCGGGGCCATTGGGGGGAGGGGGGTGTAGGAGGGGGGAGGGGTGGCCGGAGAGGGAGAGGAGGAGCTCGTGGAGCATGGTGGTTTGGTGGTGGTGGTCGGAGTGAGGTGGGGGATCGGTGGTTTGAATCTGGAGGGGGGTTAGCTTTGGGGACGGAGGGGGGGGGGAGGGAGGAGGGGGCGTACGTTGTTGTGGGTCTGTGCCCGACGGGAGAGTCTTGGGACCTGCGCTTCTGAAAGCCTTGGGAGAAGAGGATGAGGGTTCCGAGGAGTTCGAAGCGGCAGCACATGGGAGCCTCGTCGTTGTTGTCGGCGCCAAGTGGTGTTTCTGCGGATGTTGGCGATGGGGTCTTCGTCTCGTTTGTTGGGGTGATAGACAGAGTTTGGCGAGAAAAGAGACCGGGAAAAAATCAATGTCTGCGAAAAAGAGCCCTGCAATTCGCCGTGGAAACGCCCAGCGACATCGCGGTCGGGTGACTTGGCTTGGGACGCGACCGGCTTGAACTTGCGGAGTTGTCGCCGTCGAGGTTCTTGCCTGTTGGAGTTGGAACAGGCGCTTGGCTTCTCCGCAACGCGCTCCAAGCGCGCCACCATTGGAGACGCGACAGGGGCGCGACAGGGGGGGAAAGCTTGAAATTCAGGGCGCGAATCGCTGTCACTGTTTTGTTCACCGCCAGGGCGGCCCAACAACTTTTTCATCCCGGCCTATCCGTAGGTCGACCTCAACTTGAACAACATCAACTTGAACAACAAAAAAAGCATCAATTGATTATGCCACCTCCTGCCACCCATCCAAGCCGGACACTCATCAATCTAACTAACCGATAACAGAAATAGATATGTATGCAACCCTAATGCTTGCCGTTCAACGCCCCCGACATGCCCGCCGGCTGCTTGCCCTCGACGGCCGTCCCAAAGCTCTCGACCGACTGATTCGAATTCATCGGCACCAAGCTCGTCGACCCCCCAGCCGCGATGATCGACCCCTCCCCGGGCGCCACCCCCCCATCCCCACCCCCCACGACAACCTGCTGCCCGCTCGCCGTGTGGCCCACGACCATGCCCTTGGCGACACTCTTGATGATCGCCCGCCTCGACACGCCCGTGACATCGATATACACCAACCCGACATTCTTGACGCCCGTCCCGACATCCCTCGTCAGCGAGCCCGCCTCCTCGCCCCACCTGTGCCCGACGACCGTCGACGCCGCGTCCGACGTCGACGCCAGCAGGTGCCGGCTCGCCTGCTCCACACCGTCCATGACCGTCGAAAACGCCATCAGACTCTTGTTGAGCAGCCCCGGCTTGTAATCCTCGCGCGGCCGCCCCTCGGCGTCGAACCCCTTGTGCCCGCCGCCGCCGCCCTCGGCCGACTTCTTGGCGTGGCCGCCGAGCGTGGCGCCGACGCGCTGCGCGACGCTGCCGATCTGGCCGACCGTCTTGGCCGACAGGCTGGCGGCGCTGGTCGTGACCGTGTTGATGCGCCGCACGTGCTCCTTGGTCGTGGGCTTGAACGACATGGGCTTGGCGGCCGGCTGCGTCTTCTTGGTGAAGCTGTCGGCCTGGCCCTGGAGCGCCTTGGCGAGCAGGTCCGAGCCCGTGATGATGAGGCGGGACGCGGCCGAGGCGTTGGACACGAGGAACGACCGCTTGTAGGCCGGGTGCAGCTCGGCTTCGAGAAACTCTTGCGAGACGGGCGCGATGCCGATGAGCTGGCCGCCGTCCGAGGGGAGCGTGATCTCGACGGGGTCTGGGGTGGGTGGTCAGTTGGGGGGACAAGAGAGAAGACGGAGAGAGAGAGGACCAACCCTTGGACCCCGGCTGCAGCTTGCTGTCCTCCTTGATCTGAAAGTTGTCGGCCAGCTCGCCAATCACGCTGCCGTCTTCCTCGTCCACCAGCACAATCTGGCCGCCCTGGCCGCCGCCCACGGCGCTGTGGCTCCCCCGCGCGTACGCCTGGCCGGGCATGTAGTCGGCGGGGTTGTACGCCGGCAGGTCCTCCGAGACCTTGCCCTTGCTCGACGACGAGGGCGAGCCCTTTTTGCGGCTCGTCTTGGGCGGCGGGGCGCGCTCGAGGAAGGCGGTGCACTGCGCCAGGATGGTCTCGAACGTGTCGACGTCCTCCTGGATGCCCTTGCGGCTCTCGACGCTGGGGAACTCGATGCGCGTGAAAGCGCCGCTGTCAGGGCCCAGGTCCCAGCGCGGGATGAGGTAGCTGCGCGGCGGCTTGTGGTAGATTTGCGTGGTGGCGGGCAGCGGGAGGTCCAGCTCGGGCGGCAGGTGCAGGTGCAGGTAAAAGTCCTGCTCGGCGTTGGCGCCGTCGGGGTCGAGGGCCGGGTCGGCAAAGGCGGACGTGGTCGGCACCATGAGCAGCGACAGCGTCTGCGGGCCGGCGGGCGTCAGCGACTCCTCCTTGCCGTTGGCGATGTGGTAGGCCGAGACGTCCTTGATGGCGTAGAGGAGCTTTGGGTCCTGGTGAGGGAGGGGGTGTTAGTGGGGGTCGTGGTGGTCGCGTGTGTCTGTGTCTGTGTCTGTCTCTTACATTGTGACTTGCCGCCATCTTGACTGTCGCACCGCTTCGATGACGTCGGCTCGACTGGGGCAGATGCGACGGCGCGCAATGGTGCGACAGAGCAAGTGTCAAGAGAAAGACACGAAATTGTGCAAAAATGGCAAGTGTCAAGATGTGAACAAAATGGCCAATATCCCTTGCGACGGATACAACAAGAGCGAAATAGATGCTCGGACAGAAGAGAGGGGTCGTTCGTGGAAGTGGTTCGTTGGTGTTGTTGAAAATAGCCCAGGGCCATCCTGGCAAAGCCTGGGCATCACCCCGCGGCCGTCGAGGCGCTTAAAGCTCGCCTCTGTGTGGATACGCGCGAGGCCTCTCGAATCGCTCGCGCTGCCGGGGACGTCATTGGTCGCGTGGACGCTGGTCAAGCGCTCTCCCCTCCATCTCTTCCCCTCCTCTCCTCCTCTCCTCCATCCCCCACGCAGACATTTTTTTGTCTTTGGTGTGCCAGTTTGCCGGGGCAGAACAGAACCTGTCTGAGCAAAGAGGCACGGGAGGCGGGGGAGGGGGCTTGTCAAACTTCCGTGATGATCTGCCTGCGGTTTCGTGGCGGGGTGGGTTGAAACAGGGAGGACTGAGGTTGTTGCGGAGATGGGCATTGTCGTCATGTCATGAATGAGGGCTGCTTGCTCCGGCAAACCTCGCGGGGAGGCTCGAGGCTTTTTGCATCTCGGAAAATGTGGCGGCGGGAATGCCCATCAAGGAGGCCTGGGGGCGGCCAACTTGCCGTCCCTCACATGGACTGAGGGCGGCCCCTTGCAGCTTACCGTATAATGCTCAGACCCGGCTCTGCGTCTTCTTTTTCTCTTCCCCTTCTTCTCTGCACGAGCAAACCGAGCAGCCTTCCTCTTCAACATGAACAACACCGCCCAAGCCTCACCGTCCCCTCGCCCCAGGTTTCCACCCCCCCCCTTCTCAAGTCGCACATGGAGGTCTCTCTTGCACGACTCGCCGACGATCAAAGATAGCTCGCCCACAGGCTGCTGCAGCCGGCCATTCTCGCGCGTTTCAATGTCAATCAGTGACCCGTCCGAGTCTCTTGGCCCCGTCATGCCACGTCGTACCGCCTCTGCTCGCCCGTAGCAGACGAAGAGAAAATAGGACGATATTGCAGCAACGTCCTGTCCCCTCCCGGGGGAGACACCACAACCTCTCTTCTCTCCTCCCCAGCGACACGCGGGTACGTGGCCGTGCTGTGCTGGATCTCAACAGCCAGCGTCCCGGAAAAGGCCCCCGTATCAAATCGATCACTCGTCGACGCAGCCGAGTGGCTGCAGACATCGATTCCGATTCGGGGCGTGACGACGATTGCCGGACACCATCCGTCAAACTCACACTCCAGTGATGGGATGGGGAAATACCCGAAAGGGACAGGCAGGCGGGACAGACACACAGTTTCGCCTATCCGGCCGTCGTCGTGTGCCTGTGCCCGTGTGCCTGTGCCTGTGTGTGATGATGATGCGATGCAGTGCGGTGCGGTGCGGTGGCCACGGAAACCAAGAGTTGCCGTTGCGTGGACTCGGACCCGGCTCTGCAGGGCGCGATCCGGGCGGGGGGGGGGTGCTGCATTATGAGCTGGTGTTGATGAAGTGGGAGAGAAGAGCAGAGCAGATATAGTTGGGATGCACGGCAGAAACCTCAAGCCAAAGAGCGACAACAACAGCGACGGCGGAATGCCTGATCGAAGCCCGACAGGGCACCAACACACCCGGAGTTCCGTGAAATCTGGTGTCTCACCCACACAACCGCCTTGGGGGGATTCGTCTGTGGTGTTGCACCGCAGGAGGGTAGGAGGGTACGGCGGGAGAGGACCGGCGGGACCCCCTCTCTTCTCTCCTCTTCTGTTGCGGCGGCGGGAGACGAACGGGTGTGCAAGGCCAAAGGCCTGGGCCTGGGCGTCGCACTCGACACCAGGACAGGACAGGAGGAGTAAAGTCCCCCTCTTGTTCTGCCGTCCCAGCTCAGGGCCGTCGATGCGCTTGCCGAGGTCGGCAGGGCGAGTGGGAGAGGGTGGTTCGGATGCAACGGGCGGAATGGGGTTCGTTGGAAATGAAAAGTAGACGCAAAACATGCGGCATCGGACTGGACTCGGACGGGCTCGGGCCCCTTTTTTTTTTTTTTTTTTTTTAAAAAAAAAAAAGGGTTCGGCACCTCAGTCCGGGCTATGGTCGCGCCACAGGCTGGGTAGGAGGGTATCAGGACGTGCTTCGAGAGAAGGCACAGAGGAAAAGAAGAAGAAAAGACTCGGATTTGGAGCATGCCAGTGATGGAAAGGCTGAAAGCTTGAAAAGTCGCCGAACCCAAGCTCCCCAGCATCCAAGCCGCCTTTCCCCTTCTGCCCTAGCTCAGCGACAACCCCCCTGAATCCCCTCCCGTTCAGCGTGGGGTGGCAATGCGTGGCAGGGTGGAAAAGTCCAGGCTCGGGGCAGGAGGAGCCGATCAATGCCCGCTTGGAAGCCGGTTGGATCGGGTCCAACAACCAGTTTCTCAAGGCAAGAAGAAAAAGAAGAGATCCAGGTGATGGATGGGATGAAAAGAAGAAAAGGGAGACCTGCTGCTGTCCTGGAAATCCGGGTCCCGGGGACCGTGGAGGCGGCGACGGCGACGGTCCGGACAGCGACAAGGTTTCGTCGGGTTCTTGGAACAAGGGCCCCGTCGCTCCGTTGATCCTCCGTGGGCCGTTCGGAGCGTGTTCCGTGCTCCGTGCATCCGAGGAGGAGCTGACCA
Organism: Podospora tetraspora; assembly: GCA_027943155.1. Classification (NCBI taxonomy): domain Eukaryota; kingdom Fungi; phylum Ascomycota; class Sordariomycetes; order Sordariales; family Podosporaceae; genus Podospora; species Podospora tetraspora. The sequence continues at coordinate 3,274,923 of JAQKAE010000005.1, forward strand.
CCGCAGGACGGATGTGCCCTGGCTGGAAAAGAAAGAGGGAGTCGATCTGGAGTGTCTGTTTGACGCCGTCGAGATGATACGGATGCAAGATGCTGCAGTTAAGCCTTTGAAGCTTGCACACGGCCTGGCCTCGAGGACAGTGGCGAGCAGGGAGGTAGAGATCCGAGCCGCAGAGATGTGCCCCGGGAGTTGTTTTTGGGGGGGGGGGGGGAGTGCCATTCAAGGGAACGGGCTGGGGGAGGGGGCCGCCCTGAATCCTTCATCCCAGCACCAACCCCAGCACCCCAGCTCCCCAGCCGGCCAGGTCCATCAACTCTCCCGTGTCCCGTCCTGCATTCCACCCTCGTCTTCAACCTCCCTTTGGCGACAGGACGACAACGACAGCCCAAACACCAAACACCAGAGATACGAATCGACGCCGGCAACCTCGACAATCCGTACCCCGACGAGTGCTGGCGTGATTTCCACCTCCGGCCTGTCCAGGTTGTCAGCCTGTACCCGCACCCGCGCCCGCACACCCGCGCCGGCACCGCCGTGTTTGCCTGCACTCCCCCTCCTCCGTCGTCCCGTCCGCCTCGTCGCCGATTGACCACTCGAACCGCCCCTCGTTCGTATTCGACCTCGACCATTCAACGACGACACGGCCGCGCCGACAAACTTTCTCCCTGCCGTCTGCTCATTCGCCCGGAACCTCGAGCTCCCTGAGCTTGCAGTCCATTGCAGTCCATTGCAGCAGCAGCAGCAGCAGCAGCACCTCGTTTCCGTCGCGCCGCGACACGGCCACCACCTCCCCCCCTTCGCAGAACCACATCCGCCGACGCCGACCGTCGCCGCCTTCCGCCCCCCCCCACGTCCCCCGGGTCCGCGACAACCGCCAGCAACGTTTCGCCGTCACATTGGCCCCCCGGGTACGCACGCTCGTTGCCAGTCCCGTGTCGACGACTCGTCCGCCCGCCAACGCGCACCACAGCACAGCACGGTCTAGAGTGCACAGTCGGTCCCGTCTAGACGACAGACGACAGACGACGGACGACAGACGACGGACGACAGACGACAGACGACACAGCTCCGGCTGCCTGCATCGGCCGTGGATGCTGTCCCACCTCGCGCAGACGCCCGCCTCTCTTGCCAACCTGCCCACCTCTGCCCGCCGTGTCCGCGCGACCGCCTGATTCTGCTCGTCGTCGTGCGCCTGCTGCCGCCCGGGTGCCCTCCCCTATCCCGACTTGACGTCGCACCGCCTGCCTCCTGATCTCGGATCACGGCCTGTCGTCCTCTTTCGCTCCTCCGTGCGCCAGCCAGCCCAGACACGAGCCAGGGAAAAAAAGGGCCTACTAGGTGCCCGCACACCCCCCCTCCCCCCCTCCTCTCCCTTCTGGTGCCTGCAGAATCTCCTGCCGCCACCGCCTCGCGGCCTCTGCAGCCACCGCTCCCACTGTGGAGTATATACCCAGGCAAGGCATCGTCGCCTCGCCCTGTATTGCGCGGCGCGCCATCTCCAACGCACACGCACCAGAGGGTCTCCCCGCGGGACCCCTCCGCCGTCACAATTGCTTCCCAGCTCCGCATCCAGTCCATCCTCTCCCCCGCCGACCCACCTGACGCCGATGAGGCTTCAGCGTCGTCGGCCACCACGCCGCACTCCCACCCCACCCCCAAGCGAAAGTACCAGGACGCCTTCGCGGCGTCGCGCCGCCTCGAGCCCCCGACCGACCCCCCCGACCCGCCCGCCGCCCTGCCGAACCTGGCCCCCGACCGCGCCCCGCACGTCCGCCAGCCGCTGCCCCACAGCCCGCCCCGCCACTCGGCCGGCGCCGGAGTCCGGGGGCACGCCCTGCCCGCCGATGACGAGTACCGCGCCCCGGGCGCCGCCACCATGATGGGGGGCAGCCCGGTCAGCCCGGGGGCCGCCGACAGCAAAAAGGGCATCAAGCGCCAGCCCCTGCGGTCCAGCATCGCCTGCCAGCGCTGCCGCAAGTCCAAAATCAAGTGCAACAACACGGGCGGCGACTCGCCGTGCGAGACGTGCATACGAAATGGCAAGGAGTGCACCTACCCCGAGGTCACGGCCGCTCCGCCCAAACGGCCCGACCCGCCCACCGGCATCAAGATGGAGCAAGGCTCGGATCGAAAACGCCTCCGCAAGCTCGACGATATCGCCAAGATGGATGGCTCCGTCTCGGCCGCCGCCCTCGCCGAGGAGGTTCTCTCGGCGCCGTACCTCTCCGAAGCGATATGGTCCCAGGTCTTTGACGTATACCGCGTCCACTTTGCGACCGAGCTCCCCTTCCTCCACCTCGCCACCCTCAAAGAAAAGATGAATAGCAAGTTCCGCGCCAAGCAGAGCGACACGTCCCCCGAGATCAACCTCGTCCTCCTCGGAATCCTGACGCTGACGGCCCGATTCCACCCCACGCTCGTGTCGTACGTCACCACGCCACGCACGGCTCCGGCGGGAGCAAACGCGCCCAAGACGCGGCCGGCGAGTACCGGCCAGGACGCCTCCGCCGCATCCGAGTACTACGCCGAGGTCCTGACCAAGGCCCTGGGGGGTCTACGCACTAGCATGACGGTGGCTTCTGTCGAGCGGGTGCAGGCCTTTTTGATGCTCGGGCTGTACGAGTGGAGCCAGTCGCGCCCCAAGATTGGCGGCATGGCCGCGTGGATGTACGTGGGCGTGGCCATCCGCATGGCCCAGGCGCTGGGTCTCGGCGAGGGCGACAAGGAGCAGGAAAAGACGTTCCGGTCGACGGCCGGCCCGGTGGCCAAAGCCGCCATGACGCCGTCGCAGATGATGATTGCCAAGGAGATTCGGCGACGCACCATGTTCAGCTGCCTGATCCTCGACCGGCTGCTGGGCTGCGGCAAGGGGCGGGTCTCGACGATACGCTCCGAAGACCTGCAAATACAGCTGCCCTGCTCCGAGGTGGCGTTTGACCTGTCCGAGGACGTCTACACGGGCTTCCTGAAGCCGCCATCAGACGATAAGCCGAGGGGGCCTATTAATGACAGCGTCCTCAGCCGCTTCGTCCGTCTGGTGGACATTTGGGGCGAGATCTCCAAGTGGAGCTTCGCCGGCGGCCGCTTCACCGAGAAGCACGCGCCGTGGAGCCCCGACACGATGTTTTACCAGCTGCGCCGCAAGCTCCGGCGCTTCTACGACGAGCTGCCCGAGCTGTTCCAGTGGTCGACCAGCAACTACTACAAGCACGAGAACCACCAGGCCAGCAGCGTCTACGTGTCGATGCACATGCTCGGTGCTGTGTGCCGCATCATGCTGAACCGCGAGTACATTCCCTTTATCCCGATACGCTGCGAGAAGGCGTCGGGGCCGCTCGACGAGCCCGTCTTTGCGCCGGGCACCGAGCCGTCCGGGTTCTGGGAGGAGAGCTGCGAGGAGATCTTCCAGGCCGCGCGCGACATTGTCGATCTCATCGACATTTGCCGCGACAAGCTGCCCATGTCGGCGCTGGTGCTGTTTGCGGTCTGGACGGCGGCCTTTGTCGGCATCTACGCCGTGTGCTTCCCGCAGATGGACCCCAAGCGCCACATGCTGCCTCCGGAGGAGGACGCGTCGGCCGACACGGACATCACCAAGTGCGGCGCCACGGGCCTCACGTACAAAACCCTCAAGCACATGTCGCTGTGGCTCAAGATGTCGGAAACCTACGCCACCTACTTCCTCGACATGGTGCGGTACTACGAAACCGTCAAGGACGACTGGCGCAAGCTCTCGGGGCGCAAGCACGCCGACCTCTCCAACAGCAAGCTCAGCGTGCGCATCGGCGGCGGCGGCCTCGAGGAGTGGAAGCAGCAGGGCCTCAAGATCTGCAACAACGGCGAGATCCTCGCCATGATGGACGAGGACCGCCACTCGTCGTCGCGCGACAGCACCGTCGAGCCCGCGTCCACGCACGAAACCAGCTCGTACCACGTCGACCACAAAACAACCCCGCGCTCCACCTCCATGTCCTTTACCCCCATCAACAGCGCCGCGCACCAACAGCAGCACGTCCCAGACCTCGACACCCCCTCCTCCTCCTCGCGGATGGACACCGACCCGTCCACCTGGCGCTTCCAACCCCACCACACCCACCAGCAACAACAACAATCCCCGCCGCAACAACCGTCCTACCTCCCTAGCCCACAACTCCCCCAACAGCAACCCCACCAAGCCTCCGTCTCCCCCGTCGCCGTCGGCACAATGGCCCACGGCCTCCCCAACGTCCCGGGGTACGGCAGCATCCACGAGGTCGCGGATTTCGTCGCGCAGCACCAGTCGATGCCGTGGTATCTCGTGCCCGGGGGGATCGACCAGTTTGCGCACGGGACCGAGGATCTGTTTCCGGTGGATACGGGGAATGGGTTCTGGGGGGCGATGCCGGAGGGGGTGGTGGGGGCGGGGCCGGGGCCGGGTCCGCCTGGGGGGCAGGTGGTTGGGGGGTATTCGTAGGGGGGGTGGATAGGAAGGGAGGGGCATTGGTTGGTGTTGGTGGGGTGTTTTTTCTTTGGCATGTTTTTGACATTTCTATTGCTTTTCTTCTTTGGTAAAAAAGGTTCGGTTTGGTTCAATTTGTCTTTGTAGCAAGGCGGGGGGCGGGAGTTTGCTGTATTCGCGGTAATGCGTTGGGGGTTGGGGGTTGGGGGCGGTCAGGTGCTGTTGCTGTTGCTGTTGCGGTTGCGGTCGTTGCTTTTGCTGGTCGGCTCGGTTCGGTTCTGACGAGAGGGGCTACCTGCCAACCTACCCTCCGGCCCCGATTATCACAGATCTTGTTTGGCGGCACTATTTGAGAGGAGCGCGGATACTATGCCACTTCGTCAAGGGTTGGCGGAGCGAGCGGGATAGCAAGCGTGTATCAGGACGAGGAGGAGGATGAGGAAGCACGGGCGGATACCTACCTACCTAGACGTACGGCGAGACGACGAGAATACGAAAGATGTTTGGCCGCCTTTCTCTTTCTTTCATCGTTCTTCTATCTGCCCGGTGGGTGAGTGGACGTGTCGACACGCCACCATGACGCTGGGGGACCTTTGATGGGGGACGGAGCTAATGGGCCTGGCGAAGCTGCCGGACGCCGGACCGGACAGGGCGGACGTGGCTGATGGGGGATATACCTATCCGCCTATGCATTGCATAGACAAACCACACCACCCTTCCAGGTACAGCTGGCGTGATTTTATCGCAAGACTGGATACGTGGGGGACGTGTACCCTGCTGCTGCTGCTGCTGCTGCTGCTGCTGCCCCTGCTGCTGCGGGCGGTCCGCAGATATCAACGTGTCATGTTCTTTGGGGCCGGGCTGCCGGGGACTACCTCGGTACATCGGTAGGTAGGTATGCATGTAGGGACTTTGACCATAGGTACCTACTGACTGACGACTTGGTGCAGGTGTTCTCGGCCGCCAGAGGTTCTTGCGGTGCGGTGGGCATTGGATATGTCGGGACGGCGGCGAAAAAAAGGCCGTTCTCCCTTTCGTGGATAGATGGCCGCCCTGGAAAAGGGGGTGGAGAAAAGGGACGTCGAGTCGAGGGGGTGCACAACACAAATGGTCAACATCCGATCAAGGGTTTTAGACAAAGACGTGGGATGGAGGCGGACCGGCCCGCGCACAAGTGACAGACAGCCCATACAAAAGGTAGCCAGAAATGTTGAAAGAAGCCCAGCCAGGGGCAGAACAGCATGCGCTTTGAATTCCGGACACGCTACTCCAACGCCCTGCTAACGCTCCCGTCAAAGCCAAATCAGACTACACCGTACGCGTTATTTATCCAAAACGGTTGCCCACCACCTCCCACAGTTAAGCACACCCCTTTGCGCCGCCGTTTTCCCAGTCCCCCTATGCCCCATGCATCGCCACATCCCCACATCCCTCATCCCTCATCCCCCATCCCTCTTCCCTCATTCCCACCCACACCCCGGTCGACCTACGACCCCGGCGTCTCTACCGCGCTGTCATTAGTATTCAACTTTACCATGACCCGCTGATTGCATATGTCGATAAACTGCTCAAACCGACCTATGATGGTGTCCTTGTCCTTGAGCTTCTCCTCCAGCACGCCGATGCGCTTCTGCAGGTCCGCGCGCACGCGCTCCGTCTCCTCGCGCGCCTTGGCCAGCTCCTTGCGAAGGTCGGCGCGGATCCGCTCTTCGGCCGACGGGTGCGGCTTGCTGTAGATGGTCGTGGCCGGCGCCGGTCGTTCCGCCTCGGCCGCGGCTGTCTCGGCCGTGGCTGGTTCTGCCGTCACCGCCGTCGTCTCTGCTTTTTGCTGGTTCCGCTGGAGCGCCGCCCGCGCGTTGTAAATGTCGCGTGGCAGCAGCGGTACCCCCGGCGCCACCTCTTGCAGCGCGTTGAGCGTGTGGTTGACGCTCTGGCCTGGATTGGGGTGTCAGTCAGCACGGCATCTGCACCTGGGAAAAGTCACAACATACCCGTATCCTTGAGCTCCTTGACCACCGCCACCATCTTGTTATCCAGCTTGCGCGCCGACGGGTGTAGCATGGGACTCTCGCTTGGAGTGTGGTTATGCGTCATGTGCGTGGCGTCGGGGCGGTAGCGGATAATCCACTTATCGCGCTGCTCGATGGCGAAGAAGCCAAACGGGCAGTCGCACTTGCGCGACGTCGTCTTGCGCTTGCGCACGGCATCGGGGACGCGGCGCGGCGGTTTGCCGGCGCGGTCGCAGACGAAGAGCACCTTTTTCAGCCCCGGCACCGTCTTCTTGGACCGCCCAATGACCACGGCGTAGCCCACCGAGATGCAGTACTGCAGGGCAAACTTCTGAAGGTCCTCCATCGTGGGGAAGCAGCCGCCCTCGGGGGGCGCCGACATCAATGCTCCCATGGGTTCCCGCTGCGCCGACCCTCGCCTGCCTTTTGGCTCCTGCGACGAGTCCCGCTCTCCCACGCCCGAGACCTCTTCCACGTCCCCGTCTTCGTCCTGATGCTCGTCGCGGGGCGGGGCGGGGGGTTCGGGCCGTGGTGGCGTCGGCGGGGGGTTGACTTGTTGCTGCACTAGGTGTGCCTTTTGGACCTGGTGCGGCTGGGGCGGGGTGGGGAGGGCGGAAGGCGGGTTTGGTTGCGGGAGAGATCGGGTCTGGAGGTGCTGGTGGGTGGAGTGCTGGGAGAGCACCGAGCTCTCGCGCTGGTCGGGGGTTCGGAGAGACTGCTGCTGGGCGGGCGAGTGGCTCACGGGCGGCTGGGTCACGGGCTGGAGCTGGAGCTGGCTCATGGGGGGTTGTTGGCTCCCGGGCTGCTGGGGCATGGGCGGCTGGGTCATGGGCTGGAGCTGGAGGGCATGGCTCATGGGCTGCTGGTTCATGGGCTGCTGGTTCATGGAAGGTTGGTTTATTGGCTGCTGGTTGTGGCTCTGCTGGTTGAGGGTCTGGTGGCCCAGGGCATGGGGGCCGAGGGACTGCTGGCTCAGCTGCTGGGGGTTCATGGGCTGCTGCGGCATGGGCTGGGCGATGGACTGGCTCATGGACTGGCTCATGGGCTGGCTCATGGACTGGCTCATGGGCTGGCTCATGGATTGGCTCATGGGCTGGCTCATGGACTGGCTCATGGGCTGCTGGTGACTCAGGGCCGTGTGCAGAGGCTGCTGGTGGTTCAGCGACTGATGGAGATAGCTGGACTGCTGCATCCGCGAGGGCGGGACGCGCTGCTGGCCTCGCGGGCCGGGCAGCGAGGGCGGCTGCTGCTGCTGCTGGGGCGGGGGCGGACGGACGGCATTCTGGACATTTTGGACCGTGTTGGCGGTCGGGACCTGGGAGGGGGTCGAGCCGGAGAAGAGGTGATGGGCGTAGGAGTTTTGTGTCGACGGCTGGGGAGCGTACGGCTGGGGTTGCCCGTAGGGGGAGGTGTGTTGCGAGTGCTGCGAGTGCTGCGAGTGCCCGGGGTGCTGGGGGTGTCCGGGGTGCTGGGGGTGTTGCTGCTGCTGGGGGTGCAAGAGGGAGGGCGATGGTTTGCTTGTGGGGGCGTGGGTGTGGTGGCCGTGGTGTTGTTGTTGTTGTTGTTGTTGGGGGGGGGGCGGCTGGTACGGGTGGTGTCGTCGCGTCCCGGCGGGGAAGTTGGTTTGGAGGGAATGCGAGACCATGGCGGCCCGATTCAATTGGGACAACAGAACAGAACCACAAAGAAACGATTGATCCCGTCAATCGTCAATCGCGACCGTGGGGTCGGTCGTCCGTCGGGCGGGCCCGGTGGCTCTGGCTCTGGAGTCTGGGGTTATCGGGTCTGGCTGGGTTCGTCTTGCTGGAGGTGTAGAGGGAGGGAGGGAGGGCGTGCACCGAGGCGTGTGGACTGTGGGTGTGGGTGTGGGTGTGAGAACGAGAAAAAGCATCGAGGAAAAAGGGCGGGGGACGGGGGGAGTGTTGGACTCTTGGGGCGCGAGGGGAGTTTGTGTAGAGGCCACTGGCACTGGAGGGCACTCAGCCACCGATCGGGAAAGCGGGGCGGCCAACCACTTCTGGACTTGTCACTTGGATAAATCCCCAGTCGGGACACTGGACGGACCCCTGCCCACCCTTTAATCCTTCAAAACCTCGTCCGGGACAGATGTCAAGTCAAGACCCTCCACACGTAAGACCTCTCATGGTTTGTCAGGAACTCGCTATTTTCATGACCTGTGCTTTTCCCCCTCCCCAACTTGTTCTCCTGCAGGGTGGTGAGCCCAATTCAGCAGCGCTGCAGCACATCGACCCCGCCTTTTCCACAGAAAACACCCTCATGAGTCGTCGATTCCGGCCTCCCCCAGACTTGCCATGTCCCTCTTCTGCAGGACATTGCCCGTCACAGGTCTGGATGTGGGGTGACAGTCAGTCGGGCTCCCGGCCGCATGTCAATATGTCAAGATATCCGCCAAAAATGGTAGCGAGGACCTGTCCTGGCTGCTCACACAGTCTCGCAGGAAGATGTGGAACGAACGCGTAGCCGCCCTCGCCGCCACCAACAACAGACCATTTCAACCGACATGATCCATCATCATCACCCTACCAGGACCCTACCAAGCATGCACAGTCCCTTGGACCAGGCCCCCCGGGCCCCGCCCCCTCCCTCAAGGCTCGGCCCGAAGGGAAGACGGGAAGTCGACACTCCACGACATCCAGCAGTCAACAACTCAATCACCACCACCAGTGGACGCCCTCCATCACCCATGCCACCTGAGCACAAGTGACAGCCCCCGGCCGGCTTCAGATCGAGATGGGGTGCAGCAACCAGCAGCTGGCGGGCAAACGCGCACCCGACTCAGACCGGATGGAGGATGGATGGCTGCAGATGGGCCAGACCACACACTCGTGGGCGTAGGGGATTGGAACTTGTCCCCTCCGCCTCCGCAAATACGGGCACTGTGCGTGGCATATGCAGTACGCCAGCCACATGCGCATGGGATGCCCCGTCGTCGTCGTCCACGTCCGTGTCCGCTCGTCGGGGAGTCGGGGTCCAGTCTGGGGCAGCAGGCAAGCGGTGGCCCATTTGATCACATCCGCACTGCGTTCTGCACACGGGCACCACCCCCCGGTCTTGGTCAGCCCAGAACACTGCAGGCGAGGGGACTGCCGATGGTTCATAACCGGTGGCGTTTCCGTCCATGTCTCTGAACCCACGCTCTTCAACTTCCCCACGAACCTCGGAGGGGTCTGGTCCTGACAAGGTTGAGGGCTGAGGAGGGTTGGTTCTGGGCCCAGTCCTTGCTTGATTTGGAGCGTGAGTGAGTGAGTTTTGGTTTCTTCAACTTGTCTCACCATGTGTGTGTACTCTGTCAACACTTTTCTTGGATCAATATCTTTATCTTCCGCACCCCAGGGCCATCGTCTCAGTGCGCGGCTGCGAGACACCGACGCCCGTCCATGTAACACTGGCCCCAGTCGGACGTCTACCTAACATACTCCACCTCGACAGAATTTATGACGAACGGCCTTGCAGCGAATCTACAACGGGACCCTTTCGCACCTTTGAGTCCGCAAGCCATGTCCGGGAGCACGTCCCGGCGGCGAACGCGCCGACCTCTTCCCCACCCCGACTCGCCAAGCCTCGCGATGCTCCGGTCGGCCCCACACCCCGACCGGCCCTCGCTTGGACACGGCCCCGTCCTCACATCCCAAGTCGGCTCCGGCCGCCGCCGTCTCTCCCCCACCACCATCCGAACCATAAAACGCCGCGTCGGATACCACATCGTCCCAGCAACCAAGCGACGCTGCCGCCAGCGCACCCCCGAAATCCACCACCGCCCAGCCCTAACCCAACTCACCACCAAGCCCGACCCAACCCCCCCCACTAACACCTGGACCTTCCTCCACCTCCCCCCCGAACTCCGCCTCCTCATCTACCAGCACGCCCTCTCCTACCCCCCGTGCCACACCCTCTACCGCCGCTTCCGCATCCACTCCACCATAACCCTCACCACCCCGACCCTCCTCCTCCTCTGCCGCCAAATCACCCACGAAGCGCTCCCCGTGCTGCACGCCACCCCCTTTATCCTCGACGCCCTGCCCCCCTTCGTCCTCGACCGCCCGCGCCCGCTCTCGCTGCTCGACTTTCTCCCCCCGCGCACGCTGCAGACGATGCGCGGTGAGATTGAGCTGCGGCTGCCGCTGGGAAGGGGGAAGCACGGATCGGGTTGGGCGTGGGGGCCGGTGGTGGAGGAGGTGCTGGGGGTGCTGAGGGGGGGGAATCGGTGTAGGGGGGTGAGGCTGGTTGTTACGGTTAAGGGGACGGCTAAGGGGACGGTTAAGGGGACCGAGAAGGGGACGTGGGAGGGGGAGGAGGGGGGGGAGGGGGAGGAGGGGGAGGAGGCGAGGAGGGTGGATGAGAACGAGTTTAGGGAGGTGGTGGAGAGGGAGGAGGAGTGGTTGGCGAGGGTGGGGGTGTTGGTAAGTTCTTCTGCAGTGTGCCTGGGGAATGGGGGGAGGTGCTGACATTTGGGGGCAGATGCATGATTTGGCGGTGAATAACCCGTTTTGGTGGTGTCCGGGGAGGGTGGAGGAGGAGATTTGGGTAGGTTGCCACGAGCTGACGCCAAACTGAACTGGACTGATGTGTGTATTTTTGCAGAAAACCAATGGCCACACGGCCACCCGCCAACGGCACGCCCGCTCCAAGGACGGTTACACGCTCTTGGGCGGGCCCAACGACGAGGACCTCGAGGTGGTGCACTATCCGGAGCCGCAGAGGGTTTTTGGGACGGGGTCGGTTGTCGACTTTCTTTGAGCATACGCCTTGGTTACTTCATGGTATACGTGTGAGCAGACGAGGGAGGGCGAGGCAGCTGGACTTTCTTTTTCACTCTCGTCTTGTCTCCTGATCCGAGAAACAGTTTTATTCCTGAAGACATCACCATTAGTTACAGTTTCGAGGTCTCATACGTGATATTGAAAACATGGCACGCCTTGAAATGCCCTGCCAAGAAAAGAGGTGTTCAGGTTCCGGGGAGGCGGATCATAAGCAATCTGAAATCTTGTCAGAAGCGAGCAGGGGAAATGGGGACATGGGATTGCGGGGAGTTGGCGGTGAGAGCTCAACCTGGAAGTCGGAGAAGTGTCCCAAGCACATCTTGATTTTGCATCAAGGGAAAGCAAAAAGACCAGCACCAAAGAACTTCATCTTCTTTTGATCTTGATTCTTTCGTGACATGCCATGTCTCTGGTCCATGCAGAGAAAAAGAGGGCGCAGCTTGAGCTTCCCTTTGGATGGCAGGGTTGGCGTTGGTGTCTGCAATGGAACCCGCCCAGCCAATCAACGGCAGGCCTGGCCAAGCCACAGTGTTCAGGCCCCTGATCGCGACAGGGGTACGTCTGTCGCGTCTCCGCCAACCTTGGGAAAAGGTGCAGAGGAAACACTGGCTCATCAGCGACTGACGACTGACTTCTCTCCATCGCATCAGCGTCTTGGACTGCTTTTTCTTGTTCGCCTTTGCCGTCTTCGTTCGCCGCTTTGCTCCACGGCGCACCCTTTTCTCCAAAGATACCCCCTTTTTTCACGACCTCTCCCTTTTCGCATCCCTTTGCGGTTTGGTCGTGTCCGTAATCCCCTTTTAATACGAAACTCCACCCTCGACTCCCAACGGCGAGCCCAACTTCAACTCCGACGACACCTCCAGAAATGACATTGAGCGATCCGCGATAGCGACACCCGACCCCTCGATCCATCACACCGCCGCCGCCGCCATGGAAGCGGTGGCCTCCCCCCCGACGCCGAGTCCCGGCACCAACGGCGCCGCGTCCGCGTCGTTTGCCTCGGTCGACCCCGTCCGCGTCGTCGAGCATCTCACCACCCTCCTCGAAGCCGCCCTGGGCGCCACACGAAGGGAGCTCGAGTCTCCAGGCAGTCTGCTGTCCAAGGCCCGCTACCAGGCCACCGTCGACCGATGCACCCGCTTCGCCCTCGACACCCAGGTCGCCCTCTACATCCAGAAAGAGCTGGCTCCCACAACCGGCCTGACCAACGGCGAATTCGAACCAGGTCAGCCCCTCCATACCTGGCCAGCTTGGAACCGCGCCGTACTGACGGTGCTCATGTGCTAGATGCCCCCGCCCACGTCTACAGGATAGCCGGCGACCTCTCGTCGACGTCCACCACCGTCGCCTTCCTCGTCCTGCTGAAACGACCCCAACCGCTCGACCCCCACGTCCCCATCACCTCCCAGATTCAGATTCTCAACCTCCCCGGTCCAGCATACCTGGCCGCGAGCGGGACCGACCAGGGCACCACCAGCTCGCCCTACGAGGTCCTCCAGCTCTACCTGCACAGCGGCTTGGCGCCCTACTTTGATGCGAGCACCAAGAGCCAGCAGATGCTCGGCGGCGGGAGGGGGCGCGCCGACGTTGACGCAAAGACGGGCATCCCCGTCACCAAGAAGCGATGGACCGAACTCGAGCTCAGCCTCGCCCACCTCCAGCAGAATGTCGAGATCCCCGAGGTCTCGCTGCCCTTCCACCCCATCGTGCAGGCCGCCCTCGACGAGGCCGCCAGCAAGGACGCGAAAGCCAACATCGAGCTCATCCCCGCCGCCGTGCTCCAGGACAGCTCCTTCCTCAACAACCTCCAGGCCACGGTCAACAACTGGATCAAGTCGATCCAGGTCATCACCAAGATGTCGCGGGACCCCACCAAGGGCACGGCGAACCAGGAGATCAACTTTTGGCTGTCGATGGAGTCGGCCCTCGAGGGCATCGAGAACCAGCTGCGGAGCGACGGCGTCATGCTGACCCTCGACATTCTCAAGCACGCCAAGCGCTTCCAAGCCACTGTGAGCTTCACGGCCGACACGGGCTTGAAGGAGGCCACGGACAGGGTGCAAAAGTACAACCAGCTCATGCGAGACTTTCCCCTGGACGAGCTGCTGTCGGCCGCGACCCTGCCCAAGGTCCAAGACTCCATCGTCCAGGTGTTTGCCCACCTCAACAAGAAGCTGAGAATCTGCCCCTATCCCATCCACCGCGCGCTTCCGCTGGTGGAAGCCATCTCGGGCGACTTGGACGAGGTCTTGCACCGGCTGCTGCCGGGTACCGAGCTGGTCAACCTCGACTACACCGAGTTCTGCGGCGTCATGAGGGAGGTCGACAGCATCTTTCGCGTGTGGGACGAGAACATCAAGGAGTTCACCAACGTCGCCCGCGAAGTCACCCGTCGCCGCAACGAAAAGTTCATCCCCATCAAGATCAACCCCCGCCACGCCGAGCTGCAGAGCCGCTTGAAATATGTTGGTAATTTTCGCGATAACCACGAGCAGCTCCAGCGCACCATTGTCAACGTCCTCGGAGGCAGGTCCGCCAATGGCATCGTCGACGCCGACAACGCCAACGAAACCGCCATGGTCGAGGAGATGGGCGACGTCGACGCCGTCGTCGAGGTCAAGCAGGCCTGGGAGGCCCTTAGGGGGGTCGATCTGCTCGATGTCACCACCGAGGGCACCCAGAAATGGGTCAAGGCCGAAAACATCTACAACGAGCGCACGTCGCGGGTGGAGAACTCTATCATTGCGCGCCTCCGCGACCGTCTGGCGACGGCCAAGAACGCCAATGAAATGTTCCGCGTCTTCTCAAAGTTCAACGCCCTCTTTGTGCGCCCCAAGATCCGCGGCGCCATCACCGAGTACCAGACGCAGCTCATCGACAACGTCAAGCAGGCCATTAGCGGCCTCCACGAGCGCTTCAAGCAGCAATACGGCCACTCCGAGGCCCACGCCATGGCCCAGCTCCACGATCTGCCCCCCGTGTCGGGCGCCATCATCTGGGCCAAGCAGATTGAGCGCCAGCTGGTCGGGTACATGAAAAAGGTCGAGGACGTGCTCGGTGCCGACTGGGCCATCCATGCCGAGGGACAGAGGCTGCAGAGCGAGAGCGACTTGTTCCGCAAGAAGCTCAGCACCGATGCCATCTTTGACGCGTGGCTCAGCGACGTCCAGAGAAAGGGCGTCTCCATCTCGGGACTGCTGTTCAGCATCAACAGGATTCGATCGGCCGGCAACATGCTGGAGCTGGCTGTCAACTTTGATGCCCAGGTGATTGCGCTCTTCAAGGAGACGCGAAACCTTCTCTGGCTTGGCTTCGGCGTGCCACACTCCATCAACAACGTGGCCAAGGAAGCCAAGAGGGTCTATCCCTATGCCGTCAGCCTGATGGAGAGCGTCAGGACCTTCTCGCAGACCACGCGTCAGATCACCGACATGTCCGAGGTCGCCGTGCTTCTGAGCGGCCACCGCAACGAGGTGTACACTCTGATAGCCAAGGGCATCCCACTGCAGTGGGAGTCGTTCGTCAACACGTACGAGGTGCACTTCAAGAACTATTCTGGGAGTAGTCTCGATTATGCCGGCAAGAATGCCGAGACGAAGCACGTCATGTTTATTCGCGAGTTTGCCTCGGCCGTGTCTCTGTTGCAGACCAAGACCATCACGCTGTCCAATATCAACGCCACTGTGCAAAAGGCCCTTGCCGAGCTGGAAAAGTGTCCCTACGAAGTCTCGGCCTTTGAGAGCCGCCTCGAGGCCATCCAAATCGCCGTCGATCAGCTCAACCTGGAGCAATATGTCAACCTCGGCTTCTGGGTCGACCGCATGAACCGCCAGCTCACCACCATCCTGCTCGCTCGTCTCCAGAGCGCTATCGAGGCCTGGATTGAGGCTTTCGAGGACGAGAACCTCGACAAGTCGATGGAGCGCAGGCGCATGTTTGAGAATGCCGAGCCCGTCCGGACCGATGTGCCTGTCATCAAGAAGCTGGTGCACGAGATCACGATGCGGAACCAAGTCATCTATCTCGACCCGCCTCTCGAGTACGCCCGGGCAAGCTGGTTTGCCCAGCTCCAGGAGTGGATTGGCGTGGTTTGCAATCTCAAAAAGATCAAGGCCACGCGCTATCAGATGAGCCTCAGCACCGCCGTCTATGACGAGCCGCGCTTCAACGACCTCCCCGGCGAGTGCACCGCTGCCCTGCTCCGCGTGCAGACGTCGGTCGAGAACAAGATTCGCGAGATAGGATCCTACGTCGACAAGTGGCTTCAGTTCCAGTCGCTTTGGGACCTTCAGTCGGAGCATGTTTACGATATTCTCGGCGACCAGCTCTCCAGGTGGCTTCAGCTCCTCCAGGAGATCCGAAAGGCCCGTCAGACGTTCGACACGACCGAGGTCAGCCGCTCGTTTGGCCACACCACCATTCACTACGACCAGGTCCAGACAAAGGTCAACTCCAAGTACGACCAGTGGCAGCACGAGATCCTCATGAAGTTTGCCAGCCGCTTGGGCATGCGCATCCGCGAGGTGCACGCCGAGATTGAAAAGGCCAAGAGGGACCTCGAGGGCCACTCCATGGCGGACAACTCGACGGCCCAGGCGGTTCAGTTCATCACCATCGTCCAGACCTGCAAGCGCCAGGTCAAGCTGTGGGCGCCTGAGGTCGAGACCTTCCGGCAGGGAGAGTCGACGCTCATCCGCCAGCGCTACCAGTTCCCCAACGACTGGGTCCATGCCGAGCAGGTCGACGGCTCCTGGGACGCCTTGAACGAGCTGCTCGCGCGCAAGGCCAAGATCGTGCACGACCAGACCGAGGCTCTGCGCGCCAAGATTGACGCCGAGGAGCAGGTTGTCAACGCCAAGATCATCGAGATTGGGACGCAGTGGAATGAAGAGAAGCCTGTCTCGGGCAACATCGCGCCTGAAGTAGCGACCGCCACCCTTGTCTCGTTCGAATCCCGCATCACGAGGCTGCAGGACGAGTCGGCCATGGTGGCCAAGGCGAAGGAGGCTTTGGATCTGCCGGCCGTGCAGGACACGTCTCTCGGGGTCATCCTCGAGGAGGTGCAGGACTTCAAGTCGGTGTGGGCGTCGCTGTCGACCATCTGGAAGAACATGAACGAGCTCAAGGACATTCCCTGGGCCAGCGTGCAGCCCCGCAAGATCAGGACGTCGCTCGACAACCTCATCAAGATGACCAAGGAGATGCCCAGCAGGATGCGCCAGTACGCGGCGTTTGAGCACATCCAGGACGTCTTGCGCCAGCTCATGAGGGTCAACCCCATGCTCGGCGAGCTCAAGTCCGAGGCCGTCCGCGACCGCCACTGGACCAAGATCTGGAAGCAGATCAAGCCCGGCAAGCGCTACTCGCCCGTCTCGATGACGCTCGGCGATGTCTGGGATCTGAACCTGGTCGCCACCGAGATCATCGTCAAGGACATCATCATGCAGGCCCAGGGCGAGATGGCGCTCGAGGAGTTCCTCAAGCAGGTGCGCGAGACGTGGACCGGCTACGGCCTCGAGCTCGTCAACTACCAGAACAAGTGCCGTCTCATTCGCGGCTGGGACGACCTGTTTGCCAAGTGCAGCGAGAACCTCAACTCGCTGCAGGCCATGAGACACTCGCCTTATTACAAGGAGTTTGAGGAGGAAGCGGCGTCGTGGGAGGACAAGCTGAATCGTGTCCACGTTCTCTTTGACGTCTGGATTGATGTCCAGCGCCAATGGGTCTATCTCGAGGGCGTCTTCACCGGCAACGCCGACATCAAGCACCTGCTGCCGATCGAGTCATCGCGCTTCCAAAACATCAACAGCGAGTTCTCGGCCGTCATGAAGAAGGTGTACAAGCAGCCCAACGTCCTCGATGTGCTCAACATCCCCAACGTGCAAAAGTCGCTCGAGCGCCTGGCCGAGCTGCTCAACAAGATTCAAAAGGCGCTTGGAGAGTACCTCGAGAAGGAGCGCGTCTCGTTCCCCCGATTCTACTTTGTCGGCGACGAGGATCTGCTCGAGATGATTGGCAACAGCAACGACACGATGCGCATCGCTAAGCACTTCAAGAAGATGTTTGCCGGTCTCAACGGGCTCATCATGGACGAGGAGGGCATCGTCTCTGGGTTCACATCCAAGGAGAACGAGGAGGTCCGGCTCAAGAAGGAGATCAACCTCGTCAAAACGCCGAGGATCAACGACTGGCTTGCGCTGCTCGAAAATGGCATGAAGGCCACGCTCGCCGAGCTCCTCGCCGAGGCGATTGACGAGTTCAGCCCCATCTTTGAGAGCAGCAGCATCGACCGGGAGGCGTTGAACAAGTTCATGGCGGCGTATCCCAGCCAGATCGTCGTCTTGGCTACGCAGGCCGTCTGGACCACGGCCGTGGAGCAGGCGCTTGCCGATGGTGGCGGTAGCCTGCAGTCTCTGTTTGACCGCGAAGTGCAAGTCTTGAAGCTTCTCGCAGACACGGTGCTGGGAGACCTCGAGGTTCTCCTGCGCAAGAAGTGCGAGCAGCTCATCACCGAGTGCGTGCACCAGCGCGATGTGATTGAGAAGCTCATCAAGCTCGGCGCCACGACCAACACGCACTACATGTGGCTGCTCCAGATGAGATATGTCTACCAGCCCGACGGCCCCTTCCTTCAACGACTCCACATCAAGATGGCCAACGCCAAGCTCAACTACGGCTTCGAATATCTCGGTGTGCCCGACAGACTCGTCCGCACGCCGCTCACGGACAGGTGCTTCCTCACCCTCACGCAGGCGCTGTGCCAGCGTCTCGGTGGTTCTCCCTATGGCCCCGCTGGAACTGGCAAGACCGAGTCCGTCAAGGCGCTCGGTATCCAGCTCGGTCGCTTCACTCTTGTCTTTTGCTGCGACGACACATTTGACTTCCAGGCCATGGGCCGCATCTTCCTTGGTATCTGCCAGGTCGGTGCTTGGGGCTGCTTCGACGAGTTCAACCGTTTGGAGGAGCGCATTCTGTCTGCCGTGTCGCAGCAGATTCAAAACATCCAGCTCGGCCTGAAGCAGGGCGCCGAAGACGAAAAGTCGCAGATCGAGCTCGTCGGCCGCCAGCTGAGCGTCAACGCCAACACGGGCATCTTCATCACCATGAACCCCGGCTACGCCGGCCGCTCCAACCTGCCGGACAATCTGAAGAAGCTGTTCCGCAGCGTCGCCATGTCCAAGCCCGACAAGGAGCTCATCGCCGAGGTCATGCTGTACTCGCAGGGCTTCAACCAGGCGAAGCAGCTCTCCAAGCAGACGGTGCCGTTCTTCGACCAGTGCGCCGACAGGCTGTCGAAGCAGGCGCATTACGACTTTGGGCTGCGTGCCCTGAAGAGCGTGCTCGTCAGCTCCGGTGGGCTGAAGCGCGCCAGACTGACGCACGGCGGCGAGGGGCTGGTGGGTGCCGAGGAGGTGGTCGAGCCCGAGATTATTGTTCAGAGCATCCGGGAGACGATTGCGCCCAAGCTCATCAAGTCGGATGTTGAGATCATGATTGACATTGAGCAAGTCTGCTTCCCCGGCGTGCAATACGTCCCGGCGAATCTTGTACAGCTCGAGGAGGCCATGCGTCGTCTGGCCAAGGAGAGGCAGCTTGTGGTCAACGATGTCTGGATGACAAAGATCCTTCAGCTGTATCAGATTCAGAACATCCACCACGGTGTCATGATGGTGGGTGGCTCTGGGTCTGGAAAGTCGGCCGCCTGGCGGCTGCTGCTGGATGCCCTGCAGCAGGTCGAGAACGTCGAAGGCGTGTCGCATGTCATCGACAGCAAGGTCATGTCCAAGGAGGCGCTGTACGGAAACCTGGACTCGACGACGAGAGAGTGGACCGACGGTCTGTTTACCAGCATCCTCCGCAAGATTGTCGACAACCTCCGCGGCGAGGACACCAAGCGCCACTGGATCGTCTTTGACGGCGACGTCGACCCCGAGTGGGTGGAGAACTTGAACAGCGTGCTCGACGACAACAAGCTCCTGACGCTGCCCAACGGCGAGCGTCTCAACCTCCCGCCCAACGTGCGCATCATGTTCGAGGTGGAGAATCTCAAGTACGCTACGCTCGCCACCGTCAGTCGCTGCGGCATGGTGTGGTTCAGCGAGGACACGGTCACGCCCAGCATGATGGTCGCCCACTACCTCGAGACGCTGCGCACCATTGCGTTTGAGGATCTCGACGAGGACGCCGTCTCGACCGGCCAGAGCTCGGCCAAGGCGCTGTCGGTACAGAGCAATGCCGCGGATCTGCTCCACTCGTACCTCACCACCGACAGCTTCATTCTCGACGCGCTCAAGGAGGCGGAGAGCTACAATCACATCATGGAGTTTACCGTCGCTCGCGTGCTTGGCACGCTCTTTTCGCTGCTCAACAAGGCGGTTCGCGATATCGTCGAGTACAACGGGCAGCACTCGGACTTTCCCCTGGAGCCGGAGCAGGTCGAGGGGTTCCTGTCCAAGAAGCTGCTCCTCGCGCTGGTGTGGTCGCTTACCGGCGACTGCCCGCTGATGGACCGCAAGGCGTTTGGCGACAAGCTTGCCGGCCTCGCCTCCTTTGGGTCGCCGCCGCTGGACGGAACGAGCTCGCTCATCGACTTTGACGTTCTGCTGCCCAAGGGCGAGTGGTCGCCGTGGCAGAACCAGGTCCCGACCATCGAGGTCAACACTCATTCGGTGACGCAGACGGACGTGGTCATTCCGACGCTGGATACCGTTCGTCATGAGGATGTGCTGTACTCGTGGCTGGCCGAGCACAAGCCGCTGCTGCTGTGCGGTCCTCCCGGTTCCGGAAAGACCATGACGCTGTTCAGCGCCCTCCGCAAGCTCCCAAACATGGAGGTTGTCGGCCTCAACTTTTCGAGCGCCACGACGCCGGATCTCCTCATCAAGACGTTTGAGCAGTACTGCGAGTACAAGAAGACGCTCAACGGAGTCATGCTCTCGCCCACGCAGATCGGCAGGTGGCTGGTCATCTTTTGCGACGAAATCAACTTGCCCGCGCCCGACAAGTACGGCACGCAGCGCGCCATCTCGTTCCTGCGCCAGCTGGTCGAGCACAATGGCTTCTGGCGGACGTCGGACAAGTCGTGGGTCACGCTCGACAGGATCCAGTTCGTCGGAGCCTGCAACCCGCCCACGGACGCAGGCCGCACGCCCATGGGCCCGCGTTTCCTCCGCCATGCGCCTCTCATCATGGTCGACTACCCCGGCGAGCAGTCCCTTACGCAGATCTACGGCACCTTCAACTCGGCCGTGCTCAAGATCATTCCTTCGCTTCGTGGATATGCCGAGCCGCTCACGCAGTCCATGGTCCGCTTCTACCTCGATTCGCAACAGCGGTTCACGCCCAAGATCCAGCCGCACTACGTCTACAGTCCTCGTGAGCTGACGAGATGGGTGCGCGGTGTGTACGAGGCCATTCGCCCGCTCGAGACGCTGTCCGTCGAAGGTCTGATCCGCATCTGGGCGCACGAGGCGCTTCGCCTCTTCCAGGACCGTCTCGTCGCTGAGGACGAGCGCAAGTGGACCGACGATGCCGTCCGCCGCATCGCCATGGAGTACTTTCCCACGATTGACGAGCACAAGGCGCTGGGCGGCCCGATCCTGTTTTCCAACTGGCTCTCCAAGAATTACGTGCCCGTCGATCGCGAGCAGCTTAGGGACTTTGTCAAGGCGCGACTCCGGACGTTTTGCGAGGAGGAGGTCGATGTCCCGCTCATCCTGTTCAATGACGTGCTCGAGCATGTCCTACGCATCGATCGCGTGTTTAGACAGCCGCAGGGTCATTTGATTCTGATTGGCGTCAGCGGCAGTGGCAAGACGACGCTGTCGCGCTTCGTGGCGTGGATGAACGGCCTCAAGGTGTTCCAGATCAAGGTGCACGGCAAGTACTCGGCCGAGGACTTTGACGAGGATCTTCGCGAGGTCCTGCGCCGGTGCGGATGCAAGGGCGAGAAGATTTGCTTCATCATGGACGAGTCCAACGTCTTGGACTCTGGGTTCCTGGAGCGGATGAATACCCTGCTGGCCAACGCCGAGGTCCCCGGTCTCTTTGAGGGCGATGATCTTGCCGCGCTCATGACGGCCTGCAAGGAGGGCGCGCAACGACAGGGCTTGCTTCTCGACTCGCAGGAGGAGCTCTACAAGTGGTTCACCGGGCAGATTGTCAAGAATCTGCATGTTGTGTTTACCATGAACCCGCCCGAGGACGGGCTGTCGTCCAAGGCGGCCACGTCGCCCGCGCTGTTCAACCGCTGCGTGCTCAACTGGTTTGGCGACTGGTCTGACCAGGCCCTCTTCCAGGTCGCGCACGAGCTCACGCACTCGGTCGATCTGGACAGGACAAACTTCGCCGCGCCGGATACCATCCCCGTGGCGTACCGCGGCCTGGTTCTGCCGCCGTCGCATCGCGAGGCGGTCGTCAACGCCATGGTCTACATCCACTACTCGCTGCAGCGGTTCAACGAGAAGCTGCTCAAGCAGCAGGGCAAGGTGACGTTCCTCACGCCGCGGCACTTTCTCGACTTTGTGGCGCAGTACGTCAAGCTGTACAACGAGAAGCGCGAGGACCTCGAGGAGCAGCAGCGCCATCTCAACGTCGGCCTCGAGAAGCTCCGCGACACGGTCGACAAGGTGCGCGACCTGCGCGTCAGCCTGGCCGAGAAGAAGAAGGAGCTCGAGCAAAAGGACGCCGAGGCCAACGAGAAGCTGCAGCGCATGGTGGCGGACCAGCGCGAGGCCGAGCAGAAGCGCGCCACGAGCATGGAGATCAAGGCGGCGCTGCAAATCCAGGAGGCCGAGGTGGCGTCGCGCAAGAAGATTGTGCTCGAGGACCTGGCCAAGGCCGAACCCGCCGTCGAGGAGGCCAAGGCGTCGGTCAGCAACATCAAGAGGCAGCACCTGACCGAGATGCGGTCCATGGCCAACCCGCCGGGCGGCGTGCGCCTGGTGCTCGAGGCGGTCTGCACGCTCCTCGGCAACAAGGTGACCGAGTGGAAGCAGATCCAGGCCATCATTCGCAACGACAGTTTTATTGCTAGTATCATAAACTTCGACAACGAAGGGCAGATGACCAAGCCGCTGCGCATCAAGATGCGCCAGGAGTACCTGTCGAACCCCGAGTTCACGTACGAAAAGGCCAACCGCGCCAGCCGAGCCTGCGGGCCGCTGGTCCTTTGGGTCCAGGCCCAAGTTAACTACGCCGAGATCCTGGACCGCGTCGGGCCGCTCAGGGAGGAGGTGGCGCAGCTCGAGACGTCGGCCGTCGAGACCAAGGCCGAGGCCATGGCCGTCGAGCAGCTGGTGCACGATCTGGAGCGGAGCATCGACACGTACAAGACCGAGTACGCGTCGCTCATCAGCGAGACGCAGGCCATCAAGTCGGAGATGTCAAGAGTGCAGTTCAAGGTCGACCGGAGCGTCAAGCTGTTGGATAGTCTGTCGTCGGAGCGGACGAGGTGGGAGGCGGGGAGCAAGTCGTTTGAGACGCAGATCAGCACGCTGGTGGGCGATGTGCTTGTCGCGGCGGCGTTCCTGGCGTACAGCGGTCTGTATGATCAGACGTTCCGGAAGATGATGATGGAGGATTGGTTCCATCAGATGCACCTGTCGGGGATTCACTACAAGCCGCATAATCCTGTGACGGAGTACCTGTCGACGGCGGATGAGCGGCTGGGATGGCAGGCCAACACGCTGCCGGTGGATGACCTGTGCACGGAGAATGCCATCATCCTCAAGAGGTTCAATCGCTACCCGCTCATCATCGACCCGTCGGGTCGCGTCACGGAGTTTTTGCAGCGGGAGTGCAAGGACCGCCGGCTCACCGTCACCAGCTTCTTGGATGACTCCTTCACCAAGCAGCTCGAGAGTTCGCTGCGCTTCGGCAATCCCATCCTCATCCAGGACGCCGAGCACCTCGACCCCATCCTCAACCACGTGCTCAACAAGGAGTACCAAAAGACGGGCGGGCGCGTGCTCATCCAGCTCGGCAAGCAGCAGATTGACTTTTCGCCGTCGTTCAAGATCTACCTGTCGACGCGCGACCCGTCGGCGACGTTTGCGCCCGACATTTGCAGCCGCACGACGTTTGTCAACTTTACCGTGACGCAGAGCAGCCTGCAGACGCAGTCGCTCGCCGAGGTGCTCAAGTCGGAGCGGCCCGACGTGGACGAGCGGCGGTCCAACCTCATCAAGCTGCAGGGCGAGTTCAAGGTGCATCTGCGGCAGCTCGAGAAGCGGCTGCTGCAGGCGCTCAACGAGTCGCGCGGCAATATTCTCGATGATGACAATGTCATTGAGACGCTCGAGACGCTCAAGACGGAGGCGGCCGAGATCTCGGCCAAGATGAGCGACACCGAGGGCGTCATGGTCGAGGTGGACGAGATCACGCTGCAGTACGGGATCATTGCCAAGGCGTGCAGCGCCATCTTTGCCGTGCTCGAGCAGCTGCACTACATCAACCACTTTTACCAGTTCTCGCTGCAGTACTTCCTCGACATCTTCCACTCGGTGCTGCACGGCAACCCGAAGCTGGCTGGCGAGAGGGACCACAATGTCCGGAGGGACGTCATCGTCCGCGAGCTGTTTGTCACGACGTGCCAGCGGACGGCGCTGGGTCTGCTGCAGCGCGACCGCATCACGCTGGCCATGCTGCTGGCGCAGGCGTCACCGTACAAGATGGACAAGCTGCTGCTGGACGTGATTCTGGACGAGAGCATCGAGGGCACCGACGTGTCGTCGGATCCCGACGCCAAGGACGACGTGTTTGCGCGCGCCAGCCGCCGGATGCCAGCGCTCAAGGACCGGCTCGCCCACGTCCCGCCGGCCGACTGGGCCAAGTTCTTCTCGGAGGAGCTGGCCGAGAACTTTGTGCCCAAGATCTGGGACGACGGCGCCGAGCCCAACGACCAGGCGCTCATGTCGCTGCTGCTCGTCAAGCTCTTCCGCCTCGACCGCTTCGTGCCGGCGGCCGAGCGCTTCGTCACGCTCGTGTTTGGCGCCGAGCTGTTTGACATTGGCGAGGACCTCAAGCAGACGGTCGACCAGGTGCCGGCCACGCGGCCCATCGCGCTCGTGTCGAGCCCCGGCTTCGACGCGTCGTACAAGGTCGACAGCCTCGTCGAGCGCATGCGCGTGCGCTGCACCAACATCGCCATGGGCTCCAACGAGGGCGACGCCACGGCCGACAAGGCCGTCGCCAACGCGGCGCAGACGGGCTCGTGGGTCCTCATCAAGAACGTCCACCTCGCCCCGACCTGGCTGCAGAGCCTCGAGAAGCGCATGGACTCGCTCAACCCGCACCCCGACTTCCGGCTGTTCCTGTCGATGGAGTCGAGCCCCAAGATCCCCGTCAACCTGCTGCGCGCGTCGCGCGTGCTCATGTACGAGCAGCCCGCCGGCGTGCGCGCCAACATGAAGGACTCGATGTCGTCGCTGTCGACGCGCGGCAACAAGAGCCCCGTCGAGCGCACGCGGCTGTATCTGCTGCTGTCGTTTTTGCATGCTGTCGTCCAGGAGCGGCTGCGCTACGCGCCCAATCTCGGGTGGAAGGGCTTCTGGGAGTTTAACGATGCTGATGTACGTCCCCTTCCCCTCCCCATACCACACACCCAATACTGACCCCCGCAACAGTACGAATGCTCCGCCTTCGTCATCGATACGTGGCTCGACGCCGCCGCCCAGTCCCGCTCCAACATCGCGCCCGCCAACATCCCCTGGGACATGATCCGCTACCTCGTCACGGAGACGTACGGCGGCAAGATTGACGACGAGTCCGACTTTGCCGAGCTCGCGACGCTGGTGCGCACGTTTCTGACGCCGAAGGCGTACGACATCGGGCACGTGCTCGTCGCGGGGGAGGACGGGGACGTCGTGGTGCCGGCCGGCACGTCGATGCACGAGTTTATGGGGTGGATTCAGCGGCTGCCGGAGAGGGAGCCGCCGACGTATCTGGGGTTGCCGGCGAATGCGGAGAAGTTGCTGCTGGTGGGGCTGGGGAGGCGGTTGATTGGGAATGTGGGGAGGGTTATGGAGTTGTTGGATGAGGGGGAGGGGTTGGCTGAGTGAGTAGGAGGGGGGATGTACGAGGTGTGGTGCGGAGGGTGGGTTGAGGATTGGTGTTGTTAGTCATTGATGATCGGTTCGGGGGCGGAGTGGAGTGGGGTGGATTTCGTTCGGATACCCCCTTTTTTCTTGTGTTTTTTTCTTTCTCTAGATTGATAAAGTACGGCGATGGGGTAGCTAGGTGGTGGGGAGTCGTCTACGGACAGGCATGGCATTATTCGCAGACATGAAAAAAAAAAGTTCTTTTGTCGGCAACGAGAATCCGTGCGGGTTGTGTGAAAGGGGTTGCTAGATGTCCACGTCGTGTCGGTCGGGGTTCCGTCCGCACATATGCTTAGGCCGTATTGCTAGGGTGATAGATATGATGCTTGTCAATGTCTGTCTCGGCCTTGCCCTCTTCAAGTGGTCAAGTTGTGTACTACCCAGGACTCAAACAGGGAACCCGACACCCACCCGCCCATAACATGATGCGGATCCCACCTACTGTACATCTCGACCCAGGCAGCCCGAAAACACTACCATAAACGCTCTTACAAATTTGACCTTTCTGGTGTGGAACGGGGGAGGGGGCGGGGGTCGAACTCGTCGTCGTCGTTGGGTATTTCTCCCTCTGGTCGAATGTTGTGGTGGTAGACCGGAGTGTAGACGAACGAGCTCGTGTTGGTAGCGGTGGTGGTGGTGAATCCAGGGGCTCGATGCAAGCAGGGACCATGGAGCGGTGATCTTGAGCAGAGTTATCGCGACGCAATTCCACGGTTGTATAGTGTAGTTGGTTATCACATCGGATTCTGATTCGCGTCTGAATTTCCGGTGACCCCGGTTCGAGTCCGGGTACGACCTTTGCTTTTTGCCTTGTCTCCTGCCACCTCCTGGTTGTCAGGGGTTGTGTCTTTTTTTTTTCTGGGGTTGGAAGTGTCGGGTGTTGACGGGCAATGACGTGTCGCAGCTCTCACAGTTTGTTCGCTGGGGGGGGGGGGTCGGGTGGGGTTGAGAGGATAGGGGGAAGGGTTTGTATGTTTTGTGTGACAACCCCCTTTTTCCATTGTACTACCAGGTTTTGCTTCTAGAAGGAATGTCATGTCGTATCATTTTTCATTTATGCGAAACTAACTATCCAGAATACCTACCCAATCCATGTCCTCCTTTTGTCGTCACAATAACTACCTGAAACGGACAAAGGAAAGTCGTCGAAAAGGGGTGGTTATATCTACTGTCGTCCGACACGATCGACACGATCATGGCGTGATGCCTGTACTGAGATACCCAAGCATGTCGTCAACTGAGAAAAGGGAGTGAAAGTGCGAAGAAAAAGCAGGGAAGCAGGAGAGGGGCGTGAGATAGCACCGGGGAAAAAGGAAAAGACGCAAGAGAAGCAGCACCACTCTACCCACACTTCTACCCCCTCCCACCGCCGACGAAGGACAGTCTGGCCTTGCTTCCAGCAGACCCTCCACATGACAATGTGGCGGTTCTCCCCGTGGTCCCCGTTCCGGACATCGGATGCCCATCACCCCCCATGCTCAAGCACCACCGGAATGATGGACGCGGCATCGTCCTGCGGCAGACGTTCGACCCCAAGTGTATCGGTGACAAAGTCGAGAAAGGCGGCAAAGATGGGCGGCTGCCCGGGCCCGGTCAAAGCTTTGGCAGGAGAGAGACGCGGCGCAAGCATGCGCGGGTCGCTTGTTCGGCGGAGCTGGCGGAGGAAGCAGTCGAGGAGGGCGGGGCGGTCGAGCCCGTCGAGGACACGGAAGCCTTCCCGCGCGCGGTCAAGCGGTTTGGACGCTTTTGTGAGGCTTGGGGCCATGGCGGCGCAGATGAGGGTGGCGAGCATCTCGGCGGCCGACATTCCGCCGCTTGTCTCGCACGAAGAGGCCCAGGGTGGGGCGGGCCAGCTCGGGGTCGGGGCATTGGTCACATAGGCTCTCCAGAGTGTGCCAATGATCTGGTAGACGCCGGTGACAGAATCCTTCTGGCGGTCGTGCAGCGATTTGGGTATCTCGAGTTTCTGGTTGGTGAGGGTTTCGATGCACCAGTTCAGACAGTCGCGGAGGCAGTCGATCATGGGATGGACGCCCTTCGGCTCGAGTTGCCGGTCGATAAACATGCGCAGATAGTCCTCGACGGCGACGGGCTGTCCTGTCATGTGGGCAAAGTCGTTCCATCGGGCCAAGGCGTAGCTCAGATGGAGGTAGAAGGGGATGAGGACGCGGTGATCCTGGAGTCGAGGGAACGTAGAGCCGAGGTCACCGGTTCCTTTCTTGATGAAAGAACCAATGGCCACTTCAAGCGCTGCAGGAGTCTGAGTAATCTCTTGGTTTGATGCGTCGTGTTGGATTCGGGCCACCATGCTTGCGTCGTGTTGGATCCGGGCCGCCATGATATCGAATGTGCTCACCCATAGGGCATGGTCACGGTTCTGTTCGTTCTTTTCAGCGTCCGTCTGCCCAAGACACCCATTGATGTGTGTTTCGATCAACTTGGCTGCTGCAGAGGCATCGTCAAAAGTCTGGGAAGCGCGACAAAAAGAGAAAAAGATCCTCCTAAGTGAGGAGATATCTCCAGGGCGAGGATCGTCTGAATCGCGCGGCGGCAGACTAGCTTTGTACAGCAGGGAGGCGCCCGAGTAGCCAGCAGAGAACAAAATCTCCGCCATGAGAGTGTTGCGCTGGCTCGAGTCCATGCCTGCCGAGACTTGGGCCGGGGACGAAGTGTCAGGCTTCTTATACTTGGGAATGTTCCACTTGTCCCTCCCTAGCTGGTGGACGTATTGTCGTTTTCTGCCATGCGAGTCAGTTAAGCAACCATACGATGTACAGCGGAACTCACCCCGCCACGAAGCCGTGCTCCTTCTCCATCTCAATCCTGACCTGTTTCAAGGTCTTTCTTTCGTAGTCGTCGGAATACTTTCTGACGATATGATCTTTCCATTTCTCCCATGTCTCGGGCGGTATCCGCTTCGTACCCGACTGCATGCCTGCTTGTACGAACTTGAGCTGCTTGGCCGTTGTTGACTGGCTCTCGGTCGTTTTCGTCTTGGGCTTGGCTACTTTGGTGTAGGGCCTGGCTCGTTTCTTTTCGTAGGCTGAAGCCTTCATGTCGGCATCCGTCTCCATGTAGGCAGGAAGCTGTCGTGTTCAGACGGCGGTTGAACGGACGAGCCCGGGTAGAAGTAGTCTTGTCGTACATCACATAAACAGCTGCGGCGACTGGCCCCGGATGATCAGACAAGATAGATGAGCAAGATGGAATTTGCGCTGGGTCGCGGAGCACATGGGTGCCCAGCGGTCTGCCTCGACGCCGCGGGACCATTTGGCAATTGGAAATTCACAGCGGGCTGGTGGTTGACCGTCCAAACGTGTCGACTCGAGGCCAATCAGGGCGGCGATGCTGCCACATCCGCGTTGCCTTGCGGCTCACTAATGCAGTCGTCAGCCTCTCGCGTCGTCTCGGCACACTGGCGGTGTCCCGGGCGGGAGGTTTGGCATTCGGGCCACACCTCGCGCCGGATTGGGGGAAGGGTAATGAGCCCAGAGCCTGACAGCGAGCTATCTTGGGGCTCTTCAGGTCGGGGAGGACCAGGAAGGGGAAGTGGAAATGCAAAATAGAATGTGAACCTTGGGGTTTTTGTTTTGTTTCTGCATCTGGAAGACTGGAATTTCCATAGAGCCGCGATGGTTATAATCGAGGCAACCCGAGCGAGCTGATAATGTCAACCGCTTCATACTAAAATGCGACCCTCTAAACATGAGCCTCCAAGACTACAGTCTCGACCACAGTCTATTGGGAATCGGTGCCTGGGTCGGCGAGGAGCTGAATTGTCGGCGGCGCCAGCACCCTTTCCACAACTTTCGTCAGGCGAGTAAAGTCCCGCAAACCACAGCAACAGAGACACTGCCCCTGCATTTGCGGTCTGGGCCGCCAACAACACGCCCCGACAAGAAGACGAAGCAAGAAGCGACCAGAACGGAAGAAGAAGCCGCCAGGACAGCACAGCCACGAAACAGGAGAGCACCCCGCGGACACAGCCCATCCACCTCTCTCAGACGCTCGTCCGAGAAGGTCCTGAAGAAGAAGAGCCCGCCAAAGCCTTCAAGCAACGCATTGTCGGTGAAGATGGGGAAGAAAGACGCCGATACACAGCGGAAATACGCGGGGTACCACCATTGGGCTCGAACGGGTTCGTCTGCCTTGTCGATAGCCCACAACCGAGTTGGCTAACACAGTTCAGGGGCGCGGGAATCAACACCGACGACTGTTGCCAGCTGTGGATAACTGCGGATTTTGGAGGGCGGTTGTCTGTAAGGGGGGGCTAGAATCAGTTAGCCAAGCAAGCGATTGACAGAAATTGACCATGGACCGTCAGCCTGGGTTGGATTCAAGCTTGATCGTGAGCCGGGTTCAGCCGAGAGAATTGGCGGGGAAAGGGAGGAGAAAAAATAAAGCGTGTAAAAGTATGCCTGCGAAGAGCCGATCAACATGCGGGTGACCATGTGACGGGTCGAGTCGACCTCGTGGGCGCTCAATGGCATTGTTCCCCGCAGTGGCTCGTCTCTGCCCAGGCGGTTGCAGTCGTGGTGTGGTGCCGTGGTTGCCTTGCAGAATTCCATTGGCCACACTGGTGGCTGAGAAGGTGGCTGAGCGTACTTGAAGATGGACTTGAGACGCCTTGGCCCTTGGGTGTTGGATGTGGAAAAGCAAACAGGCAATTGTCTTTTGGAGAGAGAAAGAATCGGTGGGTAGAAAGGCTGCATCCCGCGTCGGCAACTGAAGGTAAGAGTCACCTTGGGGAATTGGGATGTAGTCTGGTGGAAGGAGCAAAGGGGAAGTCCAAGCCGTGGTGAAAGTGTGGTAGGTCCTGCCACACGAAGGTCGCGTCTTTCCAAAATATTCATCCTCCATTGGACTTGGAGGCTATGGTGTACCAAGTGGTGTACTTCTTTTTCTGTGCAAAGAAGGATGCCGCTGCCACAAACGCTCTCGATGACGTATTGGCAGCCTACCCCTCATCCAATAGCACCCCCCCTGCATCTGTTTGATCCACCACATCCACCATCCACCATCCACCATCCACCACAGCTCTTGCCATCCGCAACATGGGACGAGTTCTTTGGAAGGGTCAAACTGACTGTCCGTTGCCATCCATCCAGCCCAAGCCTGCCCGCAGTGAATGATGTGGTGCCACCTCCCGTCCAGGAGCCGCGCCCTGGGGGATGTTTTCCAGCATGGACCTCCAGCCTGGACAAGTACAAAGAACAGCCGGAGGAGTCCACACCACATTCAAGAGCTCGCCTGCAGATACGCGCGTTTCCGATGCAGACGCAAGTCTGGGGATGCAAAGGATGCAGTGGTTACGGGCGGGACCGAAGGGACCTCCTGCGTACGTCTTGATGGGAGGATGGA
Source organism: Podospora tetraspora (assembly GCA_027943155.1). NCBI lineage: Eukaryota > Fungi > Ascomycota > Sordariomycetes > Sordariales > Podosporaceae > Podospora > Podospora tetraspora. The sequence continues at coordinate 3,305,614 of JAQKAE010000005.1, forward strand.
TCCTTTCTCGCCTTTGACTCTTCCTTCTCGCAAAGAGCCGGTTCCATGTTGATCCCAGCTCCCATGCACAGATGTGCAGGCCATCGGGCCATGGGCCATGGACCCTCTCACCACGGCCCTGCCCTCGCCTCCATCACGCGCCTGTGTCCACCTCCACTGCACCTTGCATCGTCCTTCCCCGCAAACCGCCTGCCTTGATCTCGTCGCCTTGGCTCCCGTCTTAATCTCGACCACTCCCGCCGTAAAGCGCCCTCTTCCTCTCCAACGTTTCCCAACCAACACTCGGTCTACACAATTCGACCTCACAGAGTTGCTACCAACGCCACCATGGATCGTCTCAGCAACAGTATGTCCGCCTTCTGCACTCCCTCTCCCCAATGGATGCTGACACCTCGACCGCAGTCAACCCGTTTGCGCGGAGGGACTCGCACAGCACGGGGTCCGTCGTCACGTACAAGGTCTTGACAGTCCTGACCTGGCTCTTGTCGGTTGTCGCCTCGGTCTACTTTTCGTTTGACAACAAGTACATTGGCCACCACCATCATCGACGCACCATCTGGGATCACAACTACTTTTACTGGTCGGGCTTCACGCAAAACTACATCATCTCGTCCATCTACTGGTGCGTGTCACTGGACAGCCGGCCACCCTGACAATTGCCCAGCTAACACCCTCAGGCTCACAATCTTCATCCTCCAGATCGGATACGTTGCCCACCTCTTCTCGTCCAAGGTCGAGACGGTCAATGCCGCCTGTTCGGTGGGAAGCCATTTCATTGCCAACAACTTGCTCCACGCCTCGTGGGTCCTGCTCTTTGTCAACCGCCACTTTGTCTGGTCCGAGATTATCCTCATCATCAACTTCGTCAACCTCACGACGCTCTACTTCCGCCACAACGCGTATCCCCGCTTCATCCACCTGCCCGCCGTCTCGGGGCCTCTGGCCTGGACGTTCGTCGCAATCTACTGGAATGGAGCCATCATGGTGCCGCACCAGAACAGCCTGGTGGCGCGCATCTTTGCCAACGTCTTTGTGTGGTCGATCCTGGGATACGGGCTGTTCTTCATCATCGTCTACAAGGACTACACGATGGGGTTCGCCCTGAGCGTGCTCTCGGCCTCGCTGGGCGTGGCGCAGTTCCACCGTCAGATTGTTGCGTTCCAGTGGATCTTTGCCTTTACCATCATGGCCGGTATGTCGTGTCCCCTCCCGCTTTCTGGACTCAGCTGACGGGTGTTTCTCCAGTCTTGTTTGTCATGACGGTAATCGTTGCCGTGCCTGCGTGGACTGGCAGGGATGTTCCCTGGGGCCGCCGCGCCACAACGGTTGATTCGGAGCGCGCCCCTCTCCTGGCGGACCAGTAGTCGCACAAGACGATATTCGGGATCGAGATGGCTGGGGTGTCGGGACTCGGATGACGCAGAGGTCCGAGGGAGCGGGGTCGAGTGTCGGAGAATACGGTGATGTTCGACCCGGGAGGGAAAACATGTCCAAGGCGGAGGGGACTGACCCAAAAGAGAGCTTGTGGCTTAATTGTAATTGGAACTGCCAGAGGTCGGATGGATCATGGCGGGTGCTAGCGAGCAAGTTGTGGAGGCGTCTTTTGATTTTTTTATCGTTGACGTTGCTTCCCTACCTAGGTTACCAAAATGAATGCAACTTCCAGCTTTACACACATGTCACACATCTCGTCTGAGCGTGCCGTGAGTGGGGTGATGCTGGGTCGACAAGCCAAAGTTGGTGTTTTCTCAACCTCAGCAATGACGTCGATGCCAGGGCAGCTCCGATTGGACCCACTCTCCCTGTAACCACCGCTAGCGTCGGTTTTAGGTGTCTATCGATTAGCGAGACCCCATGGGGAAAAGACAAAAACCAAATCAACAAACCTCGAGCGAATCCCGAATCCACCCACGAACCCCAAACAGACAAGATGCGCCCCCTCCTACGAACCCTCCCACCGCGCCCGCTCCTCCTCGCAACGGGACGCCCCCTCTTTTCCGCCACGAACCCACGACGGCAGCAGGACAACAACAACAACGACGGGAAAGAAGCCTTCGGATCCATTCCCACTGGGGTCAAAGCACAACAAGTATATAGAAAAAGAATCAAACCCTCCTTCCTCTTCACCCGCTTCTCGGTCGGCACAGACATCTGCCACGCCCCGCGGATACAAAAGGTTGTTGAGGAGAGGGGGATGGCGCGCTTCGCGAGCAGGATTCTGGCGGAGGATGAGGTGGAGGATGCGGTTGGGAGGGGGTATCTTTTGCGTCGTCGTGACGAGTGGGGGGGGCAGGGGGGGCAAGTTGGGGGGGAGCAGGTTGGGGGAGCAGGTTGGGGGAGCAGGTTGGGGGAGCAGGTTAGGGGGAGCAGGGGGCAGGGGGAGAAGATTGTGGGGGAGCAGGTTGGGGGTTTGAGTAAGGAGGTGGTGTTTTTGGCGGGGAGGTGAGTTTTTTTCTTCTTCTCTTTTTGGGGGGGGGCATTGCTGACGCGGAGGATCATGGCAGGTGGGCGGCCAAGGAGGCAGTGAAGAAGGCGTTTCCGCAGAGGAACTTGGCGTGGCATGATGTGGTGATTGAGAGGAAGATGGCGGCCGAGGGGCAGGGGGAGGGGAGTCGTGCGCCGGTGGCGCTGGTCAAGGACGGGAAGCGCGGGTGGGAGGAGGTGGCGGTTAGTATCAGCCATGATGGGGAGTATGCGACGGCGACGTGTATTGGGCATCTTTCTGTCGGCAAGAAAGAGTAGATGGAGCTGGCTGGGTGTGGAAGAGACCGGCGGCTCTCGTTGGGAGGCGGGACCCCCGCCCGTTGTTCCCCCCGTCAGTGGGTGGGGAGGGGGAAAGGGGTAAGTAAAGGGGAAGTCGGTGCCGAACGCTAGTATCTCCGATCTGAGGGCTGGGTTCCGGGGTTGTCATGGATGGCTGCGAGTCTTGTCGTGGAATTGAAGACACGAGGACAAGACAAGGCCTAGCCGAACTGACAAGTTGATCAGAGAGTTACGCACTGTACCATGTCAATGGCATATGCCCTCCTAGTCAACCCCGGCTCAGCGACCACGGCTTCAAGGGCGGCGCTACTGCAGTTTCGCCAGACGTTGTCAACCCCATTCTTTGGACTGTTGGGCTCTGCCCATGTCGTGCCTCTATTTTGAGAGGCTGTTTCTATGCGTTTTGTTGTTTGTCTGCTGGGGTTGCTAGCTCGTCCCAGGCTCTGTCAGTTGATGGGGTTCCTTAAGTGGTGGTGTTTGGTCAGGCCGTGGGGCGTCCATTATGCGTGGACGTTGGTCCATGGCCAGTGTCTTTGAGCTGGGGGTTGCAAATGTTTATGTTTGGAACTGGAGTGGAGATGTCAAAGTGGGAGGGGCTTGAGTTGACAAATACCAGTTCATCCCGGTCAACGAAAATGGAAATTAGCTTGTCTCAGCCATCTGGGAGGGTTTGCCCTTTGCCTGAGATGGAGGGAGGCTGTGAAGCTGAGGAGTTGGTCTCCATCTCCAACCCCATTCCATCCCGGAGCCCCCCATGCTCCGATCTTGCCCAGGTCTCAATGCCCTTTGACATGCAGCGAGTTTGGTCCGAGCAAGATGGAAACATTGTTTTCTTTTCGAATGGTATTTTTGGAAGTGGCCTCAGCCCCCCCGTGCCCTGTCGCATCAGTGTGCCAGCCAGCAAAAAACATGGGGGATTGGAAATGGTTCGTCTCACTCTCCACAAGAGATCAAGTGAACCACAGATCATGAGTCCCAAAAATACTCGAATTTCCAATGGGAATTTCCAACGGTCAAGGGAGATCTCAAACCAAACATGGGGAGAGCATCCCACCTCCCAGCTTTCCGCTCCCAGAGGACGGCCTTTTCTGTGCGGCCCAGGTCGTCAGCTCCAAGGGGTAGCTGTTGGGCCCGTGCTCAAGCTTGCGTAGGTACCCACTAACAGCATGCGCATGTGGAGCAGCGCCAACATGGTGGAAACGACTCCTCCATTTCCCCTCCACCGTCATCCCACAGCAAACAGCGACGCGGAGCATCTTCTTGAGCCCCCCTTGGCCCTGTCATGCAGCATGCGTTCGGTTGGGTGGCGCAATGGTAGCGTGTGGTCCTCCTATTGCAGAAGGGTTTCCAGACTGAGGTTGTGGGTTCGAGTCCCATCTCAATCGATGTGTGATCTCAATGCGATCATCAAGCATGATTTTTGCCGGATCCGCACGGTGCGGTCCTGTGATGGCCGCCTGGCCGCCTGGAGAGACAGCGCTGACACCGCTGGGACTCAGGGGAAACAGGTCATGTCCGATTGCAACGTCCGAGGTAGCAACCTAGGTACGCAGGCACGGGATTTGCTCCGCTTGCCTTGCCTTGGCCTATATTTCCACTGTGTTGCGTGTATGCCGTGGCCGTGGACCATCACATCTCATCTTCCCGCGTGGCCCCTTTTGTTTCTTCTTTCTTTCTTTGCCGTGGTTTCTCTGCCGTTGCCACATGCCAAATCCGACCAGCTCCTGCTCTCCTGCTGCTGCTGCTGCCCGTACCCCTGTGTTTCAGCTGGCCTAGAAAAAACCCCGCCGTCGCAACAACCAACACCATCAACCTTTTTTTACCACGACCGAACCCGCACGCGCCAGACAACAAGAGAGACGTGACGACGGCCAGAAGACGAAGCCCACGATAACAAGTCGCTACGAGAGCGAGCGAGAATTCCCACCCCGACGAAACACACGAGACGCGACAGACGCGGAGCGCGCCAATCACCCCGCCCAGCGCAACCATGGCAGACCCGGCGACGACCTACAACGAGCGGGCGGCCCACGACAAGATGATGGCCGACATGATGGCGAACCCCGCGCGCCTCAAGCTCGCCCAGGAGCTGGTCAGTAGTGTCTTGATCCTTGTCCCCGAGGCCGACCTACAACTAACCAACCCCCCCCCCCGATCCAGGCGGACGCATGGCAGTGCCTGGACACGCCCGAGGGCTTTTTCGACCACGTGCCGCTGCCCTCGCACTACGACTTTTCGCCCGACCAGGGCACCCTCTACTGCCGCAGCTGCATCGAGGTGGCCTTTTTCTACCAGGGCGACCAGTTTCCCTTTTTGTCCATCAAGGGGAGCGGCCACGTCCGGATCCCCCCGCACGTGTCGGTGAGGGTGTTTCGGGGCAAGGACGGCGCAGCCGTGTGCCGTTGACGGCGCCGGAGGGGATGGGGAGGGACCGGGGAGGGCTGCTGGAATGGCCACAATGTAATAACTACCACCCACGCATCAGTGCCAAACTGAAACCGGCATTTGGCGATATTCAATGGAGGTTCGGCTTCCGTCAAAAATACAACGTTGGCTTTTTTTCACTCTGGGTTGGCCTGGAGGGCTGAAGCGTTGGATCATTGGTCTTGACTCGATGACGGGGGGTTCCCCTGAGCTATCCCCGGCGTCCGACCGGACGTTACACAGCGCAATGTATTTTTTTCTCCTGTGTCTCCGCGACACCGCCGTCTTGCCGCCTGATGCTGTGTGACTTGAAATGACATGGGTAAATGGATGTCTGGGTCCGCGGCCAACTTGAATTGACACCCAGCGTCTCGGTCCACGGCTTAAAATGATGAAAATAAGGGGTCTGTCTGGACGAGGCCTGAGCTTGTTGTCGATGGATGGGTTTTGGCTGTACAGATGGGCAAGCTTCGAGTAAGACTGATGGTCAGGAGTGAGATGTGAGGTGAGCAAATTGAGCCTCACTCACGACAGGCCCTCCATGTTAAAGATAAAAAAAACCCACCAACTTTGAAACATCATGGCAAACGGCCAGTGGCTTCTCATCGCTTCAAATCTTGCCGACGGGATGGAGACTGAGACGCCACAATCATCGACCCGCCTCCACTGAAGCGAGCCCAAAATGCCCTCAGCACCAAACCCGACCCTCGTCCATTTCCTCACCCTCTCACTCTCATCCCCATCAATCAAACCCACCCCCCAACAGAACCCCCAAAATGGCCTTCACAATGCACTCCCACTCTGGCGAATTCTGCCCCGGCCACGCCGCCGACACCCTCGAGGCCATCATCCTCCGCGCCATCGCCCTGGGCTTCCAAACCATCGGCCTAACCGAGCACATGCCGCGCATCCACATCGACGACCTCTACCCCGAAGAAGTGCGTCCCTATTCCTCCACCACTTCCCCGGTTCCCCACAAAATCCCCTTTCCACCCCCAAACTAACCCCCGGCAGATCACCCCAACAACCCCCGCCCCCTAGCCCTCTCCCTCCTCCCCCCGTCACACCCTCTACCTCTCCACCGCCCTCCTCCTCCGCAAGAAATACGCCCCCCAAATCACCATCCTCATAGCCTTCGAATCCGAATGCCCCCGCCCCTCCTACCTCCCCTACATTCACACGCTCGCCGCCGCCCCCGAAATCGACTACTTCATCGCCTCCCTCCACCACGTGCGGTCCATCCCCATCGACTTTGACGCCGCCACTTATCAACGCGCCATCGACGCGTGCGGGGGGACGGAAGAGGCGCTGTGGTTGGAGTATTACAGGGAGTTGGGGGGGTTGGTGAGGGGGGCGAGGGCGAGGGTGGTGGGGCATGTGGATCTGGTGAGGTTGTTTAGTGGGGAGGAGGGGAGGGATTTGAGGGTTTGTTGGGGGGGGAGGGTGTGGGAGGCGGTCGTGGGGGTGTTACGGGAGGTGAGGAGGGGGGGGGGTGGTTGGAGTGTAATACTAGTGGGTTGAGGAAGGGGTTGGGGGAGCCTTATCCGGGGAGGGTTGTGGCGGAGGTGAGTCTCTTTAAGGGGGAGGGAAAAGGTGAAAAGGGGTGAAGCTGACAACAACCACAAACAGGAATGGATCCGCATGGGCGGCAAATTCACCTTTTCCGACGACAGCCACGGCGTCGCCCAGGTCGGGACCAACTACCTCCGCGGGCTCGACTACCTCGAGGGGCTCGGGGTTACGGAGCTGTGGACGTTGGAGCGCGTCGAGAGCAGCGCCGACGGGGACGACGACGACGGCGGCAAGGGGGAGTTGCGGGAAAAGGCCGTGACGATTGCCGAGTTTAGGGCGAGCTTGAAGTTGGATTGAGATATGGGGGTGGGAGTCAAGGTATCACGGTGATGGAGGCATGGCAAGATGATAGACTGGATGGTATGGATGGCCATCGAACAATAACAGTTGAGCGGATGCTATCAACACCAGCATCACATCTCCACCATTATCAGACCAAGAAATACCCCCCATGCCATCTCGGAAACACCATCTCCGCCGCAAACCACCACGGCGACATCACCACCCCATCGTTACCGAGATCCCAACTACCGAGCCCTACAGCAGCATCATCACCACCACAGATATGACCATCATCCCTTGGCGCCGCGGAACGAGACCGCCGGTCCATAGCACAGAGTCACACAACGGCCAAGACATCTCCACCACCATATATGCAACGGATCCATGGCATGATGCCACTTTTTCCGTACAACGACAAAACACCACCAACAACAACAACAACAACAACAACAACAACAACAAGTATGACATGACAAGTAGTGTATGGTATTGCTATCCCCTGGTACCCCTTCCCCAGCCTCCAGCCCCCTTACCCCCACCCACAGTCGTACTAGTATTACACAGCAACCCTTTTCCTCGCTCGCTCTTGTATCGCGCCACTAGGAAAACCAAGGGATCCACCAGAGAACAAGACGAAGAGAGAGAGAGAGAGAGAGAGACCATTGCGAAGACAATTGCTGACATTTGTGTGTGTGTGTGTGTGTTGAAGGGCATGACCATTTCATCATCGCCATATAAAACCATGAGCTCGTGTGTTGTCTTTTCCCATCCGTCGTCATCAGACAAGGCAAAAAAACAGCAAAGAAACTCCAGCACATATTCCCACCCGCCCATCCTCCCGCCTCCCACCCACCACGTGTAACCATCCAAAAGCCAGAGCAAAAAAAACCCAGATCAAAAACCCGCCCGCCTGCCAAAAAGCCCAAGCATCTTTATCAATCACCCCCCATCCGTTTTGGTTTTGATCCCCAGAGAAGCAGCAAAACGCCAGCCATCCTTTCCCAACCTGCCAACCGCCAGTCCCCAGTAGACAATAGTGTATATAGAGTGGTAGGAAAGGAAAGGCAATCCGCACAACAAGAAAAGACAGACCAAGAAAAGTATTAGAGAGCCAGGCCGGTACCATCACCCGTCCAGCGATACAGGGCGAGGAGCTCCCTGCGACGCTGGTGCTGCTCCCCCAGATCCTCGGGCACACGGCCACGGACCTGGGCGAGCGCGCTGCGCATGACTCGGCTAAAGTTGCGCTGGTACTCCGTGTTCAGAGTCACCACGCAGGCCTCGTGCGCGCGGATGATGGTCTCGCAGGCCTTGACGACGCTGGGCGACGCCTCGACCGCGAGCTTGTCGGCGATTAGGAGGAGCAGGAACGAGCCCTGCAGGAGGTAGATGCCAAAGAAGAAGGGCATGAACTCGAGGCCGGGGTCGAACTCGAGAATGTGGCTGATGGCCTCGGCCGCCGACACGGCGTGGCCCGTCGCCGTGATGAACCCTTGGCTGCTGATCCAGAGGTCGTTGTCGTCGAGCAGGTTGATGGGGTCCCACTTGCCCGTGAGGAGTATGTGGAGCACGTGCATCACGTGGGTGCCGTACGCCATGACGATGCGCGTCTGGATGTCGCTCTCCGTCATGCGGCTCGAGTTGGTGTGCACGCTGTGCACGCTCTGGACCGAGGGTGTCCCGACATCGTGGGGGATGTCGTTGGCCGTGGGGACGCCGGCAGCCTCGGCCGCCTTTTCGTCGGCGGCTTGAGCCTGCGCGCTGAGGCTGAGATGGCGCTGCTCAAACCGCTTGAGGCTCCGCTCATACTGCTCGAGGTGGCGAGTGATCTCGGCCGTCTGGTCATCCCACTCCCGCGACGAGCGGAAGCCGACTCCGAAGCGGGGGTGGTTGCGTGCGTGGTGCAGATCCACAATCTCGCCGAGGATAGTCATCAGAGGAAGAAAGTATCCAAAGATGCTGTGGCCGGTGCACTCAAAGGCGGGCCCGCGAGATCGCTGGGCGGACGACGGGTCCGAGGCGAGGACGCTTGGGTCCGTGTAGGTATGGAAGTTGCCGTTCTGGTAGTCGGTGTCATCCATGGGCTGCTGCAGACCGTCGCACTCAATGTCCAGGAGGAAGAGCGGCCGGTTGTAGCACAGGGCGAGGTGGCGGTCTACAATGTAGACGAGCCACCAGATGCGTCGCCGCTCCTCGCGCTCCTCCTCGGTGATGACACCAGGAATGCTGTGCATGTCTTCCTCTGGCTCCCCGTCGGCATCCAGGTCGTTGGACCCGTGGTTCATCGACGGCGCGTTCTGGGGGAGCTCTCGCCCGAGCTTAAGCTCGCGAGCCAGCGACCACGCCGCGTTCCACCACCGCAGGCTGGCGCCCTTGTACTCGCTCGCCGACACCACCGTGGCCAGGTGGATGTAGGTGACCACATCGTCCAGCGTGCCCGCGGCGCCAAAGGGACCCGACTCGCCCGTCAGGGCATCCATGCTGATGGATCCGGGGAGAGCGACGCCCAGACCGCCCAGGGCGACGCCTTCCGGAATGGGGCTGGAAACAGGCGAGGCCTCCTCCGAGGGGGTGTGGATGAGCGGCTTGAGGAGGCTGACGGTGAGCTCGAGGAGCCTCTGGCAGATCTTGCCGCGGGCCGAGGGAGGGCTCGTGAGGAAGGGCGCGTCGCTCGTCTGTGCGGCAACCCAGAGCATGCTGGCTAGGAGAGCTGGTTGACACTGGCGAGGCTTAGTAGGGTGCAGGAACGACCGCTTCCGGAAGACGAACCCCAGTACGTACGGTGACATGGGGTGCATCTGGGCCGACGATGAGCTGGCAAAGTAGAGATCGATGAGATCACACGCCAGCGAGACCGGGATCATGTTGCCCAGATGCGGGATCAGCGGATCCAGAACGGGATACCGCGACTGCGACTGCGTGTGGTTGTAGTTGTTTTGAGGGACGTGCGTGGCGAACTGGGGAGGCGGCGAAGACATGTTCATCCAGCCGGGCGAGGCCGTCTCGCCGCCCATGGGGTAGGCGCTGAGCGGGCTGGTCCCGAGGCGGAACGAGTTGTTGGGGTTGGCCGAGTAGCTGGTGGGGCTCTGCGTCTGCAGGTAGGGCAGCTCCGGGTAGCTCGAGTTGGCCCCGTAGGGCGTGTGCGAGGCTCCGTTCATCATGTGTGACCCCATGCCTTGTCGCTCGTACGAAGGGTGGACGTTTCCGTATCCGTTGAGGTCCAGCCCTCCGGGGCTGTCCATGTGGTCCCTGTCCATGCCCCCGGGGTGGCTCGTCATGTGTCCTTGGTGGCTCATGTCGCCCAGGCTGTCCATGCTCCCCGTCCGCTGGCTCCGCATCGAGTCGTCCGTCATGTCCATCCCCTTGTCGTTCGAGCCGGACTCGGCCTTAGTCGTGCTGACGCTGTCGCTCCGGCTCTCCGAGGACACGCCGTTGTCGCCGCCTTGGCTCGGGGACTTGCGGCCACCCGCGGCGGCAGCCTGAGCAGCGGCTTGCTGGGCCAAGTCCTTCCTCGAGGCCTTGCCGCGCTTCTTGCGCTCGCGGATGTACTCGCAGCTCAGTCCAAACTCTGCTGCGTGTTAGAGGGAGACACGGTCCACGAGGGGAGGCGCCGAGACGTACCGATGCAATGGGCACAGGGGTGCTGGCCATCGCACTTTGTCCGGAGCTGGTTGCACTGGTCACACGCCCGGCTGATTCTCCTGCGGATGGGGCCCGAGGCACCAGTGGCCCTCGCGGTACCCCCGTAGGGATGTTGGCGGTGCTTCTGCTGGGGCCCGGCGCGGGCGAGATGGGGGTTGTGGACGCCGACGTGTTGTTGGAGTTGTTGGAGGGCGTAGTGGGACCCTTGGGAAAGATTGTCGAGACCGCCGTTGTGGAGGTGGCCGTTGGGCATGTGCCCGTTGGAGAGGAGGGTGTTTTGGGGGATGTGGTAGGGGGAGAAGCGGTGGAGCGGGTTGGACAACATCGTGACTGTGGAAATATATAAAGAGTGGTGAAAAATATCCGATGGTCGAGTCTGGCGGGTAGGTGAACGACAGTGTGGTGTTGAAATTAGTTAATAAGAGGTCGTCAAGACCATTAGTTGCTGCTGCGACGGGCCTGCTTCAAGCGAATGTTGGCAGTTGGGTGAAGCTCTGCTACGTCTGCGATGGGGAAGAGAGAGTCGAGTCGATATGAAGAGCTTGTTGACGACGGGGATGGGGAGGTGGGAGATATCTATATCCGAGATCTTGGCGGAGGTGGTTGGCGAGCTTGAGCTTGCCAGACGGGACGTGTGTGTACTGGCCAGCGGTAGTCAGTCGGACGGACCGAAAGACGGTTTCCCTGTGGGGAATGGTCAGTGACAGGCCGGCATGAGCATTAACGGGCTCCTGGAGAGCATGACAGAGACGACCAAAACTGTCGAAGGAGATCAAGACGGTTGCCAGAGAAGACGGCACGGCCATCTGCACGATGGATGCAGCACCAACACCGCATGGCGGGGTTGGGGGTGTGAGGAGCTGGGTGGGTGGCGGCCCAGGAGACAGGGGTGCCGGAACGGAAACGAGTCTCTCCCAGAACGTGGGAGGGCAGGGAAGAGGGATCGCCAACGTACGGAAGACGGTTGAGAAATGGGGGGTGGACGAACGTCAGGGTCTCCGGTCTGGGCAGGGCGCTCCTCCTCTGGCTCTCGCGAGCCCCCCAAACGTTGCCGAGGTGAGGTGCAGGTCCCCGTTCTCGACCAAGAAACAGAGGCTGGGCCTTGGGGAGGTGTCCGGCGGGCAGCGTGCGGTGCGGTCTCAGGTCAGAGGTGTGTGTATGTGCCGTATAGTGCTCGAGAGGGGCCGGAACCAGAATGGGCGAGCCAAAAGGGCCAAAGGATGGCGACTCTGAGCAAGCAGGGGCGCAAGGTCGGTAGATTCTGGCGCGGTTCTGCGGTTCTGCGGTGCTGCGGTGCCTGCTTCCCCAAACACGCACTTGTTGCGACTGTCTATGAGGGCTTGGCGTGCATTCACAGCAGGACGAAGCGGACGAGCTTGTGGGCGCGGGCGGATTCGATTGGCGAGTGGCGAGACCCCGTCTGGTCCAGGACAATATCGAGCATCAAGTTTATATTGCGAGGGCAATATAAGCGGCGGGACGGGAGGTCGAGCTGGGGGAGCGAGGTGGGCGGGCGGCGACGAGAAGAGCGGGTCGGGCGAGTGGTGTTTTGGTGGTGCGCGTGAGTCTGTCTGGCAGCGGGTTTTTCTGGGAGCGAACTTTTGGAGAAAGGCCTCATCAGGGCCCCCTCATGAGGATATATGGACCTCGTTTCCTCTCGGCGGCCAGCGAGGGCGGTGGAGTCGAGTACGGGGGGGCAAGGGTTCGCCCTCCAGCAGGGGCGCGCTCGGTGGTGGCCGCGGTGGAGAAGGAGGATGACTGCGCTACCCATCGTTGCGACGCCCCATTGCGGAGTGCAACGAACCTTGATCGGAGGCCATCCGTCATCCAGATCGCAGCAGCCAGCCAGCCAGCCAGCGAGCCAGCGAGCGAGCAATATCCCGCTGTGGGTAGCGCAGCAGTTCGGCACCAGTGCAGTGGCATACCGGAGGGCGGACGGACGCGCTGACGGCCCACCGATGGCGGGAGGGGGGCAGACAGACGGACGGGGATGGAGGAGCGTCGCCTCCGCTCCACCCCTCCCGAGTTCGTCGCCATAGTACAGGACTGCTGGTCTGTTCCCGCGCGCGCTTCAAGCATCCATCCCCTCGCGCCCCTCTGCCCCCTCTGCCCCTCTGCCCCTCTGCGTGCGCTGATCGAGGCTTCGCCGTGGTGGGTGGTGGGTGCAGGTGGCGGGTGAGAGAGATGAAGAGTCTGACGCCGCCGTGAGGTCGAGATGGTGTGGACAGTGCCACCCCTACCCATAGCGGCCTTGGCGCACACCTTCGGCCAGAGTGTCGCCGAGAACCATCACCACACGCATCGTGGCTGCTGCTGCTGCTGCTGGAGGCGGCGGCGCCCTGCTTGCTTGACGTGCGAGTTGGGGTCGGCCTCGGGGACTCGGGGGCAGGCCGGATCGGTTGGCAACAAGCAAGACGTGATGCTCACCTCTCAGTGGTGTTTCCCCTTCCCCTCACCTGCATCCCCTCCCCGTCCCCTCCTCCTGTTCAGGGCAAGCCGCGCCCGCGCATCGTGGTGCCCTGCCCGCAGACGGCAGCGACCCCTGTCGCCTGAACGGCGGTGCCGTTGGACGAGTCTGGCTGGCCCGCTCCGTTCTCCAGATGGGATGTCGCCGTCCAGACCCACCCCTCCTCTATAAGCCAGGCCGCGTGCTATAACGCGGCCATGGTATATGTGCCTGTTGCTGTGCTTCCGGGGGCGGAGGTGGACGACGATTCCATGTTTGTCGAACCATTCCACCGAGGCGCGTGGTTGTGTTTGGGTTGGCCCAGGGCGCCAGAGTGTCGAGATTGCCGTTTGTGCAGATGGACGGCGATGCCATGTTTGAGGCTTGACACCCCGATGAGCCCGTGACGCCGTCAGGTCGCCGCGGTCCGAAACCCCAGATCGCTCGCTCGACGGATGGGCAGGGGCCGGGGCGGGGAGGAGAGGGGAGGGGACTTGGGATGACGACGATCTGGGGGAGGGGGGTTTCTCTCGAGGTGGACTCGCTCGCTGTGCCCAGGCTGCCGTTCTCGACGGCGAGAGGAGGTGAAGAGAGAGAGGAGGCGGAGGTGGAGACCGTCGCCGACAAATCAAGGTGAAGCCCTCTCCTCTCGAGTCTCGACAAGGTGAGGCCGGGGACGGGGACGGACGGCAGATGCCAGGCAAATGGAACGACGGGGTTTTTTTCTTCCTGTGCGCCGCGACTGGGCCAAGGTGTGGGATGGAAGTGATGGCCATTGGCAACTGCCAAGGTTGACCGTCGCGAGGACGGTCACATTGCGATTCAGCGTTTGCTTGATGGAGAGCTCTTTCCTGGCTAGAGCTGCAGTCGGCGTCTGTGTCTGGCGCGCTTGCTCTCTTCCTGCCTTCCTGGCGTCGCTCTTGCTCCCTACGCAACTAGGAGATTACTCGCACAGCAGGCGGGCACTACTGCCGACAACCTGCGCAACTGCCTCCTGGCACGTCACACAGCAGCTGTGAGGTGAGAATGGCGATGGTGTGAGTCTGGCATCTGCAGCGGAAAGAGCGACGGGCAGTGCACCCCGCATCTGTACCTAACCCACAATCTGTAAGTCTTGACTCAGAAGTGGGCACTGGGCACCAAGGTGGGCAGGTTCGGGGCAGGGTCTGGGCAGGGAACAAACGGGCGCTCGAGGGGCTCACCGCCTCTAGGGCCAACGCGCCAGACCGCGGGCTGCCACGTGCGCTGCAGAAAAACTCCTCTCCTCCCCACGCTGATTTCCCCAACTGCCCCAGAACTGCCAGAACGGCCCCAGCATCAGGAATGCCAGTGCCAATGCCAAAATCCTACAACCCACTCGACTCCACCGCCTCTCTCCTGTGTCGGCTTGCATCCTGCCCGCACTGGTCGCTCTCACAATTTGTTGTCACCATCACGAATTCCATCCTCTTCTCGACCATCGCTTCTTCTCTCTGATGAGGGAATATTGGAAGTGCCTCGCCATCCGCCCCCTCCCTCCTCCTGCACGACATGGATGGAGCCGAGCCAGACCCCAGCCCACCATTGACTGCTGTTGGTCTGTCTGTCTCGTCAATGTACACAGTTGGTTGGTGGGACAAGATGGCTTCGTTAGACGAACGATGACAGTCAACTCGAATTGTGTGTGTGCGCATTAATATCAGTTGCATTGACTATCATCACCGGCCATCCGATGGACAGTGCCACATGACAATTTCCCCGCCAGTGGCCACCGCGATGATTGCCCCTCTGGAGGCATGGTCCTCGCGGTACAGTATCCCCTCGCCAGAGATGGAGGAGGGGACCCCGTCGACGCCGGCAGCCCTGGCAGCTTGGTTGTGGTGGCCCCTCCCCGGTGTGGCATCCGTCTCCGTCGAGATTGCGGGCCGGCCGGCCTCGAATCGACGCTGGGTGCTGGACAAGCTTTGTTCGTGGCGGCAGTCCAATATCGAAGCCTTATGTCAGGCAAATATCGGCCGAGATAGCAGCGGGCTGTCTTGGGGTGGCTAGGCCAGCGGAGGCCTAGCCAGTTGCGAATTGAAACATCCCCAAGGTCGACAAGCCAATCACTCGGAGCTTCGAATCAAACCGCCCGCACCCAAGCTTCCCTCTTGGGAACGAAACATTATGCGACCAGACTCGTCGGCGGTGTTGGCTCTCCGGCAGTCACAGCCGCGCTGCGAAGCCGTGGACGCCCGCAAGGCTACCTCCCTGCCTGGTCAGAGGAACGAAACCATCCATCCCGAACGCGTCCGAGGGACACGAATCGCATCAAGAGCCCAGTCCGAGTGACCACGGGCGGTGCCAAACAGAGGGCATCACCGATCGGGCAGGCAAGGCAGGCAAGGCAGGCCTCACATCATGGCTTGCCGTGTTTCGCGACCGGGCCGTCTTCCCCTCTTTCCAGGAAACCAAAACCAAAACCACCACAGTGGACGAGCAGACGAGCAGACGAGCTGAGCCTTCGCCTCGACTTGCAGACGGCAGCCATGTGCAAAGTGCGTCCGTCTCTGGCCTATGGGAGGCATCTGGTGTCTGCAGCAAATCACCACCGTTACCACTGGCCGACCGACGGCCTGCGTCCACAGCGGTCTCCATCTGCCTCGAGGCTCCTTGGTTCCGGCCGGCGCACGCGTGTTGGTACCTGGACATAGATTGCAAAACATTCGTGGCTGGCACGACTTTCCATCGATCATCGACCATCGACCATCGACGGTCCGCCCTTGGGGGCATCCGCCTGGTGTTTCGTCCATGGCCACACTGCACTCGCAGCAGACTGGACTGGCCGGCAACCCCTCGACTTCCAGGGTCCAAGTGCCGCCGGCGGTGATGGCGGAGAACGGGAGTCAAGTGCCGCTCCACGTCGCACGCGGGCGCAGAAACACACCTCACCCCAGCCAGCGGACACCACCACATCGGCAATCCTCCGAGCAATAAAGCAACAGGAATTGTTTTCAGCCCCATCTGCCACGAGATCCGGACTCCTGGGACTCGTTCAATTTGGGCTGGAATATGAATAACTCACGGCGGCATCGTCTGCTGACCTCGCAGGCCCGCGTCGTCTGAGAATAGCGACAGCGAGAGGGGCGAGGGGCGAGGGGCGAGGCAGCGGGACTCCGAGCCAACCGCATCTCCAAGAAAAACGTCGCCAACCGTTGGACAAAAGGACCAGACTCGCAGAGAAGCACGCTGGAAGGCGGCCGTTTCTGCGCCACCAGATTCGCCGAGTCTGACGGTTCGTCATGATCCCTGCCCTCCGCAACACGACGGGCGCCGGACCGAAACTCCACATGCACCCAAGATCGCACGCACACCGTTGACGGCCTTGAACGCCTCTGATTCGCCTCCCCGCAACAAGCCCCCTGGCCGAGGTGTGTGGCTCACAAATTGAACCCGCCAATCGACCCCCCATGCCGACGCCACATCGCTGATGGCCGCCCGAAACCCCGTGGCCCCCCTGGCCCGTTGTGACCCGTCGAGCATGGAGAGTTCCGTCGTCATCGTCGTCTTGTTGCGCACACACGGACGACGGACGACGGACGACGGACGACGGACGACCCAACCGTCACCAACCACCATCACGCCTGGCCTCTGCCGCCTCGTCTGCCCGTTTCTGTCCCAGCAGCATGTCACGGCGTTGGATTCCGGCATGCGACGCCGCAGTGTCGCAGCCATCGTCGGCCCTCCACACACTTTCATCAGAGATGTGTGGTGACAGAAGCTGCCGAACTCTGGTCCGTTTCCGACGTCTGTGAGGCGAACCCAAGGTTGCCGCCATCCTCTAATCTCATATCAAATTCCAACCCTCATGCACCTGCAGTCCTACCTACACCACCCACAGCACTACATTACCTAACTTTCAAAAGGTACCAGCACCTCGATCATCACGCAGCACACCCCATTCCCCTTCGCCCGCGGTCCCTGTCGACAAGGGTTGGTGGTGGCCAGTGGCTTGGCCGAACAGAGCTACCAGACTCTCGCAAAGCTTCCATGGAAACTCTGTCGAAGAAAGCCGTTGGCCCAATGTTTCACTCCGAAATCACCATTCAGGAAGCCACTCGCCATCTCCGAGCAAATGTGAAACCAAGCGACGGGGAGAGCCTTTCAGCCTAGCCTCGAACGGGACGGGAGTGGCCCTTGCCGTACCCAGGAACCTGGCGTCCCCAAGTCAACACGTCGTCTGTTGCCGCTCGTTTCCACGCGTCTCGACTAACTGCCCCGTCTGGCCTGGCCACGGCGGTTCTCCTTTGCTGCGGGATAGAGAAGACGCTGTGCGAGGCGAGGTGCAAGCGCAGGTATCCACCGCCCGAAATGGTGGTATCGGCAGCTACCGATCGTGCAACTGTCCGCTGTCTTCGCCGGACTGGATGCCACTCACAACGGCGGGTACAACGCTCGCTCGACATCGAGTACCGAGCTTGTCGGTCGACAGACTTGCCGAAGCTGACTGCCCCCATGGCCGCAGACTGGCCTTCCCTCTCTACGAATCACCGTGGGCCGTCCCTGGCGCAAGAGGGGGTGGGGTGCCTGCCTGCCATCAGAACCACCATGTGGAAGTGGGTGTTGTTGTTTATCGTTCCAGGTGCAATATACTGCCCCTCCGCGGTCAGCGGGACGGGGACCGTTTTCCCACCAGCCCGTTGCACTCGATCTCACGCAAGCTTCCTCCTCGCCTACCGCTGTCCTCGCCGTGAAAGTCCTCACCAGCAAATGCCGGTCATGCGTCGGGAGGCGATTCACCTGCCTCTTCAAGTCGACAAGCTCCCAACCTCGCCGCGCGCACACCTGCACCCCATGCCAAGCGACCGGCACTGTTTCGGTCCCGCAATGACGAGACCCCTGATCGATGGGCGGACATGATGGTCTCTGAACTTGCCCACCCGTTCTGGCCATCTGAACGGAATCCGACCGCCGGGTTGGCATCGGTGGTGCGTAACTTGGAGGAAAAACCGCGCCGACCTGCCCCGAGGGGTGGCCCCGAACCACGGAAGGACTGCCTACTGCCTCACGTAGTCCGCTGCGGACCAGACCCAAAGAATGTCCATGTGGTTCCACGCGGACCGGAAACCGCATCGTGATGCCACCAAACCAGCCGATGGTCAGGAACAGCGGCTCGCATGTTCCCCTGAGCTGCAGGCCCCAAGCAGGTACTGCGATATGGGAAACCTGGTCAGAGCTCGACGACGCGGTACGACATCATATCGGCGTCAGCCGCTATTGCGGTGGCCATCTATCTCCTACGCCATATCGACATGTTGGGGGCTGGCCGCTCTCTCGATGTGGTTCATCACATGATCTCGAGCCGGGCGACCAGTCAACGGCCCACGGTGGGCTCGTATTGTCAGCATAGGCGACGGTGATATTAATTCCACGTGCAGGACGGGCGTGAGAAGGGGTGGGGATACTCCTCCGAAAGCAGCCGTTGTCAACAAGATGCTGTCTCGGCCGGCTTGTGGGTGCGGGAAGCCATGGCCACGCTGCAAGGAGGGTCGAACGGTCCACGAGACGGAATCGTAGGCCAGGGCACGTTAGACGCCTATCGATCTTGACGACAAGCGCCGCGCTGGTCGAGGTCCCCTTTGGGCGTCCCCTGCATAGTCGAGGGTGTATATCACCGGAAGTGATGGGCGGTCGTATATTGCTTTTAATTACCAGGGCAATATCGAACCTCGCCCGCCGCTCATGTCAGAAACGGGGGCGTGGAGAAACGGACCAGACCCGGCGCTGACGGAAGCGTGGTGTTTTTGCGCACTCAATAAACACTCGAGATGGACAGCAGTCGAAGCATGATGATTGAGAATAGTCTGCACACTAACCAGACCGGCAGATCCGAGAGAGAATAACATGTTTCAAGCAGGGCTGTCCGCCTCCGAGTCAAAAAGCGGCCGCTTGCGGCTTAGGTCGACCCTCGAGGTGTCGTCAGCTGCGTCGCGCCACCGACGCTCCAGCCATGGTTCGGGGCGTTGACAGGAGACGGCTTCGAAGTGGTCGTTTGGTGGTTTCTTGCGAGTCCTGAGGGAAGCAGGGGTCCGGAAGAGACTGAGGGCTGTCCTCGGAGCGTCCCAGCGTCAAACCCGGAAGGCTGGCCGTTCTGCAAGAGGGGATCGATGCTCAAGGCCGGCCGCCTCACAGCACCCCTGACGGATGTTCCCCTCCAGGCGGCCAATGGGCGACAGGACTGGTCTGTAATACTTTGCCCCGGAGCGCCTTGGCCCCGGTGCCCTCGTGTCGACGTGCCCATCCTCGGCCCTTGCGCACCAATGCGGAAGTTCCATCCGTCTGGAGGGGTTGTTTTGGTGGCTTGCGACGGCACTTGAGGGCGGCCAGCCCAAACCTTGACGGTCACGGTCGACAGGGGGGGATTTTGCGGGGAAGAGGGTTGGGGTGGCATTCCGCAGCCATCTCTGACCTCAAACGTGGGGAGACGAACTGTTTGGGGAGGCGTCCCCCCCGAAGACCAGCCGTTGCGGTGCTGTGGTTCGCAAGGGGGCCGGCCTTCGATCATCCCCCCAGCGTGCCAGAGGGACGCCTCTCTTGGGCAGCGGGGGGTGGCATTTTTTTTTGTTTTCTTCACGATCTTCAGTCCATGCTTCGACGGCGATGCCCGAAGTCGATTTGGATCAAGGTACGGCCCCTCTCTCCCCTCAAGCAGCAGGGGGCCTTGAGAAGAGGGGCCGTGATGAGCCAGGGCCACGACGCCACATCAAAGATGTTGAGACCAAGAAAACCTCCGAGTCGATCCATCTCCACGCCGTTAGTCTGCACAGCGGGCACAAGCTCTGCAAGTCTCGATAACCGCCGCAGAGGTAGTCTTGTATGGGCCTGGTCAGGCTGCAAATGCACAGCTGCACAAACCTTGCGTCAGGTGAGCGATGTGGGCTCAGGTCGACCTCGTATTTGCAAGTCTGGCCTTACAACACTGCGTCAACCTTTCCATGGTGCAGAAGCTGCAGCGTACGCTCTCGACACTGTATCAAACAGCCTCGGACAGTTCTCGACAAGCAGCTGTTGCGGTTGGCGACTCAAAAGGACGGCACCGCGAGCTTGAGCGCCGCGTCCGCATCTGTTTTGTCTCCCTCAACCAAACTCGAGGTCGGAGTTTCCTCTGAACGGGCGAGCAGCATGCTTCAGGTCATTTGTCGGCGAGAGCCGCGATGACTTGTCACAGACATGTTGGTGTTGTGCCGTTCTCGCCTGACACAGTCTGTGTTTTGGGGACGCGGCTCAGCGCGCGTGCGCCTCTGGACGACCACCCCTGCAGCTGCTCTCAGGCGCCCAACCACAGGCCGACGGCGACGAGTGATGCTGGGGGTGCTGAGCCCTGGGCGGCAGGGGGTCGGAGCCGCCGCCAGGGTGTTCCCCGCAATGATGTGAATAGCGTCATCCTAACCCCTTCTGCTCGTCTGGGGATCAAACAACAAACCACCACCACTCCTGGCGGAGATGTCGGCTGATCCCTGCCCTCTCTCATCTGAACTCAGCATTCAGGTCCCCCTTCAGACCCATTCGACGAAAAGCGCGGACCAACAGATTTGCCAAAATAAGCCCACGTTTCAAAGCCCACGTTCTCGCCCAGGACCCCCTCCCCCGATCCCCCATTCCAGGCCCTGGCCTGCTGCAGGGCCCCCTGACCGCCCAACGGTCGTGGCTTGCAGTAGTCGTCCTCTGTCGGATCGCCGTGCTTGCTTGACATGCTTCTCGAAGCCTTCCCCAACCGTCGCTGGCGTCGTCGCAGTCTCCATGCCGTGGGGGTTGGACCTCGGCCAGCCAAACATTGCTCGTGCATGCTGGCCGCTTGGACGTCCTCAACCACTCTTTGCCAACGTCTGGATCGTGCGGAGGGAAGGACCACGTATTCAGCACAAGGCACTATCTGGCAGCAAACAACGGGGCCGCGCACAACTGACACAGCTCTTACGAAATCATGACTGGTCCGAGGTGGTCTCTACAAAGATGGAGACGAGCACGGGTCCCACCTGTGCCCCAGACACCCCGGATGCCCGAGGGTCACTAGTGGCGCCGCTCCCCCACGAATTGCTACTTTGTTTCCTGCTAGCGAGAGCTTAAACTGTCTTTCTCCGCTGCCAATGTCGAGAACACCGACAACCTGTTGTTCGTGACGACAAACTCAACACAACTCATCAAGACCTCCAAGACGTTTTCCACCCCAACAGCCCCATCCGCCTCGACGTCCTCGGCACTCCGTTTGGGATAGGCGGCTGGTAATGTAGGATGAGGCTCTCGCACGTGGGAAGGGGTGCACACGGCAAGCCCCCAGACTAGACCCGTGTTTTGGAACTTTGAGGCCCGGCCAATGGCAGCCGCCACGGAAACCCTGGAATCCCGGCCAACTCGTTCACCATATGGCAGCGGTCGCCGACTGAGGAGCTCGTGCCTCAACGTTCGTTGAATGTTTGCCCTGTCAACGGCAGTCATGGCAGGGTTGAACCCTGGACTGGCTGTCTCATCCTTCAAGAAGCCTTCTAGATTCGACGCCTGGTTCCGACTCCCGAGGTCAGATTGGGGGAGGTTTTGGTGTTTGGTATCTCAAATCGGTGGTGGAGGGACGCATGGTCTAGTCTCCCTTGCCAGCGGATCAGTCTGGATGCGTTCCGCCATCCGAACCATCGTCCATCAGAGGAGGCATCATCTCCTTCTATCGGCGTCCGGTCTCCGGTGGCCAGTGGCGACAGCAAAGACGATCAGGTCCCGTCATCTCGGCGAGTTGGCCTCACGGCGTCGCAGGACAGGCGTATGATGATCTCTGCAGAGCGGGAAGAGACAACAGCGTACGTAGGTACCTACTCGGTGCCACCCACCACCCACATGAGAGCCAGCACTTGCAGCAGCAGCAGCAGCAGCAGCACACAGATCTAGATCTCGTCTGTGTCCGGAAAGGGTGAGAGGGAAAGGAGAGGGGTGTTTCGGTCGTGCCGTCTCTGGCTTCGAGAACCGTGTGTGTAAGTCAGTCAGGTCCCTATCCCTTCAGGTCCCCTCCCCCCCCCCTCCCCTTCCCCATCCGGACTCTCGACTCCCCTTTTGGAAGTCCATGCAACAACAGACGGCACACAAATCCACAACCCGCATGCCGCACGCACAACCGTACGATGCAAGATGCAAGATGAAGTTTCTCTTTCTTCCCTCCCTCTTCCCGTCCGTCCGTCCGTTGTAAAACACCAACACAGACTCCCAAAAGGCTTCGTGCTGTCTCCGGCACACACACACACACACAAGGCATGGAGGGCTACCGGCTCCCGGAGCCTGGAACAGGGACTATCCTTGTTGCGAAAGCTGCGAGTCCGGCGATGCCACGATAATGTGCCGTGCTGCGTGCAGGTGCGCACGCCGTGGCTGCTGCGAGATGGGGGAGGTATCCCATGTTTGATGCCATCCGAGCCGGGTCTGCTTTCCTTTCTTGGTGGGATTTGTTGCTCTCTCACCGTCGGTGTTTCCTATTTCGTATATGTGGTGGTGATATCGAGGGGACGAGGGAGGTCTGTGGTGTTTCTTCCTCCATACCAGTCCAGCCCGGCTCGTCCTTTTCTTGGGCTGGATGGTTGGTCTGGTGTAAGTGTACCGAAGTTGGTATACGTCCTGGTTCTCGCCGTCTCGTCTGAGAGGTGGTGGTTGGATACCAACACACTCCCATTTCCCTCCCTCAACCTCTCCCCCCTCCTTCCACCCCATAGGTAGACGTCCAAGATGTTTCCCTCCTGCACCCTCACCCGCTCTCCTGCACTGCACGACCATCTCGAAGCAAGGAGTATGCCTGCTGTCCCCCTCCCCTCTTGCCACCATCACCACCATCATGTATGTCCATGCGAGATCTGATGGAACCCCCCTCGATCGGATCAGATCGGCCTCGGATGCCAGCGGCCGACAGCCCTCTCGTACGCTTCGGGGGAGATGAGGTGCTGCCGGACAGGGACAGGGCCGGTTCCAAGGGATGTGAGGCTTGCATGAGTTGTCCCTCCTCCCCCTTCGTCTGAGGGAAGCCTTCTTCTGTGCGTACCTGCGTCTGCATGTCTGCAGTCTGCGGACGATGATGCACGATCCAGAGATCTGGCAGCGGCTGGGGGGGGTTCCTTTCCTTCCTTCCTGCAGTGGTGGTGGTGTGGGATCGATCGATCTTCTGGTCGGGGGGAGATGAGGTCTTCATGGGATGTTGTGGTTGTTGTTCGAGAAGGTTTCCATTCTTCTTTTCTTCTTCTCCGGTTCCATGAGAGGACAAGGGGGGGGGCGTGTGTTTTCCTCCCTGCCTCCGTTTCTCTCTCCACTCTCCTCCCACCCATGGACGCATCTACTTCAGACCTCGTCGCTCATGTCTTGCCACCTCACCTCACCCATCAAAGGGTCGTCGATCTGGGCCTGGGACAGAAGCCGGAAAGACGCCGTCTGTCACATACCGCACGGCTGCGAGAGATACCGATTTGTTTGCCGGGAGCACTCACTCACTCACTGGAGCCAAGGCGTCGGGAGCCCATCATCCCATGTTGTGGTGGCGATTCGTCTCATCCGGTGATGATGTGATGGCGAGTGTCATGATGGTGATGATGATGGGCGCGAGGGTCGTCGTCTCATCTTGTCGTGTCGTCTCGTCCTAGACAGGGAGAGGACGGGCACCGTCTTGTCCTTCTCCGTTTTGGTCTTTGTTGGGGGTGGGGGGGGGGGGGGTCCCGTTTAGCTTCTTGGTGAGTGTGTGTTGGGGGTAGAGGGATGTGTAAGTCGAGCTTGCTGTGGTGATGCTGTCTGCTCCGAGGCTTGATGGTCAGCAGAACCATGATATCCCCCTTCCTCTCACCATCCATCTCACCCCCCCGAAACAAACCCCCAAAACAGCCGAATCCGGCTCTAGAGTGCCATCGTCTTGGAAAAGAAGAAAAAGACCGGCTGAACGCAAACCAGAGGCCTTCCAGTTCATGTTTTTGTCATCGCCCATCCTAGCCTCTACCCGGCAGACATGCGGCACAAGGAAGAACAAGAGGCTCTGCGGGTAGAATAGATAACACCCACCCACCCACCCATTCCAACTGGCTAAAAACAGCCCCAAACACGTGGGAACTGGGAAAGTGGGAAATATTGAGTCTGAAGAGGCGGCTGTGTCTGGTGTTGATTGCTTGAGTGACTCCGCCACACACGTAGGTGTAGAGAGATGTGCCGTACTTGTTGTGTGTCCGTGTGTGATGTCTTGCCTGTTTAAGCTCAAGTTCAGCCGATGGTGGTGGTGTTAGGCGGGGGCGGATATTGGATGATTAGACGGCGGGTAGGGGTGAGGGTTGTTCTACAGGATGGAGATATAAGAGTGGCTGTCCATCCGCCGTCGGGATTGTGGTTCTTGTTTTGATGTTGGTTGGGGGGGGGGGGCGTTGTGGTTGGGGATTTGGACGACTTGGACGATTGTACTCGACATGGCCGGCGACTGCACGGGGTGGGATGGGATGGGGAGATGACGACAAGGATGGGATGATGGGTTGTGGGGAGGTGGTGGATGGAAAGGGACGACAGACATATCGGATGGGCTACGAACTCCATCTCGACTTGCTGTTTGTGTTGGATAGGGGCCCGGTCATGGACGACGTTAATATCTCGCCAACGACGATGATGGGGAGGAGACTTACCCACCACATCGAAGGGCATACCAAGCTTCCGAGAACCCATCTGGGTACCAGGGAAAGGAAGAGGGTTAGGAAAAGAAGGAACTTGGCCGCTTGAGAGAGAAGTACGGGAAAAATTCGCACTCCCCTCGACGTCGACATCCCTTTAACAACAGTTCATCGTGACCCAGCGAGTGGCACCGGAACGAAACAAAACCACACGACACCGCATCTTATCGCATCCAATCTCATCCTCGCAATACTGGTGGGGAACCGAGCCCACGAGTATCACAGAAACTCCTCGAGCACAGAGAAGTCGAGGTTTCCACCACATGCCCGACCAGATAGATGGGAAAGGGGCACACCATGACGAACGACGAGGAGTTCACCTGGGAGCCGCCCCGAGATCTCAGTGAATACCGATATCACCGTTCCGATGGAACATCCCACGAAAGAAGACCTTGATACATCGGGCCAGGAAAAGTCATCTCAGCCCGTTCGGGCTACCGGTTCAAGCGAGAGACACGGGAAGGAGCTACAGATGCAATCTTGTGGGTGTATTGGTTGGGCCACGTTCATGCCGGCTGACTTGACCGGCGGCGGCTGGGAGCCCTCGAGTTCGCGAGAAAACTTCCGGCTTGCTGCCTCGTTCGGGAGGTTCCATCGTTTTCTGGTGTGGCAAGGCTGATGAATCTGGGACGACGTCGCCCTCTGGAGGGAGTCAGAGTTCAGGGGCCGTTGACGAGCAGACGTATTTTGCTTGCTGGTGAGAGGGGGAGGTTGTGGTATCCAGTGGTAGGGTACTGCGTGAGCAATTGCCCTCCATCTAGAGGAATGATGGAGGCCAACATTGGGAAACGGAAAGGTGGCCGGGAAGACTGAAGGGAGCCACCAGGCAGAGGGTGGAAGATTGAACCTGCTAGTTGTCACATTTCTAGGTGACCAAACCCATGAGGAAACTCGCATCCCGCCCACCCTCGCAACGAGAAACCAAAAAGGGGCTAACAAGTAGTTGTGTCAGTGACGACAGCAATCCTTGGTATGATATGTCTACTGTTTAGCTGTTTCCCCCCCCCCTCTGCTTCTGTTCACCGCAGGCACACCTCAGCTTCCTAAGCAGAGTCCTCGCCCGCCTCCATCCTCTGATCCATCCTCCTCGCCAACTCCTCCTCGGCATCCACCCCCCCATTCCTCTCGACCCGTATCCCCCTCCTCCCCAACTCCCCCTCCACCATCCCCCTCGTGACCATCCCCCCCTCCCACCCCTCCAGCACCCCCTCCCTCATCTTCCCCGCCCACACCTCCAAACTCCGCATCCCCATGACCAAAAACCCCAACTCCTCCCTCTCCACATCAAACACCTCCCACCACTCACACTCCGGCATCTTGCCCCCCACATCCCTCGCCGCGTTATACACCGCCGCAACCGCCAGCGCATTCGGCTGACTCGTCAGATACAGCATCTGCGGCGACAGCAGCGCCGTGTTGAGGTACTCGACGGCGCGGCGCGCGACCGTCTCCTTGCGCAGGCCGAGGAAGTCGAGCGCCTGCAGGTAGGTGATGGCGAGCGGGTGGGGGAGGGCGACGTGGGTGTCGAAGGCGAGGGCGTAGAGGAGGCGGGCCTCGAGGGCGAGGAGGCGTGTGTGGAAGGACTGGTAGGCGGCGTCGGAGAGGTGGTAGGATGGTGGGTCGTTGGGGGGTGGCGGGGAGGAGGGCGGGAGGAGGAAGGAGGAGGAGGGCGAGAGGAGGTAGGTGTAGACGAGGGCGGTGTCGCGTGGGGTGACGGGGGAGGGGCCGACTTTGGCGATGAGGTAGAGGGCCGCGGCGGAGACGTCCTGGGGGTGGGTTAGTTGGAGGGAGAAAGGGGGAGGGGGGGGGAGGACGTACGCTGAATTCGTGGGTCATCATGGGCTCGACCAGCCAGTAGCGGGCGAGGATGACGTTGGCTTGGGCGGTGGTGGACTGGGGGAGCTGGAGGAGGAGGCCGGCGGCTTGGGTGAGGCATTGCGTCGCGAAGAAGATGACATCTTGGAGCTCGGTGGGGAGGGAGCCGATGGAGCGGCGCTGGTAGAGTTGTTCTGGCGTGGCCAGCGGATTGGTCATGTGCGACATGGTGGCATGGCTGTCTTGATGAGAGTTGAATTGGAGATGGTGTTGTTGATCGAGGATCTGGAGGTGACAAACGGGCAGGGGGGCGCCCGGCAGGCAGATTTTCAGCGCACCCCCCTGTCCGTTTCCCTTGAGCTCAGAACATCACCAAGTCCCTGGCTCAACAACCAGGACCGAGCTGATCGAGGGGATACAACTCAATCGGAATTCAATTCTATGGATGATTGTGAAAGGGCCTCTTCACCACATCTATCCATTTTCGCAATCCCCATTTGCTCATGAGTTGACATCTCTTGTCCCGATGCTGGCGAGGGCACTTGTGCCAATTACAGGGTTAGGGCTCAGCTTTCTTTTCCCTGCGCTTGGCGAGCCCGTGACGACGTGAAGTCCTTTATGCGAGGCGCGTCTCCCACTCCCCTCCTCTCTTCATCGCGTGTTTTTGCGCCCACCAACCCACGACTCCCACGTCTTTCTCACGCTCGCTCAACAATGACGAGTTGTTGATTTTTTTTTCTTCCTTCATGATACCCAAATCTTTTTCCTCTTGATTGAGGGAGAGAAAAACTGCGAATTTCTGTCCCATCATCTCCAAACCTTCGCCCGCTTCTTCCATCCAAGACTCCAAGACGACTCCAAGTTGCGATGAAACGACGGCCAAAGAGGCACAACCGGCATTCCTTGAGTTCTGTAAGTCTATTTTTGCTCTTCTCTGTTCCCTGCCCCTCCACTTCATTCCCAGCAACTCGCCCTCGGTTCCGCCAAACCCCTCCTTCAGATGGACGCTTCATCCCACCAGCATCTTCAGCCTCTTCGACCATGCCTCCCTCAAGTGCCCAACTGGAATTTTCGACGACAACATGTATCCTCAGCCTGCCGCCTCGGAATAAAACGAGTTGTATCCCCGGTGCTCAGGCAACCCCCCACCGGCCCCTCGGCATCGCAATGGCCTTGGGGCAGTTGCTCTGAACCACTTGCAACCTTGGTCGCAGCTTAGAAACCCAGTTCTCGTTTCTCTTCGGTGAACTGCTACAAATTCGCGGTCCTCCTCAAACAGGAGAATGCCAATTCTCTGCCAGCCCAGCACTTTCCTCCCACTGCCCCTCTTCTCATGCCCATCCCACCAATTTCCAGTTGGCCTCTGCTCGAACTCAGCCGCATACAAGCAATTTGTGCCTCCGCCAGCAAACCCCTCCCAACCTTGATCACTTGCCCGTGACGCCAGGAGCCTTTCTCGAAACTCACCTGGACCGCCTATCCGATTCGCAACGCTAATAGTCCCCCTCATAGCTAGAATGGGAGCCGCCAATCCCACATCCCAGGGCGACGCTGTCCCTGAGCTCGAAGCGTTGAAGTTTCTACCACAGCTTCTCGCGTTACCATCAGTGGAATTGCTGGAAAAGGGCGTCAACACAAGCATCAAAGCGCTGGAGGAGATTCGCGGGCCTTTTGATGCGAAAGAGGCCCCCCTTCTCCCCGAAAGCGCCGAATGGCTCAAGGCCATCGACAACCTACGGCGTCCCAGTAAGACCAAGACGATCCTAGGAGTTGTCGGGAGCACAGGAGCCGGAAAATCGTCCGTCATCTCGGCTGTTCTTGATGAGGAGCGCCTATTGCCGACAAACTGCATGCGAGCATGTACGGCGTCTGTCACCGAGATCTCATACAATGATTCCACTGATCCCACCGAGACCTACCGCGCCGAGATCGAGTTCATCTCGGCCGACGACTGGAAGGCAGAGCTTTACCATCTCCGCACTGACCTGCTCGACGGCAACGGAGATGTCACTCGCGACTGCACGAACGCTGAGACGGACGCCGGCATTGCCTACGCCAAGATCAAGGCCGTATACCCCAAAAAGACCAAGGAGATGATCTCCCGCACAACCCCCGACGAATTCGTGGAGGAGCCGTCGGTCCGCAAATTCCTCGGTTCTACTAAAACCCTGAAGGCGCTGGATGCAGAGGCCCTCTACACGCAGCTCCAGACATTTGTCGACTCCAAGGAAAAAAACAAGGAGAAGACGATGGAATTCTGGCCTCTCATCAAGGTCGTCAAGATATATGTCAAGGCCGCCGCCCTGGCATCGGGGGCCTGCATCGTCGATCTTCCCGGTACCCAAGACTCGAACGCAGCTCGTGCGGCGGTTGCCGAGGCGTACATGAAGACTTGCACCGCCATCTGGGTGGTTGCTCCTATCAACCGGGCCGTGGATGACAAGACGGCGAAGAATCTGCTGGGGGAGTCCTTCAGGCGTCAGCTCAAGTACGACGGAACCTACACGTCCGTCACCTTCATTTGCAGCAAGACTGACGATCTCTCCGTCACCGAGGCGGTCGAGAGTCTCGGGCTTCGAAACCAGACGGCGCCCCTTTTTTCCAAGACGGCTCAGCTGGAGAAGCAGATCGCACAACTCAAGACCCGGGTTTCTGATCTGCTGACACAAAAGGATTCTCTGGAGCAGCATGCCGATGATATCGACCTGGACTGGGAAGAGTGGGAGGGTCTCGCGGACAAGGTCGTAAAGGGGAAAACGGTGTACGCGCCGACCAAGAAAAGGAAGCGCAAGGTCAAGAAGGCGCCTTTTAAAAGCAGAAAGGGGCGCAAATCAGAGGACCCTGACGACTCGGACGGGAGCGGTGCCAGTGATAAGGAAAACAGCCATCCTTCGCCCGTGGTCCAGAGGGGAGAGCCCCTAACAAACGATGACATTGATGCTGAGCTGGCGTCACTCAAGTCGAAATCCCGTGCCCTTCGGCGGCAGATTAGGGGTATTTCTGAGGATATTGAGACGAGTCGGGCTGCGGCCGAAAAGGCAGAGAGCGAGAAGGACGGCCTGTTCGCCGTGATCAAGGAGCTGTGCGTGAAGGGGAGGAACGAGTATTCGAGGGCAGCCATCAGGAAGGACTTTGCCATGGGAATCAGAGAGTCGGTCAGTCCCGGTTTCCCTTTCCGCGCACTGCTAACATGCAACCCGGGTTCTAGGCTCGACCAGCAAGACGTAGAAGCACAGGATCCTGAGAACTTCGACCCTGAAGTTGACCAAAGAGATTACGATGCCATCGCCGCTGACCTGCCCGTATACTGCGTTAGCAGCCGGGCGTTCCAAAATCTGTGCGGCCGCCTGCCCCACGACAAGTTCGACCCTTCAGGGTTCCCAAGTGTCGAGGACACGGAAGTTCCCGCGCTTCAGGACCATGCCAGCGTGCTTACAGAGAAGGCTCGGGCGGCGTCGGCGCGAAGATGGCTGCACGGGTTTGCCAAGCTCATTTATTCGATGATCATTTGGTCTGGGAATCATGCAACACAAGCAACCTTGACGGACTCCGAAAAGGAAAAAGAGGAGGCCCAGTTGCTGAGGCATCTCCGGTCAGTTGCAAGGGTATGTCCCCCAAACCTCGGGCGAGGCGACGACAAGCTAACCTACCCCCACAGCACATTGATAACACAACCAACCAGCTCACGAGCAACATGAGACGCGCCATCTCGGATTGCATCTATACCAGCTTCGACCGCCTCCTCCCCGAAGCCCGCTCGCTGGCCCCCGGTATCTGTCAGGGCTGGGGCGGCCCCCCCAAGGAGAACGGCCTGGTTTGGGCAACGTACAAAGCCACGTGCAAGCGGCACGGCATCTACGCGGGCGCTAGCGGCGCCCGCAACATGAACCAGGAGCTCTTCGACCCCGTGTCCAAGAACCTCTCCATCGGCTGGGACAAGGCCTTCCAACACCGGCTCCCGGCAGCGCTCGACGCCTTCGCCCAGGACATACAGGAGCACCTCGCGCACTTCCACCGGCTCGTCACGTCGTCGTCCGGCGGCAACCGCCCCGGCGTCCGCATGCTCGACGCGCAGCTCAGGACGCGGCAGCACGGCGTCGGGGCGTACCCCGCCGTCGTCACCAAGATGCTGCAGGAGCTGCAAAAGACGGCCAACCGCAGCTTCGTCCCCGAGATCCAGCGGGGGATGGTCCCGGGCTACGAGGCGGCGCTGGCCGAGACGGGCAAGGGGTCGTTTCTGCGCATGAAGCAGCGGATGCTGGAGCATGTGCAGGGCAAGTGCGACGAGGTGTTTGGCGGGGCGACGGGTACGGTGAGGGCGCAGCTCGAGGAGATGCAGGAGAGGGTGGCGGCGCAAGTGCGGGCCGAGATGGTGGACTTGTGCGCGACGATGCGGAGGGATTATGTCGCGGTGATGCTGGGGAGGGATGCCGAGGCGTGTAGTGGGCTACCGAGGCAGGAGAGGTTGTTGAGGGCGGAGGTATTTGCAGTGGTGACGAGGGCGGATGGGTTTTTTGAGGAACTGTTTGTGGAGGGGGAAGGGGACGAGGAGGTGGTGGTTGCCAATGGTTACGAGGAGTGGCCGGAGGATATCCTGCAGTAGGGGGTGGTGATGATGGGAATGGACCATGGGACGGGGGCGGGGGCGTTGTATATTCAGCACGGACGGACATGGGCATCTTGGAGCGAGGCATACATCTTGGCAACAATGGGGTGGTTTTGATATGAAGGGGAGGGATATTTGGGGGTATGGTGGGCGTTATGGGATGCCGTAGTTGGACCTGCAATATAGTATAGGCTGAGAGGTCTCTTCTTTTCAGTTGGTACTCTGTGGCAGCGAACTAGAGCAATATATCACACCATGGCTGTATCTCTCATCTCTGCCCGTTGGTGACATGACTGGGAGGCTGTCCAGGGTCCAGGGTCCAGGCTCTCTTCCCCTTCACCGGTCAATCGGCGGGTTTCCATCTTTGATGCATCCCCCGCCCCCTGCCAACATGCTAACTCCCCAGGTACGTAATGCCTGATCGACCTCACAGAGGCCCGGTGCGATGCCATGCGATGTGCGTGGTCTCGGTGTATTCATGTGTCAGCTCCACCGCCTTTTTTGTTCCCAGGCCGTGTTGCCAAAGCCCTGGAGCTGGCTCATATCGCCGCATCTGCAGACTGTCTCTGTCTCTGGGATACATTAAATACATGTAGAATGAGTAAGCCCCACCACCGCCGCCAGGTATTCCAAGAGGCGTCCGGCACATGGTGCATCTCAACACCCAACAAGAAGAGGAGACGGCATCGGGATGGAAGTGCACCGAGGACTCAGCAAAGGTACAGCCCCACATCTCCCCGGCCCAGTCCCAGTCCCCGCCGTCCACGGTTCCGCTGCTACGGTGCGGGAGAGCAAACCCGGGGTTCGGCACCATCACTTCAATTCAGCCCCAATGTCGGAGCTGGGTGGGTGGGCATTTTTACTCTTGGTGCGCAGTGCGAACCCCCCTTTCTCGAATCATGGATCGATGCTGCGTTTCCCGACGGTTTGCGTCGAGTCCTCTGTGGCGTCCTCTCACAGCAGTTTGAGAGCCGTCTGATGGAGGGTACAAGCCGCCGCCGTCGCCTGCCAAACTCGTTGTTGGCTGGCTGGCTGGCTGGCTGGCTGCTGGCTGGCGGGTGTGTGTGTTCAGCCCTACATCGTGGAGACGTTGAGTCGGGTTGGGTTTGCTCAGCCGCCGCCGCCGCCGACGTGTGGGAGGGAGGGCTGGCGATGGCTTGTCTGCTGCTGGTGGTGGTGAAATTCGAGGACGGGCGCAGGTGCGCGCAAGCAAAACAGTCGTCGAGGTTCTCGGATGTCGGCCCGGAAGAGGCCAAGCGGTCGAGGTGGAGTGTCGAGTGTCGATGGCAATTTCACCGAGAAACCATCGGTTTTGCCTTTTGGAGGGGGGCAGGGGGGGCAGGGGGGTCTGTGCGGGCATCTTCAACGATGTCAATTCGCATGGCAGCAAGGGGAGGAAGAAATTCAACTGAACCCATGGTGATGAATATCTGAGACGCCGCGTTCGAGGTTGACCGAGTCTGGGCCATTGGAATGACCAAAAGGGGGTCTTTTCAGTGTAAACTTTGACGTAATCCCCCCGGCCTGCCAAGAGAAAGCTTGTCTCTTTCATCTTTTCAGCATTTCCCAAGGAGGCAGCAAACTCCCTCCCTCCCCCAATGACCAAAAAGGAGGGCAGTGTAAAAAGTCGAACTCCCCATTGTCGTCGTTTCACCAATCCCAACGCTCGCTCGCCACGCCCGACAGCACGCCGTGGGAGGCGCATGGCCGCCCGCCCGCCCGTCGTCGTGCTTCTGCCGTGGCCGTCGACTCTGTCTCATCCTCATCAGTCGCCGTCTCACGTCCGGGAGGGGAAGCGAGTCCTAGGTACCTACCTACCCAGCCAGCCCACTGATGACATCGTGTGTTTGTGTGTGTGCTGTGGGTTGTTGTGCGCCCTCTCCGACGTTGCGCAGCCCCCCTCGTCGAGGTGCGGCCCTCCGGACTCACCAGCCTTGGTGCAACAACACCATCATGACCACGTCCGTTCCGGTTGGCTCTGTCTCTTGCAGCCCGTTCATCCTTGCTGGCGTTGCTGCTGCAAGTCACGGAGAAGACGCACACCCCCGATCCCTGCCCTGTCCCCGCGCCCCCTGCTCCCCGTCCCCATCCCCGGTGCACGACCAGGTTGCATCTGATCTCCCGTGTTATATCATGGGGTGGTCCCGCCTCTCCGGTACGCTGGCGCTGCCCTTGTCTCTTGTTGTGGGTGTTGTTGGTCGTTTCCTGTATCACGTCAGTACATCTTGTCGACCGTGTCCATCAGGGTTTCCCTGGCACGCCATGCGAGCGTTCGTTCGGCCGGTTGGGAGATAAACTACGACGTTGTCATCCATCCCTTCATCGACTCGGCCCCTTGCTCCGTTCCCCTTCCCCTTTCCCGCTACCACCCCGAGATATATCTATATATCTGGTCGCCTTAACCGAGAATCAACAACCCCCAAGTATCGACCACACCACCGCCGACCACCCACCATGGGCATGGGGGGCGTCGTCGGGTTCGTCCCCATCCAGGGCACGGCCGACCTCTCTCGAATCGAAGCCCCCGTCACCTTCAAAGCCTACCTACTCTGCGCCTTCGCGGCCTTTGGCGGCGTCTGTAAGCTTGCCTCGCTCCCCCCCCCCCCACGCAGTCCCCAACTGACCATACCACCCCGCCGCCAGTCTTTGGCTACGACACAGGATGGATGTCCGGAGTCCTCGGCATGCCCTACTTCATCAGCATGTACACCGGCTTCCCCTACGACTACGAAGCCGGCAAGCCCATCGGCATGGACGTGCGGGACTTTGCCCTTCCCGCCTCGAAGCAGTCGCTCATGACGTCGATCCTGTCGTGCGGCACCTTTTTCGGGGCTCTCATCGGCGGTGACCTCGCCGACTTTGTAGGCCGGCGGCCGACCATCATCTACGGATGCCTCATCTTTTGCGTGGGCTGCGTGCTGCAGATCTCGTCGACGAACCAGGAGGCGCTCTTCGTGATGGGTCGGCTGGTCGCCGGGCTGGGGGTGGGTTTCATCTCGGCCGTCATCATCTTGTACATGTCCGAGATTGCCCCCAGGAAGGTCAGAGGTGCGTTGGTGTCAGCGTATCAGTTTTGCATAACCCTGGGCATTCTGCTTGCGAACTGCGTCGTCTTTTCCACGCAGAAGCGCAACGACACGGGCTCGTACCGGATCCCCATCGCGGTACAGTTTCTGTGGGCCATCATCTTGGGCGTCGGCTTATACCTGCTCCGTGAGTATCCCACCCCGTCTCCCTTTCCCGCCGGCTCTGACCCCCCGCAGCCGAATCCCCCCGATACCACGTCCAAAAAGGCAAGCTCGATCTCGCGGCCAAGGCCCTCGCCATCGTCCGCGGCCAGCCCGTCGACTCCGAGTACATCAAGGACGAGCTCGCCGAGGTCGTCGCCAACCACGAGTACGAGATGCAAATGATCCCGCAGACGAGCTACCTCGGCTCGTGGATGGCGCTCTTCCAGGGCTCGCTCCGGCGCGGCAACAGCAACATCCGCCGCACGCTCCTCGGCGTCGGCATGCAGATGATGCAGCAGCTGACAGGCGTCAACTTCATCTTCTATTTCGGCACCGTCTTCTTCCGGCAGCTCGAGCACGTGCCGGACCCGTTCCTCATCTCGCTGGTGTCGACGCTCGTCAACGTCGCGTCCACGCCGCTGTCGTTCTGGTCCGTCGAGCGCTTCGGCCGCCGCCCGCTGCTCATCTGGGGCGCTGTCGGCATGATTGCCGCGCAGCTTATTGTCGCTGTCATTGGCGTCGCCACGGGGCAGGACAGCTACCGCGGGCGGATCGGTGACGGGGCCAACGACGCGGCGGTGAAGGCTATGATTGCGTTTATCTGCATCAACATCTTCTTCTTCGCTACCACGTGGGGCCCCGTCGGCTGGGTCATTGTCGGCGAGAGCTTCCCGCTGCCGATCCGGTCGCGGGGGGTGGGCATCTCGACGGCGTCGAATTGGTTCTGGAACTGCATCATCGCGACGGTGACGCCGTTCCTGGTGGGGCAGGACGCGGACTCGGCCAAGCTGGGGGCGAGGGTGTTTTTCGTGTGGGGGAGCTTGTGCTTCGTGTCGCTGGCGTTTGCTTTTTTCCTCGTGCCCGAGATGAAGGGGCTTACGCTCGAGCAGATTGACCACATGCTCGAGGAGACGAGCCCGCGCGAGTCGGCGGGGTGGGTGGCGACGACGACGTTTGCGGCCGAGATGGGGCATCTGAGGCCCGAGAAGAATACGTTTCGGATTGGGGAGGGGGCGGTGGGTGGGAATGAGTTTCCGGGGGATTCGACCATGCCGGGGCAGCATTACACGCAGGCGTATTTTCCTAGGTGATTGTCAACAATGGGGACTATTTTGGGGAGAGTGATGTTGGTCAAGGAATGGGAGGGCATTCGCAACCATCGACACAGAAGGGCTTGGCCAAGGCCTGATATATACCACATTTCCAAGTCTGTTGGTAGAAACCGGAGTGGAATGCGAGTTCATTGCGTCCTTCTTTTACAATCGCTTCCTTTTTTCGAACGGATTTTCGAGTATCACCAAGCCAGTTGGCCCGTTTGAGCTCTTTCCATCGTTGAACACCTCACTCCTGCCGTCGTTGAACAAACGGTGGGCAGATGTTGGAGGGGTGACTCACGCCGGCGACTGCAAGACACAAGAAACGGAAGGCACGCGCGGCAAACCAGCAGATTCGCCAACGGCATGACACAGACGGAGAATCAACGTATTACAGCGCGTTTGCCCAGAAATCCGGTTCATCACTGCCCGAACTGAGCGGCCGCCCCTGGATTTTGGAGGGATACAAGACAGTCCAACAACCTCGGTCAGAAACGAGCCTGGATATTCAGGACATTTCGAGTTCTCTTGATTTTGACATTCCCTGAGCAGTCAATTGTCCAATTAAACATACCATCGCAAGTCCAAACAAGATGACGTCAATGGCAGCCGAGTCGGTGTCGACGATTTTGGTGTCGTGCAAACAGACTCGCTTCCACATTGAGACTCCCAACTACCGCGAGGTCCGTTTTCCTTTTCGTTGTCCTCCACAGGCGACTGACCATCCCCAGCTCGACATTGAAGGCCTCAACATAACCGTCACCTCGGGCGACACCCCCTCGGCCAAAGGCAAGGGAAAGGCCAAGGCCGCCGAGGGCACCGAGATCCTCAGCAATGCCACGCTGAGACTCAAGGCCGGGAGCCGGTACGCCGTCGTCGGACGCAATGGCTCGGGAAAGTCAAGTGAGTGCTCCGTACTGGGATCATACTTAAAAGACTGTCTAACAGAAAAGCAGCCCTCCTCAAGGCCATTGCCGAAAAGCTCATCCCCGGCATCCCCGAACAGACTCGCGTGTCGATTCTGCAGCAAACCGACGCCAACGACGGCAACACCCAAGGCTCCCCACCAAAAACGTCTGATGCTGCCACCCAGGAGCCCACCGTGCTCGAGGACGTCATCGACAGGGCTACGGCCAAGAGCGAGCTGGAGCAAGAGATCAACGCCCTCTCGGCCGGCGTCAACGCCGACGCCTTTGGCACCGTCAAGGCTCTGCGCAGGCTCCGCCACGAGCGCATGCAGAAGCGTCTCTTCATCCTTGACAAGGACGCCCGTCTCCGGAGCGGCGCCAGAGGCCTACAAGCCCGCAAGGCCCTGAAGCAGTTTGAAAAGGAGGTGGCCGAGTCCGCCGTCCTGTGAGCTACCCCTGAGCCATGGGCCCCCTGACAACGACCCTAACCCCCACCAGCATCGACCAGACCGAGGACGACATCCCCCCCGAGACGCTCCAGACCGAGATCCAGGAGGCCGCCGACATGCTCGCCGACCTCCAGCTCCAGGTCGAGCCCTCCCGCCTCGCCGACATCGAGTCCCAGGCCAAAAAGATCCTCACCGGCCTCGGCTTCACCGACGCCTACATGGCCCGCCCCGCCCACTCCCTCTCAGGCGGCTGGCGCATGCGCAGCGCCCTGGCCACCGCCCTCCTCCAAGAAACCGACATCCTCATCCTCGACGAGCCCACCAACTTCCTCGACCTCTTGGGCATCATCTGGCTCCAGCGCTACCTCACCTCCCTCGCCACCACCTCCCCCACCCCGCCGACCCTCCTCCTCGTCTCCCACGACCGCGACTTCATCTCCCTCTGCACCGACCTCCTCCTCCTCCAAGACCACTCCCTGACCTACTTCCACGGCGACCTCCCCACCTACGAAGCCGCCCAATCCGAGCGCCACCAACACCTCACCAAGCTCCTCTCGGCCCAAGAAAAGCAGCGCACCCACATGCAAGCCACCGTCACCCAAAACCTCGCCGCCGCCCGCCGCCGCCCCGACGACCAAGCCGCCCTCCGCCAGGCCAAATCCCGCCAAAAGCGCCTCGACGACCGCCTCTCGGGCATCCAAACCTCGGCCCGCGGCGGCCGCTTCAAGCTCAACCGCGACCTCGCCGGGTACCACACGTCCCAGCGCTCCGCCATCGACCTGCCCCCTCCCCCCGCACCCGTCTCCCTCGTCCTCCCCGCGCCTCCCGCCCTCCGCTTCCCCGGCCCGCTCGTCTCCCTCGAAAAAACATCCTTCACCCACCCCGGTGCTGCCGCCCCGACCCTCCGCGACGTCACCCTCTCCCTCGCCGCAAGGGACCGTCTTGGCATCCTCGGCCTCAACGGCGCCGGGAAGTCCACGCTTCTCCGTCTGCTCACGGATCCGGACCGCGCAGGCGTCACCCGCCACCCGCGCCTGCGCATGGGGTACTACGCGCAACACGCCGTCTCCGACCTACAATCCCTCGGCGTGGCGGAGCCGGAACTGACGGCACTCGCCCTGCTCATGCGGGAGACGCGCGGGGAGCTCGACGAGGGGGAAGTCCGGGGGATGCTAGGGTCGCTAGGCCTGCCGGGGCGGTTGGCGAGCGACGTGCCGGTGCGGAAGCTGTCGGGGGGGCAGCTGGTGCGGTGCGAGTTGGCGAGGGTGCTGTGGCGGCGGCCGCATTGCTTGGTGCTGGATGAGGTGACGACGCATTTGGATTACGAGACGGTTCAGGCGCTGAGGGGGGCGTTGAGGGGGTGGGAGGGGGCGGTGGTGGTGGTTAGTCATGATCGGTGGTTTGTTAGGGGGGTTGTGGAGGGGGAGGGGGATGGTGGGGAGGAGGAGGAGGAGGAGGAGGAGGAGGATGGGGAGGGGGAGATGGGGCGGAGGGTGGTGTACAGGATTAGGGGGGGGAGGTTGGAGGTGTTGGAGGGGGTGGCGGAGTTTGAGAGGGGGTGGAGAGGAGGGTTGCGAAGTTGTTGGGGGGGTGAGAAGGGGAAAGAAAAGGCTGTTTGTCTAGGAGTTGATATCGAGATCTACCCTCGCTTGTCCTGTGACTCCTGTCCACCTCATCAATCATCATCACACCTGGCCCCAGTCCCCTCAATGCCCCAGAACCCTTACCCTCCCCCCCTCCGTCTCCCGCCGTACAACAAACCACCCCCCCTCCTCCACCTCGACAATCGTCCCGTCCACGCACACCTTCCGCCACCTCGCATCCGTCTCCCTGACCTCAACCCTCACCTCCTCAACCTCCTCAACCTCATCATCCTCCCCGCCCCCGCCTTCATACCCCACCCCCTCCATCCCAATATGCTCCCCCCCGCGATACGCCGCCATCATAATCTCCATCGTCCGCTCCCCACCCCCGACATCCCCAAAGTGCACCACCCTCAACCGCCCATCAAGCGGCCGACTAGCAGGCGAAATCGTAAACGTCCTCTCCAAATTCGACACGAGCGTAGCGAGGATGTACGTAAACCCGGGCCTGGGGCTTTGGTCCTTCCGCCCGGCATCCAGCGGCAGAACACCTATCTCCCCCACCTCCCCCCTCCTCTTCACCCCCAGACTCGCCTCATAAACCTTCCCCTCCCTCAACAACTCTCCCGCCGCCATCCCAAACCGCTTATCCCCATGCACGCGATACGCCGGCGTGTCCGACTCCCAGACCAGCTGCGCGTGGAACCCGTACGACGCGACGATGGCGCCGACGAGGTGCT
Organism: Podospora tetraspora; assembly: GCA_027943155.1. Classification (NCBI taxonomy): domain Eukaryota; kingdom Fungi; phylum Ascomycota; class Sordariomycetes; order Sordariales; family Podosporaceae; genus Podospora; species Podospora tetraspora. The sequence continues at coordinate 3,344,849 of JAQKAE010000005.1, forward strand.
GCACCGGCTCTCCCTCGTTCCCTTGTTCCGTAGAGACGAGCCTTGCGCCGGGGGAGAACTCTGCCCTAAACGTCGGGAGGGCGCTGGCCGCGCCTTTGACGAGCGTTCGGAGGGCGAGGGTCAGCGGTGTGGGGGAAGGGGAGGTGGTGTAGTGCGGTTTGTGCAGGGAGTGGAAGAGGGCGTTGCCTGTGCCGAGGGGGAGGAGGGCGATTGTCGGCGGCGGTGCGCGCTTGCGGGGGGGTTGGTCGAGGCCGTTGAGGAGATCTACGACGCCGCCGTCGCCGCTTAGGAGGATCACGGTCCTTTCCCCGTCGGGCAGGGCCACGGCATACTCGGTTACACTCCTCGGCGACGTCGTTGTCACGACGCGGTAGCGGTTGCGGCTGCTGTACCCGTCTTTGCGATCAGGTGCTGCGAATCCTTCGGTCTCTGCCGCGTTTTCCTCAAGTCCGAGCCCCCCAAGCAGGGGCCGAAGCACACCCTCGTAGAAGCATGGTGCCTGGCCCGTGCCGGAGCGGGTTGAGACGATGACGTCGACGGGGGATTGCAGGTGCGATGGGATGGTGTCGGGGATGAGGAGTGAGGTGAAGTCTTCGGGGAGATGAGGTGTGGGGAGGATGGAGAGGGCGAATGGGGAGGCGGGTTTGGGGTCCTCGTCGGGGGAGGCTTCGAGGAGGCGGTAGATCAGGAAGCCGGCGGTGGGTGGGGGGGCTTTGCGGACGAAGATGATTTCTTCCTTTTTGAAGTTGTTGGTGGTGGTTTCGTCAATTGCGGCCGCTTCGTCTGCCGTCGCGGTCCCATTGACGGCATGCGCCAGAGGGGGGTCGTCAGCGGCTGGTCGGGGGGGCTCCGTCGCAGCGGCATTTCGCGGCATGTGAATCGCCATTTTTGGGGGCGGTTTGGATGGGCGACGCGAAAAAGAGGACGGTTCGGAACTGGACGTTGTGCAAGGCGGAGGAAAAGGGAACGACACTCGAGATGGACACAAAGAATATTTCTAGGCCCACATCTGGATGATTTCTAATTGTCCCACGGCGCAACAAAAGAGGCAGGTCGCCGGGTCGCAGGTCACCAACGTCTCCATGTCGCACCTCCTTCGGCGCTGCGGCCAGCCCTGCCAGTTGACGTTGACTCAGAAAACACCACACCCCGACGCTAAATTGCGTTATCGACCATCCCCGATTCCACTCGCCGGCCCCCCTTCGCCGTGCAGCCACCGCTCTGGTGTGGGTGGGTCCCGTGAGACAGCTTGCGCCGCAGCCTGGAGAACGGAGGTGGCCGGCTCTGCAAGGAAACGGGCGGAGACTGACCTCGAAATGCCAGCCTTTCCTCCAAATGCCGCTCCCCAGCTTCCCATCTTGCGCCAGCGACGGGATGTTCCCGTCTGTGCCCTTGTGTTTCAACCGCCACTCGGAAGCCGGGCGAGCCTGACTGCATGCTGACAGCCTGTTGGCCCTATATATAATTCCGCTCGCAGCATCATCGTCATCTTGTCGGACTCGAGCTCACTTGCCCTTGGCCCGGTTCATGGGGCCCCAGTTTTCCCTCGGATTCATCTGGTATCGAACCAGCTTGGTCTTTGCTTCCATGCCGAGCTTCTCGTCAAACACCACCTCTGGCAGTGCAGCCGTGGCTTGGGCCGCCTCGCCTTGTGTTTCCGCCTCTTGCGCCTTGCCGAGTCCGAGGATGCGATAGGCGGTGGTGCCGGGCTTGATGTTCTCCACCTTGACCGGCGCCTTCTGTCGCGCCCACTCCCTCATGACATGCCAGATCATGGACCAGGGCGCATCCGTCTTGATGCTGCCGGGCTTGCAGTGACTCCTTGTCACACGGTAGCCAAGACCCCTCAAGGCGCCCTTGAAGTAGTTCTCCGGAGGCGTCTGGCAATGGATCGTTCCCGCCAACGCGCTGGGGTGGACGTAAAAGGGATAGGGATCAATGGCCGCAAGTTCAGCCTCCCGAGAGGCCGTCTGTTTCGGTTTGGGCGCCGGGGCATCGGCCTCCTCCTCGGGCTTCTCTTCCTTCATTTCCTCCGGAGACAGCATAATCTCCTCGAGAGCCGTCTGCAGCATTCCCCGGATTCTCTCCGTCGTGCCGTACACCCCCGCAGGTGCCTCTTCCAGCTCGGCAAGAACGCGCTCGATGAAGGGCGGGGACTGGATGCGACCGGCGTACATGGGACCGGCCAGATGCATCGTCGAGCCGCAGTGCTCGCAGCCCTTTTCCGGTACTGTCGGGCCTTGGGCGAAGACGTGCTTGTAGAAAACCCCGGACCCCTTCTTGTTCGCCGTCGCCTTGTTCCTCATGAGAGGCTGCGTCGTCCACGCACCGCAGCCCGAGTCGCAGTTGTAGACGACCATGTTCTTGCCGCCCTGGAACTTGACCATGGCCGGCGACTTTCGGATCCGGACAAAGACTCGGATGTAAAAGTCGATCGACAGCGACATCATGGGCTCCATTGCGAGCCCGTACTTGGCAGCGGCCGACTCAATGGCGTGGAGGATGAGTCGCAGGCCCACCTCGTGCGAGAACCACCCCTTGACGGGAACCCCGCCGTACAGAGCATAACACTTTTCTGGGTAGCCATTGGAAGCCCAAACGCCCGAGTCGGTGCAGGTAACACAGAGCAGGCCTCCGTCGTCACGGACGGACTGCACGGCGGCGTCGAGAAAGGGGGCAGCGGAGCCGTAGGGATCGAGATCGACCACGTCGTACTTGTCGCTCTTGGTCGGCTTGCCATGGGCATCTCTCCGCCGAAGCTCCTTTGAGATGAGGGTGTACATGTGTGCGAGGGCATCGTCGTGGCTGACATTGATCTTGGACTCAAGCCCGTTGTGTTGCACATTGAGCTTGATGGACTCGACGGCCGCCTTGAGCAGGTCGTTGGAGGTCACCGACGTGACAAAGGGGATTTCGTGGGCGTAGCGCAGCGCTCGGAGGCCGCTGGCCGAAAGGGCATCGAGGATGGTGAATTTGGGGGGCTTGACCCCGTTCTCGGCCGGGGTATCGTTCTCGGTGTTGGGCTCCGCGGGCTTGTCTGCGACACTGTTTTCTTCCACGACAGGTGCCGGCACCTCGACCACGTCATTGGACCCCTCGGCGGCTCCCGCCTCGATCATCTGTACATCGGCCCCGTCTTCTGGTGTTTTGGGCAGCTTGGATGGCCGCTCCTCCTGTGCCTGTGTGTGGTCCTTTCGCTTCCTCTTCTTGTCGATAATCTTGGCCTTGTTGTGGGCAGCCAGCTCCTTTTGGGCAATCTTCTCCTTCCCGTGGGCCCTGATGGTCAGGATGGTGAGGTCGCGGTTGAACTGCTGGATGGGGTTGTAGAAGACCTGGCTGACGCCCTGGTCGTTCCGCACCTTTGCGTTGGCCTCGACTGTGGCTTCGGGGACGAGGATGTGGGCGAGGCCTTCCTTGACCGTCGTGTATCGGACACCGAGGTGCGAGATGATTTGGCCCGGGGCCGGTATGGCCGTGATGGGCTGGGCCGCGTCGGTCTCCATTCCGAATTCTGTAGACATTTTGCAAAAGGCTCGAGCGATGGTGTGACGAGTCTGGCCGTTCACATTCCTGCCAGAAATGCGCCGAAGGGTTGCGAGCATCGAGCTCTTTTTTTGGTGGATCAGACGCGTTCAGAGCTCCATCCAAGCGCCGAATCGACAAAAATTGGAGTCTCCAACAATTTTCTGCCAGGGCGGTGAGCCCACCCCCACCACTCCCCAGGCATGTCAACATGTGATTCAATGGAGAGCTTGGATTCCTCGCGAGCTAGCCCATTCGGGAAAATAGGGGAGGGTGTTGACTCTCGAGCTCCGTCGACGACGACGACATAAACCCCCCATCTTAAAATGCATTTGGACCAAGAACCCCCATCTGCAATCAAAATATGTCACTGCTGAAGTGAGCCAACGAACCGTTCCAACCCCGGAAGGCTTCACCACCTGAATGAAGGCCTGACCATGGAGATGCTCGGCCCTTCCTCATCAACAACTACGATTCTCCCGCGTTGACAACGGTCCCAGAGACTTCCATTTCAATGATCAAGGTCGATCTCCATATTTTTTCCAAGAGCATCCTTATCGGGGCTCTTGCTTGGAAACAAGGGTGCCTCTTCCCTCCCTCGGTACTATCTCGCCTGGTGAGGAAGGCACCCGACATCCCATGATATCTGGGCATGGTGCCTTCTCTCCTTTCTTCGGCGGCAGAAAGAGCAAAGGGAAAAGAGATTGCGAGTTGGACCACCATGTCTTTCACAGCTACAACAGCGAGTATTCCTTCCTCGCCATGGAGAAAGCTCTCCCTCTTCTCGCCTTCTCGCACCGCCCGGTCGACTCGGTCAGATCTCTTCTCCCCAGCTCTCGTCACCTCGTCTTCGTCTTTGTTTGGCATACCGTCTCGCTCCTTTGGCCGGATCTTATCCACATTACTTGTACTGTGAACTTTGGTCCTCAAGACTACAGAGAATCCTCCCGAACGCAGCCAGACTGGGGCCCTGTCGACATCCAACCATCACCGTCTCGTCTCCCATCTCCCCATGAGCAATCGTTATGGCCAGCGTCAATCGAGAATCTAGGCGCTTGAGCCTCTCGGGCCTCAAGTCGGACACGAGATCAGAGGGCGGCGAGAGCATCTACAGGCTCGAGCGTCGCTCGAGCATCCCCATCCCGATTCCCGGTGGCCGTGCCCCTCCGGCAGACCCTCCGGCAGCCCCCGCGGCTTCTCCGACCAAACCAGCGCCGCCGCCTGTCAATCCGCGCCCCAAGTCGACCGGCTCGCCCGCTCACCATCGGTTTCTCACCCCCGCCGAGTGGGCTCGCGTTGCTCACGGTCTGGGAGCCATTCGTGATGGCGAGACCCATTCCGTCATCCATCCCACCTGCTGGTACTGGCCGCCCCAGGGAATGCCCGATGGTCTCTACCGGGACGTCATCAAGCAGAGGTCCAAATACCTCCTCGCCTACGGCTTCCTGGCTACCTTTCGCTGGATTCTCATGATTCTCCAGCTCATCTTGGGCGCCATCCTCACAGCCCTGGGCTCGGTCAAGGTGAAGAACGTGGGCGTTGTCATTACCGTGCTCGCTGCCATCAACACGATCGGCGCTGGCTTGCTCGCTCTGCTGCACAACAGCGGCCTTCCGGACCGCTATCGTCTGAACAAGGTCGAGTTCATCAAGTGCGAGGACTACATCAAGGTACATCTCCACGCCACGTCTTGTTGGGGCCTGTCTGACATTGCCTGAACAGGAGATTCTGGACACCGGCATCATCGAGGCGGGCCAGTCGGTCGACGATGTTCTTTCGCAGTGCTTCCAGCGCTTCCAGAACGCCAAAGCCACGGTGCTTGCCAACATGCCCGACGCCTACACGATCCAGCAGACGGTGGCGAACCGCCCCACCATCATGTGCCCCGATCCCCATCTCCATTTCTACGGAAACCAGTGACAGCCTCGACAGACGTCTCAGTCTCTGCTGTGGGAGTGAGCCCATGTGGGACTTGACGGAGGATATTCCACTATTGCGATATCTCTGAAGCATGCTAGTGTGTGGTTATCATGTCGACAATTTGACAGAAGGGTGGCTCAACGGCGGAGCAAATTTTGGGGTTTATCAGATGTATTAACGGCCATTTTGGTGCGCGGCAGATCCTCTCATGGGAGCTGCCGGCAGAGCGATTGTTTGTTTCATGGTTAGAGATGGATTTGAAACACCTTGTAAGTAGAGCGAGAAGAGACTTGCCATAATGATGAAGCAGAAATTCACGGCAGCCAAGGTTCTCACCTGACCAGACTTGTCGGAAGCCCATTTCAGCGTTCGGCCTGGGCCTTGAGCCGTTTAAGAAGCGGGTGGTGCTTCCGCGTCGCATCCCGCGCAACCATCAGGCTGATATACCGGCTCAACGCCGCGACCCTCGCATCGCGTGCCAAGCCCCGAGTTGCCAACTTTCAATAGAAGAAGATTGCCCGTGGGGAGCGTTTGGGAATTCCGGGCGGGTTTTCTTTTTATTTCCCTTTGGCCCAGTCTTTCGTTGTCGTCCCGGCCACCCACCACTGCTCTTCGTACCGAACTGGACCCTGTGCCGGCATAAGGACCCCCGGCATTCCCATACATAGAAGGGGGCATAGACTGGATCTCCAGTGTTGCTGTCGCCAGCCTCTCCGATGAGTCTCCAAGCCCTCTGTGGCTCACCGTGGTTCCTCACCTCCGCCCTCGTCATCGCCACGTCTGCCGCCATGTTATACCGCCGGGTCGTCATCTCCTACGGCCGGGCCCAGACCCTCCGCACCGCCTTGTTCCTCCTCGTCTGCTTTGGGCTGATGCTGGTCTTCAACTTTCCCTTCCACCTCCGCCACAGCATATACGACATCACCGAAGGCAAGACGTCGGGCCCCTGGCGTCCAGAATGGGGCTCCCACAAGCCCGCCAACACCACCACCCACGCCGACGAAGTCTCCGCCTACATCCTCTCCATCGCCAAGAAACACAACCTCCCCCACGACATCCCCTTCTTCGCCCGCCGCCTCCAACCCAAGACCTCCCGCTCCGGCACCACCACCCCACCCTCCCTCACAACCCTAAAATCCCCCTTCCTCCCCTCCCCACACCTTCCGCAACACCACCACCCCCTCCCCACCCTCCCCTTGACCCTCCCTCTCAACCGCCCCCCTCCCCCGTCGACTTCTCCCCCTCCTCCTCGCCATCTCCACCACCCCCGCACGCTTCACATCCCTCTCCCTCCCTTCCACCCTCTCCCTCTCCCTCTCCCACACCACCTCCCCCACCTCCTCCTCCTCCTCCACGACGCCACCCCGTCCGACGTCTCCTCCGCCCAGGCCACCCTCCAATCCCTCTCCATCCCCGCCACCGTCACCGCCTCCACCACCTCCTCCCCCACCGGCGGCCGCTACGCCCAGCTCATGCAGCACCTCATGCACTTTCGCGTGCGCCAGATGATCACACCGCCAACCCCCCCTTCCTCTCCGGTGCGGTGGTTCGCCCTCCTAAACGACGACGTCTTCCTCCCGCGGCCTGGCGCGCTCCTCCGCGCGCTCGGGACGTTGGATGCCACCGGGGAGGTCCTGGTTACATCCCCCGGCCGGTCGCCTGCGGCGGTGTTTTTCACCGCGGGGGTGTTGGATGTGCTGGGGCAGTTGTTGTGTCTGCAGGACGCGAAGAAGGGGGAGAATGATGGACTCGGGCCCGAGGGGTGGGGGGGGCGGTTGGTGGAGTGTTTGGGGCCGGCGGGGGTGGAGAGGAGGGTTTTGGGTGAGGGGGAGGCGGGGTTGGTGGTGGAGGGGGTGGAGGCCGGGCCGGGGGTGGGGTATGATGTGACGCGGGCGTGCGGGGAGGCGTGCTGGGGGCAGAGGTGGGGGTTTGGGGACGGGTGGGTGGTGGTTGGGGGGGTGGGGGTGACGGAGTTTTTGGATGGGAGGGTGGAGGTGCTGCCTACAGCGGAAGAAAAGGAGGAGGCGGGGGGGCTGGTGGTGTTGGAGGAGGGGGGCAAGAGGGAAAAGGGCGGAGGGAAGAGGATAAAGTGGGAGGGGAGGAGGAGGAGGACGTGGCGGGTGTTGGATTCGGAGGTGAGAAAGGAGACGGGGGAGGTGTGGCAGGTTTATGTGAGGCGGAAGGGGAGGGCGGATTTGGCCAGGGACGGTGGTGATGATGGGGAGGAGGTGGCGGATAGAGATTCGTTGGTGTTGTTGATTTGGGAGAAGGAAAAGTGATTGGTGTTTGGTTCATAGAATATCGTGTTTTGGGTAGAATAGGGGCAAGGAGAAAGGAGATGTATGGATCTTGGATGACGGAGGTAGTGTTGACCCACCAGGCTGTCCTCAACCATCACCAAGACGGACAAAATAGACGGATATTTTTTATTTGTCTTCTTGGAGAAGAAATGCTGCTCCCAACTACAACCATTTTCTCCCCTCCCTCGCCCAAGCGATATCGGCCCAACCAACCCATGCAACGCGATTCCAGCAACCTGCCCTCACAACGTCCATCCCGGCTCATGCTCCCACCTCCATGATGACCCTCCATCCTCTCTGCATATCCGGTGGCCTCGGGATATGATGCATTTGCTTCATCCCTTGACCCTCTTCAGCTTCCGCAAACATGCCCTTGTTCAGAGATGTACATTCCCCCCCGTCTCTGCGCTATTGTGTGTGCATCTCTAGGTTCTTCGACTCAGTAACTGCGTCTAACTCGCATGACCCATATCTTTTCTCCTCCCAAACCCGAGCCCGGCCTCCCTGTCCCCTAAATCATCGCAGTAACGGTATAAGTATGGAGACTGGCATACGTAGTTGCAGCTAGACATCGTTGCAGCATTGGAGACACGACCTGCCATTCACAATCGAGCCATCAGTCGCATACGGTAGACCTTTCGCCGTATAGGCATCTAGCCCTCAAAGTGGAAGCGGGTGGCCTCCAGCTGCCCGAGCCCGTCCCGTGGCGCAATATAGCGTCTCCGGTAGGTGTTGGTAAAGTCCTGGAGGAGCACGCGGAGACCGCGGGCATCGGGGATTTGAACCTTCTCCCGAATCTTGGTGAGAAGGCGATTGGCCTCTGCTGGCGCCACCGTCCCAGCCGGGAGCATTTGAATGGTGCGCTCCACCCAGTTGGTCGTCTCGGTGGGGAGCAGTTCAAACATGGCCAGAACAACTGCACTGCCGTCGGCGAAGCAGTCGCGTGGGAACGTGATCATCATGCCAGCGAGAGTCTGCTTGATCAGAGCCTCACCATGAGTCAGCAGAAGCTGCCGCACAATCTGGCGGAGCTGCTCGCTACCCTGCTGGTCGCTGGACCCGGCCGGGTTGGGGCCGCCATAGGTGAGGAGGTCCCGAAGATAGTGAAGGGCCGCCGAGACTGGTTCTTGCTTCTCCAGAGACAGGGCTGAGATGGCGGCCTGGAAGATGGGCGTGAAAAGCGGAGAGGGGATGAGCTTCTGTGGGTAGTAGAGGAGAGCGTCAATGAGGAGGCGGTAGAAATCCTCAATGACGTCGGGGAGGTCGATGGGCGGAAGATCGCTCATCATGCGGAGCATGTTGGTGGCCTGCGCCTCAAAGAAAACATAAATGTTTTCGGCGATGCTATCGTCGACTGCCTCCCGATCCTCCGAAAACTCGCGCAGGATAGCACTAGTAGCCCACAAGAAGCATCCCTGCTTCGAATTCGCAAAGCCCTCGGCCAGGAAGTTGGCGAGGGGTCCGAGCAAAGGCGTGATGGCGGTCCGGTACGAAATCACCATCGAACGCCAGCAGCGGCAGACCCTCTCGCAGATGGGGATAAAGCTGATAAAGTTGACGAGGATCGCCGAGAGAACTTGGAAGACCTCCTGCCAGTACTTGACTGCAGGGTTGTCGACGTTGGCGGGTACATAGGGGACGACCGATTGGGCGAAATGGGTCAAGAGGTTGATGTGGTCTGTTGATTTGTTAGTTTTAGCAGTGCGATTTCCCCCCCCCCGAACGGGCTGTCCTGAACTTACCGGCAAGATCCAATTTCGACTTCTCGTCAGTCGCCGTGTTGGCCTTGGCCATCAGTCGCTGCAGGAGAGGATCGCAGTAGAGCTTCAGCAGCCTGTACGAGTCCTCGGCCTTTTGAGCTCCCACAACGGCCGCAACACCCTCGGTAATCTCTTCCCTGCTGGCCTCTGGGAGCTTGTCGAGAATCTGGTCGTAGAATGATTGCAGCTCCACGACCTGAGACCCCAAAATCTCCTTGCAGTCGACGCAAAAGTACTTGAACGACTGGGCGGCCGCGCGCAGCACTTCCTGGGAGTCGGTCTGGAAAGAGGACGTGATGTACGAGAACTGAGGTTGTAGCAGATCGGGGTGTGCCGATGTCCACTCGGTGTAGCGCCCAAACACCATGATGGCTGCGAACCGGAGCTTCTCGTTGTTGACGGGAATCTGGACCAGCAGCGGCATTATCTGCGGCAGGACCGTGTCTTCGTCCTTGTCCACCATGCGGCCCATAGCCCTCATGGCGAAAAGGGGCGCCTCCAGAGACTGCCAGTGGGGAACCGATGTCGCCGTAGCCATGCTCGCATACTTGTTCTGCCACAGCTGGATCGAGTGGAGAACCTTGGTGAGACAGTCTGCGACCCCCATCACCTCACACGCGTCCTTGAGCGTGTCACCCATGTGGTGGCGGAACTCGCGAAACTTCTCCTCCTGGTCCCGGTCGCCATCGAAGAGATCGAGCTCGCTCGGGTCGTCCGATTCGGGGTACTCGAGGTGTTTGAGCAAAATGTCGACCAAGTTGGCAAAGACGTCGACGAGCTGAAGTCTGGCCTCCATGTAGTGGTTGAGCGTCAAGTACTGCTTGAGCTCATACCAAAACGAAAAGGTGTACTGGATAACATCCCGCTCCTTGTCCCTCGCGCAGCACTCCAGCAGGGCATCCACAAGGGGCCGGAAGTGTTGGGGTTCCCGGGCCACGGCAAGAGTCCAAGAGTCGCCCGCGTCAGCAAAGACGCGAGTAATCGCCTTGAAGCCCTCGGTATCCTCCTCCTCGACCAGGGTGCGAATGCGTGGCCTCAACTCCAGGACTCTCGGAAGCAGCACCTTTATTGTGTCGACACTCTCGTCCACATCCTTTGTCTCGCGGCACATGACGCCGAGACATTCTGCGGCGGCCTGCAGTGATCCCTCGTGGGCTAACCCATTCATAATGGAGTTGAGCAGGGGCGACGTGGCGATGACGCTGACGGGGACCTCGCGGAGCCAGGATGTGATGCACTCAAAGAGTTGGGGGTTCGTCGCAGCAGTGGCTATCAAGAGATCAGCGGATGCAACGTGTTGAATGCGCCAGTGCGGACTTACGCGACGATTGTGAGTAGTTGATCAGCAGCTGAACGACCTGTTGCGCATTGTCTGCGAGCAGCTCCGAAGTCCTCTGCACCAAATCTTCTTCCTGTCACGACCGTATTAGAGACAGATCCTAGGCCGATCCCAGCAGGACGAAGCACTGGGGCGCCAGCGAGGGCGGTTCGCCATGGTTCGATCCACGTACAGAGAGGGTGATTTTGCGGCCTTCGGTGACCTCCTCGGGGAGCACTCGCAAAAAGTCCAGTATACAGGCATGGCTCTCGACGTCATTTCCAAGGCTTGCGACCACGGTGGGCAAGACATCCTTCCACGTCTGCATCTGGATGGCCAGGATGGCCAGGCAGACACAGAGCTGGACGCGGACGGGCTTGGGGCCCGGCGCAAACTTCTTGAGGAGAACCAGAATCTGGCTGCGGAGGGCGGGGAGGTCGCTGGCCGAGATCTGTGTCGTGAGATCGTACGTGATCTGCCCCGCATGTCAGTACCGCTTCCTCGTCCTCGCTTCCCGGGTGTTGGAGGGCGGGGCCGTGCTGTTGTACCTTTCCCTTGAGCGTGGTCGCGGCGAACATCTGCGCCACTGCGTCCGTCGACGACTGCAGAATCGTTATTGTGGCGGACCATGCGTCGTTCTGTCGAACTGTTAGATGCTGGGTGGACGGAGGGGGAGGAGGGGCGGGAGAGCTTGACGTTGACGTACCGACTTCTGGAACTTGGCGAGAAAGTCCGTGGCGGCCTTCTTCTTTGTGGTGTCTGTGCTCTGCATCGTCGAGACGGCGGCCAGGACGGTGGGGAGGGAAAAGTCCGCCTGAACCCCATTGGAGGCCATGCTGGCGGTGGCGGGCAGCTATCGCGAGGTTGACGGTTGGGGGTGGTGGTGGTGGTGAAGCAGCTCGATGGCTGGAAAATAAACGAGCCCCGCGGATGGAGGAGGACTGCTCTCCTGTTGGCGCGTTGGCGGGGGGGCCTTGGAAGAAGGAGGGAGCTCGGTCGAGGAACTGGCCCTTGTGTGCAGGTGTTGGCAGCGGGCGTTGGTCGTCGAAGGGGCGCGTGGCAGACAAGTGGATTGAGCCTCGGTGAGAAAGAGGCCGGCGGCAGATGGGTGGGATGGAGTAATGGGAGGGAGTGTATGAAGTTGTTTCTGGCGCGATGAATGCCTCTTCTTTCTGTCCGGGAAAATAATGACTGAACTCCAAAGCCCGCCCACAGCGCCCGCCGCCGCCCAGACAAACGTCAGGCTGCCTGACCACTGCCCCGCCTGCCCTGCCAGCTTCTTCTATCGAGTGGGGCGGTGCTCCTGATAGCGCGGGGTGTGGCGTGGCTTGAGGGTACCGTACCGTAACGCCCTCCGTAGTTTCGATACGCGCACAGACCAGCACTTGTCCGGCCGGCAGCCAGCCCGCTGATTTCTGAGGCCGTCGAATTTCACGTCACGGTCTGGCGCGTGCGACAACTGAAGCGACAGGCGACAAGACTCCTCTGCAAACATTTCCAAGCCCGACGTCCACGAATTGCTTCCCCCGTTCGCCCATATACCACTACCGACTACCATGACTGGAAGAGGAGGTGGCGGCGGTCGCCGTGTGCTCCTGCCCCCCATCAACTTTCTCTTCAAGCTCCTCCAACAACGGACGACAGTACAGATCTGGCTCTACGAGCAGCTCTCAATCCGCATCGTGGGAACCATTCGGGTAAGGAGGTCTTCCCCCTTTTAGACGCGCACTGGCTTACATGGTCTCTAGGGATTCGACGAGTTCATGAACCTGGTGGTACGCAGGCCCACGCCGAGACCCCCCGCAGAAGCACGGCTAACAGACCGCCAGATCGACGACGCCATCGAGGTCAAGCAGGTCTCGAAGACGAACCCCACAGAGACCAGGAGGAATTTGGGGGTAAGCATCCCACGGGACCAAGTCATGTGCTGGCTGGAATGCTAACTGGGCGCAGCAAATCCTTCTCAAGGGCGACAACGTTTCGCTGATCCAGAGCTTGTCGGCCTGAGCTCTGCCGAGGTTCATAAGGAATGCAAGTCAATTGCCAGGACGTCAACGAAAAAGGCCAAGTCAAGGAAAAGATGGGGAAAACGGGATACCAACGCAAAAGGGGACGGGGACGGGGGCGGGGTTTGGGCGCACGGCGACTTGATGGCGCAGGATCATGCTGTTTTATTCTGGGCAGGGCTCTTGATATCGCCGTTCCCGAGTATCAAGCCATCTAGAGGTTGATCTAGGGGGCCAACAGGTACCGACCCCTCGGATGGAGAGGACAGGAATTGTTCAGACAGGGCTAAGCCATATAGCAATACACGGGGTTCCTTCCCCAGCAATGCTGCCTTGTCGTTGTGGCGGCTGATGAAGTAGTCGTAGAAGCCCTTGCCGTGTCCGAGCCGTCTGATGGTTCCGCTGGGGCCCGTGTCAAAGGCCACGCCCGGCATGAGGATGAGGTCGAGGAGGGTTTGGTCCGAGTGGTGGGCGTCGGGGCCCCCGAATATCCTCTGCCTCTCGTGAACCGTGGCCGGGTCGATGCTTGGGATGCCCCATCGGTCTGGCTGGAGAGACTCGTAGTCGTTTACGTCTCGAAGCCGAACCATGTCCATGGCCCGCGCAGGGAGAGTGGGCGAGGAGACGGGATTCTTGTGCAGGTATGGCACAAAGACCTCTTTGCCAGAGTCGAGGGCGTGTCGTACAATGGCATCCGTCTGGATCTCGCCAAAGGGCATGGACAGGAAGACACTGACACGCTGGGCCTCGACGTATGGCCTAAAGGTTCTGAGCGTGTTTGAAACGGTGGAGCCTGCATCCACGTCAGTCTGGAGCCCCGAATACAAATTTAGGTGGAGATGTGTCGTACTTTGTGCCATGATGGCCTCGTGGCTGAGAGCGCCGAGCCTCTGCTTCATCATGGAGCGGAGGTGCTGCTTGGCAGCCTTGAGAGATGCCATTTCAGCCAGAGCGTCCGCATCCGCAGCCACTGACATTGGGAATGGTAAAAAGGATGGGGAGCTGCAAACAGTTAGATGGATACATTGAATCCTGTTCGGCGTCGGATCTCTACAAACCTTCAACTCCCAAGCCTGGGTAGATGGTGAGAAGGAGGACACCCCGAAGTGGAAAAGGTCCAGTCCTTGTTGGAGGGAATTGTTACACCTGCCAGTCCGAATGCTCTAGGTGTCGTATAGTTTGAGAAACCTAGTCCAATGGAGGTCGAAGGGTGACCACCAGACTGCCCGTCGACGTCAAGACAGAATTTGGAAGAGGACGGGAGTGGCTTAGGTTCCGTTAGATATCTAATCCATCTTATCATGCGGGAGCACCCGCTGAAGCCAGGAAATAGAGAGGCAGTGAAATGGTTACTTGGTTAGCACGAGACTTGCGCCCATTGGCCTTTCCACCGAACCACTCGGTTTCGCAAATATTTGCAAAATGCAGACCTTGATATCAATGCATATATCTTTCCCATGACCCTTCATACCTCCTCATGGCACATGTGGGTTGTTTGGACACAGCAAGCGGAATCCCTCCATAGCACTTAGTCCGAGGGCGTCAGAGTACGGCCCTGTAATTGCCCCGCAATGATGCCCGTCTCAGCGCGTGATGGCGTGCAGAATCCAGATGCACTTCTGTACCTTGCAAGCTTTGCCGACTCAACCTGAACCACCTCCCTTTCCATCTCGATCCCACCCCCGTGTTCCTTTTCCCTAGATGAGATGAAGCTGTGCCACTCTTAAGCCTCGATATATGAATGATGACCTCGACGAGACCGTAATACGGACCAATCCATCCACAGGCACCCCTCCACAGCCTCCATCCTCCCTTGCGGGATCGCACCGCGCGGGACAAGTACACCCAGAGCTTCCGCACAAGGTGTTTGGGGGGCCGAGGAGTCATCACAAGCTGCACGTCTTCCAGGACAGGCAGGCCGTTGCCAGCCATCGCATGACACCCCCTCGTGGACACCAGACCCCATCCGACTCCTCCCACCCCCAAGCCATTCCACTTTGTCGCCTAGGGCCCAGCTCCGCAACTGAGACGCACCCCACGCCGAATTCACCCTCTTCCTCTCCGTCGTTCCACGGCGGCACCACGCGCTCAACACCATCGACCGTCGCACCCGACCCCGAGCAGCCCGGCTACACCAATGGCAACCGGCTCGAGTCCGGCGACGAAGCGACGGCGACCGTATCCGAATCCATGACACAAGACCCCACTGCCCTCCGCTCGACGACCGGCTTCGCCAGCCCGTCGTACGGCGCCACCTCGTCCCCGCCCCAGCCCTACCGCCGAGGGGACGCGGACGGGAACACGAGCGACGATGCCGAGACCAGCGGCGCAGCAACACCCACTGCCTCCGCCTCGGGCGGTCCAGCAACAAGACCCTCGGCTCCGCGCCGTCGCCGCCGCTCCGTCTCGGTCGCGCGGTCGTCGGCCGAGTTGGGAAGCACAGCAACAGTGGGGGTTGAGGGGCGCTTCGGAACCACCGAGACGGCCCTGCTGAACGACCTGATCGAAGGCCATGGTCTCCTCGACTCGGACCCGGATGACGACGACGACGAGTCCTTGCTCGACTACACGGACGCCGAAGACGAGGACGAGAACGACCCGTCCGACAACTCCCCCTACCCCCAGGTCAGGGCCTCGGTGGCGCCCACCGACAACACGACCCTCTCCATAAACACCCCCCGGATGTGGGTGCTGTCGATACTCTTCTCCTTTTTCGGGTCCTCCACCAACCTGTTTTTTTCTCTGAGATATCCCAGCGTTGCTATTACACCAGTTATTGCCCTCCTCCTCGCCCATCCCCTCGGTCTCCTGTGGGATTTCTTCCTGAAGCGCGCCGACGACCCCCCCGAAGAGTTCCTGGATGGATTCCGCAACCACGACCTGTGTGCCACCAGCGCGGAGGCCGAGAACCCCCACATCATCCCATGGGAGAGGCGAGGCCGTCTCGACCGGCTGCGCCTCTGGCTCGCCCAAGGCCGTTGGAACGAAAAGGAGCACAGCTGCGTCTATGTGAGCAGCAATGTCTCGTTTGGGTTTGCCTTTGCGACAGACGTCATTGTCGAGCAAACCCAGTTCTACAAACAGGAGGCCACCATCGTCTACCAGCTCCTGCTGACCCTCTCGACGCAAATCTTGGGGTACACGTTTGCCGGACTCACGCGCCGGTTCCTCGTCCGTCCAAGCGGCATGATCTGGCCCGGAACCCTCATGTCGGCCGCCATGTTCACCACGCTCCACAAAGAAGAAAACAAGGAGGCCAACGGCTGGCGCATCAGCAGGTGGAAGTTCTTCTACGCCGTCTGGCTGACGGCCTTCCTCTTCTACTTCCTCCCCGGTTTGCTGTTTCCAGCTCTGAGCTACTTCAACGTCATCACCTGGTTTGCGCCGGACAACGTTGTTGTCGCCAATCTCTTTGGCGTTGTCTCTGGCCTGGGCCTGTTTCCGGTGACATTTGACTGGGCACAAATCGCATACATTGGATCCCCCCTCCTGACACCCTTTTGGGCAGCCATGAACGTGGTCGGCGGCCTTGTGGTGGTCATGTGGGTGATCGCGCCCATTGCCTACTACAGCAACTGGCTGTACTCGTCGTACATGCCGATCCTGTCGGCTGCTGTTTTCGACAACACGGGAAACGTCTACGACGTCAGCAAGGTGCTCACCAAGGACTTCCTCTTCGATAGGGAAGCCTACTCCAACTACAGCCGCGTCTTTCTCCCCATCACATACGTGTTGAGCTATGGCGTTCAGTTCGCCGGGCTCGCATCCCTCCTCACCCATACGTTCTGCTGGCACGGCAGCGATATTTGGGCGCAATGGAAGCGCTCTCTCGAGGAGACGAGCGATGAGCCCAAGGCCGTCTACCAGCCAGTGTCGGCCGAGAGCTCACGTACGTCGCAGCCCGCCAACACTGGTCGTCCACCAAAGCTCAACGCTGTCCGATCGTCCATGAGCATGGACAACCTCATGTCCCGAGAAGACGTCCACAACCGCCTGATGAGGCGATACAAGGACGCCCCGATGCTGTGGTATTTGGCGACGTTTGTATCCATGACGGCCATTGGCATCTTTGTCGTCGAATAGTGTGTTTCCCCTACCCCCCGCGAACCCTTAACCATTTTACTAACCCCCCCCCAGCTACCCCATCCACCTCCCCTGGTACGGCCTCCTCCTCGCCCTCGGCATCTGCAGCATCCTCTTCATCCCCATCGGCATCATCATGGCCGTCACCAACCAGCACAGCAGCATCTACCTCATCTGCCAACTCGTCGCGGGCGTCGCCTTCCCCGGCCGCCCGGTCGCCAATATGGTCTTCGTCACGTACGGCTACATCTCGTCGGCCCAGGGCATCAAGTTCGCCGCCGACCTCAAGCTCGGCCACTACATGAAGATCCCCCCGCGCATCCTCTTCGCGGTCCAAATGGTCGCCACCGTCGTCTCGTCCCTCACCCAAATCTCCGTCCTCAACTGGATGTTCGCCCACGTCCCCGGCATCTGCACCCCGCAGGCCATCAACGGCTTCACCTGCCCCATCGCGCGCGTGCACTTCAACGGCTCCATCCTGTGGGGCGTCGTCGGCCCGGCCGAGTTCTTCGGCCCCGGCGCCACCTACCGCGGGCTGGTCTGGGCGTTCGCCGTCGGCGCCGTCCTCCCCCTCCCGCTGTGGCTGTACGCCCGCCGCCGCCGCGGCAGCGTCGTCCGCAAGATCAACCTGCCTGTCCTGTTTGGCTCGCTGGGCTGGATCCCGCCGGCGACGGGGCTCAATTTTTCCGTCTGGGCGGTGGTGTGCTTTGCGTTTAATCATGTTATCAAGCGGCGTGCGCCGGCGTGGTGGGCAAAGTATACGATGACGCTGTCGGCGGCGCTGGACTCGGGGTTGGCGTTTGGGATTGTGGTGGTTTTCTTTGGGTTTATATACCCTGGTGTCACGAGGGGGTTCACGTGGTGGGGGACCGAGGTGTACAAGAGGGGGTGTGATTGGCAGGCGTGCTCGTATCTCAAGGTGCCAGAGGGGGGGAGGTTTGGGCCGGATACGTGGTGATGCAATGTACATGGGCAGGAGTTCTTTTGCTGCATTTTCAACCATGTCTTGCATTCCGGGGGTGGGAGAGGTGGTATCATGTGCTTTGCGGTCTTCCTTGGACATTTGGAGAGGTTTGAGGTGTACATGAGACATCTGGCGTCATAAAGCTGACTTGGGAAGACTTGAGTAATATGTAAAGAGGTGATGGCTTGAAGACGAGGGGCGACATCTAGGTAGACTTCCTCAAGAAGCAGTATATCAACCCTCACCGCAACAACTGACATTGTTTGCATATATGGCACCCAGTTCCCCGTCAGCATATATTGCACTCACCTCCCCGTCCTCGAGATGCCGCCAGCGCCCATGTGCTTCTGTCTAATGCAGGAACATGCACAACTGCGCTGTTCCCGGCCTCTCAGGAGGCACATGCTGCCTCTATATGTACAGATACATCACAGGGCATATTCAAACGGACCTGATGGCAGTGGGATGTTGTCTCACAGTGCGTGGTGTCAAAACCGGGTCGTCCTGGAATGATCACCACAACACCTGGTCAACCAATGCCGAGTTGACGACAATCTGCCATGACAACCACCAAAACATCACCTGCCACCCAAGAACAACATTGAATCTGTGCAAAACTTGGCATGTGTGATTCTCTTGCCGGCAATTAGGTACTACACGAATCCGAACCGCCCAAGCCTAACCAACGCGCCCCAAAACTCAATTTCACAATAACCCGAGAACCAAAACAAGGTAAGTACTGGTCGAAGAGTAGAAAGCCAACAGGGTCATGAATGCATCTCATCTTGATCAACCCGACGAGTGAACACCCTCTGTTCCCACCGCTCCCGTCCCCAGGGAGCAAAAACCACAATCTGAAAAACCATGCCCCATCGCTGGCGTCCCTCGAAGTGCGCCGGCTGATGAAAGCAGAACCGAATATCGCCGAGAGCTTCACAGCATCCCAAACTTTGCACAAAAAAAGGTGGGGGTGGTATAGGCGGGCCGCGGTTGTCGTGTCTCATGTCTCGTGGAAGCAAATTAGGGCCCCGGACACCGATATTAGTAGTGTCGTGTTCGGCGGGCCCAGGGTTGTGTGCTATCAGGAGCTTAGAGAAGGGCAACCAGAGCACCCATCACGAGAGCGAGGCCGGTGGCGGGAGCCACCAGGTTGCCGGCGCCAGTGATGAGGGTCGAGGTCGGGGCCGGGAGTCCACCAGCCGTCGCCGTGAGGTTAGCAGACGTCCAGGTTCCGGTGGGCTTAGCAGTCGGCGAGCTCGGGACGGTCTTAGCGCCGCCAAAGGTGCCGTTCTTGACGGGGCCTCCAGTCGGCTTGGCGATGGGAGCAGAGGTAGGGGCAGCGGTTTGCTTGACGAGACCACCAGTGACACCATAGGCGGCCGCGCACTCCTCGAGGTCCATATCCTCAGGGCAGCACCACGTCTCCTTGTCCTTATCACTGGTGCAGTAGTACCCCTCATCGCAAGAGCCTGTAATGATCGTCAGCTATTCAGTTCGCGACAAGGCAGCGGGGGGTCAACTCACTGCCAGACTTGTTGGGGCAGCAAATTTCGGACGCCGCGGGGTTGTAGCAGTGGACCAGGTCGTCGTTGGAAGCGCAGGTCTGGAACCCAGCACCGCAAGCCTGCTCGCAAGTATCGCCCTCGCCACACCCCTCCTGCGACGGTCGGTATGCCGGAACGTCGCGGGCGAAGAGGTCGCGGACAGAGGTCTTTACGAGGGAAGGCTTGTAGGGCCTGGGCTCAGCGACGACGTGCGCCGCAAGGGCGAGGACCGCCCATGCGGAGAAGGACTTGGCAAGCATTGTGGAATCGAGTTCGATGGACGCTGGCGGAGGTTGTGCGGACGGCAAAATTGTCGAGGCGCGATTGTCGATCGGCAGTGTCTGGCGCGGAAATCTATTGACACGATCGCGTTATCGCAATTGGCAGCTCGAAATGGTGCTCGGTAGAGGATGAAGGTTCGAGGGATGTGGAAAACGAATGGCTAGAGCGCGAAACTCAGAGTAAAGAGCGACTGGGTCTTCAGGTGAAGATTGTGGTGAGGGTAAAATGCAGAGTTGGGTTGCGAGAATGGAAGATGAGAAGAGGAATCAGGATTGCGAGACGGCAGACCGCTGGGAGATGCACAGTAATAAGAGCGGGCGCTAAGATCTGGGCGACGGTGGACGGGGAAGCTGCGCGAGGTACCACAGGCACCAGCTTCCGCTGGAGGGGTACCTCTTGCAATCTGTGTCCGTCTCCTTAATTTCAAGATTGGCCGTCGCTGTCCACACTGTGCGCCGTCCGCCGAACGGTACCTGCATTGTTCCTGAAGAAACGCGTCTCACCGTCGGCAACCGGGACAGCCCCAGGCCACCACCGTCTCTCCCCTCGACTTCTCCCGGAAAGTCCATCGTCATCTGGAAACGCCGCCCCTTCCCGGTTGGCGATCGAAACGGAAGAACAACACTTCCATCAGCAACCGCACATATAACCATCGCGATATCCCGGCCCGCCCTCTCTGTTGCCTTGTTGTCATCCACGACCCAGGGCCCCAACCAAGGAAGCCATCACACTCCCGTCGCAATCCAGAAGAGGGCCCATCCCACTGGCCAGCAGTTTCGCCCTCTCATGTCTCGGCCGCCGCCCAGTGGGCGGCGCCCACTGCCAATCGTCGGCCACAAGCCCGCCCGACCTGCAACTTCACCTTTCGCCGCCGGCCAGCGAAATGAGGCCAAGTCGGCCAAGCACCACGACCACCACTCGCCCACTTTTTCGATATGGAAGAGAGTGATGCCGCTTTCCTCCCTCCATCGGGTCCCGCTGTTTTCCCAACGCCCATCTCACATGCATTTTGCGGCAGGTCGGACTGACACCCACTGCAAGGTCCAAATGCACTGCGCTGCACTGCACTGCACCGCTGCTGCCCCCCTCCCACCTAAAATACCCTCTCCCAAGAAAACAGCCGGAGGCTTGGACCATCAACGCCACGCGCCAAGCCCATGTTTCTTCCCCTCTGATTCGGCCGTGCCTCCTTGCCCAGCGGCGGCGCCTGTTCCTGCGGGCGTCGGCAGCCACTGGAGAGTGTGCGACCTGGCAATTGGGTTCGGTGCTTCTGTCCCTCCTGCTGGGCTTCTCTCGCCGGGAAATGACCGACGTGACGTTCGAATTTGTGGCGGTGATTGGAGTTGATGTTCTGGACTCTTGGGAGTGATGATCGCCGTGGTCTGTGCATGTCATCAAGATTCGAGACCCACGCCGTGCCCGCCCGTGCATCCGCGAAGGGGGTCGGCGATAAGGGTGACCCCCACCCGCCCTGCTCCCCCGGTGGCCGAACTGTGGGGGCGGAGATGCCGGCCGATTGCTTGCCTTGGGCATCGGCGGGCCGAGATTTGATCGGAGATCGGGCATATCTGCCGGACACGAGTCCACCGGACGCCCGCCGTGACCGGACGCCGTGACCGGACGCCGTGACAACTGTCGCATTCGAACTTGACATTGGCTCAACATGGACTGGATCTTCTGACCAGCCACAAGTGCCCATTGTCAGTAGGGATACAACTTGGTTTTTTTTTGCACTACCTAGGTCTCGAGGTATCTACCTTCAGCTGCCAAAACTAAAATCTACCACAATGCCTGCCGTACCGGCACAAACCGCCGCCCGTCCATCCATGGTCGATGGACTATCAACACACTTGACATACTGAGCTGGGGGTATCTCCCTTCAAGTCCACTTCCCCCCGATGCTGATGTTGAATAAAATCACCAACTCCATGACATTGACCAAAACTCCAAGCACTGAACCACCCTACCACTCGATATCCCCGTGATGTTTGCGCCATCTCCATGTGTTACCCACGACGCCTCCGTCCCTAGGACCGCTGCTCTCAAAAGTCGGGGTCGTGTGGGGGCTCGTGCAGCTCCCCGCAGTCCTCGCACTCCAGCTCGACGGAATCGTCAAAGTCAAACACTTCGTTGTACTTCCCAACTTGGGCTCCGGTCGTTCTGCTGAACTCGACAAACTCACGCCGCGACGAGTCGCGTGAGACAGGTACGAGCTTCCACATGGTCGGTCGTTTCTCCCAGAGAGACTCGGGGTGGTCTGTCTCCAAAGGAATGGGTCCACCGAGGGCCGTCGGCAAGACCGTCCGAATGCTCGGGTGCCAGTGCGAGTCTTGGAAACGGGGCACCTCCCCAGTCTTTTCCGTCACGAGCGACCTCCAGCTGCGGACGACTCGCGCTTTGACTTCGGTGTCGTTGACCCGGTTCATCCTGCCATTGTGATGAACCAACGTGTCAATACTCTTAATCATGAGGCCGTCGTCTCGCACCATGGCCTCCAGGTCGAGCTGGGTTCGATAGCCCTGGTCGTCAGAGGGCAGCCCGGTGAAAAAGAGCTCGCTGAGCGTCCGAGCCAGGTGGTGGGCGGCGGTATGGTGGATCTCGGTGGAGGGGAAATCCAAACAGTCGCTTGGAAAGTTCACAAAGTCGATTCTCAGCGACGTCAGGTTTGGGAGCAAGCGCGGCCGGACTTGCTTCTTGTCGTGGACGGGATCAAAAGGGGGCCTGAGAGCGTTGAGGAAGTCGGCAACCTGGAGCCAGCTATAGCTCTTGAACCCCTTACGCCCAAGAGTGGTGGGGTCTGCCACACGCTGGAGCGTAGTGACCTTGACCCTGGGATATCCAGGGATTTCGCTGTCGTATCTCCGGATTCGCCTCTGATCATCGTAATACTGAGCAACAATCCGAAGAGTCGTAGAGCTGATCGTGCTGCGGGTGTTGAGGTCGAGGGTACCCAAGTTTTGCAGTGCCTGGGGCGTAGTGAAGATGAACGTGTTGTTTGCCCAAAAGGCCTTGTTTCCCTCTTTTTGGAATGAGCTGCAGGCTGCCAGACAGCCAGAGGCGAACTGATTCTTTGCCCGATTCCTCTCAGTTGGCGTAATTCTCGATTCGTCAAGAGGCATGAGCGGGTCGATGATGGGGTGATCACTGCTCATCGCATATCCCACAATCATGTACTGGATTTCGAGAGGCAGTGTTGGCAGCGGACGGCTCGCGTCCAGATGGATAGTGCGCCTGCTCTGTCGTGTGACCCTTCCTGGTTTGACGGGCGACTTCTTGACGACCTCGGGGGTGGAGGGGAAAGGGATTCCATTTTCGCGAAGCAGTTGCTTCGCCTTGGCTAGCTCATCGCAAAGCCGCTGGTTTGAGGCCCGGAGAGGAGCGTTATACCAGAGTTCAGCTTGGTCATACTGGTCACGTTCCTCTGAAGGATTGAATGGCTGGATGACATGTCAGCGGGGTGGCCAAAGACAAATCTGGGAAAATGGGTTGTTGCGGTGATGGCAGCGGGTGTGGTTTGGCAAGGCAATGTAGAGGGCATGAGGGCATGAGGGCAAGGGAGGCTCCAGGGGGGGCGTGAATTCCAAGCCACTTGGCCGGCATCAGAGGAAACATGAGACAGAGACGAGTTGTGTGTTTGTGTTGGGCGGACAATCACATGGTGTTGAATGCCCTCAATGGCAGCCAGCTCAATAGCTAGACCATCTACTGGTGGGACCATTGCAAAGGGCCCGCGAAAGGATACCTATGAATAATCGGGGGGGAGAAGAACTTACCCGAGCCATGGTGCGGAACCCTCCCGACGATCCCTGGGGCTGAGCAATGCGTATTGGGTTGCGAGACCGTCGGCGACAACGTTGAGCTCACCCAGCTTCGGCGTCGATGCCCGTGGTTGCGTGGCCAAGAGAGGTAGGGTCAAACGGGTGAACCGGGGCGTTTGAGGTGGCGACAGAGGAGAGTGGTGGGACGCAGACTCGAAGCAGCGGCGCGATGATGTCGAGAGTCGACGCGCTCGATTGTTGTGCAGAATCAAGGACGATTCTGATTCATGCAGTGGGATGCTTTATTTCACGAGATAAAGGGATCAGATGGGAAGATGGACGAGACTGAGGCCAGTATTTTCGCAGTATCAGTAAGGACGAGGCGTCAGCTTTTTGCCCTTTGAAACGAGGCAGGTGCCCGAGGACAGCTGATGAAGTTCAATGGGCAGTGGCCCCGGCTCGTTTCCCGAGACAGTGGACACCCCACCACTGAGTGACTGGTTGCCAAAACCAAATGGCAAGAGCAAACAAATTCACCTGGCATCAAACTGGGCATCTTGCCATCCGAATTTCGAACGCGGTGGGATGACAATCACGCAGGCACCATTTTGTTTGCATCCCTGAGAAAACCCTAGGTTGCGATGACTTTTCCGTCTGCTGCAATGGCTTGCCTCGAAATGCCGATGGAAACCAGGGGATGCCATTCTCCGCACGGGAAGATCCGAAAGAACCGACAGTCAATTGATGGCAGAGCAATTGTCGATACGAATTGCAATCCTTTGCCCGGCCATCGCGGCTCCAGCCTCACATAGTTCGGATCGGCTGTCTTTATGACAGGATCTACCACCAAGTCACTTTACTCAATTAGCTCCCCGCGAACGACAGCAAAGCCCACATTTCTGCTCAGTCAACGCTGACGTCATTGGAGCTCTGGATCCCAACATGGAATAGAACTGCTCCCTAGCTACGGTGAACCGCGTTTGTCTCGGATACAGTGTCTATGATGAACCTCAATGAGGGGCACACGTTGCCCCGCGGCTGCGATGTGTCGTCAGACCTGGGACTGACATCATTGCGAGGCAGCGGAAAGGGGGCATGTAAATGGGACCGTCTCGCACTTCCTTCGCACCCTCCTTCGTATTTCCATCACTTGATACTGTCAACCCCCTTCAATACAGGACATCACACAACCCTTCATCACAGCAATCTGCAAACAAATCAACATGGCCCAGCAACCCCTTTCCCACTCCAACGATGGCGGCAAGCCTGCCGACCCCTACAAGGCGGCGAACCTCGACCAGGACATCCCCCTTTCGCAAAAGATCGAGGACCTCAGCCAGTTCATCTCCGGATGCAAATTTGGCATGATGACAACTCGTGCTGCTGACAAGTCCGGAAACCTGGTGTCACGCTGCATGGCGCTCGTGGCCAAGGTGGGAATCTTCCCTCCCGTGCCGTCCCACACAACCCAGGTGCTGACACCCAAACAGGAGAACGGGGGCATCGACATGCTCTTCCACTGCAACAACGAGTCGGGCAAGACCCACGACCTCTCGGAAGATCCCCACGTCAACGTCTCCTTCCTCAACAGCACGGGCGAGTGGGCCTCGATCAGTGGCGTCGCCAGCGTCGTCTCGGACCGAGAGCTGGTCAAGGAGCACTACAGCCCTCAGCTCAAGGCGTGGCTGGGAGATCTGGGGGACGGGGTCCACGACGGATCGGAGAATGACCCCCGGATTGGCATCATCCGCGTCAAGATGATCACAGCGCACTATTCCATCTCGCACAAGAACATTCTCGGCCGCATCGCGGAGGTTGCGCAGGGAACCGTGACAGGCAAGGTCGCTTCCATCAACAAACTGCGGGAAATCAGCGAGGACGAAGTCAACAACTGGAGATCATCCCACTAAAGGGGAATCGGGGATAGAGAATGGCGTTTGGACGGATTGTACTTTACTGACGACATGACCCGGCTTTCCAAGTAGACAGATAGCCGCAAGCAAATTGTAATATTTGCCAGTCACAACCTCACCCATCGTCGCCGACGTTCTCAGTTCTTCCCCTCGTAGTCGGCCTTCCATATCCTGTCCCAAGTCTCCTGGTTGACGGCAAACTGTCGGACATAATCATGCTCCAACTCGTGCGTCCTCCTCCCCAGCAACACCAGACTGTGCAGCGGCGGCCCCAGCGCATCATCCGCATCGCAGAGCTCCTTCAGCGTGCCAGCCACAAACTTCTCCGTCTTGCCCCCGACCCTCGCGGCGCCAATGGCAAGACTGTCCGGGCCATACACGCCCTCGCCCTTCTCCTCCTCAATCTCAAGCATCTGCTGCGCGCAGGTGCCGACCGACATGTACCTCGGCGGCTCGTAGATCCTGCGGCCGCGCGCCATGTTCTCGAGGCTCTGCTCCTTGACCTTGATGTCGAGCAGCACGAGCGTGTGCAGGCCGATGGAGCGGTTCTCGCGGATGCGGTCGTAGAAGCTCGCGGGGCGCCACGTCTCGGTGAAGAAGACCATGCTGACCGTCTGGCCAAAGTTGTAGAGCTGCAGGCCCGCGGCGCCGATGCCCGACATGATCGAGGCGTTGGGGACGGTCGCGACGGCGATGCCGAGCTCGCGCGCCCGCAGCACCAGGTCCGTGTGCGTTGTCGCGCCGAACGGGTCGCCGACCACGCAGAAGGCGACGTCGACGGTCGCGGCGTCGCGCAGGATCTCGTCGCTGTTGGACTCGACCATCTCGCGGTCGGCGACTACGATGGGCCGGCCATAGTAGGCTTCCTACTGTGGGGGTTAGCGTTAGCTCAAGCGATGTGGTGGTAGGAAGAGGAGGGAAAGGAGGGTTCGTACGAGGACGGACTGGTCCACGAGGAGGATGCTGGTGTAGGCCTCGAGGTACACGCGCGAGGCCTTTTTGACGATCTCGAGACCCTTGACGGTGATGTCGGTCTCGTCGGAGAGGCCGAGGCCAACTAGGTAGAGCATCTTGACCGGGGGGGCTCTTGACGGACTCTTGGGCGATGGTGGTTGGGTTGGAGCGGACGAGAATTCAAGGGGAGAATTTGACCGTGCCCCGCGGCGATAAGGAGTACCCCTGAATCTGGTGCTGCAGGCCTGTACACAAGTACCTCGACACCCCGCCAAACGGTCGCACACCAAGAGGATCCCTTATCGCTTATCGCCGGAATCCCTTGCAGGTCCCCAAGATTCCCCAATTCGTCACCAGACAAACATCACCAAGCTTCATCACCCAAGACGCCATCCCAACCACGACCTCCTCTCCAACGTGACGCGACCTCCCATCTAAACCACCCAAACGGCCCGACCCGCCCCCAAACAACAGCCACGATGACCGGCAAAGGCTCCGCCTACGGGCAGGCGGCGGGCGACACCGACTTCCGCAAGAAATACGACCTCGACGAGTACGCCGCCAAAGCAGCCGAGCGCGAGTCCGCCGAAAAGGAGGAGCGCAAGGCGCGCTGGGAGGCCAAGATGGCGGGCAAGAAGTACTACAAGCCGACGGACGGCAGCGAGACGCTCACGACGGCGCGCAACGCGACGCAGGACTTCAGCCGGATGGTCGGGCAGTCGACGCTGGTGCCGGCGGGGGCGGGCGTGGGCAAGCGCGGGCGCGGCGCCGGGTTCTACTGCGAGGCGTGCGACCTCACGTTCAAGGACAATCTGCAGTGGATCGAGCATACGAATAGCATGCAGCATCAGCGGGCGATTGGGCAGACGGGCGAGGTGAAGAGGGCGACGGCGGCCGAGGTGCATGCGAGGATCGAGGCGGTTTGGGAGCGGTTGCAGGAGAGGAAGAGGGAGCAGGTGGTTTCGTTGGCGGAGAGGCTGGAGGTGCGGAGGGAGGAGGACGAGAAGGAGAGGGAGGAGAGGAGAAGGAAGCGCAAGGAGGCGGAGGAGCGGAAGAGGGTGAAGAAGGAAGAAGAGCTGAAGGCCAAGCAGGACTATGGGGAGGATGTCCGTATAGAGGGCGAACATGACGACGAGGACATGATGGCGGCGCTTGGGTTTACAGGGTTTGGGACCACGGCTCAGAAATAGTGGCTTTGGGACATTACAGGCCGAGGAGACTGGCAGGGGATGTGCTTTTGTGTTGTATGAACAAGAGGAGGAAGAATGATACCATGGTCGGCGTTTGGGTACGGATACTGGCATACATACCTAGTTGTATTTTGGTTAGATGAAGCATGGCAAGGGGCGTTTGTTCCGGCACCAACAAGTTTTTGTCATTTGAGTGACTTTACTTGGTGGTCGAAGTCTTCCTGGGAGTGTAGGCGCCCAGAAAGGACAGCCCTTTGCAAACAATCTGGAGGGATGGGTGGAAAAGTTTGGAGATGGATGCTCAAACGAAACCCCGAAACTCGCCGATTCGGGGACGACCCCGCTCCCTTTGAGACCTTCCTCCCGACGGGAGCTTCACCTTTCCGCGAACCAAAGGGTCGGCGCAAACAGATTCCGAAAACACCCCCTTCCTCTGGCGCATTGCCCTGCCCGACAACTGACAGCTCGTTTGCACCTAACTCGACATTGGAGGCCGAGACCACCCAGTCCACCTGCGCCTCCTCGGCCGAACGCGTCCCCGACAAGAGTTATCCGTGGTTCGCTCCGGAGCACAACGCGACCACCCCCAAGTCACGGTCTATAAAACTCCTCGGTGCTCCTCAACGTGGAGTGAAAGCCTGAGGAAGATCTCTCAGCCCTCAAGAACCCCCCGACCCGGGACCTCACCCCTACACCCGACCTTTCACCTAGGCGCAACATCCATCCCCACGTCATGTCCAGCTCATCCACCTCCTCGGCCGCGGCAGGGCTACTTCAACGACAGCTCCGGGAGATGCAACGGGAAACAGACATACCGGGCATCTCGTGCGGGCTCGTCAACGACAACAACATCTTCGAGTGGGAGGTAATGCTTATGATCAACGACGAGTGCAAATACTACGGCGGTTCGCCCCCTTTCCAACCCCCTACCTTTCCCCCTGGCTAACCCCCCTAAAAGGAGGCAACTTCCGCGCCCACCTCGTCTTCCCCCCGACGTACCCGCACATGCCGCCGAAGCTCACGTTCCAAGACCCCGTCCCCTTCCACCCCAACATCTACCCCAGCGGCGAGCTGTGCATCAGCATCCTGCACCCGCCAGAGGAGGACCAGTACGGATACGAGTCGGCGGCCGAGCGGTGGAGCCCCGTGCAATCGCCGGAAAAGATCTTGCTCAGCGTCATCAG
The DNA here is from genome assembly GCA_027943155.1 of Podospora tetraspora. Lineage (NCBI taxonomy): Eukaryota > Fungi > Ascomycota > Sordariomycetes > Sordariales > Podosporaceae > Podospora > Podospora tetraspora. The sequence continues at coordinate 3,373,547 of JAQKAE010000005.1, forward strand.
CCTGTTTGAGGACCCCAACGACGAGAGCCCGGCCAACGTCGAGGCGGCGCGGCTGCTGCGGGATGATCGGGAGGGGAAGAATAAGGATTTCAGGCGCAAGGTGCGGCAGTGTGTGAGGGCGAGTTTGGGGGAGGATTGAGCTGTGTTGCTGAGGGATGGAGTTGATCTACTCATTGCATAGGGATCATGTGCTGGGGTGGAGGAGGGCGCTGGCAGAGCGGTTGCGTTGAAACGTCCCAGCGACTTGTATTTGGACCAAATAGAGAGACCAAGTAAACCCCATTCAGCATCAACCAAAAGCGAAAATACCAATACATCTCCCCAATTGCCTACTTCCCCTTGACAAACCCCAACACAACCCCCACACTCGCATCCCACTCCTCATCCCACCTCCTGCTCCCCTCCCTGACCGCCCCCTTCCTCAACACCTCCAACTCCCCCTTCCCGCCATCACCCAACAACCTCTTCAAAATCCCCGCCAGCTCCCCCGCCGTCTCAAACCCCCTCCCATTCTCCCCCTCCTTCACCAGCTCCCCAAAGCTCTCATACCCGCTATACGCCGCCACCGGCAGCCCCGCCCCAAACATATCCACGACCTTCATCGGCAGATCCACGCCCGAGCTGCTCTTGTGCAGACACACGCCCAGGTCCGCGCACGCCAGCAGCGCCGCGTAGTCCTCAAACGGCAGGAACGCCGTCTCCACGCGCACGCCCGGGAGCCGCCCCGCTTTGGTCAGCTCCGCCACGCGGCCGAGGTAGTGCTCCTTCTGCGGGCCCTTGCCGGTGATGACGGCCAGCACGGGGGTGACACCAGGCGACGCGGCGTACGCCACCAGCGCGTCGAGGAGGAGGGAAAAGTCCTCGTCGGGCGTCCACGAGGTGCTGCTGACCAGCAGGCGGGTGGTGCCGGCGATCAGGCTAGGGACGAGGGCGGCGCAGGACGGCGGGAGGAGGGCGGTGAGCTTGGCGGCGGTGCGGGGGGTGGTGAGGGGCTGGAAGAGCGCGGCGGGGCGGTCGTGCACGGGGAGGAGCTGCTGGCGGATGTTGTACGGGGGTTGGCGCAGCTGGCGGGCCATGGCGCGGGTGACGGTGAGGTGGAGGGCGCCGTGGTGGGCGAGGCGGCGCTCGTAGAGGGAGGAGAGGTAGACGAGGGGGTGGTGGCGGCCGCGGGTCGAGGCGAGGATGGTCCAGGAGTAGTTGTGCCAGTCGATGAGGAGTTCGGAGTTGCGGAGGCGCGAGACGAGGCTGGCGATGGCGAGGGTGGGGATGGAGGGGGGGTTTTGGACGAGGATCCATTGCGCCGGGGGGAGGGTGTAGGCGAGGTGGCGGAAGAGGTGGTAGGCTTGGAAGAGGACTTTGTAAGGGGCGAAGAGGAGGAAGGGGAGGAGGGGGGGTTTGGGGGGTGGGGTGGGGAGGGCGGTGATGGTGATGTTGGGGTTGTTGATGAGGTCGGGGTGGGGGGCGGTTTCTGGGGAGGGGGTTAGTGGTGGGCTGGGGAGGGAAAGGGGGGATGGTTGACTGACCGATGTATCCCACGAGGTTCACCTTTGCGCCGTGTTTGGCGATGCTCAGGGAGTGATATGTCATGCGAGGACTCCGTCCAATGTCTCCCAGGACCAGGACGTGGATGCGGACACCCTCGCCCGCTGTTCCCGCAGGAGGGCCATCATACTCGGTCGGGCCTATCCTTCCATATATCAGCCACGCGAGGATGAAGCTGAAGGCGATGAGCACCGGCGTCGACCCTATCAAGATGCTGGACCAAGACATGACAGAGACTACCTATGTGGTACCTGTGTCTCTGCGAATGCCCTCGTTTCGAAGAGATTTGGGGACAGGACTGGAGTCTTGAGTTCTTGACAAGTGTCAAGTAGGTGTTTACACTTTTCCTCGTGATGTATCGTGAGGAAGATGGGGGGGATAAATTAAAGAGCAGAGACGCGGTCCTTCATGTGATGGCGCAGTCCATGGAGCCAAGGCGTCGTCTTGCTATCCTCCTTCCTCTCTGCGACCTAGTGTCGGTATCCGTATCGCGATACCAAATGATGTCGCCGGTTCAGCTGACACTTGGCGATGATTGGGCGTGTTAGTAATGCCGTCCGATTCCAGCTGTCGATTTAACGCAGATTATCTGCAGGACGCCCGGATGCCTGAAGCAACGGCTCTCCGGCTCCAGGGGACGGACGACGGGCTTGAAGGAGTGCTGCCAATCAAGCCACACGCTCGTGCCCGTGGCCCGGGCAGGCAGCCCTTCCCCACGATGGACCAGGGGCACGCAAGACCTGAGTGGCCTGGAAGGGAAGGCGGCGGAGACGGTGAACCCGCCTGGAAGGAGGGGAATGGTGGACAGGGCCGACAAAACAACCTCAACGGGCCCTTTTGTCGCATCGACGTCGCCGATAAAACGGCCGACTTCCTTTTCGTCTCCCTGAAATGAGCCATTGAACCATTCCCAAATTTCGCCCGTCCCGCCCAGCGTCACTCTCGTCCCGACCGCCCGTTTGCGGTTCCTGGATAAACCGCCCTCCCTCCGAATTTCGTGACGCCACATACTCCGAACCTTGAAACTTCAGACGAACGGCCACTTGCGTCCTGCGCCAGCGACGACACTCGCCGACATCGCCGATAAATATCGTCTGGTCTTTCCAAGACTGTCAGTCATCCCGATGTCCTGGGCAAGCAGACGAGGCTTGACAAACACCAACTGACAGTGGCCAAGGCCTCCAGTTTTCGAGATCGCGTACCGAAACCTCGTGCAACGACACACCGCGACTGGCCTCGCTGCCCTCCCCGATTTCCATCCCATGATACCGGGAGAACAATATCTGTAGCAAATTGCGCTGCGGTAGCATCGCTGGTGGAAAAGCAGAAAAATACAAGAGGCGGACAAGGCGGGTCGGGCACCTTGACGGTTCAGACGAAATCCTCGGCCGCCATGACTTCCTCGTACGCGCTGCCCACGACGGCCATCCCCCAATTCCACACCAATTCGCCGGGACACATGCATTCGCACTCCAATTCCAACTCACACTCGCCGTCGGCGTCCCTCAGCTCGCTTCATGCGCCGAGGAGTCGCAAAGACTCTCGCGCAAGAAGCCACGCCCATGACCGACAGGACCACGGACACAGCCACGGCGATAGCCACGATCACGACCATGACCACGACCACGACCACGATCATAGCCACAGTCACTCCCGCGACCGGTCGGGGACAAATGGAAACAGGTCGCGAAAACCACCCCCGCTAGCGCCGAGCGGCCACTGGAGGATGGAGTCGACCGCTGGCGGGACGTCTCTGCTCACGCCAACAGACCCGAAATTCGATGTCGGCCGTGAATATCAACCCCCGACTGCCTCGAAAGACCATGCGCCCCATGGACCTGTGGAGAGGTCCAAGTTCACCACTCTGCTGCTCCCACTCACCGAGAGGTGGCCGCTCATCCACACGATTTTGGTGGAGAAGGACTCTCGGAGGATATTCTACTTTATGTCGTGAGTGCCCCCTATTCGTGCTGTGCTCCGAAAACCTTGTCCTAACCATTGACTTGGCAGCCTCAATCTCGGGTTCATGATGATCCAGGCGTTTTACGGCTATGTGACCGACTCGCTCGGTCTTCTCAGCGACAGCATCCACATGTTCTTTGACTGCGTGGCGCTGGCGGTTGGCCTCTTTGCGGCAGTGGCCAGCAAGTGGCCGCCGAGCGAGCGATTCCCATACGGCTTTGGCAAGATCGAGACGCTGAGCGGCTTCGCCAACGGCATCTTTTTGATCTTGATCAGCCTGGAAATCATGTTTGAAGCGTTTGAGAGAATTGTCGAGGGCAGGGAGACCAAGCGGCTGGGGGAGCTGTTTGTGGTGAGCACCATGGGCTTGCTGGTCAACCTGGTGGGCATGTCGGCTTTTGGTCACCACCACCACGGCCATGACCACGGCCACAGCCACGGGCACTCTCATGCGACCCTCCCCAAGTGTAACGGAGACAGCCACGGCCATGATCATGACCACGACCACGGCCACGACAGCCATGATCACGATCATGACCATAAGCACGAGAAGAAGGGACATTCCCACGCGGGACACTCGCACTCCCACGACAATGAGAACATGCACGGCATCTACCTCCACGTCCTGGCCGACACGCTCGGCAGCGCCGCCGTCATCGTGTCCACCATCCTGACGCACTTTTGGAAGTGGGCCGGCTGGGACCCCCTCGCGTCGTTCCTCATCGCCGTGCTGATCCTGCTCTCGGCGCTGCCCCTGGTCAAGTCGTCTGCGCGCCGGCTCCTCCTCACGATCCCCGCCGAGGTCGAGTACACGCTGCGCGAGACGCTCCCGGGGATATCGGGGCTCAAGGGCGTGACGGGCTACGCGGTGCCCAAGTTCTGGCTCGACGACCGCAATGCGGGAGAGGGCGCGCCGGCGAACAGGCTGCGGGGCGTCATCCACATCATGGCGGCGCGTGGCGCGGATATGGACGATGTGCGGGATCGCGTCCGCAACTATCTCGCCGAGCACGAGATCGATGTGACGTTGCAGGTGGAGCGGGAGGGCGACACAACATGCTGGTGTGGCGTTGGGCGGAGCGGGTTGTCCATCTCGCACAAGCCGTCGAAGAGCATAAACAACTTTTGAGGGAGGAGATGGTTGTTTGGCTGGGGCAGATGGGAGGGCTTCTGGGTCGGGTGTCTGGGATCGGACGGGGTCACAAGGGGGGATGGCTTGGATACTTTATGTTGGGGCATGGTCTGCAGGTCGGGAGGATGTACGACGACGGGCAGGAGGCGGTTGCACGGAGTTGCTTGAGATTCTGTACATTACGCGGACATGCGGATTTGGATGTAATGAGCGCGCGACGGTGGAGTTGAGCGAAGCATCAATACCATACATACATAGTAGCAACATCAGATTCTCCAAACCCCCAACGGCGGTTCCCCATGCGGGATGGTCTCGCCTCATGCAATAGCATGCGGTCGCGACCTGGACTCGAGATGATTGGTGCCCAGGGGGGAGGGGGTGCCGCGGGGAAAAGGGATGGGGTCGCACATGGAACTTCCCTTGGCCCATAATGCCTCATTCACATGCCAATCTCACGCCCACACACATTGGAGGGGTCTTGGCGCCCGGTACGTACCCTTTTTCCTTTTCCTTTCGGACTTTCCCTTGTGAGGTCATCCAACCTCGACTGCGTCTGCCGAGAAATTATTTTGTGGTGTTCCGTCTGACCCTGCGTCAATTGGTCCTCGCCCTGCGACGTGACCATCCCTCTCGGCCCTCCGCCCGTCCGATGATGCATTGCGTCGGTCGACAGGTGCTCGTCGGTCTTGCGCTGGATGGAGGGAGGTGACTCCTCCATGTCTTCACGAGATTGTCTTTGGGCCGGGCTGCTGCCCTGAAGGGAATGATGTCGCAGGGCTGCCCTGTGTGAACGGGACAGGGGGGGTTGGCGGGGAAATGTTGTTGAAGCGGACACCGCTGACCTGGGCCGAGGGACGGCGATGGAGTGAGCTTCGGCCGTTCGTGCTGGGACCGTGCTGGGACGGGCTCGAGAATGGTCTAGAGAGGGACAGAAATTGGAGAATTAATTGAGCTCAATAACGACCGAGAAGAGTCGGGATGATTTTGGTCGCACACGACTCCGATTCCGGCGAATTGCCAGCGTCTTGTGCGCAACCGTCGCGCACTGAAAAGGTGCCGGCGCGGGTTGCTTCGGCGGGGCAGTTCCAGTGACCTCCGAATTGCCGAGGTCTGGGCCGTGACGTGCGTGGCTGCGGGAATCCGATAAACGACGGGACCCTTTCCCTCCTCGGCATCACTCCCTCGGTTTCTCGTCCAGCACCGCCCCGTCAGACTCTCAACTTCTCACGTCCTCTCTGTCGTCGTGCGCGCTCCTCCATTTCCTAACATTGGCCTTTTGCGAATCCGGAACGATCTCCTGGGACCAAACGAGCCGACGACTTGACGGGGACGGGATACCACCCACGCCGAGGACGGGAGAAACAGACGCTCCCATATCTCCAGAGACGACGGACGAAGACGAGACTCTACTCGGCGTACGGTCGATCGAGAACCATCCAGCTCCCCAGCTACCCTACGCACACCCAGCCGCCATGTCGAGCCCATCCTCCTCCTCCAGCGACCCGGCCGCGGCCGCCAGCACCATCAACAAGAAGCTCCACGACGCCCTCCCGCCCGCCGTCGCCGACAAGATCCACCTCCCCGAGTCCGCGGCCGAAGCCAAGGAGGAAGCCAAGGTCGCCATCTCGGCCGGCGCCGCCCAGGTGCGCTCGCTCGTCGCCGGCGGCTTCGGCGGCGTGTGCGCCGTCGTCGTCGGCCACCCCTTTGACCTCGTCAAGGTCCGCCTCCAAACCGCCGAAAAGGGCGTCTACTCGTCCGCCATCGACGTCGTGCGCAAGTCCATCGCGCGCGACGGCCTCCGCCGCGGCCTCTACGCCGGCGTCTCGGCCCCGCTCGTCGGCGTCACCCCCATGTGTACGTCCCCCCACCCCCATCCCACCCCCTTTTACTAACCCCTTGCTACTCACAGTCGCCGTCTCCTTCTGGGGCTACGACCTCGGCAAGTCCATCGTCCGCTCCACCTCGCAGCTCGCCCCCGACGGCTCCCTCTCCATCGCGCAAATCTCCGCCGCCGGCTTCTTCTCCGCCATCCCCATGACGGCCATCACCGCGCCCTTCGAGCGCGTCAAAGTCATCCTCCAAGTCCAAGGCCAAAAACCGCTCGCGCCCGGCCAGAAACCAAAGTACTCCGGCGCGTCCGACGTCGTCCGCCAGCTCTACCGCGAGGGCGGCGTGCGCTCCGTGTTCCGCGGCTCGGCGGCGACGCTGGCGCGCGACGGGCCGGGGTCGGCCGCGTACTTTGCCGCGTACGAGTACATCAAGAAGGCGCTGACGCCGCGGGATCCGGTGACGGGGGAGGCGTCGGGGAAGTTGAGTCTGGGGGCGGTGACGCTGGCGGGAGCCGGGGCGGGTATGGCGATGTGGATCCCGGTGTTTCCGATTGATACGGTCAAGAGCAGGTTGCAGACGGCGGAGGGGAATGTGACGATTGGGGGGGTGGTGAGGGGGTTGTATAAGGCGGGGGGTTATAGGGCGTTCTTTCCGGGGATTGGGCCGGCGCTGGCGAGGGCGGCGCCGGCGAACGCGGCGACGTTTTTGGGGGTTGAGTTGGCGCATCAAGCTATGAATAAGACTTTTGGGTGAGGGGGGATTGGGAGGAAGGGTGGATAGAAATGGTTCGGGGGGAGGTGTGATCTGGACTTTCTTGGGTTTGATACCACTGTGTACTTGTTGGCTAGATACTTGTTGGCTAGATCTAGGTTTAGGGGGTCAGATAACTGAGTTTGGTATTGTTCAACTTTCTAATGCCCTTGTTCTTGATCACACGCGGGTCGTCCACCGTCTCTATGACCCCCCCCCGCCCCCCTCAAAAGGCCTCAAACTGAGGCAATAGTGGGAAGATCAGACAAAAAAATGCTGGTTTGTTTCTTCAGGCCAGAAGACAGGATCCAACCCCCGGCTCACTCCCTTCACCCCCACCATCTTCCCGAAGCAACCCATCCCCAAGCCCCTAGCCCAAAAACTTCCCCCCGCACGCCACGCAAATCCCATCCTCCCTCCCCCCCACCAACTCCGCCACTCCCTCCGCCCTCTCCACCAACACCCCCAACCCCATCGCCTTCCTCCCGCACGCCCCGCAACTCCTCGTCGTCCCCGGCGCCTGCAGCGCCAGCCCGCTCGTCGCGCACGTCCCAAACGTGTGGTGTCCCTCCCCCTCGCACGCGGACCGCGCCCCGCCGCGCTCCGCCTCCGTCTCGGTGCGCGGCGGGAGCGCGCGCATGCGCGCGCCGCACATCTCGCATGTTTGCGCGGCGACGGCGCGGGCGAAGAGGGCGTCGAAGCGCGCGGCGAGGGCGACGAGGGAGGGGGAGGGCGGGAGGTGGTGGGTTATCGAGGGGACGGGGGGGCCGGCGGCGTAGAGGTGGTGGAGGAGGCGGGATTCTGTGGTGAGGTTTTGGTGGTCCGGGGGAGGGGGTAGGGTGGGGTGGCGGCGGCGCGGGAGGTGGCCGAAGGTGATGGTGGATTTTACCGTGTGCCAGCCGCCGCGCTCGGGGAGGTGGGTCGAGTGGTGGGAGGCGAGGAGGGCGGTGATGCCGCCGCCGGGGGCGAGGGCGAGGCCGTACAGGCGGAAGCGGTGGGGGTGGATCTCGTGGCCTTGGGGGACGTCGGTGGTGGTGGTGACGGCGGCGGTGGCGGATTCGGCGCCGGGGTCCGAGTCGGAGTCGTCGTCCATGAGGTTGGGGTCGATGGCGTCGTCGTCGTCGGGGGCGTCGTCGTCGTTGTCGGAGAGGCCGGAGCCGTCGTCGTCGGCGCCGCCGCCGCCGTAGCCGAGCTTGAGGTACATGTGGGCGGGGATCGAGACTTGGAGCTTTTGGCGGATGTGCTGGACCCATTGGGGGACTGGGTGGGGAGAGTCCTCGGGGACGGGGACGTTGGTTCCGTACCAGTCGTTGTCGGTGGATGTTGCCGACATGCGGATGAATGTGTAGAGAGGGGAGGGGGGCGGGTCGGCCATGTTGGGGGGGTGGATGACCAGATCTTGGAGATGTTAGCTGATGGGATATGTCTGAGTCAGGGGGTAAATACCAGTGATGGGATTGTCTGATGGGACATCCACGGCATCGTCAGAGTAGAGGGTTCTGCAGTCCTTTGGTTCATGAGGATCTACCTCGTAGTGGACCTTGGGCGAGATCTGGACCTCAAACTCCTTCAAGTGAAAAGGGGTCGCGATAAGACCACGGCACTTCATGGAATCGCCATGTCTCCAGATCTAGGGGTCACTGTCAGCATGATGGCAAGGTATCTCGTGGGAGAGGACCATACCGCATCCTCAAACTCGACAAAGGCATCGGTCGACAAGTTGAGGCATTGGCCGCCCGAATCCGAGAGGCCAACCTCAATGTCGGGATCTTCACCCTTTGGCCATGGGGTCTGGATGGAGATTCGACGGAACCCAACATGGTTGCGGTCAATGACAGACAGCAAGCAGGTCCAGCACCCATCTTCTTCAACCCAGGGGCTCCAGGTCAGCCCAAAGGAGGTCCCAGTGGGTGCCCAGTCCGGATCCCACATCTGTGAATGTCGTCAGCCATGTTAAGCATTGGACAACGAGCAAGAAACCACCTACGTCTCCCTTCGGATGCGGCCCTTCCGCCTTAAACCGGGCCATCTCCCGCACGACCCAGACAAAGCGATCCGTTGCCCCCCCGACACCCACGGTCAGGGATTGCACACTGATGATGGCCACCTCTCGCACATCATTGATCGTCGCCAGCAACGCCTGACCCGGCGCAATCAGCTTCGCCCAGGCAATCCCCTGGATGTTCTCGCTGATCTCAGACTGCTGGCCCGGCACCATGAGCCGCTCGCCGACGCCCCACAGGACCATCCATGAGGCGAGGGTGCGGCGCGGGAGCATGTACTCGTTCGGGCGGGTGCCGCTGCTCTCCAGACCGGGTCCGTCTCCGTACATGCCGACGACGCCGGCACTGGTGAGGACGGCGAGGATGGGGCGACGGTTGACGCCCAGGCCGGATGGCGACCACGCTACGCTGACGACGTGGTTCATGGTGCTGCCGGTGCCGGTGATGGGGCCGTATCCTGCGCCAAAGGGGCGGTCGGTCCGGAAGCGGCTGTTAGACGAGTCGAGACCGTTGCCTCCTAGGATGTCGTCGTCGCCGTCGTCGTCATCGTCGTCATCGTCGTCGTCCATATCGTCGTCGTCGTCGTCATCATCGTCGGCCTCGCCCAACGAGCCATCCGACTTTTCGTCAAAAGACTTGCTGAACGTCCCGCGGGCAGCGGCATACGGAAGGCCAAAGTGCTCGAACAGCTCCTTGTTGATCAGAGGGTCTAGCGGCGGGTACGACACGGCCATGTGCTTGCTCTCCTCGGAGTACTGCGCGCGGGCGTTGATCCGCCAGCTCTGAAAGCCCTTGTCCTCGCCCTCCCCCTCGGATGATGATGCATCGTCGTCATCTGGCACCCTGAGCCCCTGGGCTATGGCGAGCGCCTTTTGCTCGCGCTCTTTTCTGCGGGCGATAAGGTCGGGCAGCTCGGGCACGAGGACATAGACCGAGTCATCGGCTACGATGGCGAGCTCCCCGTCGCAGGAAAAGGCGATGGCGCGTTGGTTGACGAATGGTCTTGAGGGGAGGGTAATTTCTCGAAGGGGTAGGAACTGGGTGTGCGTTAGCGGGACGTGGTCAAGACCGGGTGCGAAGGTGTCGAGAGGGGGGCATTTATTCCCACAAGCTGCTGTGACGCTTTTCCCATTCTTTCAACGATGATATGCTCCCACCGAGTCAAGACTTGGGGATACAGCCTTTGCGCAGCTTCCGGATTTCGAGGACGACTCACTTTTTGCTTGGGTTTGGTGAGACCCGTATTCATGTTGAGCCGATTAATAGAAACAGTTTTCGGGAATAATGTCCTCTAATTGATCTCGTAAAGATGGAGGCTGATCAGGGAGGTTGGTGAAAAGTTTGTTCGGGTCAACTTTTGAAGGTTTGAAGTTGGAGGCTGCGAAACTGTCGTCAAAAACTGATTCTGCTTCGGATGAACAAAACTGGCAGTGTTGAGCGGCGACAACACCTCGAATCTTCAAATCTGATGTCCCCAACACGGGATTTTTCGAAGACTTGCGTGGAAAGCCAGGCGAGGTTCCACATCAACGCCAACGTTGCGCCGAAAGTCATGCATTGATCGATGCTGTGGGATAACATGTGGCCTCGGCATCATTCACTGCACCATCCGCCCTCACTTTCAACTCGATTCTATTCAAGCAAACACGCTATTTCATTATGGACAAAATAAATCTTCCCGTCACCTCGGCGCCTCGAGATATGACCCCATCCCCCACAGGAATGCGCAGCCAGCAAGGGCCGCGGCGCTGTACATCTTCTTGGTCCACCAGTTCTCATCCGTGAGAGGCTTCGCAAACTCAATCTTCTTTTGCGCTGTTGGTGCGTGCCCGGCGTCGCTGGTCGCATTCTTCTTTGCGCTCTCCTCCTCGTCCGCCTTTTGCCGCAGCGCCGCGATGGTCCTGCTCAGGGAGAGCATCTCCTCTTCAAACGTGGCATTCCTCGTGGCGTCCACCTCGACGCTTTGTACATTTCCGAAAAAGTCCGTCACCAGTCGGCTGCGCGCGGCTTCGGCGCCGCCACGGAACAGGTCGTAGCGCGTCCCGGCGTGCGAGTGTATCTTTTCGTACGTGTAGCTGTCAAACAGGTCGCCGATCGTCTTTTTGCTGTTGGTGTCGCGCACCTCGGTCTCGAGAAACTCGAGGTTGTAGTATGTGTATCGGTCAATGACGGCGACGCCAATGTCGTTGTCGGCGTGGTGCGAGTACGACGACTGGTCAAGCTTCGAGGAGCCCGTCGCAATAATGTTGGGCGAGTACAGCTTGGTGTACATGGTGTTGGCCTGGCACGTGTCGATCATGAAGAGGATCTCGTGGTATCTGTAAAGGGGTGTCAGCTAATGCCCGTCGGCGGACCAGCAGAGAGTGCGCACCTCTTCTTTTCCCACATCTGCTCAAACGCGTCCGCCAGATCAAAGGCGCCAATCTCCTCGGCATCTTGGAACTTGAGAAACTCGTTGCCGCCGTGGCCCGTCATGTACACCAGAATGTTGCTTCGGTCGTCGGTCAAGAGGCGCTTGCTGCGGGGCATCTCCTCGGGCACGCGGTCCGTCAGCAGGCGGATGAAGTTCTCGACCGTGACCTCGTATCCCCGGTAGTCGACCTCGATGTTGTCCCCGTAGAGGTCGACGGCGCGGTCGGCGTTGGAGTAGACGGTGCCGGGGAAGGCGTTGCGCGGGTTGCAGGCCATGTCGTCGGGCAGCATGAGGATGATCTGCGAGTCTGGGATGCCGAGCCGCTTGACGGTGCGGTATATGGACAGGACATTGGCGAGATGTCGGTAGTTGAACCAGAAGCGCGACGTGCAGACGAGGACCGCCCAGTTGCTGGTGTGTTCGGCGTCGACGAGGGCCGGCGCAACGAGGGCGGCGGCCAGCAGCGCCGGGAGGCGCAAGACGCTCGACAGTTTCATGCTGGGCAGAGAGATGCGGTGGTGAGCTCGGAGTTGTCGAATTCACATTTGATCGGGCGCATCGGCGCTGGGTGTTGAGAGGATGTCGTGTGGAGGGAGGGCGAAGTGTTCAACTTTGTACCGACACGTAGGACCGCGATGGACGCTTCCTGCCAAACGCCAATTTGTCATTGATTTCCAAGGTGTCGATAGACCCCTGCTGCCTTACCTAATCCACAATTCAGGGGTCGCCGACATGTTTTGGGCTCGCTGGATGCAACGCCTGGGGCAGGCCCCGCCGCGTGCGGGGTCCCGGCAAGGCCCTCAAGCCCGCTGCCCGTCCCTCAGGACCCTCTGGACCGCCCCCGCAACACTGCGTGCCACAGGCCCCCAACAGGTCACCTGGTCAGGCCCAATCGGTGGGGCTGAGCAAAACATGTGACAACCTCGGTGGGTGACGACAAACTGCGCTCGATCATGGAGGCGCTTGAATTTGCAGACATCATGGAATACGTTTGGTGGCTGTGGCTCTGAAGCACCCAGCCCTTTCCGTTGTCGTGACACTTGGTTGACACACCATGGCACTTGGGGCCTTTGTTGCCCGCCTGACGGCCAAGTTCACCCCGTCGACATGATCTGAGAGCTTCGTCGTCACTCTTCCATGACCCAAAACCCCCAAGCTTCGAAGTTCTTCATCACCAGGTCCATCGTTTACCCCCCTCTGCCCCCACTCCCCAGCAGGACCCGACCAGAGCATTGCAGGCCCAGGCGCAGACCCGGGGTACTCGACAGCAGCCGCCAGCCAAAGTTCCCACTTGCCTCACCCCGAGTGCGTGCAGTGCAGTGGACGGTGCCCAGCAACCTCACCACCGCATCACCGAGCAGGACGCACCCGCGGGCATTCATAAAACGACGCATCGCCGCTCCGTTCCCCGTTGCCCCCGTCTCTTGTCTCAAACAGCTCCAGCCACTTGCTGCTGCCTCTCGTCGCCCAACACACGCCCCTTGACGCCCGCCTGACCATCCAAAACCCTCCGTTCGCTCGAGCCGGCCTCGTCCATCGCCCGTTGCCCGTTGCCCGTTGCCCCCGGCTTCGGGACCGAGAGATCGAGGCCAACGAAACAATTTTCCGCCTTAGGGCCTTATAAGCAGGAGCCGCCGTGCCCATTTGGGAAACTTTTTGTACTCTCTCGACGTCGTCCTCCGCTCGGCATCTCCAAGCTTCCCCGCGTCGACGAACCGAACCCCACCCCCCACCGACCACGGCACTGCACCTCCTCCGCTTTTGTTCCCCGCACACCCATTTGTCGCACGCCGGAACCGGGAATTTATTTGACGACCCACCCCGGTCACCCAGCCAAAGTGTCCAGCCAAACTGCACCTTGAGGCTTGCCCGGGTCGCCACCATGGGTGTCCCGCCGGCCTACGTGTTTGTCGCAAGGTCAGTCCAACCAACACCAAGTCTGGCAGGAGACGAAACTCGACACAGACCAATACTAACCATTTCCGCAGACACGGCATCCGACTCGACCTCAAAGACCCCCGATGGCATCTTCACTCGCCCACCCCCTATGATCCCCCGCTCACATATGCCGGGTGGCAACAGGCAAAGACCTTGGGAGTCAGGATAGCCAGCATCGTTCGGGACCGCGAGGCCGAGGAGCAAGCTGCTGCGGCCCTCGCCGGCAGAGCCCCTCGCAAGAAGAAGTACAGGGCTGTGATTCACAGCTCGCCCTACCTGCGCTGCATCCAGACCTCCATCGCCATCAGCGCCGGTCTTGCCCAAGACTCAACCCCCTTTTCCCAGTCGGGTCCGGCTGCCAGAGCACCCCCCTCCCCAGTTCTCAGCCCGCGCAGTCAGCCCGCCCCCATTTCCGATGAGCTGGAAGCCTGCCCGGCGGTCCCCATGCCCAAGCCGCCGCCTATCCGGAAATCGGTCCTCCGGCTTGATGCCTTTCTCGGAGAATGGCTCTCCCCATCTTATTTTGAAAAGATCACACCTCCTCCCGAATCAGTTATGATGATCGCTGGCGCCAAGGCCGAGCTGCTCAGGCGCGAGACCTTTGAGAACTACCCCGAAGCCACTCCTCTCCATCACTCCGTCTCGCAGAACCACCTCTGGAGTCCACTCAGCCGGAGCTCAGCCCCCTCTCCAAGCCCCTTGGACAGCATGCCCAGTCCCTCAACCTCTTTGCACCGAACAGCCAGTCTGGGCGCTGCCTTTGGGACCCCGTCGCACCTGACGTCTGTCCCGCAGTCGAGCAACGCTACCGGCTATGTCTCCCCGACGCCGCACTGGGCTATCAACGCCAACCAAGGAATTCCCACAGGCTATGTTGCGCATGCGCGAGATGCCTGCGTCGACATCGACTATCAGTGGGACTCCATGGGCAAACCGCTGGACTGGGGAGGAGGTGGGGAGTTCCCCGAAGAGTGGACCGCACTTCACAAGAGAATGCACAATGGACTTCAACGCATGGTGGACTGGTATTCGGCGTCAGACAAGCCGACGGACATGGTGACCAGAACCGTTTCACGGTTCGGTAGGAAAAAGCCAATTGGCATGGAAGACGTCGCGGACGAGGACGACGATGCAGAAACCGAGGCCATCGTCATCATTGTCACCCACGGTGCTGGATGCAACTCCCTGGCCGGAGCTCTCACACACGCCCCTGTTCTCACTGACTTCGGGATGGCATCACTCACCATGGCAGCTCGGAAGCCTGCCATGAGCCAAGGAGAGGATGTACCCTTGTCCACCCACGGCTGGGCCCTGCCTGAAAGACGTGATGCCAACCCACCTGTATACCAGCTCTACGACGTCAAGTTGGTTGGCAGCACTGATCACTTGGCTACTGCGCAATCAACACCAGCCCTCTCGAGAGCATCGTCCGTCTCAGCGGCGACCGTTGGTCTCGCACACCAACCAACGTCTCCCGTCACGCCGCGCGAAATCCCCTTCCGTGACAGCTTTTCCAAGCAGCCTGAGTCAGCCCATGACTCGTTGACCGGCTGGCGTCCGGGCGGTTCCTTTTCACAGTCCAGCTCCCGGATAGGGTACAACCCGCACGTTTCCAATCGAGGCGGAATCACAGTGGGGAGCGGCGTGACGTCGTTCCTGTCAAAGTCATCGACGGGTCTCGCGCGCCCATCGGCCCTGGGTCTCTGGTCACCCATGAAGAGCGTCCTGAGTAGCTTCGACAATGACGAGGACGAAGACGATAACAACCTCACCCTCAACTTTGGCCACGAAAAGCACACCACCCCGTCGGCGACGCTCGATGTCAAGTCTACGCCGGCTGTCGAGACGAGCGGGAATAGGAGAACTCCATCTCCCCTGAGCTTTCCAGACTACGGAACAGAAGAACCTCACAAAACGGCCGCACCGGCGACTCCGTTCCCCGAGATGGATGGATCGGTCTCAGAATCCGAAAACACAGTCGGCCCGCTCTTGGGTAGACCGACACCGCCGGACGACGCGGATCTGTACCGAGACGTCACCACGTCCAAACGACGGTGGACTGTCAATGACCAGGGCTAGGCGACTTCGGCTGACAAGGCTGCCTTGGAGGGCCTTGCGGTGAAATCACCGCCACTGGAGAGGCGGGGAGAGGACTTGTCAAAGGGTCATGTCTGATTCAGTATTAGTACCCGGACTGTACCCTCGGCGATGAAAGGAGGGATTGCGACTGTTTTGCAGCATACACGGCGGGTTATTATTAGCGAGCATGGGGTGGGCTTCAGTGAACTTGGGGGACACATGGAAACAGTTTGCATTGGGTTGAACTGGAGGGTTCCAAAATACCAGCGGTTAGTTTGGGCGGGCGGCAGTGTCGAAACGGCGGGCAAAAAGGCAAAAGGGCGGGCGTTTTGTTGTTATTCGTTGCGGAAAGAAGCAGGAACAAGGGCGGAACAGAGTGCGTTTGAGCATGCGTAGGTAGTACTGCAATAGCGAACTCTTGTCACCCTTCCCCCTCCTCTTCACAGAGTAAATTCGACTCTGATGACGAGAAAGCAGACTCAAGATGGTACAAGACTTTCGGTTCCTCTCGCAAAAGAGTTCGGACTGGTGTTGAAGTACAACATCAGTGGGAGAATGCGTCGATGCCAACCTGTGTGGCTTGGGAACACAGCTGGTCGTTGTCAGTTAATGAGACTCTCCAGGAAGTCGTCAACATACTTCCCAAAGGGGGTTAGTGGCTCAGGGGCGTTCAACCCCACTTTCATAGAGACAAGTCAAACTTGACGAAGGATCTTTGTGACAGGTACCGTATTACTAATAGTGCTGCCAGCAAAGCTCGTTGATGCTGGAGTTGACTGGGCTTGCTTGGCCCTTCGAATTCAGTCCGATTGGGAATATGTATTATGCTCAATGGATCCGAGGGGCAGTGGTGACCCCGCACGCTGGCTGCAAGGTTCCAGTCTCACTCGTCTCGGACCAATTGACCCCCGACTTGGGTCCTAGGCGTTGACATACCTCACCGGAGCGACCTCTCTCTTTTTCTGCTTCTGACTGAGGCAGAAGGCTTAAAGGAGAGAGACCACACCCGGGAAGAGGTCAAGAGACAGCCATGCGCCTTTTAAACACCACGACGCTGGAGCTCGAGAGCTTCATCGACCCCGTCACCGATGCGCCGCCCTACGCCATCCTCTCCCACATGTGGGAGGCCGACGAGGTCCTCTTTGAGGACATGTCGACCCCCGAGCGCAGGCTGAAGGCCCCGGAAAGGAAGGGATGGTATGTATGCCCCTTGTTCGGGATGGCTCTTACTGACGGCAAACCAGGGCCAAGGTCCGCAAGAGCTGCGATGTGGCGCGCGAAAAGGGTTTCGAGCACATCTGGATCGACACGCTGTGCATCGACAAGTCCAGCAGCGCCGAGCTCTCCGAGGCCATCAACTCCATGTTTGCGTGGTACGCGTACTCGAGGTTCTGCATCGCGTACCTGGCCGACTTTGCGATCACGGCCGCCGACCCTGCGGTGGACGAAGGGCTCCCCAAGGTCAGGAGGACAGGCAAGGCCTTCCGCGACTCGCGCTGGTTCACGCGCGCGTGGACGCTCCAGGAGCTCATCGCGCCGAGTTACCTGGTGTTTTATGACGCCACGTGGCAGCGGATCGCCGATCGTCAGTCTCTGAGCGACGTCATTTCCGGCAGGGCGAGCATCTATCCGAGCACGCTCTCGCGCAGGATCCTCCCGCCGGCGCAGAACCTGGAAGAGCTGAAGAGGCATCTGGGGACGGTGTGCATCGGCGTCAAGATGAACTGGGCGGCGCAGAGGCAAGCGACTCGCGGCGAGGATTTGGCGTACAGCTTGTTGGGCCTCTTTGACGTCAACATGTCGTTGATGTATGGCGAGGGGCGGCAGAAGGCGTTTCTTCGGCTGCAAGAGCAGATCATCAAGCATGGCTTCGACCATTCTCTCCTGAGTTGGCAGAGCACCTTGGGGAAGCTGCCGCACATTGGTCGATGGGACTGGGTGCTCGCGCCGCAGCCGGAGCTGTTTGCCACGTCTCGGGACCTTACGCATCTTCGTGGAGAGCACCGGCTGGACACCGGAACCCTTTCCCCGGATGGACTCGAGCTGGACGGGGTGATGGTGTGTCCGGTTGATCCCATCAAAAAAGCTGACGCGCTCGACAAGGATATTGGTTTAGCAAGGACATTTCTTGTCGACCAGCCGGACAGCATCCATCTGACGAGGGAAGGGGATGTTTGTGCGTACCTGGTTGTTCTCCGGTGCTCGTTGCGCGGAAACTACAGTAAACGGATAGGCATTCTCGTGTTCAAGGACCGGAACCGACCGGGCAGGTACTACCGGGCGCACGAATCGGCTTTTGTGGTAGGGGTCGGCGATGAGTACATCGCACTAGGTCAGTCCAAGAATCTGCCGAAATGTGGAGTTGCACTGACTTGCTGCTTGACCTCGTGTAGGCAACCAGATCAAGCTGTGGATTAATATCGGGAAAGCCGAGTCGCATCGAATTACGCTCTGCAGTCCGCCGACAGTGTCGTGGCAGACGAAAACCGGAGCTTGGCCATGCGCATACAACTGGGCGACTGAAGAGCCCGGCTGGCGATTCAAGGAATACATCGAATGTCGAAAGAGCAAGCAAGGCTTCCTCGAGCCCCTGCTTCCTAGCTGGTTACCCGACGGGTCGGATGTAAGCATGGTGCATCCGTATTCCCGTGCCCGTTACAAAATGATGGGCATAATGTTGTTCGAGAAGGTCAAGGAATCGGCGTTTCTCGTCTTGTGGGGCTCGTTGGCCGAGTCGGCTGGAAGGTCGTTGGGCGTGGAAAGCTTCCGGGAGGGCCCCCAATTTCAGGTCGACGGCCAGAGAGAAGCACCTTGGTGGAAAAGCGGGGGCGGCTACTTTTGCTGTGTCGTCGACTGGGAGGAGTTTGTCAAGGGGCCGTACCGAAGTGCGGATTTGGAGCGTGTGTGGCGGGATTATGACCTGGAGGACTCGCACTTTAACAACCTCTTGATGTTGTTGTGCCTCAAGACCATCACGATGCAGTCGTTGGAGGCTTGCGTGACGACTGACATTGGGCCAAGGACGCGGGTTGCGGCCAGTGTTGGCAACAAGGACTTTCTTGGCGTCGACGGTGTCGTGGTAAAGGTCTCCATTGGGAGGCGGGACAGTCTGGTACCCCCGGCCGAACTTCACAAACGTGTTGCCAGTCCGCTGAAAGTGACCTGAATCAGACTTGATGTTTCTGAGGAGCAGGGAAATATACGTGCATGTCCCAACAGCTGGTTGATCCGCTCATGTCCAGGCCAACTTGTTGTCGCTGTGAGAGATGAGAAGGAGCAAAAACAGGCGATCAGAGGAGGTCCCAAATGGGGATGGGCCGGCGATAAGCGATAAGGCCACCAGTCACCATGGCACTTAAGTTCCAATGTTCTTTTGCTCTCGATGACGAACGCAACTCCAACAAAACACCCAACAAATATTGGTGGGAGAAGCAGGGCCATTGCAAAGTCTTAAGCCACCCTTCGAGTCTCACCGCTGCCGAATATCTCTCCTCTCCAGCGAAAAGATACATTTTAAGCGTCACACTCAACATTGAACTTTCTCGACTGTCTTACTCTTAACCCTTTCTTATAACTATATTCTGTATATTTTGCAGATCAAATCCGCCAGGGATAGTTTGTTGCTCTCTACCTGCCCAGCGCTGGAGTCACCTTCCGGGTTTCGGACTTTATTTCCTCGTGGCCTGAATCCCCTGGATTTGGCAAACCACAGCCTATGTCAGGTTACCCTGACCGCCCTGGACCGTCGCGACTCGCCACACATCATAGCTCTCGTCGCCATTGACAGATCATGGTGATGTTTGTCCATGGGATGCTCAGATCTCTCCGGTAACCCTCAACCCAAGGCAAAAGCTGCTAAAGCTCCCTCTCCGACCCGAAATCGACCTCGTCTCCCGACCCTCCACCTTGATTCGACGACGCCATGGATTCCGACGCCTCAATCAACTCCATCCCAAACGAGGTTGCCCCCCAATTCTCAACCTCAAACAGTGACAGCACTGACGCCCCCACCAGATCCTCCTCGCCATCCTCGACCTCTTCCGCACCGCCCACCTCCTCCCCCTCGCCGCCATCAACCGCCGCTTCAGCTCCCTCGTCCTCCGCCTCATCCGCCGGCGCCTCATCCGCAGCGCATCCCTCCCCAACCACCGCCTCATCCTCGAGTGCTACCACCCCACCGCCAAACTTTCCACCCCCTATCTCTTCTGCGACCACCCATTCACCACCGGCCTCGACGCCACCTCCCCCACCCTGACCCTCGCCGGGCTCGGCGGCGCCTACTCTCACTTCCGCCCCGTCGCCCAAGACGAGAACCAGCGCGCGCGCCGCCGCTATCCCCGGAACACCACCGAAAGAGCGCCCCCCGCCGAGCCCCCAACGCAAGACGTCTTCCTCGACGAGACCGAGTCCTTCTCGCAGCTCTGCACCGTCACCAACCTCGTCGAGGTCGGCCCCAAGCCGGGGCTCTTCCTCAGCCACGTCAACGTCGGCGACGGGGTTGTGCGCGTGTGGCGCGACTGGCTGGCGGCGCAGGCGCAGAACGGGGACGGGGTGGGCGCGCCGATTTTGTGGGCGGACGCGCGGCAAAGCGTCGGGGTGCGGTTCCGCGTGAGAAGGCGCGAGGGGGAGTGGTTGCACGCACCGGTGCTGGTGGCGGCCGGGGAGGAGGAGGAGATGCCGGTGGCGTATCGGTTGGAGTTTGAAGAGGTGGTGGTGAGGGCTGGGGAGCTGCTGTTGGGGCTGGAGAGGTCCGAGGAGCAGGGGGTGACGACGTCAGGTAATGCTGTCATGATTGTGTCTGGTTGAGTGCGAGCGGAGGGCGCGATGTCCCCCTTCCTCTGGTTCTGGTTGGAGGTGCCCCCACGTCGTGGCATAGTTGTCCGCGATGGGGAGGCGTTTGCGAAACGAGAGAGATGTTTTGAGGGTATTTTACCTGCATGCCGTCGACACTTTATCCGCCTTGTTCATCACCGACGATCTGGTTTGCGGTGTTGGAGGAGGGCAGAGAACCGGGTCGCCCCCGCTGAAGTTGGTTTGGGCGATCCAAACGCGAGATCACCGACGCCCAAACATTTTCATCGACGAGAGGCAGCACATCCCCTATTCTTGGTGTTTGGTGTTCTTTTTTTACCCACGACGCAATGAATGAAATGGCACGTCTGGCTCACTCTTGCTTCTCCCCCCGGCCTCGGTCGCGAGGGAGAGGATACCATCCTAGGCTTCTTCTACGAACCCCGAGGCCCCGTCTCGTACCCGACGCAATTCTTCTTCTGGGAGGATCTCCAAAATACCTTTTTCCTCGGGCAGCGCATGTCGCTGGGGCTCGAGCTCGCCAGTGGTGCTTGATGGTGGGGGACGGGGCATGGCATCGCGGGGTGTCCAGTGTCAAGCTGGGAGGTGAGCAGTGTCAAGGTGGGGAGTGGGAGGTGAGGTGGTGTTCAAGGTGGAGGCAGCAACGATGCGCGGGGATCGCGGGCTGATCAGTCAAACGAGTTGTTTGAGTCGGCTTTGCAAGCGAAGGACGAAAATAAGTGGGTGGCGGGCAGAAGTGGGCGCCGACTCGAGGGATTGTCGAAACGACGGGGCTGAGGTTGGCGGCGCGGGACGGTCATCATACATGTCACTGGGTGATCAATATCGAGATGCCGAGTTTTCTTGTCGACACTGGAAAGAGAGTAGAAAGATACAACCTAGACCTGAGGCCTGACTTGTATAAGTTGGTTATGGAATCCGACAGAGTCGTTACTGGTGGGTTGTCTGTCGTGGAAATGTGAAGCCTGGGGTTGAGGTCCACTGGTGAAGATGATTGGGGGATCATATCAAGCAGAAAAACAAGGTTGACGGAATCCCGTATCCCCATCTCCTCGTCGCCGGTTCCCGGAAAGATGCTCTACTGACCGACGGCTGCGGTGGGCTCACCGCGGCGATCCCGCGACCCGGTGAAGTTGAGAGACAGCGGCAATCGAAACCGAGTGGGCTGAGCCAGGAAACCACGACAGAATGAGCCTTGAAAAATAGAACCAAGCGGAAGGGCATTTTGCCGGCGGACAGAATAGCAGAGGTTTGCATGATCACCGCCCGGGGTGTGGTGCTTGTCAGGATTCATCACCGTCATGCTCTCATGCGAAGCGACGGCAACCAGGTCGGGGGGAGCCCTCGAGTGGGAGCATCACGGAGAAACGAAGCAGGTTGGCGAATCACGGGAGGGGCCAGATGTTACGTGCCGTGGCTAGTTTTTGCCTGGCTCTGGCTCGGGGCTCGGTGGAGAGGATCGTTGGTGGTGCGAACCGGTAGTAGAGCGGGAGGGACGGGGACGGATAGCCCCTTTTTTCCATGGCCGGGTTGGTTCTCTCGGGCCCGGGGATTGACCGCTGAGTGTTGGAATGGAGGGGAACCGTGGAACCGCAAGAGATGGGCAACAGCTCGACGGCGAGAAGTGAACGACAGGAGGGAGTTTCCTTCAGATGAAAGGTGACACGTCCTTCTCATCGATCGTGCCGCCAAGTCGATGCTGGCTCCGATTCGAGTTTCCGGATTCCGAAGATGGCACTAGGCATGGAGACCTTGACCCTTTCCGGCCGCCTGCGACAGAGGGTTACGATGTTGGCATCGCCTCTTTTTCTTTATGGGTTTCTTCTTCGTCCCATCTTGTGCGACTCGGATGTCGGCGGCGCCACACGCGTTCTGTCGGATCAACGCGCCCTGAACCGGACGCCCACTATGTGATGATTGGAAGAGCCTGTAAAGACAGAGACGCGGTCGATGTTGACGCGCTACGTAATGTCGAGCCCATTTCTCAGTTGCAGGCGCCTGAACGTTGTGGCGGTGAGGAGGCATGTGGAGAGAGAAAACACACAGTAACCGCAGAGCAAACAGGCGATGGCATGCTGAAGGTCAAGACAGCAGCATGCACTGGCAAGGAGACGAGGGGCTGGGGAGGAATCCGCCTGCAAGGGCAGCGTCCATTTTTTGGTGTGAACAAAGCAGGTACCCCGCCTCAGCCCCTCTCTTCGGGGATCCACTTTCAACGACCATCGGGAAGGCACTGTGTGATGAGCTTCCCATCCCTCTTTTCCCTTTTCCCAGGATAGGAATAAGTAGAGAATTCAACCTGCAACCAAAGAACAGCAGTTTGGGAACCGCTGATCTCGTTTCCTCCTTTATTTTTCTTCTCCTTCCCCGCTGAGTGAGAAAACCAAGGTCGCCTACGACGATCAACTACCGAGACGGCGCCCCACCCGCGCCAGTCGAGTCGCAGGACGGGTTTCAGCCAGGGTTGGTTGGTCCCTGCACTCTTTTTTTTTTTCACTGTCCGAGAGCCATCCTCCCATCATGCCCGCGCCCGCGCCCAGCGCTGGCCTGAGCGGGAACAGTGGTGCTGTGGCTTGTGGGAATCCAGGGACCAGGGACCAGTCCCCGGCTGGTTCCCGTTGGCTGGATTCTCCCGAGCCGAGTCGTCAGCCCCGAACCTGGTCTGCCCGCCTCACCGTGCTGAGTGAGTCCCGGACTCGGCCCTGACGGGCTGACCTGGACCGGGCATCACCAGCCTCACCCGCCTCCCGCCAGTGCGTCTGCCCACTTGGCAGGATGCAGCTCCCGCGGCTGCCAGTCTGCCACCTCCTGTCTCCCGCAGACACGACCCTGCGCAAGGCACTCGGGCTGTGGCGTCTTCTCTTCCTGTTCCTCTCTTTCTACGGCTATCCATTCCTTCTCTGATGCCTTGGCGACAATGTTTGCTGGCGGTTTGTGTCATGGCCCCTGGCTCCACGCATCTCTCACTCCCCAGCCCTCTGAGCTCTCCCTCTGCGCGCCCCGGAACCGAGCCGGACCATGGACACAGGAATTTGATCGTCGTGTGCTCCCCCACTGCCACACCACCTCTGGGCGGCATGGAGGTCCGATCAGTGTCACTCCAGCCCGTTGTTCCTCCTCCCCTGCCTGGATGACAGCCCCTCCTCCCATGCTGGCACGCACCATCCTGCAGCAGACCATCCACACCACACACATCGTGACCCTCGATGCGGTCGAGGTCCATGCTCTCGATGCGACCTAGCTGCCGCGTCCAGTCTCCCACCCCAGCCCTGCGCCATGCTGTTCCCTCTTAACCCCCCATCGCCGCCCCCCTCTTTGCCCCTCGTCTGCACGCCTCTCCCAACCGACGACTCCCTGTTGACCTGGACATACCATCGTCTCTGCCGGACAGTGACGACGTAGCACGCCAAGACGTTCTTTACACCCACAGCATACCTCATCGCGAGGTAACCCGACATTCAATGAGGCTGGGCCACGATATCGAGGAGGAGCTGGACAGGCTCGAGCAGGAACAGGAAGAGAAGCATGATGGCGAAAGGACACAGGACGGAAACCCCTTTCGACTAACCAGACCCCCATCACCGCCCGCCAAGGAGCCCTCCATCAAGCTGCCACCACCACTCAAGCTTGACCACTCCAGGACGCCCTCGGACAGCCCGTCGGAACCACCAAACAGGCCTTTGCCAGCAAGGCCACCACCCAAATTCACCCTCATCCCACGTCCGTCGACGGGCGCATCAGATGCGTCGACAACACGACCATCACCAACACGGCCACCACCGCTCCGACCTCAGATGCCGTTGGGCATGAACCCCCCAACAAGACCAGGGACGGCAGCATCCGCGGGAAAGGAAATTAAGCTGCCACCGGTCATGTTCATGTCGGAGAAGAGGGGCTCGTACGGTTCCTCGGGCTCGACAACCGGCGGGAGGATTCTCAAGTATGGAAGGGGAAAATTCAGCCATGTGGAGCTGGTACCGCAACCAAGCAACGACCTGGAAGATCCTCTGGTAAGGGCCCCCCCCCCCACCCCCAGAGCTCCGTATGTAAACCTAACACGAGACAGAACTGGCCCAGGTGGAGAAAGGAACTCAACTTTTGGTCTCTCCTCCTCATGGTAGCCATGATGGGCGTCATGAAGACCATCTTTGTAACAGTCAACGCCCAGGTCGCGCTGGGATACCAGGTGTCGTACACCTCGGCTACAGCGCTGACTGGCGTGCCCCTGATTGTGTCCGCCGTCTCGGGGTTCCTGTGCCTTGTAGCGTCGCGAGTTTGCGGCAAGCGGCCGCTGTATTTGGGAGCTCTGCTGCTCGTCTTCGTCGGCGCTGTCTGGAACACCAATGTGGCGAGCAGCTATGCCCAGTGCATGGCCGCTCGCGTCTTTCAGGGGTTGGCGTGGGGCGCTTTTGACGTGCTCGTCCCCGGCTCCATCCAGGATACTTATTTTGTAGGTTGACCTGTTGCTGTGACGTCTGAGCACTTGCTAACAGAACACCCAGGAGCATGAGCGTGACTTGCGCGTTGCCATCTACTCGGTCGTCGTTGTCGCGACCACCTGGGGCCCCCCTCTGCTGGGCGGCGTTGCCTCAATGGACCCGGCTGGCATCAGCCTCCAGTTTCTCATCCTGAGCACCTTTTTCGTGCTCGCGGTCCCGGCCATTGCTCTCGGCGCCCCCGAGACCGTCTTTGACCGCGCCTACACGCTCGCTCAAACTCCTTCCACCGCCGGCAGCAAGTTCAAGGCATCCCTGCCCCTCGCTCCCCGCCGCTTCCTCTCGCTCGAGACCTTTACCAACTACATCGTCAAGGTGAAGCCCTACTCCTACAGCGGCCCCGCAGACCTCACCACCCTCTGCCAGGCCCCGCGCGCCTTTGTCGCCCCCACCACCCTTCTGATTGTCCTCGTTACCCTGTTCCCCCATGGCCTCCTCTGGGGTTTCTCGGCCTCCCTCTCCCTCATCTTCACCCCCCTCCCCTTCCTCCGATCCCCCACCGCTGTCGGCACCCTCCTCACCGGCCCCTGGCTCCTCGGCGTGACCGCCGTTGCCGCCTTTGCCTTCCTCCCTTCCTGGCAAGCCCTATTCAGCCGGCGCGCCCACGTCGCCGCCATCGCCGGCGGCTCCGGCCTGGCCTTTGTTGGAATCCTCACGTTCGGCATGCACCTCGACGCGAGCATGACGCGCCCGCGCGGCGACGACGGCTCGCTCGCGTCCATCTTCTCCCTTGATTACCTCGGCGACAGCGTCAGCTTCCCCGCCGTCGGCTTCGTCCTCGGGCTGCTCGCTGCGGGCGTGTACGTGCTCGAGGCGACGACGCGCCCCCTGGTGCGCGCGAGCACCATGTTTACGAGCTCGAACCTGGGCGTCGCGCTGCGGAATACCACGGACATGAGCGCCGGCGTCAGCTGCTGGCGGGCGGCGGCGGCGGGCGTGTTTGTCATGGCGGTGCCGAACGCGGCGTGGGCGTTTGACGGGCTGCGGGCGCTTTGCATCGGCGTGGCGACGGCGCAGGTGGGCGTGGCCGCGGCGGTGGCGGGGGTGTGGTGGGTGTGGGGCGAGAATGTGAGGCGGTGGGATGGGAGGGTGATGAAGCTTGTGGACTTGGACATGCTCAAGAGGAACGGGAGTTTTTTTGACACGGACTAGCCTACCTGGGATGGTTTGCTGTTTGTTGTTTTGTTGCGGATACCCCTGGAGTTTGTTGCACACCGTTGAGAAATCCGGCGATGCAGAGACGGAATGAATGGTCATGATGGAATAATGAAGGTTTTGATGATATTGGGACGATCTTTTCTCCTCTTTCTTCTTCTTCTGGGGAGGGGATGCCACGTTCGCTTGGTGTTTTGTGGAGTGGTGCGATTCTCTGCTTCTCAAAGACAACTTGGACAGGGAGGATTGGGGATTTTGGTACAAGACGGGATACATGAAGGGCAGGGGAAAGAGCGGAATGAGGCAACTTATTTCTTGTGTATGATGGTACGACTTGGAAAGGATGGAGGTGGGGAACACAACCCAAGAAACTGAATGAACAGAAATGAAATGTCATCTTCCACTTCAACTATCAAACCCGGGAAGCACTCCATCTTTATCTCTGCTTGCTGCCCTCAAAACCCTCTCCTCAACCCAGATGCCCGTCTCGCGAGCCAAATAGCCTGTATCCCGTCGCAGGTGAAGCCATTCCCGGGCGAGAAAAAGACGGCTGGTAAAAGATCGATGACCTCGAGCCAACGAGAGAGAACGGAAAATGGGCGGCAAAAAGGGAGATTTGCGTATACCGGACGAGGAAGGCTTCTGGAAGTCGTGGACGGCGGCGATCAAACGCGGGAGGGGTGCTCCGCATGGATGGAGGAGATGGGATGAGATGAGAGGGGGCTGGGTTAAGGGAGATGACGACGCGCTGGGGAGGATGGACGCGTCAGATGTGGACGGAATGATGTCGGGCAGGGTTGTCGATCTTTCGGCAAGGTTGAGAGGGCCGGCAAGCGGACGATATCCTCGTTGACGTCGACTAGAAGACCAACGAGGATGACGGTCTTGAACTTGGCGGGAAAAGGTCTGCACTCATGTCACACCTCTCAAACGTGAACAAGAACGAGACCTCGGATGGCATCCTGGCTCTGTCAGATCTGTTATCCGTACCCCTCTAAGAGGACCTCTTGGTAAACGAAGATGGAAAAGGACGAGGCAGGTTTTGACGAGTGTCGCGAGGAAGGTGGGAGGAGCGAACGGGCTCGTCTCCCAAGATGGGATTCGACGAGGGTGAAGCAGCTCGACAGTAGACGACAAAGGTCTCGCCATGGACGAAGGGAAATCTTCTCTGGAGACTACCAGACGACGTGAGAAACCTGAAGGCATGACGACAGAATTTCCATGCAGATTTGAACAGCCTTGTACAAACGCTTCCAAACAGACTCCAAGCCCACAGCAGCCAACCCGCCCTCTCTTCCCATCCCTCCTTCCCCTCCTTCCCCTACAACTTACAATCCACCCAAACCGGCGTCCTCCTCGCCAAAAAAGCCCCCACCCCTCCTTCATATTCTGCCCCCATCAATCCTGTCCCACCCCTCCACCACCCTCCGCGTCGCCTCCCCGGCCCCTCCCCCTCCCACCCCCCCCTCAACCCCTCCTTCGTCACCACCACCGCGTCCGGCGAGCACCTCGCCACCACCTCCCCCGCCAACCCCAACGCCTCCTCCACCGCCCTCCCCTCCCCCACCACAAAGTTCACCAAGCCCCACCGCCGCATCTCCTCGGCCGTGTACGTCGTCCGCCCCAGCAGCGCCATCTCCGACGCCCGCTGCCGCCCCACGATCCGCGTCAGCCGCGGCAGCGCCCCCGCCACGGCCACCACGCCGACCGTCACCTCGGGCAGCCCGAAGCGCGCGCGCGCCCCGTCGGCCACCAGCACGTCGCAGCAGATGGCCATCTCGAGGCCGCCGCCGAGGCAGACGCCGTTGATGGCGGCGATGAGGGGCTTGCGCGGGCCGTGGAGGGGGTGGTTGGAGAGGCCGCCAAAGCCGGCGGGGTGGAAGAGGGATTTGCGTTGTTCGGTGGTTGGGGGAGAAGGGGGGGTGGTGAGGGTGGCGTCCCACTCGACGAGGTCGGCGCCGGCGCAAAAGGCGCGCGGGCCGGCGCCGGTGAGGACGGCGCAGCGGAGGGTGGGCTCGGCGTCGTACCAGGTCCAGAGGGAGGAGAGGAGGGGGTGGTGCGAGGTGGGGAGGGCGTTGAGGCGGGAGGGGCGGTTGAGGGTGACGAGGAGGATGTGGGGGGCGGGGAAGGAGAGGAGGATGGTTGGTGGGAGGGCGGGAGGGGGGGTGGTGAAGGTTGGTTGGGTCATGGTGACTGATGGGTGGTGTAGTTTTTCGGTGGCAGTTTTGAGAGGTTGTGAGGTGTGAGCTGTTGCTCGATGGTGGATGGGTGGTGAGAGGTGAAGAAATGGGGGATCGAGATGTTGACGTTGGGGTTGAGTTGGGGTCTGCGGGGGACGATAGCCGAGGTTTGTTGGGGATGACGGGGGGTAGTTTGATGGGCGCCAATCATTGGGGAGGACGGTGCTACGGTGCCGAGGTGTACGCTCTGCTCTCTGTACAACCAAGGTCAGTACGGTCTCATTTCCGGGCCTGTCGGGGATGTTGGATCGTTGGCTTGGGATGTTCAAGTCTTGGTTCAGGGGCGAATGAAGCCATCACCAACAACCCTAACCCGAAATTCTCCAGGATTGACATGACTTCAGGTCCTATATCGGCGATTGAGGAGCCTCAAGAAGAGCCTCAACTCGGTTCAACACGGCAAAAGACCACGGCAAGAGGTGACGGAGTTGCATTAGAATCTTCCCAATGACATGAGGTGATGCCGAGTGGCAAACGCGTGGCAAGATTCACAGCAGGACCTCTCGATCAAGCCAGCTTTGCGGGCTACCGGGTCTAGATGGCCTCGATGACACGGGTATCGAGTACTTCGTCCTGTGTCTTGGCAGGTATATGAGGCTCTGCGTGGAGAACGGAAACACTTGTTCATTTGATCTGAGACAACAGAAGCTTCGTGGAGGCTGCGGCTCTTTCAAGTAGCAAGCACTCGACCCCTCTCAGTCTTTGACAAGTGTCATCGGCAGATGAAGTTCATGATACTTCGCGGAACCCGGCGAGACGATCGAGTCAAGCCTCACTTTCCATGCGTCCGACCAGTCAGAGGCAGGATGACATTGAATGGTGGGAATCCTCCCACACGGGCCGATCCTTGCTTCACCAGGCTCACCTCCGAGGAGTCGGCACCCCATCCCAGCGTCCCATCAGCGGCTTCTTTGGGATATACAGCAAGCCACTTTCCACGGGACGGGAAACATAGGTGTAAGTTTTGTAATGCTGTTACCTAACTCCAAACCTTGATCTTAAACGCTGTAGTAGCTGATTCGTACTAGGAAGGTAAGGACCTCGGGTAGGTCTTCTGGCCGTGGCTGCAGGGTATGATTAATTTCAAATCACACCCTAGCATCTCGTGATAGGTCGTCAAGCGGCGTGCCTGGCTAGCAGACTCACTTGGGGAGAACATTGGGGATTTCGTCATGTGTGTGGACACATATACGGGGTTCACTCGTTGGACGAAAGGACAGGCAGCATGGAAGTGCACTTTCCGATCCACCAGCCTTTCCCAGGTTGGAATAGACACCTCCGGACGGGTAGCTGGTGCTTGAACATTGACCTATCCCTATCGTTCTGGTCCGTCCCCAATGTTCGGATTTACCGGCACACGTATCCCTTTCTGCGTCCATATACAGCAAGGTCAATGGAAAGGAGCCAATCGCTGAATATGTCTTAGACACTAGGGGGCCAAGCCCCACACCGGCACAGGGCTGCAGAGAAGTTCCAAGAGAACTCATCCGTGTCCCCATGCAGTGGTCTACAGAGCCTCGTCCCCGATGCCCCAGTCTACTGCAGCCATCGTGTCATCGCCCAGCCCTGTCATCGGAGCTTAACCATCCACTGACAACCACAACCCGCGGATTGGGTAGCATCATGGGCCATGATATGTCCCCATTGGGCCTCATCCCACGTTCCTCGACCGCCCCGTCCGCTGTCTCGCTTCCTGCCCCAATCATGCCACTTGGTCTACTGTAGGCTCTGGATGCTTCTCATCCTGTTCTGCAGAGCCACAGGCGTCATCTGATTGGTGCTGCCCTGTATGCACGGGACGGCACAGCTGACCTCGGTGCAGTAGACGGAGTTTTCCAAATACCCCAATCAGGGCTTGGCTCCTTATCGAGTCACCCTATATCAAATCGTCACAGATAAACTAAGCCGGAAGCAATGCGGCTCTGCGGTAATTCGCGGTGCGAGTCCGGACGAGATCGGAGGTGCTGCCAGTGTAAGTCGCGCCTGAGGGTTAGGGTTGGCTAGGGCTGGTAACTCGGGAGGAGGATTCACACTCGACTACCGGTACCTGAATCATGCGTAGCTCCTGGGTGTAGGAAGTGGTTTTCTGGGGTATTCTTTTGACAGCGGAGGGGGAAAACGGCTTTGAAACGTGCCCTGAAGCGTAACATCTCCCATGGAGCTCCCCTCTACAAGCGAACATCCCTTTCTTTCAACATCTCCAGATGACTGACACGTCTTGGAGTAACTGAGAACTGTCATTCCACCCCAAATCATACTAGGCAGACAATTAAAGGGGCCAGATATCGTATGGTGCTGAAGATCGTGCTGCTGCCAAGACCACTCGGGCATCTTGAAGGCGGAATATGCCCAGCGTGAAGACCAGATCCCGAGCCACGGGCACCGTATTCCAATCTAACCATCTTTGTCACTGTAACTACAGACCTCTAGCTGCTCCCATGATGTGACCCCCTACCCATACCTGCCCTTGAGGTCGACTCTCCAGCGAGGTATAAAGTAGGCCCTAGATCCTCCAACTTTGACAACTCGAATCCTCTCTCCAGACACTCAGGCTCCTCTGTTCAGCACTCCTGCTCTCAAACATCTTAAACCCCAACAGTACCCTTCTCAGTCAACTTCACTTCAACTTCAACCACCAAGACAATCCCAGACACCCAACATGGCCTGTCCAATCTTCTCCGACCCCTTCAACCCCGGCTCCCTTGCCCCAATCCCCGAGAAGCCCTCGGAGCCCATTGTTCGGCCCGACATTGAGTGGATGCCCGCCTACAAGACCTTCAAGGACCGCGTCGAGCGCCTTGCCGTCCTCCACCCGGACCGTCCCACCGCAGTCCCCGAGGGCTGGCCAACCAAGGTCGACGGCGCCCGTTGCTGGAACGGCGCCGACCTGTCCGAGGACGACTATGTCGTCAAGTTCACCGCCGAGGACATTATCGAGATCGAGGCTGGTCTTGCGCACTTCAGAGGTAAGTCACATCCTCTCCTATGGGCTCCTCTTCCACTCTCTTCAGTTACTAACATCCTTCCTCTCAGGCCTCCACCCGGACCTCAACCCCGACGAGGTGAACAAGACGACCTTCCCCCTTCCCAGCCTTGCCCCTCGCCTCCAAGAGGTGGCCGAGACCGTCCACAACGGCCGGGGCTTCGTTGTCCTCCGCGGGCTACAGCCCGACAAGTACTCCAACCTCGACAACATCCTCCTCTACCTGGGCATCACCAGTTACATCGCCGAGACCCGCGGCATGCAAGACTTTGACGGCCGCATGATCCGTACGCCCCCCTCCCCTCCATTCCCCCCACCCACACTAACCCCCTTTCTCAGTCCACATCCAAGCCGTCCTCAAAGACACCATGACCAACGGCACGATCCCCAACTCCCCGTACGTCTCCCGCGCCCAGCCCTTCCACACCGACCTCTGCGACATCCTCACCCTCTACGCGCTCAACACCCCCCCGTCCGGCGGCATCTCCTCCCTCGCCTCCACCGCCGCAATCTACAACCACCTCGCGCTCACCCGCCCCGACCTCCTGCACGTCCTCGCCTCTCCGACCTGGACCTACGACGAATTCTTCCAAAACCAATACCATCTCCGCCCTTTGCTCCACCTCTTCCCGCACTCCCGCGGCCCCGTCTTCCAATTCTCCCGCCGCCCGCTGACCGGCTCCGTCTTCTCCCCGCACCACCCGCAGGTCCCAGCCATGACGGAGCTGCAAGCCGAGGCGTTGGATGCGGTGCATTTTGCGGCGGAGGCGGTGGCGGTGCGCGTGGAGTTGCGGCCGGGGGATGTCGAGGTGGTGAATAACTTTGCGATGATGCACTCGCGGAGCGCGTTTCGGGATGAGGGGGGGAGGCGGAGGCATATGTTGCGGTTGTGGTTGAGGAATGAGGAGATGAGGTGGGAGTTGCCGGATGAGACGACGCCCGGGGGCAAGGTGTTGGGGCGGTTGAGCTGGGAGGCGTATGGGGAGCATCAGTGGCGGAGGGAGAGGGTTTGGCATGTTGATGGGAGCCCGGCGGAGTTGGGGGTTGTGCATCGGAGGGCGAGTTGTGCTTGAGCGGAGGGTCGCGGTGTAGGCGTGCTTCCTGGTGGGTAGGTGGGTTGTTGAGGAGGTGGCTGGTTTGTCTTTGCGTTGATCTTTCGTTCAAGTTGTTGTTGATTTCTTCGGCTGGTTGGGGGGATGTCGTTGGTTTTCTACGGCCTCGGATGAGGGGTGGTGGTGGCATCATCCTTTCGTACTCGTTTTTCGCTGGCGCCTTAGTGTGTTGAATTTCGTTGCTTCTATCTGGGTCCTGATCAGATGTTGTTCCGTGCAGTTTGGTGTTCTGACTTGGGGATTTGTACGCTGGCACAGTTATTTCTCAAAGATCATTGAATTCTCTGTCTGGTCAAAATGAAAAACCCAAAATGAAATGGTATCACTTGAAGCAAAACGCGGCCCCCCAAATCCAATCCCACTTTCGTCCAGATTCAAGCCCCGTGACTAGAGATCCGGTGCAACCCCCTTGAAATCTTCAACTCAGGGCCCCTCCAGCAGTTGTGGCAGTTCAACCACACGCGCGGGTGTACTGTCCCAGTTCTCATCAAACAACTGAGACGACCAGTACAAGGAGTTGCCATAGCTGTAAGTCGACCGCAGACTGCTCACGTCGTTTTCTACCAGGATCATTAGCACCGGACCTCGCCTGGGAACAACTTGCTTACCCTTCGCCTTGATCAGGGCCTGAGTCTCCTTCATGAAATTCAGCTGATCTGCGTCTAGCTTCGCCATAGACTGGGTGGTTGGCGAATCCCAGTCCAGCAACAGCGGCACAGATCCCCTGCAGACAAAGTGGAAACGCGATAGAATGACTTTTGCTGCGTGGAAAGCCCTCTCGAGAAACTGCGTGTTGGAGAAGCGTGTCTGCGACGTTGTCAGGTGAGGAAAAGAGGAAGTGCAAAGGCTGACAACTTACTGGCATGGCGTGGAGACGAGCATGAAAGGCCGAGTGTTTGGCCAGCCTCTCAATATGATTGAGAATGATAAAGGACGACAGGTAAATCTCGAACCAATCTTCTGGACGATTCAGCGCGACCTTGGCCTCGAACGTCTCCAGGATTTTCTTCTTGAGAGGCTCGAGGACCTCTCCAATGACAATCTGGTCTAGCTGGGTGTCCATCATGGGCGGGATGGGAATCTTTCCCTTGCGCGGGTTGGCTCGGTCGGAGATGCGCTCGACCCCGAGGGTGTCTTCTCCAGGTCGACCACACATCTCCCATTCGATTTCGATCATTCGAGAAATGGCCCACAGATCGAGAGCCATGGCAGGAATCGAAGACTGCATTGCTTCAGTTAGAATGTGTGGACTAGAGCTGGGAGGATCTTGCTCACCGGCCTCGCCTTGGCATATTCCATGGCCATCATGACTGTCCTGGAAACGAGGGGCTCGTCTTTCTTCAGGGACTCGAGATATTCGCGCTTGGCGAGATCGATGTATTGTTGTATTTGTGCCGTTACCTTGGGAATGTTGGTAAGGCAGAATGCAGGCATCCTTGTCTTTTGACGGTTGCCCTTGGCGTCTTTCCAATGAAGCTCAACCTTATCCCCGGGAATGGGAGTAAACTCAGCGGCATAGACGGTGAGCACGTGGTTTCCAATCCTCTGGGTCAGGCTGAGGTTGCGGACGGGGACATTCAAGTCCGAGATGTCGCTTATCGACACCTGCTTGAATCTGGCTGTGAACAGGGGCTCATTTGCCGCAGGGCCTGGGATAGCCAGTGGTCAGTGGCGTGATCAACAGAAGGGGCATCATGAGCACAAATCACAGGCCAGGGACAGCCACACGTACCTTCGCGAAAGAATAGAATGTCTCTCAGGATAGACCTGAAGCAGGGGGCCGACGACATGGCCCTGACGCGGGTGTTACCACAGCACCTTGTGCAGGGCTCATACTCGCTCCCTTTCGTGGCGAGATCACACTAAACGAGGCCGTTTCAGTCGCTGGTCGTCGTCATGCTCCCGTCCCCCTTGACATACCTTTCGCTTCAACTCTTGACATCGTGTGCAAACACCACCCTTGGTCCGAGCAAGCCTGGTCTCGGCCTTTTGTTGATCCGTGAAGCGTGCCCTGCGATGTTTGGGATTCCCCAGCGTCATCATACTGCCTACGAACTTCCCGTTCTTGTTCTGGAAATCGACCTTCTTGAGTGTGCGAGAAACAGCACCGGGGCTTGTGGCGTCATCGAGGGCCGAACGCTTCCGCGAAGTACTGCCACTGGTGTTGAACTGCCACTGTATGACCTCGAGCGAAGGGCTGGGGGCTTCGTGGCGTTGGTCTAGGTTGGTGGGAGCGGCGCATGCGGGGCTGTTCGAGGGAGAATCAGAGGATGACGCCGACACAGAGCGCTGCGTGCGGGGAGCAGGGGTCGGCGACGGTGAGTACTGCGCGGCTAGTAGAGCCGCAGCGGTGACGGCGTCGAAGGCCGAATCGTCGTTCTCGGACCACCCGAAGCCGGCTGCATTTGGGGGTTGGAAACCATAGAAGGTGAGGAGTTCGCCAGAAGTCGATGTGAAGGACCCTTCGGTGCCGAGGTTCGAGGTGGCAGAGTGGTGAAACTGCGCAGGAAAGGAGAGCGAGGAGTTGGAAGAAGATGCGAGCTCCGGTCCGGCGTGGTCAAAAATGAAGCCGTCAAGCTCCTGGGGAGGCCGTTGGTTGCGCTGCGGGGCCTGTTCGGCGGTGATGTATGTCGACGGCCATGCCATGTTGCTGGAGCTTGGGGGCACGGTGGGAGATCCGGTCGGCGGAATGGCGCGCAGTGCTGGACCTCTGTCGGCCCATGGTTGAGTTCCTGGATAGTTCGTGTCGCTGCGTCGGTGGACGTCGGCTCGCCCGTGGGCCGGACCGAAGTGCCATTGTTCTCCAACTGCCAGAGATGCACCGTAGGTCCCGGGGCCGGCCTGCTCTGGGTGGTTGACATGGTGGGAAAGGAGAGAGGAGGAGTAGGATTGGAGGGTCTGGGTCTGGGTCTGGGGTTGGCTGCCGCCAGGAAGATGGGAATGTGACCAAGGCTGGAACACGTCAAAGGGTGGCGGCGACGGATCGAAGTCGGCGTCGTCACCGCGATGCTGACACTTTGTGGGTTTGCCGTCGTTGTCCATCATTGCGAATTGTGCTTGATGTTGATGCTGCAAATTGGCATCACACCCCGGATCGGCAGGCCGCCGGCGGTTCAAGTCGCATTCCGCGCCGTGATGCAGGACGTGAGCACTGAGCACTGAGCACCGCGGTGTCTTGACTTGGGCGATATTTTTACCGATTTTCCCTAACGAGAAGATGAACCGAGACCGCCGGCGGCGTGCCGCAGGTGGGATGCTCCCCTGTGGTGCGCGAGCCGTCGACTCCCGTCAGCGCCTTCCTGCCGCCCACAGCCTTGCTGCACAGCGGAGGGGCAATGTCCCCTTCGTGGCTTCCCCCGCAACACCTTTCCTACCGTATTGCCCAGTCAGTCCAAGGGCCTTCACCGCGCTTCCTTTCCGGGCCTAGTCTGGTATGCACGCATGCGGTATTACGGCCAAGGAGGCTCAGCAACAAACGCGGCTGCCTCGAGTTGGGACGCGCCATCCATTGCTTTCGGCACTTTCACAACATTCGCGGCGTGGGCGTGCCGCACACCTCCTTCCCCCCACGAATCCACACGACAAAATGCCCCCTCCTCACATGCACAACCTGTCCCCGCCATCCCGCACAGCGCGCCTGTTTGAAGAATCTCAACGGCTCGTTCGGTCCCCTCCCTCCAAGAGCCCTTTGGCGACCTGTCGAAACCGAACACTCACCAGACTCGGGTGGCCCAATCAGCCCGCGACTCGGCAGAGCAGCTGCCGAGCTTGGCCACCCCCAAGGCTGGCAGCTGTCCTCGTCGATGTGGTTCCACACGCAGAAAGCGCTCGGAAGTCCACGGCTGGCATTCCGAGTTCGATACATCTCCCCAAGTCCCGGCTTCACCTCGGACAGCCTTTTGTATACCTCCCATCCTCTCAACACTCACCTTTGACCTCAGGCTGTTGTTGTTTCTGACACTTGGATATTTGACGCCACGTCATTTCCGTCCGACAGCCGGGAGGGAACGCCTGAGTCTCAAAGACAGGTAACCTGAGGTCTTGATCCTGCAGCTCGTCCGCCGCCACCAGCGATAAGACCGTCTTCATCCGCTGCGATGGCGCCTCAGCTGTTTCCCGGAAGTTGCGCCCCGCCCAAGTTCTGCCTGCCCGCGGATTTCCACACCGTCTACACTGCCTCCGTCAATCCGAGGCAGTTTCTGTTCGACACCATGGGAGTCCCGAGGCTCGGGCGTCCCGAAGATCTCGATGGCGTCACGGACGTCATCATCAAGGCGATGCCTGACGACCCCCAGTGGGACTACCGCTTTCCAAAGCGTTGCGAGTTTCCCGACGACCACAGAAAGTACACCAAGATGCTCTTGCAGCACTTTCTTGATCCCAAATTGGACGACTGGGTGGTGATGGTTGTCGAGGACAGGCAAGAACCGGGAGCCAAGGATCAAAACGTGCGAATTGTGTCCTTTGGCGTCTTTGACGTCTCGTACAAAAACAAACGAAAAATGGGCACCGGCTACCAGGCCCAGGATCGTAAGTACCACGCCCTCTCGCTGAAATGAGCGACTTTTTGGTGGGCATCGGCTAACCATGGACAGCTGTGACGCTCGTGGAGGAGCAAGGAGGCAGGTTCCGAAGAGATGTCAACCACGAGCACTCTTGTGCCTTCCGGGATGAACAAATCAAAGCGTACGAAAGGAACTTCCGAGACATCGGCCCGGACCAGATCCATCTTCAGATTCTTGCCACCCTCCCCGGCTTTCGTGGGCGCGGTCACGCGTCGTCGATATGCCAGTGGGCCATGGATCTCGTTTGCAGAGAATCCGAGTCCCTCAAGGATGTGTCCGTCATGGCGAGTCCCATGGGCTTCGACCTGTATAGACATCTCAAGTTCACAGAACTGGAATCCTTCCCGGTCCACATCCCGGGCGAGGAGGAGCGACTGACGCTAAGGGCCATGATTTATCGACCAAAGACAAGAAGTGAGGCGAGCGACGTCAAGAAGGGCGTCAACATGATTGGGAGAAACTTGGAACCGGGGCGAGTGGGCGGTTAGCGTTTGGCTGGAAGACTGTCCCAGAGGCGCAGCTGGTCAGTCTTGTTGCAATATATTCCTCGTCCCCCTGACTCCAGAAACATGACGTGTGAAGCGCAGGGATCATCTCCGATGCCGGCGACAGATGTGCTGGTTTCTTATCTATGAGTGACGGTCTCGTTGAAGGGGCGTCAACATCAGCACGAAACCAGCGGGAATCGTCGGCTCAAGTCCCCAATGTGACCCCCACGAACGCAAGGCGTCTGTTTCGAAACGCGGGATGCCTGGATCCCCCGGATTCCGCCTCGGCAGACAACCAGCCCCATTGCCCACCACGTGAGTTGAAGGGTACCGCCTTTCTGTTTCTGGACCAACACGGCAATCTCCGCTCGTCGAACGGCCCAGTTTGATACCGAAGGATTGGAATTTCGTCTCGGCTCAAGAGCTCCAGGTGTAGAACCTCACCGCTGATAGGTCTGGAGCGTCAGGTTGGCAATGCCTCATTTATACGCCGATTCCGGTTATTCCGCCCGGTCAGCAAGGGGAGGAGGGGAGCTGACAGCGAGATGGGCCGGAATCGGCGCTGTCGTTGTCACATGGGAATGGCGGAGCTGTTGATGATGCTGGGCGCCAGGGGACATAAGAGTCTGGATGTCGACAGGGGAATACACATGAAGAGCAATGGCAAGTTTGTATTCCATCCTTATTATCTCTGTGATATCTTTGCAGACTGTATCTGAAAACTCCATTGCCAAGACAACCGACGACACGGTGACCGACCGCCTGCCATGCACCTCAATCGACTCAACGCCGCAAGGCACGAGGAAGATGACATTGAGTCGGACATGTGTGTCGAGGTCGACGAGGAGGATCTGGACATCGCCACAGCAGACACTGGGGTAGACCTCGAGTCCTGGAACGATGTCGTGGGTTGGACAGTCAAAGGAGACATGAATGCGTCAGTATATATGCCCAAACACAACCTCCCCTCTCGTCGCCGGCTAACCAAAGCATGCCCCAACCTAGTACCGACCCAAACTGGACCACCCTCTCCCTTCTCTACGAGAAACCCGACCATTCTGACCCGGAGCCAATCGACGACGACGTATTGGGGGCGGTTGAGAGCTCACAGCATGTCTGCTGGAATGCCTCTGTCACGATGGACCTCGACGAGGGGTCCTTTCACATCCATGTGATGATGGACGAATTGCACCCTCTCCCGGGAGGGGAGCCAGAACCAGTCAGGGTTGAAAGCATGTTACAGAGATGGGTGGACACAAGTATACGACACGAGGGCTGGTGGCTGTGATCATGTTTGTATGGGTAGTACACATGTTCAAGAGGCGATGGGCGGTACTGGAGCGTGTGGTGTATAGAGCTTGACCTTTGTCAGGCTT
This sequence comes from Podospora tetraspora, assembly GCA_027943155.1. Classification (NCBI taxonomy): domain Eukaryota; kingdom Fungi; phylum Ascomycota; class Sordariomycetes; order Sordariales; family Podosporaceae; genus Podospora; species Podospora tetraspora. The sequence continues at coordinate 3,412,423 of JAQKAE010000005.1, forward strand.
GAATCTATTTGATATTTCCGCGAGGCCTTCAGTTCCGTTTTTCCCGTAGAGCTGCCCTGTAGATAAGTCTATTCCCAGTGGGGATGCCTTATCGGGCTAGATATCGGTAGAGTGAAGCCGAACTGCGCGTTCCCCCCTTATGTGCCGGCGGTTGAGGAAAGAATCAACCTGTTGGTCCTGAAAGAAAGTAACGTGCTGTGATAGATGTGCGTACCTGCTTGTCCTTGGGAAAGACACTGCTTGCGGCAACTCGCAGCCCGAGGTTTCCGGAGAGCGCGTTTTGTTCAAGTTGCTCGGCGCCTACCCTCCTTAGTCGGAGCGCCCCTTTCCCACCATCTGACTGAATTCGGCATCCCATCACCCTTCTTGGTTGACAGATCATGACAACATACCCAGCAACCAACTCCATCTCCAACAGCACCCTGCCCCCGTAAAAGACAAGTTCTCCAATCTGCATCATTTGCCAGCATTCCATCAGCAAAACAAGTTTACCACCCAACCACTACTCCAACGGAGCACTTGAACGCCCCCTGGCATCTAAGCCATCGAAGTCAAGATCAGTCCGGCATCTCCATCCCCGTTTCACTTTTCCCTTGTGTGCTTCGCTAACCGCCATCTCGACAGTGCCATCGCGTTCCCAGCCGAAGTCCACGGATCAACCCCAGCAGCCAGCCAACCCCGAAACCGTTGTGACGGAGGTGCCCCCGCCAACGCTGGCGGGGTTTGCCGTGGCGCTCAGCGCGCAAGCGAAATTGATCCAGGGGCAAACAAAGACGATTGACACTCTGAAAGAGAGGCTCGCGATTGCCGAGAAGATGATCGAGAAGCTCAAGGAAATAGTCGACGATTCAAGGGCCGCGCTTGCGCAGCAGGAGGAGGCGACGGGTGAGCTTCTGGAGTCACTCGAGCTGGACGAAGGGGAAGTACTTGTCAAAGGAATCGGTTCGGGTGGGAATGCCGTTAGCTATCAAGTGGTGACGACTGGGGTGGGAGAGGCAGCGGCGAGTGTGGCTGTAGCACTGGCAGCGGAGGCAGCTGCTGAGCGGAACTTGGATGATGTGATGGATATGGAGTGAGTGGCAGGGGGTCGACTACCGTTCCCACCACTTACAGCGTTTCCTTTCTTTAATCTGTAGGCTCAGCCAATCAGACATTCAACTTCATGAAACATTGATTTCATTCCATCCCTGTCAGCCTGGTGTCACGTCGTCGGGAGTTCCTTTTTTGTCTTGATCTTCTCCAACTATTGAGTCTGCCTGTCCCAGTCACCCACCCAGTTGTCCAGCAATGCATAAAACAGCATAGGACACGGTCATCACAAGTATTATATTGCAAACAACGACAAGACAGCAAATTAAACCACTTTTATCATATCACTAATAGTACATGCCCTCCCGAAGCCGTTCCATCATAGTACTGTGCACAAAGCAGCAGCAGAGCATACCCAAACTGCTGCCGTCCACAGCGACCACGGCACCGTGGCGCTTCCCAGACTCTTCGATCCCAGCTTTTGACCCGGCTTTTGGCCCGATCCAGGCGAGTTCAAAGTCCCGGTGCCATTGCTCCACCCACACTCGCCGTCGCGCCATCCTTGGTATCTCCGCCACCGATTGACCCGGCTGCCCCGGCTGCCCCGGCTGCCCCGGTTTCCCCAGTTTCCCACGTTTGTTGTCCCGGGCCCAGATCGGCGGAAGGCTCTTCGGTATTCTTCTTGGCAGCGCCGGCCGCGGCAGTAGCGGGTGTCTGGCTCTCGTAGGCGACCGACTTTCACCCGGCGACTTTCCAGTAGGGGTTGGCCGTCAGCACGTAGGGCTGCGGGGGAATCTCGGGCTGGCAGCCCAAGACGACCGAGTGCGGCATGTCGGGGTTGTCGTCCGGGAGAACGTTGATCAGCTCTTTCATGTTGAAAGTCCGTGTGTGGTTGGTTGTCCCTTTGTATGTCCAGCTCCACCCGAGATCATCAGTCGGGTCGTACTCCTAGGAGAGGTTCCATGTGGCATCGCCAAAGCGCTAGTTGGGTTGCAAGTTCTTTGGGATGGCGTAGGCCTGGTTGGCATCTTGGACGCACTTGGAGCCGAGTTGGTAGTCTCCCTCGATGGTGTAGGCGGTGGGCATGTTGAGGAAGGGCGTCGGGTATGTTCCGTGTAGAGGCCTGCTGTCAGGACACGACGGCAAGGACGGGGCTTTGAAGAACTTACACGGCGGTGGTCAGCAAGGTTCCGCCGCGCTTGTACGTGGCCTTGGAGGTGCGTGTCCCTCCGAAGTTGGTGGGCGGAGGCACGAAACCCGGCGGAACATCTTTGGCGATGGTGGAGATGCGCGTGGTGTTGGACACGGTGTTGATGATGTGTACAACGACAACTGTTCCGGTCTTGGTTGTCACAGAGTAGAACTTTGGTGCCCAGTAGGTGATGTCGCCAGTTCCAATGGCACTGCACGATGGGGTGCCCGAGCAGGAGCCCGTCATTGTCGTTACCAAGGCCATTTTAGGGGAGGGGGCAAGTGGACTGTCCCTGGTGTGCTGGGTGGAAGGATGGGAGGAAAGCGAATACACGCCATGAAGTGCGAGGTCCCGTCACTGCTGCCGCTTCATCCCTTCTTCTCAGAAACTGCAGGTGGGTTGTTGAGAATGTTCCTGGATGCAGGAGCGATGCTTGAATCGCTTCAGAGCCCAACAGGGCCTGGAGGCCGAGATGAACAATAGCCACTCGGCTTGGTACTGGATTCCATATCCCGCTAGATGATCATGCGTTCAAGTCCTGTAGCCATTGGCAGCTTTGAATAGATCCGGGTGGCATAAGGCATGGACAGAGAATCCGGCGTTGGCTCGATCGCCGCAAGGCTGGCGAGTATTGAGACCTAAAATGGATTCCACTTGAAACTGATATGCCGACTCTCGGGCGGCGGCTATTGGGGCTGCACGAACTGGCTTGTTTTTTGCTTCTGCACGGCCGCTTGTGTCTCCTCCACTCAGGGGCCCCCTTCTCAGCGGCATGGATGGTCTCCCGTACAAGGCTCTGGGCATTGGGCATCGCACTCCTGCCCCGAACGAAGAAGGATCCAGGTAGGAGGGGGAAATACAAGTCTCAACGGGGCCCTCGACAATTCGCGACCTCGACGAAAAATGGTTACGCACTTCCATGTTGGATCTCTCTCTCCTCCTCGCGCCTAGTACAATGCGCTTTGAGGGCCTTTTCTGGCAGACAGCCTTGGTTGCTGCCTCATCGGTGCTTTTCTGCGCCATCATCATCGTCACCTTTACAACGACATGGGCCCAAGCATAGTCCGACAGACAGCACGAGCTGAGTTGGTGAGCCAAGGCCGACGTGGGAACCACCATCATCGTCGTCCGAGTTCTCCAGGGTGTGTTGACTGCCGCCTCTTCGGCCGCCGTGGCCGCCTCGCTCACACGCCTCCATTGGAACAAGACCAACAATGCGAATGGGCTCCCGCTTCCCGACCTCCTCACTCTTTCTCCGACTATCTCCTTCATGGGCACTGTACGGCTTGTTTTGAGTGCGAATACAAGGACAAGAACCCGTGTCAGCGCTCTGACTAGGGCATTCTTCACCATATTGCCTCCTGTCGCGGGCGTTCTGCTATTTGGTACGTGGCCACAGTCGACCAGACCCAACCTCGTCATGAACTGATCAAGTACAGCGCGGACATCTCTCCTCACTGTATTCGACACAGCTTCGGTGTACGACGTCACATCAGGTATCGGGCCGTTCAACGCTTCGTACGTCGAATCATTTGTCGGCTCGTTTCAAGACCCAGAGACAGAACCTGCTACCGCCATCGTCCCCTACGTCTTTACCTCGGTTGCCGACAGTTTCATTACCAACACCCTCTTTACCACCGTGGCAGAGCCCATCTACTGCGAGCCCTCGGAGCGAGACCTCGAGTGCGCATCCTACATCATCTCTGGTGGTCTGAGTCTAGTCTCGCCCTTGACGCCAGCCGGAAACTTAGATCACCCCTTGGTTCGAATTCGAGATGTGCCTACCATGCAGGCAGAGTTTCAAGGTCGATCGGGACCCAAGTCTTTCTCCGATGGTGACTGCCTCCTCTTCGGGTCGGAGCGATCCCACATCGCCGCCGAATTGTGTCTATCCGCTGTGGGCGAGTCAATGCACGTCGGCCTGTTTATGTGCGACGGAATCTCGGAAGGCATGTGTGTCGCCAACCAAACACCGACGCCCAACCTCACCACGACCATGACCGTCTTCCGTCGACAGGGTACCGTCCTCTCGGCGCGGTCCAACAGCACCATCATGAGCCTCTCGGACTTGACCCCGCCCGAACTCGTCCCGTTCAGCGCCGCTGACATCACGGCCTACAAGTCCGCTCTCTCCTGGCTCATGGACTACTCCGCGGCCAACGTCCCCGCCCCGTCGTCTATTCTTCAAGTCTTCCGGGAAAACCAACAAAGCCTCTCCGATACCAACATCGATGGTATTCTCCTCCAAACCTTGCGCAGCGTCCTCGTCTTCCCGATTTGGCTGTTCAACGCCAACAATCACGGAAATGCGGCCTTGACGAACAAGATCTTGAACCCCGATCTCCCAGCAGAGTTTTATACCACGGCTGCAATTGTGTCGCCGATGGTGGAGTTGCAGTTTGACTCGACTTTCCTCAAGGTCTTCATTGTCCTCCAAGGTATCGTGCTAGTGGCGCTTTGGATTGCGTTGCTGTGGTTGTGTCCGCCTTGGTCGACTGGTGCTGGGCTGATCACGTCGCCGTTTCCGCCCTTGACTTTTTGTTCAAGGCCGAGGTGCTTGACGGAGCTTTGGGCGCGAGTGTAGACGGTCTCAGGACGGCAGAAGGATCGGAAATTATCAAGAGAGGCAATGAAGCAGTGGTCTACTCTGCTACTAGTGCCAATCTGGAGGGGATGCGGGAGCGGAAGAGAGCTGGGGCTATGCCATACTAGAGATGGGGACACAGAATTGGACACTATTTGACGGCGGAGCGGTGTGTTGCTATGGTGACCCGCGATGAGACCCAAGTGTCGTGTGACCGACCCTCGTTGGGATGGAAGTGACAAACCTGCCTGTGATGCCTCAGGTCCAAGGCATATATACTATGGTCCCACCCCAAATTGTCAAGTTAGATCTCAACACGACGGCGGTCGTGGTCGAGTGGAAATGCAGCTCCGAATGCCGGGCGCAATATGGCCAACTAGAAATCGTTAGACGAAGACACGGTTTCTGTTCAATCCCTGTTGGCTTCAGAGGTCCAAGGTTCACTTAGGAGTCTAAGGGCGGGGTTCTAATCTTTTGTATTTCTTTTTTTTTTGGGCATTCTTTTGCGCTGAGTCTGCCATTGGCAGTGTTTTCTTTTCCTTCTCTTCTTTATTCTTTCTGTTCCCACGGAATCCCACGGGTGGAAATAGGAACTTCCGCACCTCCAACCATACTGGTCGCTCTTCCCGATGGCATTCTCAATACCCCAACCTCCCCTCCTAGGAAAGCTGACGTGGTGCGAAGAAGCTAAAGCACAACTTGGGACTAATGCGCCTCCACGACAAACACCCCATCCCTTGGGCTCGAAGTCATGGAGAAATTTCCCATTGGCAGATCTCCGTGTTGGAGCTCTGGGCTGGTTCAATTTAACGTTCCTGGATTTCGCGTCACAATTTTTTCGGCCCCCTTTTTGCTTTGTTTACTTTGCAACCTGCTGACATTATGGAAATGACCCCAAATTCACTGCCGGTTGGCCCATCGGATGTAGCAGGTTTGCCCACACAAACACAAATTGCCAAAACGAACTACCAAAATAAAATGTTTCGGTCCTGGGCGATGCATGATCAATTGCTGCTTTCCATCGTCCAGCATGGACATACATTCGGATTGACGTTGAATTCAAAGTCCAATTCGATACGTTATTGACCCACTGAAAAGTGGCCGGCAACGCGATGCGGAGGCGTTGCGGGGAAGTGGGGTAGTTGTGGAGAGAGAAGCTTGATTGCTTCGCGCAGGAGCGGAGGTGTGCAGCAAACAGGATCAGACGGGCATCATCAGGACTTTTATCCGACGGCATCTCAACTTTCCATCAATGGCATCCATCCGCGCTACCAAATACCACCAAAGCTTGGCCCCATCCTCTGTTCGCCTTCTCAACACGCACAAGCAACACCATCCTGCAGCGCTTGACCAGGGGCGCCTCTTCCAAAACCCGGATATGGAGGCACAGGTGACGAGAGATCTTCCAGTGGCTGTGACCCGGGGACCGGGGACAGCTTTTCGGCCATCCGGGGAAGTGGTGCTTCAGCATGAATGAGCCGGGGGATAAAAGGTAGATCATATCCATCTCCTACTACCCGGGACTCTTCTTCAACGCACCGCCAACAAGTCGAACATTCGCCCCGTCTTTCGTCATGAGGGCATTCGCATTCTCCTCCTTCGTCGCTGCTGTGGCAGCAGTAGCGCTATCCAAAGGAGATTCAGCTGACCTCCCAGCGGGTGTGCCGCGCTCTATCGCAGAGTTCAGAGCCAAGCACCCATACACGTGCAAAGACACCGAGGCCAGGAGAAGAGTCGTCACCCTCCGAGCGTCCGCCAACGACACGGATGATGTCGCCGACGAGTTCTTCAATGCGCTCAAGAGTGCCAACCACGGTGGCACAGTCCGCCTCCCCAGCGGCAGCACCTACGTTATTGGCAAGCCGCTGGACCTGACGTTCCTCGACAACGTCCATGTCCAGCTCGACGGCGAGATCAAGTTCACCAACGACACGCCCTTTTGGCAGAAGAATGCCTTCCGCCACCCCTTCCAGAACAGCATCATGTTCTGGAAATGGGGCGGCCAGAACATCAAGATCTTTGGCAATGGCACGCTGAACGGCAACGGTCAGCGGTGGTGGAACGAGTTCTCGGGGCTCGAGATCCTGGCGTCGGATAACAAGTACCTGCGGCCCATCCTGTTTTACGCCGAGAACGCGACCAACTTGGATATCGAGGGCATCCATTTCAAGGACTCGCCCTGCTGGACCACCTTCTTCGTAACCTGTGAGTAAACGACGACGAACTCTTGTCTTCCCCCATTGCTGACCCCCACCAGCCAAGGACATCTCCCTCACCGACGTCGCCTGCACCGCTGTGTCGAACAACGCGACGTCCCTGCCCAAAAACACCGACTTCTTCGACTCGCTCAACGTCGAGGGCGTCCGAGTCGAGCGCGCGTGGGTCGACATTGGCGACGACTGCTTCTCGCCCAAGTCCAATGCCACGGACCTCTACGTCAACACCATGTACTGCAACGGCACCCACGGGCAGTCGATGGGGTCCATTGGCCAATACAAGAACGAGAAGAGCTTCATCAAGGACGTCCACATTGAGAACGTGTGGATGCTCAACGGCGAGCACAGCGCTCGGCTCAAGTCGTGGGCGGGCGCCGACGTCGGGTACGGGTTTATCGATAATGTCACGTTCAAGAATTTCTATAACGGCAACAACGATTACGCCGCGTTTCTGGATTCGTGTTACTTCAATGTAAGTTCTCTCAGTCTTGAATCCGATATTGGTTGGTTGGTTGCTCACCAGGCGGCTCATTCTAGATTGACACGGAGACGTGCGCCAAGTACCCATCCCAGGTCAACATCACCAACGTCGTGTTTGAGAACATGTCGGGCTCGACGTCAGGAAAGAATGGCAATGCCGTCGCTCGTCTGACATGCAGCCCCAACGCCGTGTGCTCCAACATCCAGTTCAAGAACTTCACCGTCACCAGCCCATGCGGCGGGGAGCCTGTCGTCATCTGCGACGGCATCCACGGCGACATTGGCGTTCCCTGCGTCAGCGCGACCAGCAGCGAGGCCAAGGCAGCTCTGGCGAAGAAATGCACTGCGAAGAAGGCGTCGCTTCCTGGGCGACCCTGGCGGCGGTGAAGAATCGCGACTTGGATATCAGCAAAGGGCATTGTAGAAATTGGTGGTATTATTTGAGTGCAAATCTGCGCCATCCCACAGTTCATCAACAAAAATGTACACATGAACAGAGCCCGTCCGCTATTTTTTGGCGGGGAAATTATTCTTTGTGGTCTGTGATGCCAACAAGCAACGCTCTCTTCTGCCCACTTCTCCCGACATCATGGTATTCATCCTCCACCCTTTGACCCCTCGCTCTTGACTTAGAGCGCAGCAACGGCACCAATGATGCCGGCAACAGCCATGACACCAACAGCGAAGCCAGTCTCCCTCGGGCCGCCAGCAGTCGAGGTGTTGCCAGGAGCCTTGGTGCCGGAGCCACCGGTGGGGGAGCCACCGGCGGCTGTGCCGGCGCCCGAGCCACCGGCCGAGCCGGTGGGCGTCGCCGTGGGGACACCGCCGCCGAGGACCGGGGGGTCGGTGGAGCAGAGGAGCGAGTTGGACGCCTCGGCGATTTGCGGGGCGAGCTCGGGGCACTTGGAGATGGCGGCGCTGAGCTTGGGCTCGTTGACCGAGGCCCACGAGAGGAGCTCGGACGAGTAGGCCGAGAAGTCGGACGCGATCGAGGTCGGGACCGAGTAGCTGCACGGGTCGGTGACGCTGGCGAAGTCGCCCTCGAGGAGGGCGGCGGGCGGGGTGGGGATGGAGGCGGCGATGCTCAGGAGGTCGGCGGCGCAGGCGGCGCCGGCGAGGGCGTCGGTCTGGCGGGGGGCGAGGTCGCGGTTGACGTGGGCCGGGTGGGCGATGTGGTTGGCCGAGGCGTGGGCGAGGGTGGCCAGGGCCGTGAGGGTGAAGGTGGGGACGAGCATCTTGGTGGTTTGGGGTGGGGTGGTTTGCGGTTGGTGGTGATGGTCGGCGGAGGAGTGATGATGTTGATGGGGGAGGGAGGGAGAGCGGAGACGGGAGCAAAAGGGGTCGCGAGGCTTTTGTAATGTTGGACGCGGGCGCCGGGCGAGGGAAGCTCGCCAGCCCCGTCAGGTCACATTCTCTCGTTCCCGAGAACAGAAACAGAGGGGCGGCCTCTCACTGGCCTGTCGTGTTCCTCCAGGGTGAGATTTCGCCCCTTGTTGATCCAGGCTCAGCCCTTTCGCCCAGCGTCGGCGCGATCCACCCTCGCCCGACCACTTGCTGCCCTCCTGCCCTCGCTTGTCGGGAAAAGGGGCGCCGTAACTGTGGAGCGGCTGACGGGGCGTGCGTGGCCGCATTCGGGTGGACGAGAGGCATGATTGGCCAGCCCCAGGCTGCAATGTTCTCGGGGTAGCGCCACCAGGGGTACTCGATGTGCCTGGTCAGGGGAAATGAGGATTGTGGATCATTTCCACCCTTTCCGCGTTTCCATTTTCCAACGGCTGACGGCCGATGCACTCTCGCACTTGCCCTTCGCGTTGATGGGCTGTTTTGGGGCGAGCATCCCGACGGGGAGAATGAGATGCCTTCAAGAGGTGAGTTTCACGTCTTTCACCATCATTTGCCATGTCGGCGGCGTATGCCGGAGTGTTGGCGGTAGTGGAGGCGTCAGAACTTTGTTGGGTGCCGTGCGAAATGCGCCTGGTCTGAGAGGATGGCAGGATGGCAGCCTGCCCGCCGCCGCGCCTCTCGTCTGTCCCCCAGATTGATGAAGAAACATGTCATCGCGTCGCTTCCAGAGGGCGGTGACGGCGCCAGCTGTCGATCTGCGGCGGTCGGCAGTGCTTCCCCGTGTATTCGCGTCCCGCGATCCTGTCTATCAATGGAACAGCACCAGAAAAGTTGAAACCCGGGTCATCATCTTCGCCACTGCTGGAAGGATGGCTGGATGCTCCGAGCAATGCGCCTCCGCGGTGAAGGGCGTTGTCAAACTCACCAGCTTGAGCTTGAGCTTGAGCTGGACGGCAGCGTCCAGCCGCCTCCCCTCGGACTTCATCATATTCCCAACAACAACAGCTCCCTGAAGATGACGAGAGCCGCCTGCGTCGTCATCGTCGTCGCACAGCAAGCCGCTTTTTTTGGGTGCACCGATTAATGCCAAGCCAGAGCTGAACGTTCGATGCAGGCGTCCGTGCATAACGCGAGGTCCCTGCCAAGACGGTCTGGCAGCCGTCCGGGGGTTGTGGACGTCGTCGGCGGGTCGTTCCAAAATGGCGTGGTAAGCAACGTGCAAGGGAGAAGACAGCATGGGTTGCTGAAACTTGACATTCCTTCCTCTCAAAGTAATGCCGTCGGAATTTTCTTTTGATATTGCCCATCCACCGCAGATGCACCAGTGGTTATTTGGTGGGGCGGTGCGGAAGCTTGCCGGCCCGGACCGGGCTCAAGCTCCGGTAAACTTTGCGGTCCGGCACCGGAGTGGGTCCAATTCATAGGTGTGTCTCCGGGATTCTGAGACTGATAATGCGCCTACGCCAGGCCCAATGTTGGAAGTGGGAGGGGAACTCGAAACCAGAGGCCTTTCAGGCCTGCCCGGGAGTGATATCTTGCGCTCGTCGTTGGAAATAGAGACAGTTACGTGAAGAGAAGAGACTGTCAGATATACATCAAGAGAGGAGATCGTCTGTGGGAGCGCCCTTTGCTTCCCCCCAGTATACAGCCATCCAATTCCTCTTCAGTCTTCAGTCATATAGCACGCTCTCCTCCTCCTCCTCACTTCCCACACTACCATCCCCTTCCTCCTCCTCCACAACATCAACATACGCCCCCTTGACCACTCCCACAAACACCGCCGCCCCGAACAATATCCCTCCGGCCACAATAAACGGCAGCCCAACCCACGCCGGCCCCCACCCCATCCCAACCTTGAAGAGCCACGAAAACGTTGGCAGCCCAATGATAAGCGTCAACGAGTCCATCACCGCAATCGTCGAGTACAGCAGCGCAATATCCTTTCCCCCCACCAGCGACGTCATCAGCCCGCGTATCATAAAGGTATACCCCGCGCCGAGGCTAAACGTGACCATCGCGACAGAGAGCAACGGGAGCGTGGACGCCAGGCCTATGAGCATACATCCCGCCGCCGTGAGGAGCGCCGAAACCTGCGCCAGCCTCAGGTCCTTGGCGCGGGCGGACCAGCCGAAGCGCGTCAGGAGAATGTGGGAGAGAAGCGGCAGGATGACGAGGAGGGTCACCATGATGGTGACGAGGCTGATAGTTTCAAAGAGGGAGGCCTCGGCAAAGGTGATGTGGTGGCGCTTGCTGATGTACTGCTGCAAAATGTTGTTGACGCTCTTGCCCATGAGTTCGCATGCCAGGGACGCGAAGAGGAGGCCGACGAGCTTTTGCTCCCAGAAGAGCCAGCGGACGGTGCGCAGAGTGTGCGTAGATGCTGTGCGAGCCTTGGCGACGATCCGGTCGAGGGTCGACGGCTGGGGTTTGTTCGGAGTCGGCTGGTCGGCGTCGAACGGGACGGGGTCCACCTTGCGAGCGGCTGTCTTATCGAGCGTCTCGGGGATCCAGAAGACCAGAAGCGTGGAGATGACGGCGCAAACGAGGCTGAGCTTGAACGTAAACCAGATGCTCACTTGCATGGCGAGGTAGGTGAGAGGGTGCGCGACCAGGGCGCCCCCCATCACGACTGTGCCAATGTAGAGAAAGAGAGTCGTCCTGGTGTGGGTCAAGGTTAGTTCTGGACACCCGTCGAGTGCTTCGGTTCGTCGCCCTGCTTACCTTTGCGCATCCGTAGAAACATCGGCCACCATGGTATACAACATGGAAGTGAAGACGATTTGTCCGCCACCCACAAAAGACATGAGGTTGGCGGCCCATACCCACCGAACGTCCAACGCCCCGTCCATCAGACCTACAATGACGGGCAGTATCATCAGCATCGTTCTCCCACATCACATAGCGACATGGCAAGGTGAAAACCCACAAACAAACATGATCCACGAAATCTGGAGCACCACCCCCACCAGCACCAGCCCAATGACCGGCACCCGTCCATATCGATCAGCGACCGCCCCAAACGGAACGGCTAGGAAGATGCTCGGCAACATGTTCAAGACACCGTCCCACCCAAGAATCATGGCAATCTCCCCAGCGATGTCATCGTCCTTGCACGGATTGTCTCCCTCCCTCCCTGACGTCTCGTTCCGCGGGAACCCAGGCCCGTGCACGCGCCGGCAGATGATGTCCTCGATGCCCTGCATCATGGCCGTGTTGGCGAGGACGGCGCAGACGGAGAGGGTGATGCACAGGGCGAACAACATGGCGATGATGAAGATGCGGCGCGCCGGGGCGATGGGGACAGTGGCGGGAGGGAGGGAGTGCGACTCGGGGGCTTGGGCGTGGAGGGCGTCATCGTGATGGTGATGGTGATGGTGATGGTTTCCGTTGAGTTCTCGCTGGTGATGCCCCAAAAGGGGCTCCTCTTCGGTGGGTGCGCCGTCTGATGGGTCGCTCATATTGCCGACGCCGTGTTGTGGACTGATGAAAGTAAAAAGGATAATGGGATCTGGGACGAAGAGCCTGAAAAGGCGCGAGGTCGCCTTATCTCATGGCCTTTCGCGCTGAGAGATGAAATTGCGAGATGAACGGGTTTCGCACAATTGAGGACGAAGACGGCGACGGACGCAGGGTCGTGACTCTACCGACCTGCCGAATTCGCGGGTAAAGAATCAAGGCGTGGAAAAGATGATGCAAGTTCGCATTTGCTACGCCGCAAAATGGCGGGCAGCAACCAATGGCATTGGCGACTGTCTGGTTGATGGCTGTGTCAAATCGAGTTGCGGCTGGTTTTGAAGTGGAAGGGACTGGGAGCTTGAATGTGCATTCTATCCCTTACGGCAAAGCATCAAAATGTCTGTGTTACCTACTGGAAGTGGACGGATGCTGCGATCCGCGCCGTTGGCGCACATTCTCAACACAAAGACATGGGAGGAACTCGCGGTAGAATGAACCTCCCTGTCTCTGTCATTCGGCAGTGGGCAGTGGAAAGTGTGTGTCCAACACTAGAAGACTAGTTATCATGTGTTGGCAAATTGGAGGGAACTTTCTGGTGTCGTACAAGAAGAGTGATCGCTGACTGGACGGGAGGGAGAAAGTCAACTTGAATTTCTAACACGCACGCACCCCTGGTTTTGACCGTGGTTGCGTAAACTCTCTCGTTCCTGCCACTTGAAAAGATTGTAAGAAAGAGAAAAAAAGCAGGAGCAACCTAAGCTGGACTGGACAGGCCCACTTTCCCTGACTATAACCACCCCCCCCCCCTCATATCAGAGATTCCATTGCTTTCTCCCTTCCCCCCAGCACCAACTTCAGCTCAGCAGGGGGTATGCTCACCGTCACGCATCTCCTGCTGCGGAGTGCCACTCTACCAGTTGGTCTCAGCTAAGTACCTCTGCAGAGAATCTCGAAAGTGATTGAAACAAGAGCCGACGGGAATTCAGACGGCAAACGCGTCACTCACCATCCCGGCCTGGGAATTCAATTCAGAAGCTATCAGTACTGATTATCCTAGTTCGCTGATCAAAAGCAGACACCCGGCCCCGTGAATCCAGCCACACGGTGCCCAAAATCAGCGCTCGAGTCCCAATAACATCCAGTCCATGTTGCGACCTCCTGCCAGCTTGGAATGGGTTCGTCGCAACTTCATGCCCCTTCATCGCCAACCGGTGGGAGCTTCATGGTGTCGATTGCCAAGTTGAAGATGTGCGTTCGAGTTTTCCGGCCATTCTTTGGGCCATCCTTTAGGCCATCCTCTGCGCATTGGAACCCCCTCATGATGCTGTCGAGGACCATCCAAGTGGGTGTTATTTTACCCGAGACACTCTTGAATCTGCGACGGATATAGTGCTGCATGCCTCTGACCTGTCGGATGATGAATTCCTCGTCGTTCCTGGCTGGCCGGGGCTTTCCGCCCAGGTGACAACGACTCAGGCAGGCAAAATCTCGGTACGCTGGAGAGCCCAGTGGTGGAGCAAGCAAGCATTTGATGCGGGCTGCTTGGTAGATCTCCCGAGTGTCCTCGAAAGACGAGCCCAAGCCGCCGTTTGAGCCGAATAGCAGCATCCAGTTCTGTGGCGTGTCCTGGCCCGTCAAGATCAGGCGGAATACGACCAGCCTAGTGGTTACATGTCAGGCATCTTTCTTCATCTGTGCGAGTGGATAGAGGCCCTCACCTGGCGCTTTCCTTTGACTTGCCAAAGTCGAGCTGGAGAGATTTCATCAGTATGCGAGCAGCCTGGCGAAAAGGTGCTATGGACACGTGGTGATTGAAATCGCACGCCCACATGCAAGCCTCCAGGTGTTGTTCTCTGTGCTTGGACTTGCACGCGTAGCTGTGATAAAAGGCCTCAGAGCAGTGGCAGGGTAGGAGGGGCAGGAACAGGCAGTCTTGCTTTATTCCGCAGTTATGGCACTTGGAATTGTCGCCCAGGCTGACCACCGAAGAGCCGAACTGCACACTCGGACATCCGTCGATCTTCTGGCACGTGGCCATTCGCACCTGTTCCAGAATGACGAGCTCCTCGGTAGAGCATACGCCAACCTGGCGCAGATTCTTGGTGACTCCCTCTTCGATACACTTTTGCGTGAGGGCCCAGGCCATGTCGCTGCTCGCAAAGGACCAAGAGGCAGGAGCCTGTGGTACTCCCGTGCGGGCAATCTCGTCTCCGTCAAGAACGACATCCAGCATAAGCCTAAGCATCAGAGACGCTTGTTGGGGGGTGGGGCCCCGTGCCGACAGGGGAGTCCTGAATGATGCGAATTCGAAAACACGACCCTTGCCAACGTTGTGGGTGGAATGTTTGGCCACGAATATGTCTTTGGTGCCATCGAGACGGCAGGAACCAAAGATCCAGTGACTCGGAGGACAGGTCCTGGCCGGCGGGAGACAGTTCAAGCAACGAATCATGTTCTCGAGCTTTCTTAATTAGTCTGGTGGGTAGTCTGGAGGGGTCTTGGAGGTAGTACTGGTGTGAGTGTGAAATCGTCCGAAAACTCTGAATCTGTTGGTGTGGGCAATCCGGGCTCTGGTTCGAGGGCAGGTGGTGTAAGAAATCCGGGCTCGTCTGGTTCGGGCTTATCTGGATTGGGTATTAAGGAGAGAGGAGAAGATGGTTTGAGGGGTTCGGTAGGTTCGGTAATGAGTTCTCCAGATGTAACGGCCATGGTGATGTCGGGTCGCTTCAGCGTTGTGTGAGGGGGTGCGGACTCGGAGTTTGATGGTGCTCCTCAGAAGAAGCGGCGTGATGAAAAAGAGTTGGGGGGGGGATGAAGTGTCTTAGGCCCAGGTAGGAGCAAGCAGTGTCAAAACCCTACGTCACAAGTCATTAGCAGGCGCCAGCATTGGATTTGGTAGTCGCCCTCCCACTTCACAGAGAGGTCCCGACCCCTGACGCAGGGTTGAGTCTCTGACACGGAAGGGAGTGTCTCGTCTTCCAGAAGAAGAGATATCCAGTGCGTTGGAAGAGCAAGTCTGGGATTGAACTCGGCAACGACGCCCATGATTCCGGGGCCAAGGTTTGAGCTTGTTCAGATCATGCCTGTCAGTTGCCAGGGACATATTTCCCCTCGAGCCCTTGGCTTTCGGCATAGTCGCCAGAAAAGCAAGGCCAAAAGGAAATAGTGGGCCTCATTCGAGAAGCGGCCGTTGTGTTGCAAAAAAGGGCAGCAAGACGTTGACGAAAGTGTTTGTTTTGACACCCCCATTCCAACAACACAGAATAGGGGGTGTGGCTCAGTTGGTAGAGCGTTCGCTTAGCAGCTTCAAATCTGCGAAAGGTCCTGAGTTCGATTCTTAGCTCCTCCAATCTTGGTGTGATGGAATGTGCGATGTCTGTTGTGGGCATCGAATTCCTCTTTTTTTTGCAGCCCTCCTGCGTGAGGGTGGATGCGGTGTGGGGTGAGCGGTGAGCCGACTGCATTCGTGCCACACCCTGACAATGCCGGCAAAGTGAGCAAGTGGGTGTGACCAAAGAACGTCATGAAGAAACTGCTGGGCATTCCTCTGCTGACAAAACCCCAGCAATGGTCCTTTTTGTTTGTTCAGGCGAAGAACGAATGTCGTTGAAATTCAGTTTGGAACCCTGTCTCACAGGGTTAGGGGTCCTTATCGACAACGGTCCGCGGGGGCCGACCCCAACTCTCCAATTGAACTGCCCCGCGCTGTCCCTCGAAACCGTGACGCGATCACCAGCGCGTACGCCATGTCGATTTGATTTCCGTCATCTGAGCGAAGGACACCAACGCTCTCTCGCTGCCACCCGAACAACAACAGGGCACACCAAACCATGATATGACACCTGCCCCCGCGGTCGCCAACACTACAAAATGGCACTCCCCCTCCCACCGGGCCTCACCCAGGCCGAGGTCTCCTTCGTCGCCGAGATGGAGCTCGTGACGATTGTCCCGCGCCAGCGCCTCGAAAGCATCCATCTCCTCGGCGTACGCCTCCTCCCCCGCCCCCCCCCACCCCCAATCCAACCACTAACCCCCCATCTCCAGGGCAAAACCCCCGTTCTCCGCCCCCCGCACCGCGCCGAACTCCCCCTCTGGCTCGCCCTCCTCCTCAAAAAGCAACGCCGCGCCAACATCGTCTGCCCGCCCTGGCTCTACCCCGCCTCCCTCTCGACCGTCATCCACCGCGAAACCAAAGAAGACCCCGCGGCCTTCTCCCCGCCGCCACCCCCCCCCTCGCGCGCCCACCCCGGCGCCCCCGGCCTCGCGCGCCGCGTCGCCGAGTCCGAAGCCGGCATGTCGGCGCCCTTTGTCCCGAGCTGCACGGCCGACGCGCCGGCGGGATACCTGCCGTACCACTGGCTGGAGGTGGCGGAGGCGCTGCTGGCGCACGCGGGGGACGACATGCCGGTGTCGGCGGGGGAGATTCGGTCGCTGCTGCGGGATTTGGTCGAGGTGCGGGCGGCCAAGATGCGGAGCAGCGCGGCGACGCTGGAGGGGTTGGGCGGGGGGTTGACGCTGCTGAGGGGGGTGGGGTCGATGGAGTTGGCGGAGAGTAGGGGGTTTGTGCTGGAGGTGGTGGATGGGGTGAGGAAGATTGGGGCAAGTTTGGAGGCGAATCGGAGGGAGAGGGACGAGATGAGGGGGGAGGGAGGGGGGGATGATGAGAGCGATGATGATATGGGGTTGTAGGGACGGGATCACGGGGTTCATGTTGATGGATCATGAGCATTTGGGGAGATATACGGTGCATCGAGTTGGAGCGTGGATGGATACGGCCAGCTGACATGCCAGGGAGCACGAAGATGCAAACCCGGCAGGGAAAATAAATGATATGAAGAACCAGATTCCGCGACGCAATACCCAAACGCCTCGCTCCCGTGCTAAATGCTACCATCTCACTCCACAATGAACCCCTTTTGCGCCGTAACATCCGCCTTTCCATCCTTCAACTGCTCCGTCTCCGGCCCTTGCGTCCCAGCAGCAGATGACCCAATCACCTTGTCGTCTACAACAGGATCATCCAGAACATCCTCCCCTCTCGGCCCGCTAACCTTCAACCCCTTGAACGAGTCGTCGTCAGCAACAGCAACCCCCTCGGCGTCCAAGTCCTTGACACTGCTGGCCCTGCTAACGTCTACACTGTCTGGGTCTTGTACCCGCAGTCCCAGATGCTTCTCGGCGTCCGGATCTTCCTTGTTGCCGCCCTTCCAGTCCGCCGGCTTCATCTGCGGCACCGGCTCGTCCCCGGGCGTCGGTTCGTTGATGGTGACCCCAGAACTAGCTTGCTCCCCTGCCTCCGGCATACCACCGCAGCTGCTGCTGTCGCCGACGAACCTCCAAACGACTGATAACCGGTCGCACGCCTTGGTCCCCCGCTGACTGGACCCCTTGATGCCGTCCATCTTCTCCCAGTCAATCTCAAACACGCCGCTATCGTCGGGTTTGCCGCCCTGTTCCGGCCCGTTGCCCTCGAAAAAGGCATTGAACCACACGTGCGCGACGGCCGTGACCATGGTCAGCCCGAGACTGCTGGGCGCCTTGTTCCGCCGCTCGACGGTGATGTTGACGTCGCCATTGGGTATCCGGATCGGTTCCTTCGGCTTGAAGATGACGGCCTGTCCACCCGGCTCCAGCGGATCGGCAAACGACGACCACGAGCTCGACAGGTTGCTCGACGACTTGACCTTTGCCTTGTTGGGCACATCCAGCGTCTCAGCCGTCGACGTCGCCTGCGAAGCGTCGGGCATCGCAATCGTCTTGCTCTTCTTCGTCCCAGTCTGCATCACCTTTGGCGACTCCGACCGGCGCACCGAGATCTTCCTCATCAGACTCGACGTCCGCGACCCCCTCCCCTTCTTCTCTTCCCTCCCCTTCCTCTCCCCCGCCGACAACCCCTCCTTGATCCCCTCGTAATCCGCCCCCTCCACCACCTCCCCGTCCTCCCTCTCCGCCACCGCAAACCCCGCCATATCCTGCACCAAATCCTTGACCCCCCCTCCCCCAGGCGCCTGCCCCTCCACCACAATCCTCTCCTCCCCTCTAAACGTATGAAACACCTTTATCTTCTTCCCCTCCTCCACAAACCCCTCCACCCCAACCTTGACCCCGTTCCTCAGCCCCCACACATGCACCTCTACGACCTCGACATCCCTCGCCTCGTACCGCTTCCCCCCCTTCCCCGCCCACCGCTCCACATAGCTCACCCACCTCAGCTGACTGGGTATCGACACGCCCGCCCCAAACTTGGGCCTCATCCTCCTTTCCGTAAACCTTGCCAGCGCCCTCTCCGCCGTCCACCCCCGCTCCGCAATCAGATACGAGCACGCCAGCGTCCCCGACCGGCCCTTGCCCGCCTTGCAGTGGACCACCACCACGCGGTCTCCCTTCTTTACCTCCACATCCTCCCGCTCCCCCGCGTTTGCATCCCCACCATCCGCACCAAGCCACGCCGCCATAGACTTGACAATCATCGGCACCAGCCCAAACGGCGGCGGGTGGTGATCCGGCCAGGGATAGTGTCGGATGCGGTTGTAGACGGCCTCGTCGGGGTACCCGGTGCCTTCGGCGCGGAACTCCCAGATGGCCCAGCCGGCGCCGTGCTTGGCGTCGAGGTAGGCGACGAGGCGGTCGAGGGGGTTGCGGTAGGCGAGCTGGGGGTAGGTTTGGGAGGGGCCCGAGCTGGATGCGAGTCGGGGTTGTCAGCTGGGGTGAGGGGAAGGGAAGAGGAGGGAGGCGTACGTCGCGATGATGTTGGAAGCTACGTAGCACAGGTCGAGGCCGGTTTCGTCGTGTTTGGCGCGCGGGCCGGCGACGATTTGGCGCAGGAAGGAGGCCATTGTTTTGGGGGAGGGGGCCGGTCGTGCGCGGCCGGATCTGGATGGGCAAGTTGAGGGGTATCTGGATGTGTCGGATCGAGCGTCTTGAGGATCTGCAATAGAGGTGGTGTTATAGGCGATGCGATGCGATGCAATGCGCCAATGTTGGGAGGTGGTCGGAGACGGCGCGGGTCGGGTCTAGAACTTTCAAGGAGGGAGCGTTTGTCCCGCCCTCCCAATGACTGGGGCAACGGACGACGTCATAGGTCAATCAATCACAAGCCGCTTGTAGCGTGGGAAAGCGTGGGAGGGGCACGCTCAGCACACCACCACTCGGCAGAGTGGGGGCGTCTCGGGAATGTCATAGACACTTTTGACGGTTCCCAACCATGTGAAGCATTCCTACAGTGCAACTACCTACAAGTATTCATCCATTCGCCTTCGGATCCTCGGGTTCGTCCACGGCAGAACCCATTTCAGTCGGGCTGAGGCACTCGACAAAATTCAACTTCAAGTAAGGGGAAGAGTCCATAATACATTACTGCGTGAAAGCGTCGGCCGGGGCCTGGCCCAACCTGTAGTGCCCCCCATGACCTGTACTCCAGTCTTCACCAAAAGGCATACACAGTAGGAACCCAAACCCAAACCCCTCCAGCCTCCCTGCCCTACTCGTCGTACCATCACATAAACAACAATTTCCAGTCTCGACGCCCCCGCATCCCCCGCATCCCCACGCCCCTCGTCAACATCCTCCTCCTAGCTCTTCTCCTATTCGCGGCGGAGAGCTGTCCCCAGGGCAGGCGACTCGCTGCTAGGGAGCAGCGTCACCTGACCATCGAAACACCGCGTCCTGCAAGTTTATATGCACACTGCTGCTGGGCTGATGGCCGGCAGAACCAAAGTCGATTGTCGCATGTCGGTTGCCTGGCCCTTGGCTGATGCGCGCTATATTTACTGCGACTTCTTGGGCGCCGAGGTGCCGTTGACGTACTTGCCAACATCCGTGGCGGCGTGGAACTGCCGGGCACCGACCTTGACACCGTCGTAGATCTGGCGGACGGCAGGCGGGGTGCCCTGAGCGCCCACCAGGTTGTCGCCCCGCGCCTCGAGCATCGCAAAAGAGTTCTGCACGTGGCTGCTCTGGGAGAAACGAGCCCTGAGGAAGGCCGTGTAGATGGCGAGCAGGATCCACGAGCGGCGCTGGAAGACGATGGCGCTCAGGAGGATGCGGACCCAGAGGAGAATTTCGAGGCTAGCGACAATCGACATGGAAGCATCGTAGTACTTCTTGACAAAGGCTCCGATGGCATCCGCCATGGGGTGCTGGGCGTATACGGGTTTGCTGGCGGGCGAGGCGCCGCTCGCGGGGGCTTCGGCCTTGGCGGGAACGATAAGGGTAGGAATGACGTTGGCGCGGGTGTACGTCGCAACGTGGAAGATCGAGTAGATGCCATAGGGAAGCATCGCAAGGGGATACTGGGGGAGGACGAGCCAAACAATGGCCATCACTGGAAGAGGTCAGCCGGGCTTCTGCGGCCAGCGGAGAGACTGCAGTAGAACGTACTGAGGTATTGGATGTTCTCATCGGCGAGGTACCCGATGGGGCTGGGCTGCTTAGCACCAGTCTTCTGGCGGGCGCGCCATGTCTTGTAGACCACAATCCCGTACGTCCCCGCCGCTGACAGAAAAGCGAGGCGATAGCAGAACTGAGCCATGCGGCTGTAGTAGTTCATGGTAATCCAGGAGAAGCCATATCGAATGATGCACAATATGAGGGTCGCGTGCCTGTGTGGAGAGAACGACGTCAGTGACAGCTGTCCAACAAGCTCCATCCCCGCCCAAGCTTGCTCCGCCTGCGGTCGTCTTCGAGCAGCGCGGTGCTCTGCGACGGCCTGACGGCAAAAGTGAGGGGTGACGATGGTGTCGATAGAGTGGTAACATACCCAGCGAACCACGCGACTGTGTAGAGGGCAATGTTAGCAGCTGTGTCTCGTGGTTTGGTCGTGGACTGCGGGGTTTGCGCTGGGATGGGAACACGTACACTGCAAAGTCTGGGCCAATTTCATCACTCGCTGCGTCAACGGCAGGTCGGCCGACGGCGGAGGAGCCATTGCGACGGGATGGTAGGGTTGAGTATGAGGATGCTGGGTATCTGGCGTATTGCGCGCGATCGTTGGAAAGGTCTGGCGGCGGTGGGAGAAAGCTGGATTGCTGGTGATTCTTTGGATGCGGAGAGGTGGCTGGTGGAGTGGGAAGGTGAGCTCTGTGGCCCGGGGATTTCCTGTGATGGTCGGTGCGTTGCTCTCTCCCAACTTTCCGCAGGGGTGTCTGACGTCGACGTCGGGTTGACTTGGCGACTTGGCGACTCGATGCAGGATCTGAAATGTGGAATGTCGCGGTTTTCTTTCGAAGACGGAAATGGGCCGAGGTGTTGGATTGGGGACTGGAGGGAAATAAACTTGACGACAGTTCTTTGTCCAGTTTCTTATCCTCTTGCGGCCTCGTTCGAGGCTTCCAGGCAGGTCGGCATCGTGATCCACCTTGTCGCCCTGTTTCACTGCTCGCCCACAAAGTGTGACCAGCTCCAAGTCCACCCACGTTGTCGTCATCACCCACACCACACACCAGAGACGGAAGCCTGCTCTTTGCACGTGTCACTGAAATGCCTGGAATGCCAGAGCCTCCAGTTCCGGGTCCAGACTTGTGAGCACGATTTCAAGAACTCGTCAAGGCGATAACTATCGCATTTCTTCTTTTTTTCTCTTATTTATTTTGTGCCGTGCCATGCCCTTGTTCTTTCTGCAGCACCACATCCTTCGCTTGTTAACCATAGCCGCCTGCTTCTCAACCCAACATCGTTGCAGATGTTGCGCAAGGCCCCTTTTTTCTCAAGTTCATTGGCCGCGCTCAATCCTTCTCAGCTCTGGCGGCTTCAGGACGAACCGACCGATGGGTGACGTGGTTACGTAGCAGGGAGATGGCCGTCGGTTGTTCAGATAAGAGCTTAACATTGGTCCCTTTCGTGCATTCCGTGGTGTGAGGCATTGATAACATGCCGCACTTATTTCCGTGCTGCGTCGCTTCTTCTCGAGATTGGAAGCTCCAAACTTCTTCAAGTTTGAGACAGCCAGCACCAACCCTAATCCTTCCTGGCACCCACGCCTCACCCACAACTTCAACGTCTCGCAGGTAATGGAAATAGTTGTTTGTATTACATATGTCCAGAGTCCTTCCCTCCTTATCCAAGGTCCCAATGTGTATATGCTGCCAACACCATGGCCAACCTCCGAGAAACCTTCCCGCGATGGGTATGTGTGCCTTGACCAAAACTCCAAATGCAACTACCAAAGAACACCTAGATGACAACAATTCTGATCCCAACTGGCTTTCCAAACAGTCTACAGCCACCCATTACTGCCAAGAGGCCAGTTCGAGTCGTTCTTGGACTCCTTCTCCTTCCTCCCTTCCACAGGGCCTTCCCCGTCAAGCATGGGCGTGGGCGTGGTGGGAGAGACGGTGGGCGTGGGCGCGGTGGGAGAGACGGTGGGCGTGGGCGTGGTGGGAGAGACGGTGGGAGTGGGCGTGGTGGGAGAGACGGTGGGCGTGGGCTGGAGCGGCTGCGTCAGAATTCGAGTGTAGATGCGCTCTGCGCTATCTGGGCTCGTGCGAGAGGGCGTCCTCTTGAATGTCCTGGCCGGTAGCCTCGGGGTGCGCGGCGTCTTTGGTGTGGGGGGTATCTCTGGGAGCGGAATCGTCGGTGGAGGTCCGGGCGGTGAGCGGCCGGGCGGCGACATGAAGCCCGACAAATCCGCGAGCTGTGGTGGTATGGAGCCGTGTCGAGTGTGACCCGGCATAGTTGTTGCGGATGCCATCCGGGGGCTTCCGTTGCTGGGGAGGGATGGCCGGGGTCGGTGGCCTCGGTAAGCAGGCGGGACGGTGAGGAAAGGTGTCGGCGGTGGCCCTGAAGGCGTCCGGGGTGGTGGCCCTGACGCCACCATGTCGTCCATCATCATCGCCTGTCCCATCTTTTGGGTCCCCGGGGACATTATCCCGGGAGACTCCTTGGCAATGTAGCTGACGATCGCCCGATCCAGCGCAGCGTTAACGTCCAACTCATCTTCCTTGCGCTTCTCTTCGTGTTTCTTCTGCTGCCTCTTTCGGCGGCGAAACACAAATAGGTAGAAGCCTAGGATGGAGAAGAAGGTGGAGCCGACGACCGAAGCAACAATGGCAACGGCCACCATTGTCACGGATAGTGATGCCCCTTGGTTGCGGACAACCTGTTGCTCCAACGCCGGTCAGTAAATATGATATTGGATGGACGGTACCCGTGACTGACCTGATACGTATTCTTCTGTGATGACACGCCGGTCACCGCAGCCGTTGGCAAACCTGCCCGCGACATGATATCACTGACTCTGCTCGCGGCGGACTCTTCCATGGATGCAATGGCCTCGGCGGCTGACATCTCTGCGGCGGCCAGCTCCTTTGCCGCCGAGGTCTGAACAGAAAGGATGGCGCTTGAGGCCGAAGAGGCCACAGCGCTGAGGGATGACTGGAGTTGGAGGATGGATGAGGACATTTGTTGAGACATGACCACCATGTTGGACGTGGCCGAGGCGAGAGCGCTGCTGAGGAAGATGATGGTCACAGCCGGGTTGTTTGCTTGACGCGCTTGAACCTGCTCGGGGGTTGGCGCAGCGGTGATGGAGCATGGTGAGGAACTGGACGCCGTCTTGATCTCGAGGCGAACGCTCGGTGTTGCCAATGGCAGCCCGATTGGCCTCTGCTCATCGTCTAGACTCGGTCGTGCCTTGGGGGAGAGTCCGTGGTCGTGTCGGGACCCCATCCTCGGATACGCCGCAAGGTCGAACGTCGTTTTGGGTGCCGGTGCCGTCTCATTCTCGGGGGATGCTAAGGCTGGACAGACAGGCGCGGATAGGGATAAACATAGCAATAGCAACCGTTGGTTTGCCATCGCGGAACGTTCTGGTCAGAAGGTTGCGGCGACTTGGACAGCATCCTGTTGTCAAGACGAGAGCAGAGGAATGGTGACGGATGAGACGTCAGGACCGGAGACGTTGGGCAGAACATGTCGGACATGGTCAAGGGCGGGATCCAACGGCCTGTCACTGTCACTCGACAGCCGCTTTGAGTCAAAAGAGGCGTTGCCGGGATGGAGACCTGATACAAACAGGACAGTCTTTGCTGAGCAGCAAAGGTGGCCGTCGGCATCAGGCACTGACACTGAGGTGGTGGACCAAGACTTCGTCTGAATTCGTGGTTGGTCGGCATGGGGCAACAGGAAACACTTCGAAACTGGTGGCCACTGACCGACAACGCCAAAGAGGGCCCTCGATGGCAGCCCGGAAAAGCCCCTGCCCCAACATTTGCTGCGCGGACCTGGTAGCATTGGGCCAGTCGGCCGATCGATTTGCTTGTGCTCGTCAGTGGTTGTCCATTTTGGGGTTTGGCGTCGGGCGGAGCATTTGGGCTTGTGCAAGAAGCCATCACCAATGCAGTCGGTTCACAATGCACATTGTACGTGTAATGCGGCCTCCCTGCCCCCACGACGACCCGACCGTGCGGCCCCTTGAGCGTTGCAAGTCAAGAACTTGCTCAGCCCGTGGCGTAGAGTGGACGTCGCCGGGGACTTTGGTATCCTATGGCGTAGCTAGCGTCGGGTTTGTCGGGTTCCCAACAGCATGCCGCAAGGCTGGCTGACTCGAGGTCAAACATCATCTGACTTGGGCGATGTGGTGAGGATCAAGACTGTTGATGGAGGCAGGGAAGCGCATGCTCAACCGCGCCCTCGTGACAAACGGTCGTCGCATGGTGGCGGGTTCTGAGTGTCAGGTGCGGCGAACGGCCAACGGCGAAATGCTCCGCTTGTTGTCAAACACACGTGGGAGAAACGAACACGTCCAGCAGAAAGCTGATGCTAAAAAAAGGGCACCGAGATAAGGCTGATGAAGATCGATAATGGGTGTGTTGTTGAGTTCCGGAGGTAGCGGAGCGACGATCTGTCCAAGGAAAGTTTTGGTTCGCCTCAACCCGAGGGACCTATCGCAATGCCGGAGTTACCAGAGGTTGCGCTGGCGCTAGGGGCAGTCTCAGGCCCTCACCCCCTGCTGTGCCCAAGGCCTGCCACCGCTTGCCAGCTGCCGACCAGCCGAACCGCCTCTCGGAGTCTCGGCAGCTGAAACCCCACTCAAGACCTCCTGCAGACAGGGGGAGCCCCTGAAGGCGCTGCCCCTCATCGTCAGCTGCGCGCGTCTGCGCGTCGAGTTCCATTGAACGCGCCCCTCAACACCAAGAACATTGGAGGCATCGCGACCCGCAGCGTAACCACTATCGCCTCCGGGAAACTCCGTCACACGGTCAAAGAACAACATTGACCATGGCTACAGTCGGGACGCTGAAGCGTCTGTCAGCATCGTCGCTCTCTGCCCTTTTGCTTGCGGAACAAGCCGCAGCCGCAGGCGACCCCGCTGTCGCCGTCATCGATGTGCGGGACGACGGTAGAAGCTGCCCCCCTTTCCCATGTTGTTGTTCAGCACTGATCTTCCCATCCCTTCTCTTCAGATCATATTGGTGGGCACATCAAGGGCTCCAAACATGTCCCCTCTGGCTCCCTCGACACACTTCTCCCCACCCTCGTCCGCCAGTTACAAGACAAAGAGACCGTTGTCTTCCACTGCGCGCTGTCCCAGCAACGGGGGCCGGGTGCCGCGCTAAAGTATATCCGCGCGCGAGAGAAGATGCTGCCGACGCTAGAGAAGCGGGAGGACGGAAAGGAGCAGCAGGTGTTTGTTCTGGACAAGGGGTTTGTCGGGTGGCAGGAGGTGTATGGGACAGATGAGCGGTTGACGGAGGGCTATCGAAAAGAGTTGTGGGCGGATGGGTACTGGATGTGAGCTCGGCTCTGCCAGAAGAAGGCTTTTCGGTTCAAGCCGCGCGTACACAATGAGGTATGGAAGACCTTCGAAATCCTCCCTGTCCTACCAGACATGGCGTGATAGCCTCAGCGACGCTCGGCGCCACGCGCGATCCCTCCAATATGACAGGAGTGGGCCTAGTGGTTCCAGGTGCGTACGAACGTAAGTTGTGATGGAAAGAAAGTAGCCCTATCTCTGCCTGTCAATCTACAGTTCATAAAGCCCACGACAGAACATACAATTCGATATAGCATCGGCCAAGCTCATCTATTACGATCCTGCTGACAAAAGCATCAAAACCCATCAAATACCCTGGCGCCAAACACCACTCAATGGTATCGAGCACCCGATTCCCAATGCCAGACCCCCAATCCAAGCCAGACGCCCAGTCCAATCCCAAAACAAAGACTCCACGCTAGTACTCGTACCACATGTCATCGACAACACATCCTCAACCCATCAACCGCCCATCAGCCCCCCCCCCCTCCACCTCAAAACCTCCCCCTATCCTGCCTCTTCATCTCCTCCCGAAACACATTCCGATCCCGATCGCCATTCATCGCCATGGCATTCATCCTCAACCCATTCATATCCGTCGTGACAACCTTGATGTCCTGATGCCGGATCCGCTGGCTCTTGCTCCGCCCCGCAGTGAACCCGCCTGCGGCGCCGCCCACCGCGCCCCCACTCGGCCCCTGGCGCGGCCACCGCTGTCGCCGCCGCCACCGACGACCAAGACACACCTGGACGAACCCCCGCCCAAAGTCGGGATGCCGGCGACGGAACCAGACGCAGAAGCCGAGGAAGCAAAGCGTCAAGATTCCAAATGTTATGGGTAGCGCGATGGCGATGGGGTTGCTGAGGGGGGCAGCGGCGGGATCATTGTTGTTCCCGCTGGCTGTGCCGGGGTTGGCGATGTTCCCGCCATTGTTGTTGCTGTTGCCGCCGACGAAGCTGTTGGTGTTGCCGCTGGGAAGCAGCTCGACCCGTGGCCCCGGGATGCGGTTGCCGCGCGTGGTGATGTTGATCTCGGAGGGTTCGCCGAGGAAGAGGCGAGCCTGTGTGGGGGCCAGGACGTTGTTTCGGTTGGGGATGAGGTAGTCGGGGACGATGTTCCAGGTGAAGCGGCCGAGCCGGACGGGGATGAGCGGGGAGGTGAAGCCCTCGTTGCCGAGGACAGCCTCGCCGCTGCCGGTTGCCAGGATGCCGAAGTCGGCTTGGACGAAGATGCTTGGGGTCTCGGTCGAGTTGAAGAAGCGTGGGTCCCATGTTACTGGGGAGGGTTAGTTTCTTCTTCCGTCTGTGTCTCTCTCTGGAGGGGGGGCGTACCTTCAATGGTCCGGCCGACCTGTATTTGCTGTCCCTGGACGGGGGAGCAGAAGGGGGCATTGAACCCGTCAAAGTTGTCGCACATGGTGTAAGTGGTCCTCTCTATTCGTGTCTAATGTTGAAGAAAGTTGACTGTCTGAAGGGAATAGGGGCTACCAGCGCCGGCGCATCTACAAGTCTTGGCGTCGAAGTTGATGAAGAAGGTCGCAAGCCAAGAGATGCTACAGCGTGGATCCTGGACTGCGGATCTTTCTTGATATAACTGAACTCTTTGACCTCGCCGTTGCTACTCTCATCGACCCCTCACATGCCGCTACTGCGTGTGTCCCTCCCTGAAGGCTGTCCACTTTCCCCCATCCCGCCCTGCACGCACTCACCTCGCCCTCCCGGCATCGACCCATCGCTTGTCTCCGAGCCGGCTAAACTTGGCGGTGCAGAGGCCAAGGCGAAAGACATCTGGGAACTCAAATACTCGCTCGATCATGCAAAGGCAAAAACCGTCGACCGCCAATCCAAAGACCTACCAGACGCCAAGAGGGGGGACCTCACGGGCCTCCTCTTTCTGGATATGTGCGTGTTAGTGTCTGAAACATGAACATCTGCGACAACTCACGATCGTGGGATGCGAAACCCCTGCGTCCGGTCCCGGTCCCAAACCGCCAAAAAAGGACGTCAACCGATCGGGGCCCGCGATGTTTCGGTGGGTGTCCAAATGACACCACCAAAATGCACGACCACCTTTCCGACTTGGGATGAGGCTGTCACCACCATTACCAGCCGCTGTCACACTTTTCTCCCTCCCAGTGATACCTGGGAAGGAGTGATACCTCCGAGACGCGACATCAATCCTGGGATAATAAAACTTGCAAGGAGTTGCTCCCCATGCACTTACACATAACGACAACAGCAGTTCAATAGTTCATTCCTCCTCCGCCCACAGCAGCCCTCACCCATCCTCCCTCCACCAAGTGACCCCCACTGCACCCACCCCACCATGTCCTTCCCATTCACGTCATCCCCAATCCCCACCACGTCTTCCCACCAAACCCCCCTTCTCAAATGTCCCAACTCAACCGTGACGACTCCCCCACCATCACTGCATAGCTATATCAACGCTGGGATCTCGACATGACTGACGGGAGCCGCTGACGGGGGGCAACTGGGCGTGATCTCGCCAGTTGAATAGGTAGGTACAGTAGACCTCCTCGAGCACAAAGGAACTGAATTTGGGCATGCCACACCAAATCTAATGCAGGGTCCCCCCCCTGCCGCTCGACAACACCCGGGCTAGGCGGGCTGCAGGACGTTGCGTTTTGTGGGGTACCCCTGAGAGCACGGCACGGCCTTGGGATGCTACCCTACTCCTCATGTCCGTATCCTCGACCGACAGACGCTTGACAGACAGCAAGGTGCCCTGCATGTGACGATGGCTGACGGGCGAACCGCATGTTGTTGCTGTTTCGCGGTGGGGGGCGCTGGTCGACACGAGGGCACCCTGCGCTTCTCTGACAGTTTGCTTTTGCGGGAGACTTGATGGGCGAATCGCATCGAGGGTTTCTTTCTGGAATGCTGGGGAGATGCGAACCTAGGTAGACAGTAAGTTGACTTGTGTTGGTCTGGATCTTTCCGGACCTCGATGACCCAAAGGAGCCGAGCTCAGCGGGACGGACCTTTTGCGTTCTAGGGCTGGAACACGACCGTTGAAACCGGTTGAATGGGATTTACCTGGGCACACGGCGGAAACAAAGAGTGGAACGGCGTCGAGCGAGGCCATCGCAGGAATTTCCCGAGAGTAAATCTCAAAATCCCCGTCGCCGGTGGATTACCGGTTCCGGGCTGGGTTTGGTCCATCGTCTCCCAAGATGGGTTGGGCAGTGGTTCCGGCTGGGGTTGAAACTCCACTGCCACCAGATCTCCACGTCGATGATCTTTTCATGCTCAACATGTTTGGCAAACTAAAATGGGCGCCTCTGAGTAGTTGGTGTGGTTGATGATACCATGCTTCTTCTGGCCGCACGTTGCTGTTTCCTGAAAGCGTGAACACGCCGGATGTTATTGATCAGTCTACATTCACAGAGTATTTTTTTCTCCCTGTTGCCAAACCTGCAAATTTGCAGTACATTCTGTGGCAGCCCCAAGCCCATCCTTCACACCCCCCTCCCCTTCAGTCCAGATAGGATCAGTTCGGGGTTGGATACGCCATCTCGAAAAACACCTTCTCCAGACGATCAAGCAATGACGCTCCCACCTTGACCGCCAGTGCGTCTTTGAACCCGGCCCTAACCAGAGATCGAGTTCCTAGTTCAATCAGGTCCCCTTCTTCAAGCACCCGCAACCATCCCTTCTCAACACTCAGACGCTCCTCGTTGAAGCCACCCTGGATGATTTGGAGCTGGGCCCTTTGGGCGAGAAGCTCGATTTCTGGGATTCCTATCAAAGTGTTCACGTCAGTTGATCAGTGAGATGCTTGGTTTGGCGCAATGGCACTAACCGCATTCCCGGATGAAGCCTAGGAGGCAGAAGGGGTTAGCACGTTGAGCCGAGTCCTCGGCGGCGCTGCAGAAACTAACCGTGCTGATTTAGCGAAGCCATCCTGAAATAGAATCTTTGTTTTCCATCGCGGTCTGGTGTGAGAGGCTCCCAAATCCTTTTCCAAACGCCTCTTTTCATCCAGGTATCAACCCGAGAAACACTGTTGATGAGTCGAGACAACTTGGACGGTTCCACCAGGTGGCTCACTGTCAAACAAACGCGTTAGCTGTTTTCTAGTGACGGCAAACGTGCGAAGTGGGCTTTGCTTTCCTCGAACAATTTCATCTTCGGGGTTGTTGTCAGGTATCTCATCCGGTTGCGTGGGGAGAGGAACCGCCCCTGGGCCTGCATGTAGAAGCCATAGGCGTCTTCTTCGCACATATAGCCAAATTCTGCATGGGGGAAGGCGATTGTAAGCGTCGGTGAGAAGATCACGATTTCGTTGTCGAATTCTTTCATCAACACCTTTCGACCAGGAGTCCAGCTTCAACCTCAGAGTCCACATTCGACAGACCTGATCATAATCGCGATCAAACGTCCTCAGAGAGCCCCCTGAAAACAGTCAATATAAACTTCTCACCTTATGCCAGGCAATGCAGGATGAACAGACACGAGTTTAGTTTGCAGGGGCAGAGATAAAATGCTCGATAGCAACTTACCTAGTTTCACATAGAGAGCCATATGCTCACTCACTGCGAACCACTCATCCGGCCCGGCGGGCTCAGAATCAGAGCCGCAATCAAGCACACCATCTCTGCCCAGTGCTTCACCGCCACTAGTGCTTTGCTTGAGAAGCAGCTTCATAATTTGGCGTTGCTTGCATGTGTGATGTTCCATGAACCCTTGGCGAATGGGCGGCGGGACGACTGTTTTTCGCACCATAGGCCTCGTGAAGCCCCAGGACCGCGAGGCTCGCTCGATTTTGCGGATTGACTCTTCTCGCCCATCTTTGGGGTCCATCGAGAAGATGTTGCCGACACCGGGCGTTGACAGAAACCATTCTATGGTCCTCTCAAAGCTGGGCCGGGAGTTGAAGACGATGCTCGTGCATATGGAGCAATTGTCCAGGAAGCAGGCGTTGATGATGTTGACGTGATTTGTGCCAATGGAGAAGAAGGGGAAGAAGAATTTGTCTTCCTTCGAGAGAGGATCGCAGACAACGTGACCGTCAGTATTGATGCTGATGTAGCTGTTCATAGCCTTTTTGACAGGAAGGTCATGCAGCGAGCCCATTTTTCCACCTGGCGCAGTACCGTAGTACTTGTCAAAGACCTCCTTGCGAAAACGCGCCCGATCCCCTCGTACATTCTCATCTGCATCTTCCAGTGGGTCAGGGAAAACGTGGGATCTTAGAACAATCATGAGCTTTGGTGAGATGGGGGCAAAGTAGTGCAGGCTGAGGTTGGACGTTTCCTGTACTTCCTTCGACTGTGGATCCCATCCGTAGCAGTTCGGTCCCTCAAACACATTGTAGCTTGAATCGGTCAATAGAAACTCCTCGTTTGGGTCGAGAGGGGTGCAGATGGTCATGTAGTACATCTGCATGTGGCTGAAGAACCACATGGCATCGAATGGAAACTGCGAGGCTCAGAGGTCAGAACAATAAGGCAATTCAGCGCCATGTACCTGGATGACTGTGACTGACCATTTTCCCTGCGATCTCCTTTCCCCAGTTGTGTTCGAGGTCGATGTCTTGATCCATGATGGCATCGAGGCTATCGAACCAAACGTCGATCGGCCGCTTGTATCCCTTTTTTTTCATGTACTCTCGCATCAACTCTCCGTCGTTGCAAAAGTACTCCTCCGCTGTTTTGTGTGCAAACCGCTTGTGGAAGCGCGAGCCGCGATACTTGAGGATGAACAGGAATTTGCGCAGGTCATTCCGCTCGTCGCGGGTCAGCCACACACCACTGGCGCCATCCGGGGAGCTTGCGTTGTCAAATCCTTTTGTGATCTTGCGGAAGATGGTGCTGGCCTGACTTTCGAGCTTGCCAAGCTTCTCCTCAATGTGCCTCTGGTGCGGAGAGGGCCTGCGGGTGTCTTGGTACATGTCCATCTTGCCGAAGATGCGCTTGACCAGCTTTTCGCAGAAGACGGGAGTGTCTGCGGTGAGGTCCAGGTTGTGGACGACGAGCTCGTTGTTGTAAAACCCATTCTCGTCCTTTCCTTTTCCCCGCTTCTTTCCCCCTTTCGGCTTGTAGGCGTGGGCGAAGTTTCTGAGGAGAAACTGCGGCACAAAATGCTGGTACTCGGGTCGCAGTTCCGTCGTCATCTTGGACTGCGGAGAGGTGGTCGGCTTTGAGGTGGTCGGCTTTGAGGTGGTCGGCTTTGAGGTGGTCGGCTTCGAGGTGGTCGGCTTCGAGGTTGGTGTCTGGAGAAGAAATGGTGGAAGATTGCGGATGGAACCATCGTGGGGGAACGGAGACCTAGGTCGAGATCAGCTGGGAACGCAGTTGGATGGCGTTGGATATCCGTATGAAGCTGTCGGGCTCAACCTGTGAGGCAATGGGGCAGACGAAGGGGGCGGCTTGGCGTCTGCCCCAGAAGTTGCACAAGTAAAAAGACAAGATCTCATTCGGCATTGTTCGCAGGAGGGCGTGGAATCCACTGGCAGTGAAGGGGCGGACATAAACGTGGTGGTGTGATGCCTCTCCTTCCTCATTGGAGGTCGAACTGACGTACATGCCACAAACCAGTCAAACGGGCGATTCATCGGAAGTTGTACATTCCCAAAGTGCTTGGGCATCAACGGAAATGTTTGCCCCAAGCGCGTCTCCTCCTCATTGGGTTTGAAGGAAGAGGAACAACCGAACACGCATTCGAAAGACCTGTCCCTTTCTTTTTTGGCTGCGGCAGACCTTTCCGCAATGAGCCCTTGGTGGTCTGAGCTAACACGAGGGCCTGTTAGGAATGGGAGACAGAGTCTCAGAGGAGGAAGGCGGTCTGAGTCTCGCTCGCGTGTCCCAACCTCAATCTGGGGCCAACAATCGAGACCCTGAATGCACCTTTCCACGGCAATGAGCATTGACAGAACACAATTTGAGCTGGGTGTCAACAGATACGCCGGCACGGCCATCCGCAGCCCCTTTCATGACTCGAGAATTTCAGCCCCTCCCTTAACCGTTCCAATCACCGTTGCAACTGCGGACCGGCCCTCGAAAAGCTGCTGACCAAGGCTCCATGAACGACAGCGCCCTGAATGTTTACGCCCACACCAACCCCTCTTCCGGAATGGACCATGCTGGGTAGTACAGCCTATTGTGTGGATAGGTTATTCCTTTTACCCTCTCGTCATCACGATCAGAGGTCGTCAAGGCTTCCACCTCGCCAATCTTCACCCGGATCGGCATCGTATCTGCGTGGCCTCCCGTCTATCTGACTCTCTGGAGCTTCCAGACCTCAGCCCCAGGCATCGAGTCTCCTGGAAGCTTGGCAGGGGTCAAATCAGCTTCTGACACGAATGTACAAAGGTGGAGGGTGTTACAGACTGGAGGTGGTGAGAAGGGCCGAGCTGCCGCGAGCCGGCTTGTTGCTCATTGATCATACTTGTCTTTCGTAGACGAGGAACCCATGGCAGGCGGAATGGGGCCATTACGGATGGCCTAGACGCTGGCGAGGCTCGCTGTATGCTCCAGGAAGCCTTGGACTCCCGTCGAGATCAAGTCGAGTCGCTGCTCTGTCTCGACCCGCTGCTCCCAAGCGACCCGGACTCTCATCGCCCCTGATGTTGTGACCCCTGTGAAGCGTAAAAGGTTTTTGGTCCGTCATCAAAACTCACAGAGAGTATATACGTTCGAGATGGGATTGGCCCATCCTCGAGTCGGGGGCAAAGTGTCTCGCAGAGTCGAGACCCTGCGAGTTTGACTCTTCAAGGAGGTGGAACCGAGGCGACCAGTTCCAATGCACCGGTAATGTTGACCACCGAATCTCTTACGTCGGCAGCATTCAGTGTCTGCCACCTTGGTTAACCCCCATATGTAGTAAATGGCACCTCACATCAAAGTAGATGATGTTAATCAACAGCGGGATATCTCGGTGCCATGAAGACTCGACAGTGGCTACTTGGCGGAAATAAATGATCAGTATTTGCCCGCTGAAAGCCTCGGCATCGAAATTTGGATCCGACCATACCTAGGTAGATATGTCCAGAGTCCCAGACTCCGGTGTCCGGACCCACGATGGCGGTACGTGCGGGTAAGGGCTAGTCTTTCAGCTTGGTGCCTACTTCCATTTCCCGTGGACGTTGTCATTTTGCCCACCATCACCAGACTGGGGTGGGCATATCGGGCAACGTCTCGGTGTTCTTTTCTGGTTAGCTCATTGGGTACTTCCTGCAGACACTTGAACCTTAACCTGGCAACATGGCATTCCTGGCTTTACTGCGCCGCTTCTCCCTCTTGGAAATGAATGGTGCTGCGTGCTGTCCAAGCACAACTTCAAAAGTGACATATCTCGGGCCTAAAGATGCTGAAAGGAGATTGCCAGGTCAACGCGGGAGCGTATATTCTCTCCTGTCGTGCCTTGACGCGTGCGGGCTGGATTTGCCCCTGGGTATCGCTGTCGAGGAAATATCCAGAAATCGTGGTGTTGATTCCAAAGTTGTCCACTTCTCGTCGTCGCCGTCGCTTCGAGCACCTCAATTCAGGAGTGGACCATCGTGTCAACTTGAGTCGCTACACTGTAGAGGAAACGTTTACACGAAAGAGACGTAAAGTACAAAGCCTGGGTCTTCCCAGTTCAAAAGACAGAATCCCTCAAATAGAATTTCGGTGCTATTTTTTTGCATCGATTTAATCAGCACTCTGTGTCATCATAGCGGCTGAACTTGGTGATTTGCAACACACCGATGCCCATGCTGCCAATTCGAGGATATACGGTCCGCACTGTGGATTTCCTTGTAGTGGGACCTGCCCTGCCAAGGCTGCTGACCTAGCGCGATGACAAACAATGGTGCAGCAAAGTTTCTAAACCAAGATCACGAATCAACAAATCACGAGCCAGCCCGAATCGAGGAACTTTGCCAGCACGACGAGGCCAAGCGAAGCGTTGCATGCTGGACACTGAAAATCAATCACCTCGATTGGCTGCGGGAGCCATCCTGGTTTTGCATCCGGGGAACAGTGGCCGGGGTCCATGGCGCCACCCGTGACTCGACGTCCTCGAACCTCGTGCGCATGCACCGTCGTCCTTGTCTGTGGCTGGGCCGTTTTCAAATTCAAATCTGTTCTTTGAAGCCGACAGCTTTTCAGTCTCGAATGTCTTGCCATCATTGGCAGTTCCTCAATGGTGGGACGTTGATGCCAGACAGTTGCGGTGTGGGCCTCCCGGACGTCGAACCGAGCACATCTCCTCCCACTCGCCCGCTGCCGGAGCCGGTCCCGTCCATCCCCTCAGCCCGTTAGGCAACGGTATCAGTGCTGACCATGGGAGTGGGCCCATCTGCAATGCATGTGTGCTTCCATGTCAAGGATCCATGGATCACTAGGTATGTCCCCATTCTGACTCCTGAGGGGCGCCGAGGAGAGTCTCCAACCTCATAGGGCTGATTTATGCGTGGGATGGGACTGCGGGACAGTTCTCGGCCACGAGACGGTGGGATTCGGTACCAAGGGGTATATCAGGGTTGCATTCAGATGTAATACAGAGGGAACCAGCTTCCTTTCTCACTCTCGTGCCGGCCCCACCCAACCTCTACCTATCTCATCCCAATTGTCCAAGTGTGTCGTCCCCTGGGTGCCCACCTTCCGGCCCATGTCCCGCCATGACTCTTGACTGGTATTGGTGAGAAATCGATCAG
Source organism: Podospora tetraspora (assembly GCA_027943155.1). Lineage (NCBI taxonomy): Eukaryota > Fungi > Ascomycota > Sordariomycetes > Sordariales > Podosporaceae > Podospora > Podospora tetraspora. The sequence goes on from JAQKAE010000005.1 coordinate 3,448,135, forward strand.
CACGAGCAAGGTCTGGGGATGGGAGGTGCCATACACGGGGATGGTGGACCTGAGAGGGTGGGAGATATTCTCCCGACTTCCCCAGACCCCCCCCCCACCTCTTGTTGGTAGCTTCCCCGACAAATCTCTTTCTTCCCTCGCAGCCGCGGGCAGGCAACTTGTGGTGCTTTTCTTTCCCCTCCAATTCTTCCCTCTGAAGTGGCAAGTGGGTTCCATCCATGTCCCGTCATTGTCAGGCCGCCACCAAAGCCGTCATCCACATCCATGCCACCACTGGACCGCCCCATGGCCACGGACGACATGGGATGATGAGGATACCCATGGCCACGCATCTCCCGGGACCAAGCTTTGGCCCGTAATTCTAGGCATCGAGATTTCGCCTTCTGCTCCCTCCCTAGCTGCGGGAGCGGTTCGGCAAACTGACCACAGCCCCTGGAGGGGACCCGTTTTGCCCTCTCCAAGAGTCGGCGATGACCTCCCTTGGCAAGCAAATCACTGGGTCTCATCCATATCATCGGCTCCATCGCCCATACTGCAAGCTTTTGACCGTGATCGTTCCTCTTTTCTCCTCCATTCCTACTCACGACTACTTAAGCTCGCCGCTGTCGCTTGGGAAGTTTGGGCACGATCAGCCAGCCCCGTGGCGGCAACGTTTCCATCACCACCCTCCGCCAAGCCTAGCCAAGAGTCTATTCCGTCTCCGTCGATGCCATGTCGTCTCCGCCATCACAGCCAACCCTTATTCTCCGGTCGTCCACCCCGTTGCCAAGACCTTCCCCCCACAGGTGAGTCAAACCTTATCCCAGAAACACTGCCGGCAATTCGGACTGACGGGGATATAGACGCCGCGAGAAGGATTCGGACTTGACCAGTGGCCCCAGGACATTTGTCTTCTCCTTGCAACATCGGCCACGCGCGACCAGAGCAAGTGTACCCAAAGTTCGCTCAGGCTGTATCACTTGTAAGTCCTGGCGTGTATCAAGTGTCACAATGGAGCTGGTCACTGACATGCCCCCTCAGGCAAGCAAGTTCCCGATGATTACTTCAGACCCATCTCGTGCTAACCCCCTCATTTAGGAGACGCCATGTCAAATGCGACGAGGCGAAACCGGCATGTAATCGATGCCTCAAATCGCTAAATTCGTGCGAAGGATACGCCACCCTGTCTCCCAACCGATCGAGCTTGAAGAGAAACAGCAGAGCAAAGTCCCCAGCCTCTTCCCAAGCAGACACAGACCGCTCCCCCAGCGCAACACCCTCTCAGTGCAGCGAGTACCCCAGCTCCGAAGGCGAGACCATTCCCGAGTCCATGTACGACGGCAACCCCATCGACAGCCACTGGGAAGAACAGTACTTTGAGGAGTGGCTGGTGCTCGCCGAACACTTGGGTGGAAGCTGGTTCCCGACAAATCTGTTCGGCGATGTCATCCCGCAACTCAGCATCGCCCAGCCAGCAATCCGATACGCCGCCATCGCCGTGGGTGCCCTTGCGAGGGCCGTGTCTCCAAAGACAGCAACAACCCTTGCTTCAAGGCAGCCTTCTTCAGGACCACCCCACGAAGCAGAAAGTCGACAGCATTACAACAACGCCGTGACCTACCATGGACATGCCCTCCGCCTTGTGCGGGTGGGTCTCCAGGGAGATGTCAGCTCCGACTACGCCCTACGGGTTGCCGTCATCTCGTGCCTGCTTTTCGCTTGCTTCGAGGCCTTGCACGGCAGCACCGATGAGGCCTTGAATCACATCAGCCATGGCCTGACCATCATTGATCAGTTCATGTACACACCGGAAACCACCTACCTCTCCGTTTCTCCTGCCCTCAGCACAGCCAGCATTGGCTCCGATCATTACGAACAACAGCAGTCGTCATCGAGCAGTTTTGTTCACCTTGAGGGTTCTCCTGTCCCGTTCGTTTTTGAAGGCGAGTTTCTGGAGCTCTTCCGACGACTAGAGTACATGTCATGGTGCGCGCGGTTTATGCAAAATCTTCCCCCTGCACCCTGTGCTTTCCAGTTTCTCTCTCCAGCGGGGATTCAGGATCTCTCCAGGCCCTTCACGGACCTTCTCGAAGCCAGGCGGAGTCTCGACCAAGTCCAACACCAAGCGATGCGGGACCTCACATACCCAGAGCCCCCATCCCGGGATGTGTCGATCGGCTCTCGGAGACCAGACTCTGCTAGAGGGGCATTGCTTTCGAGATGGTATTGGGCATTCCTATCTTTGTTTGAGCTTGCTTGCGCAAACAGGAAGCAACCCCAAGGTTCAGCGGCATATCACCAGGCCATCGCATTAATGCTGCAATACCACTCGTCTTCGGCTTGTTTGCTGCTCGCCCCGTCCATCTTCGACAGAGGTTTCCCTGGTTCTGGTTCCGATTTTGCTATTGACCAGCACTCGGAGCACGTCGACTCGGCCACGAATATTGAGGCCAGCTTGGGGTCTGAGGACAGCTCAGAACTGATAGCCTGTCACTTCAAGGAGATTCTCACTCTAACCCCGATATTACTTCAAGGTCAACCACGGCCACCGGGATCAACGGCCATTTTCACGATGGATCAAGGACTTATGATGGGACTGTCTCTGGTTGCATCACGCAGTGCGGACAAGGCGATGGAGTCAGAAGCGAGACGGCTGTTGGCGTCGGCACAGCGGAGAGACGCATTTTGGGGGGCAAAGTTCTGTGTGGAAGAAGGCCCACGATGATGAGGTCTTTTGGTCATGGGGGGGATGCGGACATTTTATGTGTGCCTGTCATGGAGAGCTGGCTGTGCACGAGGGACTTGGTTGGAACAAATGTTGTTTCAGGAATGACGGTGTGGTGTGATGAAACGATACCTTCCGGGCGGGTAGCTCTAAAATAGAAGAGGCGGTGAGGTAGAAGCTTACATTTTAACTCAACCAGTCCTCGCTGATTATGGCTTCCCCATGAATAGGCGTTGCCGGTCATGGTTGCCGCCCTCGCCGCCTAGGAGCCAAGCTTTTCCCAGAAGAAACATGGGCATGCGCTCCCTTTGCAATGTAGAAGCGACCCCCCAAGGTCAGACTGCTTCAAATCAGTGCCTCCTTCTTTCTGCCTTGCGTGAGGGCTTATAACAGCAAGGGGGACTCCTTCTGTCGTGGGTAAGACGGAGAACCACGGAACCCGCACCTGACGAGACCACACATGGAGCCCACGAGATTCCAGAGAGAATTACTGCAGAATCTCCCCGACCGCAACACGGCCTTATCAATCATTGTTTTCGCGTACGTTTATGGGTCGAGGCTGATCCAGCATCTCAGCCTTTCCGAGATCCAGAGGAAAGACTGCGACTCGATACCAGGATATCGCCGCGACAGGCCCCCTGCCACGACAATGAGGCCGCATCGCCGCAGTAATACCGAGAACCCCTTCGAGGAGGGGACTTCCGCATACCAAAGTGGCGGTTTTTGTCCTGTCTACGTCGGAGACTTGTTCAAAAATCGCAAATACCGAGTCTTGAACAAGCTTGGATGGGGCGAACATTCGACTGTGTGGCTGGTGCAGGACCTGTTCAATACTAGGTGAGAATTCCCTGATGGTTGGACCGTCGTTTCCGCCATTGCCACTGCGCTCACACAATGGAATACCAAGCCCCGGCGACGATCGCCAATTCCTAGCACTCAAAATCCTGGCAGCCGGCCAACACAAAGATGGTATCACTGAGCTCATCCGCCTCGGCACCCCGCCCAGCGTGGATGCCAACGTCTCCGACCAGGGTCGACAATACATCTGTCACCTTGTTGACCATTTTAAACATACGAGGCCCGATGGCACCAAACACGTCTGTCTCGCACTCGAGCTCATGGGCGAGGATATGGACACATTCTGTGTCAACTTCACCCCCGAAGCCATTCCCATGCCACTCATGAGGAGGTTTACCGCCCAGCTCGTCCTTGCGCTCGGCTGGGCTCACAGACTCGGCATCACCCACGCAGGTAGGCAGCGCCCGTTGACTTGACATCCCTTGCATCATCATCTGATTCGGCATCATCTCTTAGAAATCAAACCCGCCAAAATTCTCGTCAAGCTCCAGACACCTTCCCTCATCGTGCCCAGCTACCTCGCCCTAGTCCCCGCCCCCCGCCATGACCGCTACGAGCATCGCAGCAAGTACACACCGATCCGCTCTGCTCCCCTGCGCAACTACAATCCGCGCCTCATCGACAGAAACACGCCGGATGCAACGTCCGAGTTCGACATCTGCCTCAGCGGCTGGGCGGCTCGGGACACGGACGAATGCAGACGCACGGTGTGCCTCCACCCCTATCAGTCCCCCGAGGTCTTAATCGGAGCCCCTTGGGACAAGCAAACCGACTGGTGGAGCCTCGGGGCGGCGCTCATTGCTATCCACGCCCACAACCGCCTATTATTCCGCCCCATGGCAGGCGACACATCAAAGAAGGAGGAGCTGCGGAATTATTTGGCTCAAATGGTCGAGCTGTGCGGACCTTTTCCCCAATCGTTGTTGCGGAAGGGGAACCCCTACCTCATGAAGGACATGCTTACCGTGGACGGGCACGTCTTGGGTTCCATGGAGTGCCACACCTTCCCGCCGCTTAGGTCAGAGTGGTGGCTGCCGGGAGCGGAGCAGTGGGAAAGGGCCGAGTTTGCCGAGTTCTTGGAGAGGTTGATGAAGATCGATCCAGAGGAGAGGCCGAGTTCAATTGGGGAGCTCATTCGATACGATTGGCTGGCCGGAAGTGCGCGGGAGTTGGTGTGGCTGTCCAAGTAGACGAAGTCTTCTACAGGAGGGGTGGGTTGACCAGTTTTCTGTTGCAAGTTGCGGTCGTCAGCGTCACTTTTTCGCATCTCGTTGGGTCGGGTGTTGCGTAAAGTTTGGATCAGCGTTGTAGTTATTGCCCTACCCAGTATGTACCTAGACCGATGAGGCAGCCTAGAGTCTATTTCGTTTGTTAGCAGAACTTTGGATTCAAAACAGATTGCCCAGCTGTCGTCCGGTGATCTTGCCCAATGTCCAAACCCGCTTCTTTCTTTCCTCTTGCCCACAAATACTCGAGCCGGTCACTCGGGGCACTGGAGGATACTCACGGTCACAGTCGACGATATTCACGTCGAGACGACTTTTGATGGCACTATTGTTCTTTCAACACACCAATAACACCCGATAGGACAACTGAATATTCGCTATTCTTTGCCACTCCTTGACAAAGCCACCACCCAGCCCGAACCTCCCCGGGGACGTCAAGTCCAGAGATGTGTCTCCCAGAGCAGAGCAACCTCCTCGTCCAGAAAATCGTCGTGCTTTCACTGACAAAGGATTGTACAATTTCCCGGGCCGCCGCAATCTTCTTCTCCGCGAGCCACCTCTCGTCGCCCGTGCAACAGGCTGAGCGACCTTGGGGCGCTCCTCCTTGGAGGGCTTCTGCGCAAGCAGCGTCGGGCTTAGCCGCTCTAAGGAAGCGCCACGAACGAGAGCAAAATGATCATATCAATCTAGGACGCAATCTGCAGATTCTTCGAGGGTCAATGCCCGCTTTCTCGCGTTTCGCCGCAGCTTCGTCGTCGTCGCTGCAGCAAGCTGAGCGAGCAGCGTCGGGCTTGGACGCTCTATGCACGGAAGCATCACCAGCGCCAGCAAAACGGTTCTGTCAATCTAGGACGCCATCTGCAGATTCATCGAGGTCACGAACTGCTTTCTTGCGTTTCGCCGCAGCTTCGTCGACGTCCGTCGCTGCAGTGTCGTTGGGGTCGCGGTGTTTCTGTGGATGCCGGCGGGCGTGCTGTCTGGGTCTGATCTTGGGGTTTCGCTGTAGTTTCGTCGACATCTGTCGCTGTAGTGTCGTTGGGATCGCCGTGTCTCTGTGGATGCCGAAGGGCGCTGTGAGTCTACGGGGTTACGACGTCTGGGGCCGGTTTTTTCGTTCTTCCAATGCACCTTTGTTAGAATTTGGCGTAGATTTCAACAGCATTGCCGTGATACAGATAAGATTGCCACCATGTCGGGGGAGTCGGCGTGTTGTCTGGGTCTAGCTTGGTTCCGAGTCTCTTGGGAGATTCTTCTTCCTTACCTTGGACCGATGGTCTCCTCTCTCGCCAGCCTCGCAGAGCTCCTTGATGTTGTAGGGAAAAGGATGCTGGCGCGAGCGGGGGATAAGTCGCCAGTCGTGGTGGACACAGTGTCGCACTTGTGGTTGAAATGCTTGGCAGGGGCTTTGTTGACTTTGGGGGCTTGGCGATGTCACAAAATCGCTTGGATGATTGTATTTGAGAGACGTGAGATTGTCAAAATGCCAGTGCCATTGATGGGTTCTACTGAACATGATGAGGGTCTTTCCGTGGCCGAGTTTGATGTTGGCTGGGAAGAACAGCTATGCCCCTCGTCTACATGGGCCCCCACGTGCGACCATCGGCGACGTCCCCTCCGCGAGGTGCTCCTCGGCCATCATCAAGTCCCAGGCCGCCACAATGACCGACAAGGCCGAGGACACCCAGACCCTTATGGTCTACCTTGTATGGGACGTCATCAGTGTGCCCTGGATTTCAAAGGGCACCGAGAAACCACAAGGTCATCGCCATCAAGCAGCGGCAATCGATCCGCAAATGCTCCGGAACTGGCCGCACCCCAATCCCGAGATATGCGTCGTGACGGGCGGATCCCGCATCCTCCCTTCTCTTCTTGTCGAGGGTCTTGGTAGCTGGACAGATGAACGGCTCCCTGTGCACCTTCTTGGCCGTGATCTACAGTCGCAGAAGACAGAGTCATGGGCAGCTGAGACCAATGGAGTCGACCCAAATAGTGTTCTGACGCGCCATCTGTGGCGTGGACCGGGCCGGAGATGGTGCATGGGTCGGACCAGACGGTCTCAGGATGTTGGTCTGGTCGAGGGAGAGCGATGGTGAGGACGGCGGCTGCGGCGGCTGCGAGGGGTCGTCGCCCAGCCCCGCAGAGTCCACATGTTGACATCGTGCTCCTTGAATGGAGTGGTCGGCCTGGGGCCGCCGACTTGGGGCCTTGGGTCCATGCTTTCGGCACATGATGAGTACCTACCGAAGCTTTTGATGGCAAGCGAGGTGATGTCGGGGCGGACAGTGTACTGCATCTTGCCGAAGTTTTGGTCACATATTGTTTGGTTATTGAGGGGGGGAAAGCCGTGGACGTGGGAAATATTGAAAAGATGAGGGGCAGCGCCGTGGGAGGAGGAAGGAACGGAGTATAGACTCTTGGCATTTGCCTGAACTGTCGCAATGAAGAGTAGAGCCATCCAGAATATGTAATGGAAGGGTGAGGTGGCAGCCAATTTAGATTCGACAGTGATTGATGGTTTGCCGTGCCATCATGGTGGATGGTCACATTGATCAATGGAACTTCTCAAAGCAGCCGGACTTTGTCACCCAAGACGAGACAGACACAGCCTACAGGAGGGCAGCTGCGGTCATGATGCTTTACACTGGAGCTCAGCTGGCTACAGCTTTGGCACAAATGATCAACTAACCCGCTAGTACGATGCATGGTTTCCAGCTACTGCCAGAATGATGGCAGAACCATCACTTGGACTTTTGGCAATTTGACATTGCCAGGCGTGGCCTAGGTGTATTTAGTGTCGGCACCAGTAGGGCGTCATTTGTATTTGTTAGGTCCAGCAACAATATGTAGATGGTCAGCAAACTTGAGGTCACACTGGGAAACAGTCCACTGGTGAAACGCAAGGATAAGTGGATTGTAATGGGGATCGTCATGCACACACCCAAAGTGGACTATTTCCAAGGGGAAAACTGACTTGAAAGATCGTCTGGAGTGTGGATGGTCATGAACCCTGAAACTCGGGCCGTTGGAGTCTGGAGTTGGGTTCATGGTTCATGGTGTCGTCAAACTGGGATGCACGTGACTTGGCATCCAGTCGTCCGGCGCTGGGGAGGGATGAGATGGATTGCTGTCGCACGTGACCCTAAATTTCCCCCGTCCAGGGTCAAACAGCCAACAGCGGTGGAGTGCTGGGCATTTGCTGGGCAGAGTGCCAAACCAAGGCGTTGGTTTGCTGCTGCCGTGAGGTTGGCATGGCAAGCGATATTTGGGCAATTTGTTGATATTTGGATCCCGATGGCAGAATGCGATGTGCCCGAGGGTCTGCTGTTTCCCGGACGAGGGACATCGCATGGACGTGGTCGCGTTGCCAACGCTGGCCCATGATGATGCCCTCTTTGGTGTCGGGTCTGGGCTCACCTCGTGTGGAGAACACGGTGAGGCACGGTGAGTTGGCGCCAAGGGACCACCACTTTTGAGGAGGGGGGGCTGATTTCCCCTGAGAAGAGAGACAGCTGCAAAGAATCCAGTATTGACCGCCACGCCGCTTGGCCCCTCCCTGGTGCCCGCATTCCACCAGATGCTGCGAGTAATGCGGCCTGCTTGTTGTGTCTGTGACGGAGGCGGTGGTGGCTTTTGCCGGCTGAGGGGTCGAGATTGACGGGCGATTGAGCCTGTCTCGAGCTTGGACGAGGAGACGAGCAATGGACTTTTTTGTGTTGATCGTTCTTCCAGCGTCCGCGCGGAACCGGTTTTGCTGGCTCGAACCCTGGCCATCGACAGCAGATTGTCCAGCATTGGCGGGCATTGGCGTGTCGGTTCATTGGCGTATGGCCATCATTGGACAGGGTTCGACGCTAGCTTGGCACACGCAACAGCAGCTTCCAAGAGTGGACAAGACTCTTGGAAGTGGGCGGGTGTGGCTATGCAGCCCCTAAATCGAGGTTTCGGAAGCCAGGAGGCAAAGGCGATCCCTTTTTGTAGGCCGTCATGCCCGCCCTCGCTCGTGTTCTTGAAACCTTCATCTGACTTTTTTCTCAGTCCATCGCTGCCATCGCATTTTTGTCTTTTTGACACCCTTCTCCCCCAGGCCATATCGCTCGTTTTGCATGGCCCTTTTCAACATTTTGTATCTCGCCTTTTAATCCCCGTTTTTTGCCCCGTCCCGCCGCCTCCGACCACCCGCTTCGAAGACGACATCATGCGTTCCGTCTCTGTCCTGTCCACGCTTGTGGCCGCGACCGCCGTGCAGGCCGGCCCGGCCAAGCGCCAATCGACCCTCCCCCCCATCACGGTCAAGGGAAACGCCTTCTTCAAGGATAATGAGCGCTTCTACATCCGCGGCCTGGACTACCAGCCCGGTGGCTCGTCGGGCAACATCGACCCGCTCGCCGACGAGAAGGTGTGCATGCCGGATATCGAGAAGTTCAAGACGCTCGGCATCAACACCATCCGCGTCTACTCGACCGACAACTCCAAGGACCACAGCACGTGCATGAACGCGCTGGCCGCCGAGGGCATCTATGTCGTCCTGGACGCCAACAACCCGCTCTACTCGATCAACCGCGCGAAGCCCGCCCCTTCGTACAACAAGGACTACCTCCAGAGCATCTTTGCCACGATCGACGAGTTCGGCAAGTACCCCAACACCATGGCCTTCTTCTCCGGCAACGAGGTCATCCACGACGAGAAGGAGACCACCCTGACGGCCCCCTACGTCAAGGCTGTCACGCGCGACATGAGGCAGTACATCCGTACGCGCTTCGACCGCCCCATCCTCGTCGGATACTCGGCCGCCGACGTGACCGACAACCGCATGCAGACCGCTGCCTACTTCAACTGCGGAACCGATGACGAGCGCAGCGACTTCTTCGCCTTCGTATGTTGGCCCACCCTTGCTTGTTCACGTCGATGCGACGCTAACCCTTCGTCTTAGAACGACTACTCGTGGTGCACCAGCGACTTTGTCACGTCGGGCTGGAACAAGAAGGTCGAGGCCTTCAAGGACTACGGTCTTCCCATCTTCCTTTCCGAGTACGGCTGCATCCAGAACGTGCGTGACTTCGGCGAGGTGGCTGCGCTCATGAGCGACAACATGACTTCGGTCTACTCTGGCGGCCTCATGTACGAGTACACCTACGAGGAGAACAAGTACGGCATTGTCACCATTGCGGACAAGCAGCAGTACGGCCCCCGCAAGGAGCTTCCCGAGTTCGACGCCTTTGCCAAGGCCATGGCCGCGAACCCGGCCCCCAAGGGCGACGGCGGCTACACCCCCACCCAGAAGGTCTCCGAGTGCCCCGCCAAGGACTCGCACTGGATCGTTGAGGGCACCCTGCTCCCCAAGTTCCCCGAGGAGGCCAAGAAGTATCTCACCGACGGCGCCGGCCCGGGCCCCGGTCTCAACGGCCCTGGCTCGCAGAACAACGGCCCCGCCACCCACGACTTTGCCGAGCCCGGCTCCGCCTCCGGCGGCGGCAGCACCACCACTGACAAGCCCAAGAACGCTGCCCTCGGTCTCGCTGGCCCTGCGCCCGTCGTCATCTCGGGTCTGGTTCTCTTCACCACCCTCTTTGGCGCCTTTGCGCTCTAAGGGATGGGCTTTGTGTGTTTGAGCGAGACGCGTGGTGTGCGTTGTGATTTTGGATATACACCGTCGGGTCGAATACACAGCCATGTGTTTGGGATCTGGGAATACAAATACAGGGAATGACGGCGATCTATACCACGGGCATCCTTTTTTTTTGTTGGAGGACTACCTACGACGGAGTACACCATAATCAATAGTAGCCCCTACTTTTTTTGGACATGTTTGTGTGTTTGTCGGGACCTTTTTTGGAGTACAAGGCGGCGTTTGCTATCGTCGGTTTGCTGTGTTTTGCCCGCAGCCGAAAAGTTACATATGGCATTTAATTTGATGAAAGTACTGGTTGGTCTGACTGATCTCCCTGTTGCTGCCGTGGTCGTCTGCTTGCGATGGTGGAGTGATGGTGCGCTGCTGATTGTCGTGATGGACAGGGCGAGCGGGCGGGTGTGGACATTGATGTTCGTAATTGTGGATTGTTTTCATGTCCGGTGAGGGGGCGCGGGATACGAGGTGGAGTTTGAGATGGACAGATGCGAGCTCATGTGCGACATGCAAAGTCGTTGTGAGCAACGAGCTGCTGTCACTGTCGTCGCAATGAAAGATTGGAGCCCGAGCATAGACTCAACGTGCTGCCGTGGCATTGCTCCATGCGATGATGGCGGCGATGCAGGACCTGGACGACTGTCCCACTGTTTTGCAGACTCCAGCTCTTTGCGCGCTGCATGAGCCTCTGAACGGGTTCTGGCGTTTTTGCTGCAGTCTTCAAAGTTCAGATGAGATGCTGACGGTTTTTTTTTTCGTTGAACATTTCGAGGCGTCAGTCAACATCCCCAGGTTCTGTCCAGAACCGGCAATTGAAGCGACCAACCCCCCTGGGGCCGAGTTGAAGCGCATCAAGGCCACGAAGAAGAAGACCCCAGCGGCACTCAACTCTATCAGCGAACCGCTTGACAGTCGCAGCGATTCCTCGACAACAAGCCATGACGCGTCCTGCATCGCCTCCATCGTCGCCATCTTCGTCGTCGTCCCATTGCAGCGCCGTTGGCAGTGCAGCTGAGAAGGATTGAAGCGCGCATGCGCATCCCATCGGCGATCGGAACTTGCCATCGCCGTCGTCGACCTCGAACCACCCCGGCCGGCATAACTCGCCAGACGACGATGCGCAACCCAGACAGAGACGGCCCGGACACGACCAAGGAAAAACCAACCGCCAGCCCGTCGTCGCAGCGGAGATCTTGGTCGCAGCGCAATCGCGAATGAAAAGACTCGAGCCAAGACGTCGGCACCAACAACGGTCTTCTTCACGTCCCGCGATGACGGCTGGCTGGGTGTGTGGGGAAATGCCGGCGGGCGGGCGTGGCGGCGCTGAGGCGTGTTGCCGGTTGGTGCCCCTGGGGGTGGCAGACGGTGGTGGTTACGCGTCGCCCTGCAACACCGCCTCCTTTTTGAGGTCTGAGACTTGCTGGTAGGTATCGTGGGCCTATGATGGCGGGAGGCCAAGATGGGTTGACGTCTCGTTTTGTCCCGTCTTTGGGCTATCGTCTCTTGGGATGCAGGACGGGAGGTTTCGGTGCCTATTTCTTTCGTCCATTCTTTTCTTGGGGGGAGAGGTTGGGAGTCAACCCATCTTCCCGTCCTCTTTCTGTCAGAGGTCAAGTTTTGGGGCTCTGGTGGTGGAAGGACAGCGGCTGAAGACACTCGGGGACGATCACACAAGCGTGTGGCTTTTGTGTGTGTGCCAGTCGCTTGTACCCTCAGCAGGCTGAAGTGAATGACCAGCGCCGTTCGGGCATTTTCCTGCCATTCTGGTCATCCTGTGTCCATCGCGGCAATTTAACCTCCAAGTTGGAGAAGTACCGGTCTTCCGCTCCCCTCTCGATGCAGTCATTGTCTATATCTCAGACGAACTATTGACCGAACCCAGAGCTGTTCCAAGCTTTCCTGGACTGGTACCGCAATTCTTCTCCATCCAGGCGCAGATACTATCTACTTACTGCATAGTAATCCGTGGTCTTTCTTTGGACAAGGCTGGTAGGATCAGTAGGACCGCCCTCGGGCCTCAGCTCTGCCGTCTCCCGCCGTGCCGCTGTCGCAGCAGGGTCCCTGGAGCCAGAGAATCGTCGTTTCGTTTCCCTTCCAGGGGGGCCACACCGGTGCACCCAACAGCCGGGTTTCGACGAGAGATACACAGCGGGGGGGCAGGTATATTTTCGACGCCTCCCGCTCCTCGGGCAGCACCCATCCCGCTCTTCTCTTTTCTCCGTCGAGACAACACTCTTGTAGCACGCGTACAACTCAAACATCTCTGCTTCGCTGGTGGTCGTACAAAATGGATCAACCACGTCGGACCATCCAACTGGCGGCCGGCCTCTGCCTTGGTACGTCGTCCCCGGGCTTCCCCAATCCGGCCCCACAATTGGCCCCCGACTAACACCCCCTCCCCCGCAGCCCTTGCAACCTTCACCCACGCCGCCTACGGCCCCGGCGGTCGCAGCGGCGGCCCGCCGTCCGGCTTCCCAGGATACGGCGATGACGACGACGACGCCAGCACCTTCTTCGGCGGCGGCCGCAACGGCAACGGCGACGGCACCAACCCCTTCGGCGACGGCAGCGGCAACCCCAACGGGGGCGCCGGCTTCGTCAGCTTCGACATCAGCGTCGCCACGCGCTACCGCTGGATCCACGGCATCCTCTGCTCGCTGGCCATGGTCCTCCTCTTCCCCATCGGCTCCATCCTCATGCGCGTCGTGCCCGGGCGCTTCGCCATCTGGATCCACGCCGCCTTCCAGGTCGTCGCCATGCTCGTGCACATCGCCGGCGTCGGCCTGGGCATCTACCTCGTCACGCTGGTACAGCTGCCGTTCTCTGACGGCGGCAACCTGCTGACGAATGACGCGACAAAGTACCACCCCATTATTGGGTTGGTCACGCTAGCGCTGCTGCTGCCGCAGCCTATCTTTGGGTGGCTGCACCACGCGAAGTTCATGCGCGTCCGCAGGCGCCAGATTTGGTCGTATATTCACTTGTTCAACGGGCGCGTTGGTATCACGATTGGAATCATCAACGGCGGGCTGGGGCTGAACCTGGCGGCGGCGACGGCGTCGCGCAAGAGGACGTATATCATCGTCGCGGCCGTCATGTGGGCGTTGTGGATGCTCGTGGCGCTGTGGGCTGAGGTGAAGAAGGCGAGGGCGAGCCGCAAGATCAAGGACGGCGTGGCCGCGCCGCCGGCGGTGGATGGGGGGAAGCCGGTTGTTATGGCGGGGGCTAGGGATGTGCCGCCGCCCAAGAGGAGGAGTGATAGTCGGAGTGGGAGGGCGTCGAGGTCGAGGTCGATTTCGGCGGATTCGAGGGACGCGGCGAGGAGGGTTTGAGGGACTGGGGGTTCTGTCAAAGAATGTGTGGACTGCCCAAGGGCTCGCGATGCTTTGTAGAGGAAAGATTCTGACTAGGTGGTGGTGTTTATGGTTTTGATGTCCTGTGGCTGATGTACTGGTGTTGACAATGATTCATGCCCCTCCACATAAACATCCTTCTCACGGAAGGTGATTGTGGTGACATGGTGATTGTACATATTGTACGATCTTCACAACAAGCCCCTCCGTGATCAGGAACCAGGCCTGTATTTCGTTGATACCCAAGGGTTGTGAGATGGTGTGTCAGTGTAACGTCGGCAGGACGAGAATGAAGATGCAGCCACAACTCATGCAGCCGATCAACCATGCAGATGATCTTGGTGTCGACGCGACAACCATCTCATCCTTTCTCATCAGCGTCGGACTCACCATCTCCAAGATAGGGACATATCGCAGCACCACCTCTCCAAGACAATGACCATGGCCGCCGATCTCCTCGCCAGGTTTGACCGGCAAGACCTCGTCTACAAGACAGTCAACGACACCCCGCTCTCCGTGGCCATTCTCACCCCCTTATCCCTCACCCACAACGACGCCAAAACCTACCCGGTAATCGTCCACTTCCACGGCGGCGCCCTCGTAGTCGGCACCAACCCAGATCCAGCCTTCACCTCACGATGGTACCCCACCCCCCGCCCTGCGTTCCCACAACCCACAACCCTCCACCACTAACCTACCACCCACAGGCTCCTCAGCCTAGCCCTCACCACCCCCGCGATCCTCATATCCCCTCAATACCGCCTCCTCCCCGAAGCCACCGGCACCAACCTCATGGACGACATCTCCACCTTCTGGACCTGGTTCCGCTCCCCGGCTCTCCCCTCCCACCTATCCCCCACCCACATCCTCGCCGCCGGCGAATCCGCAGGCGGCTACCTCGCTATCCAGTCCGCTCTGCTCTTCAACCCGGCCGCGGGCATCCTCGCCGTCGCCGCGACGTATCCCGCGCAGTACCCCGACGTGGCGGCGTATAACCGGCGGCACGGGGGCGTTGCGGCGGATAGTGAGGATGACAAGGTGGTGGGTGCGTATCTGGGGGCGGTGCGGAGGGGGGAGAAGGCGGTGCGGGTGGCGACGCCGTGGGGGATGGATGGGGAGGCGGAGGGGTTGATTCGGGCGATGGGGCCGACGGGGCGGCATCGGGAGATGATGGGAGGGGATGCGAGGTTGATGTTGGGAGGAGGGTTGGGGGCCGCGAGGGGCAGGGGAGGGGAGGGGGCGGCGGTTTGGATTGTTCAGGGGAGGGAGGATGATTTGGTGAGTCTTGATTTGTTTTGTTCTTGGGGAGGGGGTGTCTGTTAACATTTCGGGGGACAGGTCGTCAAGGAGGGGGCGGATGAGGTGGTGGAGAGAATCAGGGAGGCGTTGCCTGACATGCCGGTCAAGTATACCGTGGAGGAGGGCGGGCACGTGTTTGATCTGTGTGTCGGTCTTGACGAGCCGTGGGTCAAGGAGGGACTCGACTTTGTGCGGAGGTACTGGCTCGGGAATGGAGGATATTGATGTCGATGAGAAACGAGACTGGACTGAGATTTGTCCGACGAAGGAGATAGTGAGAAGAAAAGGCCCGCGGTCCAGCTGTCCTCCAATCCATGGCTCCTCGTTTGTGGCATCATCTCCGGAAACAGAAGCGCCATGGTCTTTGACAGGTGGCAGATGGGATGATGCCGCAGGGCCACACGTAGGTCGCTCGTTCGTTGGAGCTATGTTGCAAAGTGAGTAGGTCTCGATTGCAAGAATCGAATCGCAGCGGCGAGTTGACCATTGAGGAGCAAAAAGCCACAGTCAAGGGGTCGTGGTGCGCCCAATCGCTGAAAGAGCCGCTAATCTTCGGCAGCCAAAAGCCGACAGGGCCCGGGCCGTACCCCACCCCTGCAATGGCATGTTTACGCTGGCTCGAATCCGAGACGAACAACACATTCGGCAAAGGTTCGCGATCCCTTCTCCCGACGCTGCCAACGCAAGCGACAAGTTGCGCTTCCTGAAACGGCACTCTGATTGTGCCCCGGCACCATCCTCACCTTCTGCGCCGCCGGCCATCTCTGCAGCGTCAATCGTTTTCGCCGCGACAGGTCGCTTTCCAGAAATCACCAGTCGAAAAACCTCACAGCGGCCTCCGACATTCTTGACAATGCAGCCATGGCAACTCACTCTGGACCACCAGCAGCCGCCCGCCCGCGATCGATTAGGGTGCCGCCGAATAGCAGCAGGTCAATCGTAAACCCCGCTCGCCCACCTTCATCGACCGGCCGGCCGCCTTCCTCCCATGGCCGGCCGCCCTCGTCGCATGGCCGACCGCCCTCGTCCCACGGTCGACCGCCTTCATCGGCTGGCACAAACGCCTCGGGCTCGACAGCCGCTCCCCCGGCCCCCGCCGGCACCACCGGGACCGTCTCGAGTCTGTCTCTCTTCCTCATGAACCTGCGACTGCTCGACCTCGACCTCTATCCCGACTGGCCCGACATCAATGCCCATACCTTCAGCACCAAGGACCTCGCCCAGGGACAAAAGAAGCGCATCCAGTGCGTCGAATGGGCCCTCTTCCACCTCTTCGCTCTCTGGGACCCCTACGAGGCACGAGACAGGCTGCAGCCTTTCTTCCCGCCACTCGACCAGGTCCAGTCCCTCAACCTCCGTGCCGCCTTGCTACGAAGCCTCGAACACGCAAAGAAAAATGGAGTATTGGGGCGCGATGCCGTTGTGAGAAAAACAATGCTGGACGAGTGCAAGGGCGAGCGACTGGAGGAGGTTCTGGCAGCCTTCTCCTCGGCCGTGCTGAAGAGACTGGTCGCGGAGCAGCAGCTCAACGAGCCCGAGTTTCCGGCCGTGGCCCAGACTCTGGCATTGGAGAATCGCGGTTATTCCGGCGACCGAGCCGAGCTGGCCTGCCTCATTCTCGCCCACAAGGTGTCGCTACACCGAACACTCGACACGAAGAACAACGCGCGCGCCCAGTATCGCGACTTTTCGCAGTTTCTCGGCCTCAAGGAGAAAACTCTTGCCCGCAGGCAGGCTCAGGCCCTCGCACTGCAGGAGCACGCCGGGGACGAGGATGTGTCCAACGACCTCAAACTCGACGTTTGGCGGACGGTGCGGAACAACTGGTCTGGCAACGAAGGGTGGATGGACGCTCTGCTGTTCGGGGACACGCGCGCGCGCAAGGATGGCCTTCTATCGACCCCATTTGATAGGGTCTGGCGACGGGTTGAATCCGGGCGACTGGCGGAGCTCGAGGATAAATCTGGGGGCATGTTGGAGCAGCTGGATGACAAGGTCAGGAGCCAAAAGGCGAGGTTGGCAAGATGGCAGAGCTTCCGCACTAGGATGTTTGGAGAAGCCAGTGCAGAGTCGCGCCAAACGAGCACAGATGCACGCCCGGTCAAGACCGGTGTTGATCTTGGATTCAGGGCACACGAAACCCTTCACCTAGGGCGGACGAGCCCTCGAAAGCTTGCCAGGTCCAAGCCCAGCAAGACCCAAGCGGAATACGATGATTTGGCTCGCAGCCTCAGGATGGAGCTGGCGGATTTGAGCCCGGACAATGCTCCCATCCCTGCCTTTTTCCAGCAACCAACTGCTCCCGCTGGCGAACCCAACCGAAACAGCCTCGACGCCTCCCATTCGGAACACGATGCCGTCTCGGAGCTGAGCGATCTCGACGATGACATGTCCAACTCGCACCCCCCATCACCAAGCCGCCCATCAGCCAAGCGCTCGGAACCGGCACTTCGGAGGACCAACAGGCTTCACCAGGAGCGCTCCTTTCCCAGCAGCAATGAGGCCGACATTGCGCAATGGAGGTCTGCCGCTCGCCAATCGAGAAGCTCACTCTTGCCAATCACGAGATCACCTAGTGGCTCGCCAACAAGGAGCCCCGAGAGGCGGCCGAGTCCACCCGCCATTCATCCATCGCCATCACCTTCGCCCCCACCAAGATCACCCCCGCGCATCGAGGCATCTCCAGCGCGTGTTGTCCTGACCTCTCCTCCCCGGCAAACCCCTGCGGCTTCGCACCGCACGCCCTCTCCCGAGCGACCCATCTCACCGACGCAACTTTTGGCGGACCAGATCCTCGCCTCGGTTGATGCCGCTTCACCATCCCCTCTGAAGAAGCGGCATACCCTTTCCCTCGCCGAGCGAACCCGTCTCTCCATGGCACGCGGGTCTCTTCTTCCCGGGGATGGCGGCGACCAGTACAAGGAGCCTGAGGCGGACCCGTTGCCGCTCAAGCGGGCGCCGAGCACCTCTGACCGTCCACGACAGTCCAACTTTGGGGATGCTGAGGATACAGGGGTGGAAGAGTATGAAGACCTAGCCTCGCGCACCCGACGAAGCATGGTGGGTTTTGAGGCAGCGCAAAAGAAGGCGCAGTTGGAGCGGCGGCGGTCGTTGCGCAAGAGCAAGCAGTTTTTGCCAGTCGGCGGGACGGGGAGGAACAGCACGTACTTCCCGGCAGTCGACGAAGAGGAGAACAGCACCCTGCTTCTCGCCGAGGAGCTGATGAGTGTGGAGGACCAGGACGCCGTCTTCATGAGCCGGCCCAAGATCAAGACGAGCCCGGTCGGGACGCCCATGAGGCGGAATAGCTGGGGTGATGATGACTGACGAAGGACGAGCCATGAGTAGACGATTTTATGCCACGCGGGCGGAATGGGCGAACTGGCGGGATGGGCGAACCGGCGGGCCGATCAGGATAATCATGATATTGCATAGCTTTTGGGCAGGTTTCGATGAAGCGTAGCATGACTACATTGCGCATGACGTGCATGCGAGGCTCCAGTCGTGATGGTATTTATTGTACATTTGACAACCTCCGCTACTTTTTGTACATCCCTCGGCGAGGGCTCCCCCCCTCACCACCCTTGCGCTCGCAGGACCATGGTCCGCGAAATAGCCGCATTCACCCCCTCTTTGAACCTCGCCCTCCACCGCTCCCTCAGCTTCCTCTTGCGCTTCAGAGCCGGGCGCTCGTGGAATCTCTGACGTATCTCGTCGCTCTTCACCTTGTTCTCAGCACACCTCCTCCCGAGCTGGCTCAGGGCCTGGGACACGTCTCCGTGCCGGACGTTGACCGTCCGCCCCGTGACGGGCCGCAGGCGCAGGTTGGCCTCGAGCTCGGTGCGGTGTATGTGCTTGTTGAAGAACTCTTCGTACTCGAACGGCTGGAGCGACTGGTTGGCCTGGTTGTCGATGAGCTCCTTGAAGTGGTCCAGGGAGCGGCCGGTGCCGAGGGAGGAGCCGGTGCGGAGGGGGCCCGGGCCGCCCCCGAAGAGGCTGTTGGGGCTGAGGCTGCGCGCGTCGGCCGTCTTTCTGATGTTGTTGCGCAGGCGCATGATGCCTTCGCTCTGGGACGGGGGCGGCGGCGGGCGGGGGGGTTGGTCGGCGGCGAGGAGGTGGCGGGAGGTGGAGAAGTGGCTTCGGGAGGTGATGGGCGCGGTGCGGAGGGTCGAGAGGGCGAGGAGGGATGGTCGCGCGCCTTTGCGGCAGACGGTTTGGAGGAGGTCCATGGTGGTGGTGGGGGACGAGGCTGGTGGAATTGTTAGCTGGTGGGTGAGGAGGAAGGGGAGGGGGAGAGAATTGAAGTACCCAATTGACCACTCTTTTTGGGGGTTCCTCCGCAACACCACAGGCGAGGCTGGGTTGGGCAACTTGGTGATGCTTTTCACGCGGGTCGATGTCGCCTGTATCGGAATTTCCAGACGACAAGGACCGGAATTACAGGGGTCTTGCTCTAGCGGGAATTTTCGGCTCTGATCCCGACGCCACTTTTGAAGATGGCTGCTATGTGTGGCTTACGCCTCGTGGTGGGTGCTTGGAATCTCTGCACCGCCACACACCAGCACGGGCCTCTTGACGCCAGTGCTCCATTGAACTTTTGCAGACGCGCGACGTGAATGCGGCAACCCAGAAACTCCATCACCAACTCTCGATGCGCCGCTGAATTTCAACCCGATCAGCAATCCGGACTGGGCTTTCTGCGCCAGAACAAACTGCCGAGAGAATCACTGGACATTGCAGCAAGCAGCAGTAGCCGCAACCACAGCCCCGCCATTGATATTCTGACCCGCAATCGACCATGGCATACAACCCATACGGAGGTGCGCACAGCCTTGCCCCCCCCCCCTTCCCTTTGCTCGTCCTCTTCCCTTTCTCCATCCTCCGTATTGCGCACAGCAAGACTGACAATCTCCTCGTTGCAGCGCCGCCGTTTGGGGCCCCTCCCAGCTATGGCGGCTTCCCAGGCGCATCTGGTGTCCCAGGCATGGCGCCTCCGGGCCTAGGTTCGTTCAACCCCCAAACAGTCCATGCGGTTGCTCCCCTGGCCACTGCTAACACCTTTCTCTCCAGGCCCCCCACCAGGCATGTCCTCTGCTCCCGGAATGGCACCACCTCCTGGTGTACAGCAGCACAATAATCCAGCACAAGCTAATCGACCAAGCGGCCTCCCTGCTTCCTTCCAGCCGCCCGCGAACCTCCCCAACATCAACTTCAACGCCCCGGTAATTCGCCTCGGCTCCTCCACACAGCCCCCAAAGTCGGGCATCTCCTCGATCGGCGACCGTCGCGATGGCCACACAGCCACCTCGGGCCGCCCCGGCATGGGCATGGGCATGGACCGTGGGCATGACCATTCCCGCTCCCAGATGCGAGACAACATGCAGTCGCTTGTGCCGCCCACGACTGAGGAGCGGCTTCGAACGGTATTCGTCCACAAGGTCCCCGACGGCGTTGGAGGTGAAGAGAAGCTCCAGAGGCTTCTGGGCTCGGTCGGGAAGCTCAGGCGGTGGGACTCGGGACACTCCCATCTGTCGGATCACAAGGGTGCGTTGTTTGGCTTTGCCCAGTACGAGGAACCCGAATCGGTAGCTGCTGCTGTGGATTTACTCAGAGACATCGAGGTTCCCGTCAAGAAACAGCCCATCGTCGAGGCCCAGCCCAGCGAGACGGACAGCATCCCCGAAGACGTTGAAAAGGTCACACTCAAGGTGGAATTCGACGAGAGCACGCTCAAGTACGTCGAATCCTGGAAGGAGAGGAATGGCGGTGACCCGGAGGTCGAGGCCCGACTGAACGAGTCCAAGGCGGCGTTGAAGCAGTTTGTGCGCGACCTCTTTTTCCCGCGCGCCCACACAAGTCAGGATGCGGATGGCGACACGACGATGGGCGATGGCATGAACGGACACGGAGACAATGTCGAGGTGATCAACATCCCCCTCGCGCAGGACGACGAACTCGCCGATATTCCAGCGGAGATGAGGGAAACAGTGGCCGCGGAAATCGCAGCATTCCGAGAACGGTCCAACAGACGCGACATGGAACGTCTGAAGAGAGAAGAAGAGTTTGAGGAGCAGGAGCGGCTGAGGAACGGAGCACCCCGGATCTCCCGTCTCGACTCTCCGCCCGTGGGGGCAAACACGAACGCCATACCACTTGGGCCGCGCGGTGTTCCTAATGCGCCATCCGGCCCAAGAGGGCGCGACAGGGTTGATTTTGTTAATGGCGGCCTGACGAACGGAAATGCCATGCCTCGCGAGGAGGACGACACGGATGCCAGCGACAACGAGCTTTACGAGAGAGAGCTGAGCAAGCAGAAGGCCGAGGACGACAAACTCTACATCGAGGCCGAGCGCAAGTGGGTCAACCGTGAGCGCCAGCGCACTGCCGCGCTTGAGCGAGAGAACGCCCGCGAGAAGAACGAGGAGACAGACCAGGCGCGGAGGGTAGAGGAGCAGCTCGAGAGGGAGAAGAACTGGGACGACGAGCGGGAGCAGTCACGCAGACATCACGTCTACTACCGAGACCATGCTGCGTGGGTCCAGAACCGCCTGGCTGAGCGCAACAGCGAAGCACGGAGGGACGAGGTGGATCGTCGCATGGAGGAGGACGAGCGCCGCAGGGCCGAGGCCGACATGGAGAACGCGCGGGGCATGGCCGACTCGTTCCTCGAGCGACAGGCCGAGGAGATGGAGAGGCGCCCGGATCCGGCCGCTGCCGCGGCGGCCCCCCAACGATTCACCATGTCCCTTGGCGCTGCTGCCCAAAAGGCGGCTCAGCGCACAGCACACACGCGACGCACAGTCGCAGAAGTGGAGGGTCTCTTGGACGACGAGGAGCAAGACCAGACTGCCAAGCGCCAGCTGGTGCCCATCAAGTTCGACCCCATCACCGACACCAAGGCTATGTCGGAGGAGGATCTCCAAAAGGCGATCCGCGCCCTGGCGCACGAGATCCCGACGGACAAGGAGGGCTTGTGGGCGTGGGACGTCAAGTGGGACTACCTCGAGGACTCGGTGCTGCGCGAGAAGCTGCGGCCCTTTGTGGAGAAGAAGGTGGTCGAGTACCTCGGTGTGCAGGAGGAGTTCCTGGTGGACATGGTGGACGAGCACCTGCGCAAGCATCGGAAACCCGCCGACCTCGTCGATACGCTCCAGGAGGCGCTGGACGAGGATGCCGAGGATCTCGTCAAGAAGTTGTGGCGCATGGTCATTTTCTTTACCGAGTCGGAGAAGCGCGGGCTTCCTGCATAGGCTAGGGGCGTGAGTCGGGTCGATGCAGAGTCGCCACAGCGTGGGAGTCTGGCTGGTGGCATCCACCAGTGCAGGCTGTTGCTAGAGTTGCTTTGGTCTGAAAAGTTCCAGCGATGCCAGAGTGGCTCGATCTTGTGTAAATAGGGGTGTCTGAATACCGAACATGCATGAATTCCAGCGTCTTTCTCCATGGGTGACGTCCCATCCCCCCGTTTCACGTCTCCGGCGTTCCAGTGCCCGACTGGTACCCCATGTGCCCCTACCTTCTCATTACTCATCCTCATCCTCATCCCCCTCCTCCTTCTTCATCCCCCCTTCCTCCCGCCCGATCTCTTCCAGTATCCTCCTCGCCGCAATCACCCTCCCGCCCCCGCTCCTCTCGCACAACACCGCCAACTCCCTCGCCCGCGCCGCGTAACCCGCCGCCTTCTCCCCCACCACCACATCCACCAGCACCTCCCCCAGCTCCCGCCCGCGACACAGCACCCCCTCCCCCGCGGCGCCCACGTTCCCCCACCGTCCGATGCCCAGCACCTCAGCCCGCCGCGCAAAATCATACGTATCCATCCACACGGGCAGCACAACCTGCGGGACGCCCGCACTAGCACACAACAGTCAGCTCCCATCCTCTCGCAGATCAGGGGCAGAGAGAGAGAGAGAGAGAGAGAGAGAAAACAAACCTAACCCCCTCCAAAAACGAATTCGCCCCCCCATGATGCACCGCACAAACCACCCTCCCCGTGCCCAGCACCGCCGTCGGCTCCGCATCCAGCCACTCGACGATCCTAACCCTGCCTTGCTCCAGTTCCGGCGCGAGGAGCGCGTGCAGCCGCGAGGGATCGAAGGGTTCGAGGCGAGGGAGTTTCCAGAGGACTTGCAGGTTCTTCTTGGTAGAGGTGGCGGCGTCAAAGAGGATGCGCAGCGCCGTGGCCATTTCGACGGCGGCGGTGGAGGTGAAGGAGACGTGCGTGCCGAGGTTGATGTAGATTGTCGGGGCGGTTTGGAGGAATTTGGAGAGGGAGGGGGAGGAGAGGGAGAGAGGGGCGGAGGGGCGGAGGATGGGGCCGCTGGGAGGGGGAGGGGGGGTTAGTTTGGGGGGTGGGGATGGGGATGCGGGGGGGGCGGCGTACCACGGGGTGATGCTCGGTGGGATGGGGGCGGAGAGGGGGAATTCGATCTCGGGGAGGTTGGCGACGAGGAAGCGGAGGCCGAGGTGCTTGAGGGAGAGGTCGTTGAGGGTCGTGAGTTGCGCGCCGGGGAGGTGCTGGGTGACGTGGGACTGGACGGAGCGTCGGTGGGAGTCGAACCAGGCGGCGCAGATGAGGGCGAGGAGGACGAGGAGGATGTTGGAGGGGATTTGGTGGAGGGGGACGGGGAAGGGGAAGGGGGCGCCGATGCTGATGTTGGGCCGGGGTCAGTTTTGCCTCGACGGAAGGGATGGGAAACGCACCAGGGATACTTCCACAGCGCCTCGCCGTTCGGTTGCAGCGGCATGACAAAGTCCTTGATGGTGTTTGGCGACAGCACCATGAACTTTGTCCCGGTGTACCGAAGGGCCGTCAGGGCTGGAGAAAAGGCCGGGTCGACGGCGATGACGTCCGGCTGGACATCCTCGACAATGTCTATGACAGACTTCATGATCTCCACAAACTCAGGGCCCGTCCAGGGTAACATCACCTTGAGCAGCACCATCATCCGCCGGATTGCGTAAAACAGGCTCACCACGTCTACGATGGCGAGACGCTGTCGTTCCGAGGCGACTTCTGGGCGTGACCAAGCGTCGACCATGGAGAGGCCCGCGATCTCGTGGAAGACAAGGGGTCGCGCCTGGTGATTGTCGCGGAGGGCATGGTCGGATGTGGCGAGGACGGACTTTTGGATGGAAGGGAATGAGGCGAAGTGGACCTGGACGTCTTCGTCGGGGAGGGTGAGCAGGGCGTAGCTGGTCGCGAGGAAGACGTTGGCTTGTCCGTGCTCTGAGTTGGTGATCAGGAGGACGCGCTTGGGAGGTGTTGGCGAGCCCATCTTGGAAGCAGACCAGTGCTGTAGTCAACAGTCACGGAGGTCCTGCTTGAGTTGGGGAGGGAACACAGAAACCTGGGAACGTCTTCGTGTAAACCCCGGGACAGAGCGAAGGCGTGGCACAGGTATATGTGTGAAGCCTCCAGCGGCCTGCAGCAGCACGTCAAGCTTGTACATGACGCCTTCTAGAACACTTCTTTCCCGGTCACGGATAGTGGAGGACACCATCCTGGCGACGGAAAGGGGGGGATCGCCCAGGTGTTCCCTCCACCCCGGAACTGGCCTCGATGTGTGTCTCAATTGTTGCGCGCCTATGGAACGCGTTGCCGGATGGACGGAACATTCTCTGCACGTCGAAGCATAACGATCTGTCTTCCCGAGCAACCAAGAACAAGCCAGCAGGGACCTCCCCGGCTTGACACCATCGTCTGGTCGGCCCCCGGGCGGAACACGCCAGGCCAACCGCCCTCACATTCGGATCGACCTACGCGGCCAATCTAGCACGAGGGCGGCTGGGGATAACGTCATGTCGCCAAGCGTTCCAATAGGTTGGGCGACCCGGGAGACGGTCTGCGGTGCAGAGGCTTATTTGGACCCAAGGTGGTCGCTTGGATGCCAACCGGGGAGTGGGGGTTTGCCAAGGCAGCCTCAATGCTTGAGGAGGGTGCATTGTTTCGGGTCACTACCGTGTAGATCACTCGGTCGGAATGGCTCCGCTGGGTGTAGGCTGACTGTGGGCAGAGAGTAAGCCGGGGCGATCGGTGAGTATTGGGACCAGAGATATAGCGGGGGAGTCGTCGGGCGGTATTGGGTCATTCTGGCTGAATTGCACCCGTCCAATACCTAAGCGGGATGAACCAACCCAGAGAATTGTGCATGCTGGAGGAGACGGGATGTTGGGTTTGGGGTTTATTGCCTGAATTCTACCCCCGGAATAGTTTGTCTTCAATTTGTGCGACGGGTGGGTTGGCCTTGTCAAAATGGGGTGAAGGTTGCGATGACGACGACAATGCATCGCGTCATGTCTCGATGATCGGATTGATGGGCTGGTCTAAAGCCTTCCATGCCCTGGTGCCAGGTGGCCGGGTGTGGAAAAACCGTTGTGTCCCGGCGACAGCCCGGGCCATGCCCGGACCCCACCCCGGCGAATATGGTGTTTGTTTTCGCACCTTCCATCCGTCGCCAAGATCCCCAGTGGCTGTAACTCAACGGTCATGGGCGCCCCCTTGGAGGGTCCTATTTACAAACCACATCTCAACGTGGGGGATTCCGAGCTCGATTCTCGTCGGAGCAAAACCCCCACCTCGCCGGGGGCTTTCGTAGCCGCAGACCTCCCAGTAGATCTGTTGCCCGCCCCCTTTCGTGGGGCCCTGGCAATAGGGGACCTCTGCGGTGAGCTTTTTTTTTTTCTTTCTCATTTCTTTCCTTTTCCTTTTCTGGAGGTCTCATCCGGGTCCGGGCAAGGCCGGCAAGGTAGGTCCCGAGCCCGGCCGAGCTTGGCACGGAAACCGCGAAATCATTCTGCTTCAAAAGATCAGACTTGTCGAAACTTGGAAGAAC
Source organism: Podospora tetraspora (assembly GCA_027943155.1). NCBI lineage: Eukaryota > Fungi > Ascomycota > Sordariomycetes > Sordariales > Podosporaceae > Podospora > Podospora tetraspora. The sequence goes on from JAQKAE010000005.1 coordinate 3,474,030, forward strand.
CAACCGGCTGTTGACAGGGCATTCTTTCAGGGAATCCTTGTCGAGAAGCAAAACATGCCTGTCACCGATGCCTAACTTATTCAATTCTCGAAGGGGCTCAAGTCAAACGGGGTTAGGGTTATTACCCCGGTGACATCAAAATCGTCCTGCATTTCAGGGGTTTGCTTACACGACACCCCGAGCTCATTTGTAGAAGCACCACGCGTACCTCGGTGCGATCAAGGTTGTTACATTGCGCCTCGCTCTCGTATGCACTGTCAAGGCTTCTGCAGGCCCTTCCAGTGCCGGAGATGCGTTTACATGTACCAAACTCGGATTTCTTCTCAATGCGACCCTCGAGTGCGCCTTGACCTCACCCAAGGGATTAAAATCAACGTCAGCTTTGGGATTCCGAGGCGGGTCACCGCCATATATTTACCTGCTCATGATTACCTGTCATCCCCTTCCTTGGCGACATTTGATTGCTCAGGGAGCCAAGAGCACGCCTGGCCGTACTATCGACAGATTGTTCCCCGCTCTCGGTTCAGCCCGTCACACTTTGCGCTCTCCTCGAGGTGCACATATGCGGGTTGAATGACGGTTGCCTAAGTTGCTAGACCAATTTTGTTGTCGGTGTAAGTGCATTTGGGTTGGCCTTGTCAGGCTTTCTGCCTTTTGTTTGGGGATGGTGTCCAAGACTCCAAGCCGAGTCACTGCAGCGAGGGGGCTCAGCAGGACTCGCCGCTTCCGAGTCTTCTTTGGATCCCTTGCAAGCTTCCACAAGGCTTTGTTTCTTATAGTACGGCTTCAACTCGCCAATCTGGCTGCGATGAGAGTTCTCCTCTCGCCATATTTGCATCGTAAACCCCTTCACCAGCTGTTCGAACGTCCTCACCACCAAGCCAGCAACAATGCTCCCCTCTCTTCCCTCCCTCCTCTTCCTCTCCACCATCCTCACCGCAACCACCGCCCTCCCTTCCCCACAAACCACCCCCGCCCACCCCTCCCCTAAACTCCAACTCACTGCCCTCGGAACCAACGGCCCCGGCTGCCCCCCCAACACCACCTCCCTCTCCGTCACCATCTCCCCCGACGCCACCACCATTACACTCACCTACGCCCCCCCACTCGCCCTCTACATTGGACCCAGCACCATCCCTGCCGACCGCTCTAAGTCCTGCGTCGCCCTCCTCACACTCCGCCATCCCTCCACGGAGCGCTTCTCCCTCTCCAGCACGACGTACCGCGGCACCGCGGCGCTCGACGCCGGGCCGACGGCCAGTCTGCGCACACTGTACTCGGACGGCGTCACCGGTTCCCTCGCAAGTTCGAGCGCGGCGCTTACTGGACCTGCGGTGGGGACGTATACACACGAGTCGAGTGCGCAAGGAGCTGGGGATAGGCCGTGGGCTTCGTGGCCGGGGCGGGAGGAGACGGTGGTTCGGGTGGATACGAGGGTGGCGTTGACGGCGACGAGGGCGGTGGCGGAGGGGTCGGCGTGGGGGGAGGCGCCGTTTACGCTGGAGACGCAAGTGGTGGGGTTGGTGTGGTTGGCAGTTGAGTGACAGTGGTTGGGATAGGATGGGGTCAAACGGGCATCGGTCTGGTGGTGGTTGTACTTTCCTGCCCAGATCATCGAACAGAATGTTTGTGGATTTGAAGAAAATCTCAGGAAGGAGCGTAATCGAGGCACCACACATAGGGTACCGTCCTCCATCACGACCAATGGGCCTGGACCCACGAGACGAAAGTGCCGTCTCTCAATGGCCACTCGGCACAATTCCAACAAATGTACATATCTCCAATCCATCGCTTTCATTCAGCCGCTCCCTTTTCCTCGCTCAGTGCGGGCGTGCCGCCCGCTCGTCCCCGACGCCACCGTCCTGCTTTCGGCCAGCGACATGGACTTTTCCCCCACCGACGACTCGCTATTCCGCCCCCTTTGCATTCCCTCTCCCAGCTCCTCCCCGCCGTCCGTATCGCTGCCCACCTGCGTCGTCTCCCCGGTGACGAGAGCAAACTCATCACCATCGACCAGCACCCGCCGGCGCGGCGCATCGAGGTCGCTCACCCGGGCCTCCTCTTGTTGCTTCCCCTTGGTCACAACCTCGCGCAGCCGACGGTACAGCGGACGCAGCGTAACGACCGACGCGCACGCAATACCGACATTGATCTCGATGATGCCGTATATGGCGCTGGGGATCTTGTCCCACGACGGGTCCTTGGACGTGGTCGAGGGATAGAGCGTCTGTAGGCGGAGGGCCGATATGATACACGCTCTGCACAAGTCCGAGTCAGTACACATGGAATTCCGGCAAACAGGAAGAAACGACATACGATGCGCCAAACGCCAACACAATACCAATCAGAATGCGATGCAGCCACGGCGCCTTGGAGTGCCGCAACACCAGCACCGGCACGACCAGGATCACAAAGTCCATGACCATGTTCCACGCCTGCGATGCAAACATGAACCACGTCGCGTTGAAGAAGCACTGCGCGCCCGGCATCTTGGGTGTCCACTGCGCGGCGAAGGGCACACAGCGGACCATGCGCAGCACGATGAAGATGGTGTAGCCTGTGCAGAGCAGGGCGATGAGGATACGGCAGAGGCGGCGGTCGAGCGGCATGACGCTCACGCGGACGTATTGAAGGAGGATGGAGAGCTTGAGGAACAGGTGGCAGAGGGAGTAGAATTGGGTGATGGCGATGCCGACCTGGGCGGGACGGAAGGGTTGGTAAGTTGACTTGTTCATGTACATTGTAGGGAAGTGGACTGACCTTGATGAACTCGACCCAGTCTTCAGGTGAAATGGTTTCGAAGTGCCGTCCAGAGCCATATACAACCGCTGTTGCAAAGAGGTTAGCACCAACGCAGAGAGAAACACACAGAATGATTGACCTACCCAGCTGGTTGAAGACCGACATGAGGATGGTGCATATCTAGACGGCAAACAGCTTGTCAGTCCGTCTCCCAAGCCCGACGATGGAGAAGAGCGGGAACCCTCATACCAAAGCAAGGACCATCACCAAGTCCTCCCAGAAATGCTTCCGGAGAATCACCAGTCGCGTGTAGATCCGCAGCCCAACCAGAACAGACGCAAAGATCGGACAGACGATGAGTGTCGTCGTGAGCTGGTAGCCCCGGGACTCGGACGCCCGGGCCGGGTCCAACGGCACCGTCGAGTTGCTCGTCGACATCGTTGTCGGAGGACGCTGGGACCTGGACAATGGGGGACTCAAGTGGTGAAAGGGGGTCCCTCGGAGGACTAGTTCGGGGTGGAGCGCGGGACGGGCGGGATGGGTGGAGCCAACGGAGGTCGCAATGCCGGTTTACATCCCTCACTGACGATCTTCTTTCCTTTAACTCAGCGACGCCAAAGAGTGGAGGACGATGACCGGTCACAGCGGGTGCGGATCCCGCGACTATAAGCCGTTTCTCCCCAGGCCCTCTCGAGGCAGCGACGCGGAACAAGCAAAGAATCGATCCGGCAGCCCTCGCCTCCCGCCCCCCGGTAGAGATCCCACGATGCGTTCCCGATTCTCAGCGACGTGACGGTGGCGTTCTCTCACTTTGAAGGAAGACGACTCTCCCAAGAAACCAAGACCCGGGATCGTGAACCCGGTGTGATTGGGCACAGACTCCCGGGGAATGGGCACGAGGCTTCCCGGGGGAAGATCCCGGCGCGCGCCTGCTGCTGGACTCGTTGGCCCCGGACGGTTTAGCGGTCGGTCTGCTGGGGCAGAAGAAGCAATTTCAGGTCTGGTCACCGGCAGGCAGCGTGTGCTGACAACGTCAACTCCCGGGAAATGGGGGAGCTCACCACCGGGAAAAGACCAACGAGCAGACGCGGCATCATGTTTCAAGAGTCGCGATGTTAAGAAACCTTAGTCGTCCACCAAACTCCAAAGCTTTCCTCGAAACGTCCAGGAGCCACCGACCATCCCGTCCCGTCAACTCCACCAGCAACAACGGCCCGACCCCGAAGACCCCCGACCCGGGGCACCAGAAAGTGGGCTCGGGGATTGCTAATTTCTGGGCTTCCCAAGCGTGCCAGGGTCCCCGGCAAGCTTCGAGGCTGCGGCGAGTCTCCCCGCCCGCCGCCGATCCCCGGATGGGCCTCCGTCGGGCCAATCATGGCGCGTCCCAGTGGTCGCTGCAGCCACGTCCCGGAGAGGGCAATTCGCTGTGTCAGGATTTTGGCTCTCTCCGAGACACCAAGGAGAGTCGGTCGGGTTCAGTGTCTCTGTTCGGGCTCTTGACGGGCTCACGGGTTGCCGGTGAGCCCGTGGACGGCGCATCTCACCGCAAGAGGAAGCCGAAGGCGGGATGCCAAGGTTCGGGTTGCATGCTGTTTTGCTTGTTCCGAAAGTACCAAGTCAAGAGGCGACGAGACGATATATTAGTGATAAAAAGACGCCGAGATAACGTTATCCCGAGACATCTTCATCTCTTCTCAATATCCCGAAATAGAGCCAATCGTCGTCGACGTAGGCAAGATCAACAGCAGAACGATGCATTATATCAACTCCCATTACTCCGTACAGTTCGACTCCTTGGTCTCCAAACGCCGCAATGCTTCCCCGTCAACCGTTCACCCTTCAAAGACTCAAATGCACCAAGTATGCAACACACTCCTACTGATACAACACCATCCGCGCCGCTCATTTCACCTCAACACTCAGCAAAACCCAGCATAAAACTTATCCGCCGCCTCCGCATTTGCAGAGTACGACTGGCTCGGCCCTGTTGCATTGCCAAACACAACAATGTCACCACTCGCCGTGGTGAACTTTGGCCAGACCTGCCCGAGGTGATTCGTCGGGTTGACATTGGGGTTGGAAGCAAACGAGGCCCAGAACGACTCCATCGCAAAGCTCGTCTGCCACTCAAACTCGGTCGAGTTGCCACGAAACAGGTGGTGCGTGCCAAAGACGAGGGGAAGCTCGGCTGGGGAAGTTGTCAGCATGGCGGAAACGGGAGAGAGGGGCGGGAGTACAAACAGCAGTGCATGCCGCCGAGCCAGTATCGGGGTGTGGTGTTTGTGAAGTTGCCTGAGAAGAGATAGCGGTAGGTTGTCAGGCCGTATTTGACGCGGTTGCTGCGTCGGCTGTGTCAGTGATGGATGTGACGTCCAGTCTCTCTCGGGAGTAACCTACAGGACCTCGCGCTTGATGCCGCAGGCCAGTCCCTCGGTGCCGGGCACGGTGGGGGCTGGAGGGGACGTGGCGCTGGGGTCAAAGGCCAGGAAGGCCGCCGGCTCATTGTAAGTGTATCCCGCAATCATCGGCTTTGCAACTGTTAGTCTCCCCAAGATCTCACACAGTCGGGAAAACTCACAATCTTGGCAACTTGCCCCTTTTCCAGCCGATCTGTGATGTTGGCAAAGACAGTGACATCATCGGCAATCGGGCGGAAGAGGCCTCGGAAGGGGTTCGTGTTGAACGCATCGACCGCATCACGGAGCACGAATGGGTCAATGGCTTGCACGCAGGCCAGTTCGGCGGCCGATGTGAGATTGGCGCAGCCGATGACCTGGGCAAGACTGTGGAAGACGGCGCTCGAGTTGGCGGTGATGGTCGGCGTGCCGCTCGACCCTGCGATGAGACCACGGACGATGGGCTTCTGCGGGTTGGCGTACCCGTACATGATCACAGCGTTGGAGCCGGCCGAGTGACCCCAGAGGACCATGCGATTGGGGTCGCCGCTATTGGGGACGAGGATTAGCCATGTTTGCCATCAGCCGTGTCAACGATGAGACTCACCCAAACCCATCAATGTTGTCCTTGAGCCATTCAATGCTGTCGCGTGTTAGCTCATTGCCACCCAAGCAAGCAGGTCGGTAGGGGAGGCTTACACAAGCCTGATGTCCATCAACCCGACATTCTTGTTGGCAGCTGGCGATCCAGGGAAGCCAAAGATGTTGAGACGGTAGCTGTGCACCCAGTTAGCATCCCTCTGACATGGAGAGCGAGCGAACGCACTTGAACGTGACAACGAGATGTGTTTGCGTCCTCTGGATCCACTGGTCGGGGACGTAGTAGTCGGCATGGCCACCACCCTCCTTGAAGCCGCCACCGACAACCCAAATGATGACGGGCAGCTTCTTCGGGCCGGGGTTGCGGGCCCTCGGCCCCCAGATGTTGAGATACAAGCAGTCCTCGCTCTCGACGTCGCGGTTCTGGTATTCCGGCACGAGCTCCCAAAACACGCCGACCTTGTCTCCCGTGTCCTGGAGACAGATGGGTTTGTAGGCCTTGGCATCGTGGGTACCATTTTTGGGCGCCTTCTCGGGGGGCATAAAGCGACGCGTGCCGATGGGTGGTCGCGCGTAGGGGATGCCGAGCCACTGGTTGGTATCGGGGAGGCTCGGGTTGATGAAGCCGGTGAAGGTGCCGCTGGACGTCTTCACCGTGAGGCTCTGCCCTGGCGGACCGGGTGCAAACTGTGACACCGTCTCGGTCGTGGCTTGCGCCCCGGTCAGGGGCGCAAGGACAAGAGACACGGCCAAGAAACGAGACCACATGGCGATGACGTGATGAATGTGACCTCTGTGGTGTCAGGTCGAGGGAAGTCGAATTGGCCCGGCTGAGCTGAGACTTTGCAGATCAGCCCGGTAAGGCGGAGACGAGGGAGTCCATCGCGTCCCTTTTATCCTCTCGAGGTGCATTCCGCGAGAGAGCGAAATGCAGGCCTATCCGAAGACGCTGGCGGCCTGTCGCAACGAAACAGCTAGCGCTGAAAAGCGATTCCTCCGCCGGGGCTTTGGCAATTTAACTTGCTTCCTTGTCGGGCATGCCGACCATGCTGGGCGGCAGCACAGGATCGAGGGCTGGAGAGGCGAGCAAGGTTCCCCGCGATGAGGGGCAGACGCGTTTCTCGAAGGACGCGAATGGCGCCGCCTTTCAGTGGTCGATGGCCACCTCGAAGCCGTGCGCGCGGTGTGCCTCTTGTCGATAGTGCTCTTCGTGACGGCAAGCCGTATTGGATCTGTAGGCACGTCGCTGAAAGCGGACATCTCGAACTCCCTGCTGGCTGCTCAGCTGAGGCTCTCGTCTCCTGCGGTGCGCAGGAACCATCCCGGCGTGTCTGGGCATCTGTGGGGATGGCCGTTGGAGCGGTGTGATGGCCTTGACGAAATTTAAAATGATGCCTACTATGTTTGCTATTCCTCGATTCCTCTGGCCAAAAAAAAAAAGAGGAGGAGACCAAGAGACAGCAGATGCAAACGGGGGCTTGGGCGGGGCAGCGACGCGTTCAGGGGAAGGTGAAATCACACCCTAACCCTGACATAGTCCAAAAGATCACGTCGATGAGAAGTTGAGAACGATGGGACAGCATCAGACGAAAAGAAAGCCGAGGGTGGGACCGGGGTAGTGGCAGAGAGAGAGCAAGAGAGAGGGGGAGAGAACCTTAGGAATTCGAGAGTCCAGCATGGTGGATCCATCTTTTTGGTGCGGGCATAGGTAGGTGCTCGTGAAGAAACAACGAAGCAGGATGCGAATGCTGGCAAGAACGGCCAGAGAGCCAAGTCAATACAGCAAGAATTAGGGCAGGCGGGACGGGCAGTCAAGTCAAATTTGGTATTCCTGATTGGAAGGTACTGCCCTGCAAGAACCAACACTAAATAATGTGGAGAGAGCGAGGAAAGATTGAAGAGACAGTCCAGATCGCACTATCCCAGCTCAGAGATACGGCAGGCAACGATCGAGACAGGGCCGCAAGACACTGGACAGAACCCCGGAACCCAAGCACAGAAACAGATATGTGCCACACAATCTCAAGCAAGCTTCCCAAGCAACAGAGAGATACCAACCATCCCTCACTCCTTCCCAGTCATCTGGAACCGCTGCAGGTCCGTGGGCACGAGCGTCGCGCAGGTGACGTGCGGCCAGCTGAGCCCGCCAAAGTTCAAGATGATGGTCTGCGTGTACTGAATCTGCGTTCCAATCACCTTGATCCTCTTTCCGCCCCGCGGCACACCGCCTCGCGGCGCCGTGACCCGGAACCGAGGAGTGGGCGCCTGGTGGGGGTTGGGCGGCATCTCGGGTTTCAGGTCCATCGACGCGTTGCCTGGCATCTGGGGCACAATAACGTCGTACTCGATCTTCTCGATCCAAAACTTGGACGTCGCCGACTCGGCGTGCGCGTTGGGCTTGACGACCCTGGCGGGGGTGACGGCGTCCTTGACGGGGTCCTGCTTGCCCGACAGGAACGCGATGTTGGAGATGCCACCGGAGTTGACTTTGGCCTTGGGGTGGTTCGTCGACACATCAAAGGCGACATGCTCCTTGACCGTCAGGCCCTCGAGGGCATTGCTGAGGACGATGTTGGGGTTCTTGATGATGTCCTTGTTGATGGTTTTCTGGGCAATGAACGGCTTAAGCTTCGATGGCACTCTCAGCGTTTTGTTATCCGTTTCTGCATCCATGGGCTTCGCAAAGGCCGTTACCAGCCTGTTATCGATGTTGCCAATGGGGAACGGGGTAGTGTCGACGACATCGATCGTAGGGGCACCCGTATTGCCGCCGAGAGAATTGGCAGAGTTCTTGGGCGGGACAAGCCCCTGAGCGTTCATGGTCGTGCCATGGGGGATGGACGCCATGCGGACGATGCTATCCGTGTCCTGGAAGTCGGCTTTGGGAACGTAGAGAAACATGCCGGGCTCGAAGTGGATGCCGCTTCCCGCTGTTGTCTTGGGCTTGTCGCCTTTCCCCGTGTCGTCGTTTGTGACGTTCTGGACGGTTTGCATGTAGGCCAGGCCGCCGAGGTTGATGACTTCCTGCTTGTCAAACCCACGGTTGGGGATGTTGCCGAGGGTTGGTCCAAAGGTCCATTGCTCCGTCGTCAGCTGGAGAATGAGAGTGTTGTCGTCAATTCCATCCTCCGATTGGGCTGGTCCCGGGCCGTTGAACCTGCGAGGGACCCAGATCAAGCTGATGCCGTTGCCAGAATACGCACCGCTAAAGTGCGTAAGTGGAAAGGGGAGAAGAGGGGCAGCCTGGTCGGCTGGGCCTCCCGGATGATGCAGCTGATCCTCAAGTTGGGCCTCTCCGGCCGCCCCTTCTTCTTCCTCTGACACCGGCTTCTGCCCAGGTCCTCCGGGAGGGCCAGGAGGCCCGGGCCGTCCAAACGGCCCTCCAGCAAGGCGGGAAGATAGGCCGGGAAGTGGGCCAGGGGTGCGATCCTCCAGAGGGGCAAACCGGAACCCCTGAACGTTGAAAGTAGGGGCAGGGTTGTTGATATTGAGGGGAGGGACAAAGGTCCCATCAGGGAGGACCTGGCTGGCCATGATGTTGGGTTGGCAAGTTGCGAGCCTGTGAGCGTGGTGTCTGAAAAGATATGCAGGGAAACTTTTGGGAAATTGGAGTGTTGCCAGATGAGAGAGCTGGAGATTGGCGACTTCCATGAGACAGGATACTGGTGAGCATTTATACCTAGAGGCTAGCTCGACGGGATCTCTGCCTGGTGCCCAAAATGTCCACAGGGTAAGGCGTCTGACTGTGCGCGGTTGCGTCGCCAACCCCAGAGTGATGGTTGGGACTTGAGGACGGGGTCAATACGCCCACTGGACTACCGCAGTTCGATACAAACTAGATAACGAAGTACCGCCTGGGAACGAGAAACCATTCGGCGGCGGGTTGTTGTTGGCGTACCATCTGTGTGCTAGGGTAACATAAGAATGGTAGACTCGCATGGCGTTGGACTTCTCCATCGCCATCACCACATGTACATGGACTCGACCAGTCACCCTCCATGGCCAGCCACTGAGTCTAGACAGGTCCATTTCTCTGGAGAAGGAACGTGGCCAGACCGGTCCACAGAATCCGATCGGGGTTGGCTGGTTTCGACTGGGAACACAATGGCTGAATGAGGGGTTGATAGGGATAGTGTGGCCAGCTGAAGCTTTCGGGGTTGGAACGAAGGTGCGGTAACACAGGGAGACGCGTCTCAAGGCATCCTGCAGTGAGGTTCCGCAAGGCTCCGACGGCAAGGTCCGTTGGTGACTTCCCCTCGCGCGGCCAACGCTGCAAGTCATCGGGGGGGGGCTTGACCGTCTGGTTCAGTGATCAACCTCTGGTTGGCAAACTTCCGTGGCCCGACCTCGTCCCGCATCAGCATATCCCGAACCCCCTGCAGCCCTGTAGGGCTGAGGCGGGTGATTGCCTGCAAGATTGTCGGCATTCGATGTTCCTTACGTGCAGACGGCCAAGGGAAGCCGCCCACTCGATCACTTTGGGTGGCCTTTGCGAGAAATGTGGGCCGTTGGTGAAACAGTGTTCCAGCCCCGAATCCAGGCGACCGATGTGTGATGGGAAAACGAGGCCTGATTCGCCAGGCTTGAGAAGCATGGTGCGCCCGCTGTTGCGTCCACGAGGGACCTGCTTGTCCATGGAGGCGTACCTTGACATGTCAAGACGTCTTCCCCGCTTTCAAGAAACGCCATTGTCGGGACTGTGGCTGGCTGAGCGCAGTGTGACGAGGGGAGGCATAAGCTTATCTCGAATACGCACCCATTCATCTGGGTCTGGTCCGAACTGAGAAGCTGGTTCCCGTGCTGGGCCGCAATGAGGGCTGGCGAGAAAGAGGGGTCGCTTTCGGTGTTGGGTCAGCATCGCCCATATTGGGAGGCAATGATTGGCGGGGCGCGGCCGCGCTATTGACGGTTGGTGGCAGAGGTGCTCCGCCATCGGCCGACAGTAGTTGTGATGACGGGAATGGGAGGGCTGCCTAGTTCAAGGTCTGTTGGAGAAGACTAGATGTGAGGGCAAAGATTGAGGGGAAGCGAACCCCGCCGCTCGGGCGTAAAACAAGCCATCAAGAAGTCGCAATCCTGCCCCTGGGCTCGACTGAGCTCTGGGACGCTTTGACAAATGCGCCAGGGCTGTGCGACGACGGGAGGACTGGGAACAGGGGAGATGCAAAGAGGAGGATAGATGCCAAGTGTAATTTGTCCTGTCGTGGGGATTTCGCAAGTCTTCAGTTGGACGTCACTGAGCGGGCCCAGGGTTAGGGTCCTCCCACCACTTTCTCGGATGCTTCGAGGTGTGACGGCAATCGCCGGTGAAAATGCGGGGTCGTGAAGCAGGCTCTTTTGCTTTTTTGGCCTGTGTTTCATGCATCTTTCTGGGGGGGCTGTCCTTTCAGGCCCTTCCTCATTTAATCAACCTGACCTCGAGGATCAGTTCGAAGCGCCTGGCTCATTGGTGGGGCAGGTGGGGGTCACCAACAACCAACAACCAACAGGCATCTTGGCACAGCCTGCCACCACTGCACCGACCTCCGATTTCAATCTGCTCCCCAGCTTTCGAGTTTCCTTTTCCACCAAATTCCCGTCAGCCGACACAGCCACCACCACTTGGGGCAACCATCATGACACCTGCTCCACCAGTCGAACTCGTCGACAACCAAGATGCAAGCCCCCTATTCAACATTCCACTCGAGCTCCGTCGCGCCATCTATGCCAACCTAGCCGGCTTCTCCGCTCAACACATCCACTCTGTCGCTGGCAGCGACGGCAGTTCTCGTCTGCGCTTCACGCCATGCATCGCGCCAGTGGCATCCGATCAAGATGAGCTAGATGGAAGTGAACGCTGTCCTGACCCGCGCGCTCCTGGCAAGAAGTATCCGATTGTGAGCCCAATCTTCAGGCGTCGGCTGCTGTCGAGTTGGGGTCCACACTGGATGTGCGAAGAACTAGCGCTTCACCCACGGGATTGTGGCCAAGATGTGCAGGCCGCGGTTTCAGGTTCGAGCGATTATCTTTCCCACCTGAGGGTTTGTAAGAGGATGTGAGTCGCGCCTAAGAGAATATGCCTTCCACGGGTATGGTTTGCAGAATAGATGCTGACCGCCGGTGCTCTTAGGCTGTTGGAAGTCGTCGACGATGTCGCGACCATGACGGACTTCCACATCGCAGACCTTCAGACCCTCCGATTGTTCGTGGAGGACAGCGGGCCTCCTCGTACTCTGTTCAGTCTAGAGGCCTTGGATCACTCCAGGATCACCAAGCTGTCCATAACCCTCAGTCAACACTTGAAATTCTTCAACTCAATCAGCAAGGCCTGCAGAAAGTCAAAAGAGGACGAAGGTCATGAATCCACCCCCTCCTCCAACTCCGGAGACAGCCCAAAGTGTGGTAGCGGTGATATTGACTTTTGGGTTCGCCTGCCATCAACGCTCCCCACCCATCTCCCAAGTCTGCGCAAGCTTCACGTATGGTTGGATCATAACGATGGCCCTTACTGGTCTTCGGTCAATGAGCGGTCGATTCTGACCCCCATGGAGGCTCTGAAAACAGCCAATCCGCAACTTGAGCTGGTTTGCGTCCTCCCCAGAGTGCACCCCCGATTCGAGAGCAGTCAGCGCCATTACCTCCCAGGCGATGCGGAACAACAAGGCCCAGATCCCTTGCAGGACAAACTTGAAATCCACAGAATTTTACGACAGCGGTACCGTGTTTTCAGGAACATCTGCAGCACAACCAGCACCGAAAACGGACGGGTCCAATATGTCGAGGACTTTCCACATCTCCACGGATTGACTTTGTTCAGTGGGATGTCTCGGGCAGAAAGGGAGCAATTTGAGGCTGATGGGTGGCGTCGCGGAGTGGATGTCATAAGGTCAGCGCAGGGCCGCGGTCGTTACTCTCAGCGCCCCCGCTTCACGGAGCCATGGTGACGGATCGGCAAGAGCGTGCCAAAGAAGCCCGGATGGGTGACAGTCTTTTATCACCCACTATTAAGCATCATTGTAGAATGAGATAACAAGTTGAGTGGTCCTTTCTACATGCCGTTCATACCTAAGCAGCAAAAATTCAAGTCTATTCATCACACTGAAATGTTCAGGCTTCGCCAGGAAGCCTTGTCCCTTAGATCTTCAAAACATTTCCCCCATTGTCAACCCAGAACCCCTTTTTGAACAGCCCCATGCAAATCCCGAAAATGGCAATGGTGTCGGCATTGTTAGGGTTCTGCAAGGTTCCAACACAGTCCCAACCATAGCAACCATCATTGTGGAACACGTCTTCAGTTTCGCCCCCAAGAGTGGTGTGGGTAAGCTAGAGATACGAGTCAGCATCTTCTTCAAGGCGTTTCATGTCCCGATGATGATATAGAGCAAAGTTGCTTACCTCGTGCAAGAGCAACCCCGAAACAGACTCCCCCGAGAGAACATCAATGGACTTGATCACAGCTCCACCGCCCGTGCCTGAGCCCCCTGGCAGTGTATTCAGGTTATTGACAAAGGCAACGCTCTGCGCCTGGGCGATGGCATGGTCGGTCAGGGTGGAGAATACGTCGCCGCCGGCCACCAAGTCCATGAGCCACGTGCAGAGATCCACTGTGGTGGGTTTGTCGGGGTGGTTCACCGAAAAGCCCTTAAAGTCAGGCATGGGTGCCTTCTGCCCTTTACCTCTCTGTTCGGCCCATTGTTTGTGCCTGACACGGTAGTCCGGGGTGAATTCGAGTGGGATCATAGTCTGGGCCATGGGTGGGTGGTCCGTTTCCGGAGAGAAGAAGCATTTGTGGGCGTCGTTGGCATCATCTTCCAAAGCGGGCAGACCTTGGGCCTTGTTGAACACCCGGCCGTTGATCGTCTCGTAGTTGGAGTAGTCGCAGAAGATGAGCTGGACAGGTAAGTTAGTATTGGATGAGCAAGAACACGGGAAAAGAGGGTAAGTTTGGGAAGAATATCACGTACAAGGTCGGTATTTCTGTTGAAGTTCGCAATGGGCTCTTGGCTCTCCTGTTTTTCGTACTTTTGGACGTTGCCAAACATGACTTGCGTTGATGAGCTTGGTTAGTAGCTGGTACGCACAAGCAAAGCACCTGGTGGCAGGGGCTCGCTTACCCTTGATTTTGTCGACGTTGGTCTGCTGAACTGCACCGTCACCCAAGATGTGCTTGACCATGCTCTGCACCTTGGGGTCATTGAGGTTGTTGTTCAAGACTTCAATCGCCGTGCCGGAAAAGGTGATAGCCTGGGTCATGGCCGCTGTGACTTCACCGTTGGCGTTGAATTTGTCTGGGAAGATGTCAACAACTCCCATTGTCTAGTTTGCTAGGACGGGGTGAGGAGGAATGTACCGCATCCAACGAGCTTCCACTTCTGAGCCACGCAGCTGTCCAGCAGGGCGAGGAACACAACGCTTGTCCACTTCATGATGAGAGGGAGGGGAGTGAATAGAAGAATACAAAATGTTTCTTGAGATGACGATATGGATTGAAGACAAAAAGGATGGTGATACTCGAGGATACAGTCAAGTTGGTCGTGGAGACGTCGGTATATATACGCAATGATGAGACTTACTCGACGGTGATGTCGCGGTCTGTAAGTCGGTGTTACCTTGAGGAAAGATGGCGAGAATAGTACGCCTCGGCGGCTCCCAGAGTGCCATCCAAGGACCTAGCCCTCAAGCATATGGGGTTGAGAACGAAGCCATTGCTCTGAGATCCCAGTTTGTTCAGCACAGCCCGTTTCAGAAACGTTGTTGCCCCATTTCTCTCAATTACACGCGCGAGTTGATTACCCGCGCGTGTTCCTCTTGTGGCCTCACATGTAGCCAGCCAGTAGCGTAGCCAAATCCGTACGCCTTAGCTTTTCTGTGCTATTCCAGTCTGAACATATGAAAGAGTTGCTGCTCCCTCGGACAGATGAAGTTGGGGGTTCAACGCAACCTCGAGCGACCCTCAAAGGGCCTTCAAGGTTGGATCGATATTGAAGCTGGCTCAGCTGTCAGATGGTTTCACAACATTTCGTTGGCCAGGACCTACAGCCCGTTTTAAACACATGCGCTCTTCAATCGCGCTTAATGCCTTCCGCGGGGGCGGCCATGTGGCTGAGTCCCGGGCCGTCCATGAAGATTGACTGGAGGCGGAGGGAGTCCGGCCCCTTACCCGGCCCGGACGTCACGGGTTGTTCGAAAAGAGCGGCCGACGGCACTGAAAACTGAGATCCTTCCCAGTCCCTCGCAACTCAATCGCTGGTGTGATTGGATGGGATGTCCAGCCGCGCCTGGTCGTGTCAAGACGACCTTCTCGCCGAGAGGGTGGCTCGGTGGTTGCCGATAGACGCGAGTCATGGCTTAAGAGTGCGGCCATTTCTGTGAGTGACAGACTATTGAGTGACAGTCGACACTGTGGTACCTCGCCGTGGCTTGAATCACGATGCCGCGCTTATTCGGGGTCGCGATGCAAGGGGTTGTGCAGCTCTTGACAGAAGGAGCCAATCAGGGACTCAACTCGTCGCTGTCGAGCGGCTCGGCTCGTGAGTGCATGAGCGATGGTGGTGCCCAGGGAGCCAGGGTCGTCGCGGTTGGTTGCATACGTCGTGGTCTTGAATCGGGTCAACGTCTACCAGCGTCAACTCAATTCCTCTGGACCCCATGTGGCATTGGGCCTCCCCAACAGCCAACGCTTGACATGGCAGCACCAAAGCGACGACCTCGGCCACTGCACCATTGATATGGAGAGGCGATTGAACGCGCGATGGTAAGTTTCCATCTCTCCCAATCTGGTCGATGGACGCCGATTTGACCTCAGCTTCCAACAGACCTGCCGACATGGGCGATTCTGCCCGGCCCTGAACCTGATGGCCACCCGGGGGCCAGAAACAATCACACCTGGCAGCCAACATGTTTCAACCTCAAGACTCCAATTAGAATGGTACTTGATATAGATTCGGGGTGCACCGAATGCATGTATAAGAAGAATTCGCCGGTCTTCTTTCAGCAATCCACATCTCAAGTCCTCATCTCTCCATCATCGCCATCCATCAGAATCAACTTTGCCAGCTCTATTTCAACAAGACCTCGACTCTCACTTTCTCCATGAAGTGGCTCTCTCCACTGGCATTGGCCGCGGCCTTTGCCGGAATCGTCTACACCGAAGTGCTGGACTTAGGAGACGTGAAGCAATTCGACCCAAAGATTGTAAGACCACCAGAAAGATGCCACTCGTTGAAACACAGCGTTGACATACCGGACCACATAGCCTGCGCTACCAGACGGCCTCCAACCCGACGCTATCTGGATCAATCCAGCCGACGGGGAAAGCGGCTTCAGCATTGTCTTGGGAAAGGACCTCAAGGCCAAGGTTGATGGCGTCCTTGAAGGCTGCGGAAAAGTTGACAACCAGTGCTACCAAGAAGTCATCAAGGTTCTCCAAGATGGCACCATCCAGATGGACAAGCGTCTCGACAGCCGGCAGCTTATTGTTGCCGCGGCGACCATTGCCGAGGTTGTACAGGACATCCGAGAGATCGTTGAGATCGTTGGCATGATCACGGTTGTCTACAAGGTTATTGTCAACGCCCTTGGTAACGAGAAAGGAAACCATGTCCCGGTTGTCTTTGCCAGCGCGGCGGCAAAGCTTCCACAGGCCACGCCTATCACGATTTCCGCCGGAGGGAGTGCGGTTATCACGATTACACAGTCTCTGACTCCAACCCTGGCACTTCAAGGGTACGTCTTCAAGTTGCGCTCTTCAAGATAGTGTCTAACTGTGGCCCAGATCCGTCACCCCGGAGGTGACTGTCGTGGCCTCGGCATCCAATGGTTTTGCAAAGGGTGATGTCGTGGCTGTCCTTGACAAAGATCTGGCATCTCGTCTGGACGAGTTCATGCAGCGCGCCAAAGATTGCTCCGCAGGCATAGACCTCGACAGGAAGAACCCTTCGGCGCGGAAACTGAGGCGCGCAGGCGGTACCCCTGGCCAGGCCTTCTGTGCAGCCAGGGAAGTCGTCACAAATATGCGTCGCGAAGGGCCCTTCAACAACCTCTTGCTGTACAGGCCAGCCAGCGTCCATATTCAGCTGGCCCAGCTCTCGGAGCCTTTGAGGGTTGCTTTCAACGAGTTCTTGGCATTTGTCGTCGCCTATCGTCCTATGCTGAATTTGGCAGCTGAGCTGGACTCTGAGCAGCTGGCCACCTACATCATGGCCTTGACCATCGATGCGGTTATTGATCAGGTGCGCCTTGGAGAGCAGAACAAGATCAAGGCCACGCCCAGTGATGACACGTCGACGGATAAGCCTTCGGGTTGTCCCGACAAGAAATCGGTCAGTACGCCGCGGAGACACAAACCAAGTCTGAACACACTAACACCGTGCCCCTTTCCAGCTCGTCTGCGGCATCCCCGGAAATGAAGTGTGTGCCATGAAAATATCAGGAAGCGGTAACACAGCCAAGGCCGTCTGCAAAGATGTAAGTCACCCCCACAAATCCTCCATACCTCCCAGACGCCAACCTCCCTCCAGGGTCCCAAGAAAGACTGCGAATGTGTCAGCCCACCCCTAGGCTTTACCTACATACCTACCCCAGCCCGCCAAAAGCTTCTCGATGTCCTCCGACGAGCCCGGGTCATCACAAGCGGCCCGCAATGCCCCATCGTCGTCACGGCCATCCCCGGGGACGTCTTCAGCTCCGCCCAGACAAACATTCACTCCCACTTTTGCTCAGGCTGGGTCAAGGGCGCCAAGTATTCGATGACGGTCAACGCCACCGGCGCCAACGTCCTCCCGGAGCCACACAAGAAGAGCATGGTGGCGAAGCGCACCCCGCCGGCCAACGCGGGGAGCTATCAGGACTTCCGCTTCGACTTGAGCTTCGAGCCGGCGGCGAACGGCGGCGCCTGCACAAAGGACTGCAACGCGGCCTTTTCCCAGTTTTCAAGCGCCTGTGCGGCTAGTAGCCGTACGTTCTCCCCAACCCTCCCACACAGCGTAAGCTAACCCATACCCCCTCAGCCGGAGTCTTCATGTACGAAAAAGGCACCTACGACGTCGGGTGCGGCACCTTCGCCTACAACATCCACAAGGCCGCCGCCGGAGAACCCCGCCTCGGCGACGAAGTCGCCGACCTCATCCCCTATCCCCGCAAATGCCACACCGCATCGGACATGCCCGCGCTCAAGGGCGACGTACACGACTCCGACGTCCGCGGCGGGACCATCTTCGCGTGCGTGGGTGGCGCGCTGGTGGAGAACGCCATCCGCAAGGACAACAAGACGAGCTTCGTGCAATCGATCCAGATGCGGAACAGCGTGCCATACCAGTACAACGTCTGGTGGAAGGAGGGTTGCCGGATCGAGAAGAACGGGGGGCCGACGGCGCTGTCGAGGGAGGATCCGCTGCTGCAGGGCAAGGGGGCGTCGTCGTTGACGTGCTCGGATATGCTGTGGAGCAATTGGAAGGAGTGTGGGAACAACGGCGGGAGGGGCGGTGTCATACAGATGGGGTGTTTGATGTATGAGTTTGTGGCGAGTGATGTGCCGAGGAAGTTTTAGGGAGTTTTGGACATTTTCTTTTAGTTTTGGATGGACGGATAGCATTGGGCATGGCATTGGGACTAGACAGTCAATTTGGGAGTTAGCAATGTTTATTTCTACTTGTGTTATGTTTGGGAGTGGCACGTCCACTTGCAAGTCGCAACAGAAGGGTTAGGGGTAGTGTCAAGGCCTCGGGCTTCTCTTTCATGATCGCAGCCCAGCAATCTGGCAGACAAAGTCGGCAAGCAAGGTGTGAGGGAAGCTATTTTTGGGTATTCTTTTATTCATTCTTGGAACGGTCCATTTCTTCAAGATTGGACCATGTGTCTTGGTCCAGTTTCCCAACTTTCTCAAGTTGAGATGCGAGGTGGAGGCTGGCTGGAAATGGGCTCTGGGGATTGCGTTAAGCCATCTAAAACTTACACGTCAATACTCACCAGTGTGTGGGCCAGTTTCGGAAAGATCCCGATGACATATCGTCATGAACCTAGCAACAGCACATCGCTCAAGCAGTCAGCGTGGCAGTCTGGTGGGCACACTTACTTGACTTCTGGCCTGACCTCTGGCACCTTGTGGTCCAGAAGCAACGGATACACCTTTGCAAACCCCTCATACAGCATGTCAACGCTCTTTGCCCCCGTAATGACAACCTTGCCGTTAGCAAACACCAGCAACACAGCCGAATGCCCCACCGACGGCGCGCCCCTCACCTTCTTCGACCCAACACCCGCGATGCGATACACCAGCCCGGGGAACAACTCGGGCTCATAGCTGACAAAGTGCGGGTTCTGGTACGCCAGCCCCTCGAGCCGCACGTAAAAGTCGAGCGAGCACGAGCCGACAAAGTTCTGCACCTTGAAGTTGGCGAAGCCCGTGCGGAAGCCGCATTTGCTGATGGCCGCCGCGTGCTTGCGGCCGGCGAGGCGAGCGAGGGCCTCCGACTTGGCGCCCGTGATGACCATCTTGCCCGAGGCGAAGATGAGGGTGGTGGTTTTGGGGTCGCGGATCCGCATGACGACGGCGTGGAACTTTTTGCGGTTGTACTCGACGTTGCGCGCTTGCTCGGCGATGACGTTGAGGTCGAGGCGGCATTCGAGGTCGACGGTGGCGACGACGTTTTGGATCACGGGCATGGGCCAGTGCGGTTTGATGCAGGCGATGCCTTTGGGGGATGGGGGGGGAGGTGGTGGAGGGGTGGAGGGGGGTTGCGGCGAGGGTGATGGTGGTGCGGCGGCTTGTTTCTGTGCTGCGGCGCGAGCGGCTACCTTTTTCTGTCTAGTTCCGACCATTGTGAGAAGTGTCTGTGGGTTGTGGTGAGAAGTGGCTATGGGCTGTGATGAGCTACCTTTGGGTCTATGTTTATATATGCTTACGGTACGGGCTGTACTTTGGGTGTCGTTGATCTGTGATGTTGATGTTTGTAGATAGGAGCGTCAGTAACGAACATCATCAAGAGAGGAGGGGGACTTGGAGGAACCTATAAGCATTTCGAGGGACAAAGACGTGAGTCCGCATGAAAGATGAAAGGCGTTGAGACCATCTTGACAACTCCATTGTATGGGTTCTCGGGCAGATTCACACAAAGGAATCGATGGATGGATACAGTGTCAGTGTGTGATACAATGCTTTGTGAGGGACGAGATATCGTGGGCGGTGAAACCTCCCGCTGCCAGGTCGGCCAGCCGTGACGCTGGATCGAAAGACATCACACCCTCGGCGTGCTTCTCGTCCATTATGCAGAACCCATCGAGTACCTGCCTTTTGTCTCGCCCGGGACCTTCCTCTCGGGCCTGACGACGCCGGCTCCTTCCGAGTTGCATGCTATTGTCGGCTCGTCATCCGGTTTCCAGACCAAGAGCAGGAAGGAATTGTCCATTTCTGCGCCAATTTCTGCCCACAAGAGGTCCCGATTATGGGGCGTCTGATCTTTGCAGACTCTGACGTGACTTTATGTCTGAGATTCCCATCTTTGCACCACATGTCCTCGACTTGCGCATCCCAACACCAGATCGCACTGCAAACACCAGACCGAAATTCCGCCATCGGCACCGATTGACTGATCCCGGATCCGTGTCAATTGATACAAAACCGTCTCTCATGCCCCGACACAGCTATGCGTATACCAGTTGCTTCGGAGACGTCCCGATGACCCGCCTAACCACTCGCATGATGCGGGAGCCAGGCATGCCATGACGTCCAGGACGACCTCACGTGCCCTCTCTCGCATACAAAGCAACCAGCATTGCCGCATTGCGGGCTCTCTGATCTACGGGCGGAGGGTGAGCACCGCGGCAGATCTCGTGCGTGCCGACCAAGATGCCCGCGAGCGGGCGCTCGTTCTTCTTCCGTCGTCGCGGCGACCTCAAGGCAAGACGAGATGCGAAGCCACCTAGAAATAAGCTGCGAAAGCGTCCTCCCCTGCCTCGGTACCCGGAACCCGAAGTCGTCAGCTTAGAACCACGCATTTCAGACGCCGATGCGGCTTCAATGGGAAGCCAGCTCTCCACTTTGAAGCCTCGCCCGGTGCGCCCTCCCCGCCCAAGCCAGGCAGACCTCCCCAGCCTGCCCAGCCTGCCCATCTACCAGACCATCTCGTCTTACCAGGCCCATTCCTTCGAGGGGGGAGAGGAACCGAAGCCTCTGATACCCCCAAAGTCGCCAAGCCGCAAGTCTTCTGTATCCGTATCCGTCAAGGATTGGCCGCTGCGCAGAGTCCAAGATGAAGCACCTGCGGTGCCCGCCATACCACCCTCCTCAGTCCCCCATCGCAGTCCATCAATAGCAAGAAGCAACAGGTACACCGACAGCTGCCAAGAATTCCCGCCTCCGCGATACGACCGAGCTTCCCACCTCGCGGAGTCCTACCGATCCCTCCTCCCCGAAATCGATCCCGACACAAGCTGGACGATCGACTGGGACGAGCCGCTGGCCAAACCCCAAAGATACAAGCAACGCCAGTCATCGTGCGAAGACGACGGTCCCGACTACCCTTATCCAACCAACTATACCCGCTGCGCAACTCCCGCGGCTGCGTCCGCCCCCGTCCGATCAGCCACTATGTCCCCGTCCTCCGCCCAACCCCCGCCGCTACGCACATCCCGCCAACGCATCCCCAAGATTCCATCCTCCCCAGACCTGCGTCGAAGCCCCGTCCCACCCTCCTGCGATGTCGTCTCCCCGACCGGCCCCAACATCGCGCACCAAACCCGCCAAGTAACAAGCGCTCTCAGCACTCTCCCCGGTTCCACTGGCCTCGCCCTCTCCGCCGAGCTCCTCACCCACGAACTCGCCCACGCCCTCAACATCCCCGACGCCACGCAGTCGTCGTCCGGCGGCGGCGGTGGTACCTCGAAGCTGCAGATGCTGCTGCTCATTGAGGCGTACGAGGCGGTGCTCGAGACGTGTCAGCGGGAGCTCGGCAACATTGCGGCTCTGGAGGCGAGCGAGGGGGACGAGTTTGGCGAGACTGGTGCAATGAGGCGGTGGGAGGTGCAGGAGGAGGAGACGCGGCGGCGGAGGCGGCAGTGGCATATTCAGGAGGCGATTGGGATTTTGGGACACTGGCTGGGGGTGCTGTACCGTATCTATGATGGGATTTACGAGGAGCCGTGGGAGGGGGGAGATGGGTTGGGGATGATTTGAGGAGGGACAGGGGGCGTGTCTGCATTGGGAACATGTCAGCGAGCAGATAGGAGTAGCAGACTGGACATTTGCATGCTTAGGTACCTGGTCACGTTCGGTCTGCAAGGCACGTTGTGAGCATGTCTGTCCAGCGCAGTGCTTGCGTTCGTAGACGTACATCCCGTCTTAGGCGCATATGCTCTCTCGACGACTTCATCCC
Source organism: Podospora tetraspora (assembly GCA_027943155.1). Classification (NCBI taxonomy): domain Eukaryota; kingdom Fungi; phylum Ascomycota; class Sordariomycetes; order Sordariales; family Podosporaceae; genus Podospora; species Podospora tetraspora. The sequence continues at coordinate 3,496,117 of JAQKAE010000005.1, forward strand.
CACTAGAACGACCCCTGTCCGTCGCTTGCCGCCCCTGCCAAGCCCAGGGATGTCAACAAGCCCCTGAATCGCTACTCGTGCTGCGACAACCAGGCAGCAAACACCTTCTCAAAGATCCCAGGTAAAGATCAGGATGGGAAAGTCGTCCATTGGGAGGGTCAATGTGTGCATTTCCAGATGGCACCACCCTTGAGGGTATCAATAGTACATCGATTTCATCTAAATAACTCGCTGCAGGCATTTTCCAAATCCCTCCTCCCTCGCCCCCAACAAACACCACCACCGAAAAATGCCCAACCCCACAACACACACAAAGACTCTAGCCCCAGGTACCACCACCACCGCCCGTCCTGCCGGTCCGCTTTTGCGCACTGAGACGCCAGTCATCCTCCCCGGCGTACTTGTTGTACAGCGGCAAGATCCTCTCGGCGGCCTTGCGCTTCGACAGCTTATCCGTCGGCGCGACCTTGAAGAACGTCGGCGCCGCGTCCACCAGCCACTTTGGCTCGATGCTCGTGGTGCAGTGCATGTACTCGCGGCTCGTCAGGACGAGGGTGTGGTAGACGACCCACTCGGCCTGCTTGCCGAAGAGCGCCGAGCTGGGGTGCAGGTAGACGGGGGTGGACTCGATGAGCGTCTTGTAGCCCTCCTGGGGGTCCTTGCGGGCCGTGTTGCGGAAGAACCCGGAGCAGAGGGCCTGGCGGACGCGCTCCGTCTCGCGCCCGCAGCTGAGGACGGGGTGCTTGTGGCGCACCATGATCTTGACGATCTGGTCGCGCACGTCCTTGGAGCGGCGCATCGAGCGCGCCTGGATGAAGTTTTCGAAGCACCACGGGTTGGCGTAGCCGTTGTTCTTCCACGAGTTGTACACGTTGAGGAGGGTGAGGTGGTCGCCGTGCGGGTCGTGGAACTTGGCCTTTTTCTGGTCGGCTTGGTTTTGCTTCTCCTTGGGTCGGTAGAAGACGGTCGGCTGGTTGAGCATGGCGATGATGGTCACCATTTCGTCCGAGCAGCCCTTTTCTACCGATGCGATCAGGCACTTGGCGAGGGAGGGCTCCATGGGAAAATCGGCCATCTTTCGGCCCAAGCGCGTCAGCAGGCCTTCGTCATCCAGCGCCGCCAATGCGTACAGCTCCTCGAGGGCCGTCAGCATGGTGTTGACTGGCGGCGGATCCATGAAATCGAAGCGGAGGAGATCGTTGATGCCCATGGCCTTGAGCATGAGGATGGTGTGGGACAGATTCTGGCGTTGGATTTCAGGGATGGTGGTGGGAAGCATTTCAGATTGGAAGGCGGATTCCGTGTACAAGCGGAAGCACTTTCCTGGACCGGTTCTCCCGGCGCGCCCCGCTCGCTGGTTCGCCTGCGCCTGGGAGATAGGGGTGACAATGAGCGAATCCATGCCGAGCTTTGGGTCGTAGGCGTTTTGCTTGACGAAGCCAGGGTCGACGACGTAGTAGATGTGGTCAATGGTGATGGATGTTTCGGCAATGTTGGTGGCGATGACCACCTTTCGGCTGCCTGGCGGTGCTGGGTCGAAAATCTTGCTCTGCATCTCGCTGGGCAGGGCCGAGTAAACGGGCAAGATGAGCAGATCGGGCACGTTTGGTCCCAGCGCCTTCATCCGCTCGTACAAAATTTCCGCACTGGTGTCGATTTCTTCCTGGCCTGTCAGGAAGAGCAGGATATCTCCCATGGGTTCGCTGAGATGGATCTGCATCACCGTTGTCAAGGCGGCATCGAGATAGTCTGACTCCGGCTCCCTTGAGTACAGAATCTCAACTGGGAATGTTCGTCCGGGAATCGTGAAAATTGGGCAGGCGTTGAAGTATTCGCTAAACTTGTCGGCATCGAGCGTAGCGCTGGTGACGATAACCTTGAGATCCTCCCTTTTCTTCATCGTTTTCTTGAGGAGAGCGAAAAGGACGTCAGTGGCGATGGTTCTCTCGTGGGCTTCGTCAAGCATGATGACAGAATACCGCTTGAGTTCGGGGTCGATGAGAATCTCACGCTGAAGCATGCCGTCTGTCATGTACTTGATCTTGGTCGAAGGGCTGGTGACATCCTCGAATCGGATCGTGTAGCCAACTTCGTGCCCAAGTTCGCATCCGACCTCTTCCGACACACGCTTGGCCACGGATACGGCGGCCACACGACGCGGCTGGGTGCAACCGATCATGCCGTTGTTTGCGAAGCCGGCCTCGGCCAGGTACTGTGTGAGCTGTGTCGTTTTCCCGGAGCCGGTTTCGCCAACCACAATCATCACCTGGTTCCCTTTGACGGCCTGGATGAGCTGCTCCCTAAACGCAAACACCGGCAACGATTCGCGCTGTTGCTTGATCGTCATGTTCGTCCGTCTACCCAGCTGCTGATCCTTGGGCGCAACAGCCCGCTTCCACTCCGGCACGGCTTCGGGATTCCCAGCCGCGGGCGGGGGCCGCTTCTTGCGCAAGTCATCACCAAAGACTCGTTCCTCTGGCTTTGCCATGGGGTCCTGCCACTGTGAGAGAATGTCAGGCTTGGCAGTTTCCTGTGCTTTGGCATCGGCCTCTTGTAGCTTCAACTCTTTCCGCTCCTTGGCCAGGTTGGTGCCGGCCATTGCCGCTCTGTTGAGTGACCCATCAGGGGCCTTGACGACACGGATAGGAGACAGCTCCAGTGACTGTTTGGTCTGTCCAGCAAGGAATGGCGGCTCCTCGTCTCGGACCTCGATGTCGACGTCCTCCTCTAGCTCCATCCGACCTTCGCCCTTCAGCGTCGCGTTGTAGTCCTCCTCGAGCTCCGGGTAGTCGGATGCCTTGGCGATGCCTGCGGCAATCATTTGTCGAATCTCCCAGCGCTCTGGAGAGGTCATCCTCTTCTTGTTTTTCCTGGCCATGGCGGAAGCCTGGAACGAGCCGTGCGACTCCTCCTGGATCGGCATCATCCCGCCCTTGCCCCGACCACCGATGGCTTCATTGTTGGCACCGGACCCTAGCCTCATCTGTGGCGCCAAGTCCATGCCGGTCTCCTGGTCGACGTCCTTCATCGAAAGGCCTATTCGGTTCCCCTCCATCTTGATCACCTTAACCTTGACATTTTGCCCCTTGCTCACCACGTCGTCCGGATGATTGACTCGCTGTCCAAAAGCCGACACGTGTACCAAGCCATCGACCTTGCCTCGCACGCCGTGGATGTTGACAAAGGCGCCAAAGTCCTTGACCCCCGTGACATGACCATCGTAGACCTTGTGGAGGATCGGGGCGTCGTCGAGCTCAGTCGGCGGTGGCCGTCGGAAGTCGTCATCGTCGCGGTACCCATTCTTTTGCCTGCCACGTGGTGGCGACGCCGACCTTGACCGTGACCGGTATTTGTCCTTGCGCTTCCGCCTCGCCTCGTCTCGGTATGTATCGGGGGTTCGGCTCCTCTTCCTGGATGATCGGTCGACGTTCGACCTCTTCGGTTCGAGATTCTCCAGCAGCGCAAGTGTGTCGTCGATGGCATCCACCTCCTTGTCGGGAATGGTCAGGCCGCGGAACACCTTGGACTTCTCCTCTGCCGATCGTCCGTGGTCCTCGTCGTCGTGGTCTTGATGGGCGCGGTTCTTTTGTCCCTTGAACTTGGGGTGCATGGCGAGGACCAGGCGATCTATGCTTTCGACCAAGCTGGGCGGGAAGTCGGCGCCGACGGCAGCCAGCTTTCCCTTGAATTCGGAAAACGAGGCGCATTCGAGACGCTGGGCGATGACGAACTCGGCGAGCGTCTTTTCGCTGATGCCCAGATGGTTCTGCAATTCCGACGCGACTTTCGACACGAGGGACAGCAGATCGAGTGACTCCAGGTCGTCCATTTTCTCGGTCGATTCGGGGGTTTGGGTTGTTGGAGTTGGACGCTGGCCGCTGCCAGTTGCTGGTTGGGACAAAATCACAAAAGGCTGGACATTGAGGTTCGAGCTTCAAATCCACGTTCTGCCGCGAATTTGCCGACGCGGTCGGTCGCGTTCTGGCCTTGGCATGCGCTGCCTGCATGCAACCCTAACCCTCAGTCCCTCGCCCCACCCGGGCGACACCCCTGTGAGCCGTTTTCGCCCAGGGGTGGTTGCAGCCATGTCATGCGATGCGTCAGTGGCCGGGCATTACGCAAGCCTGCCCAGGTGTGCATCACCTGTCCCTCGTCGTTCCTCGCCATCTTCAGTCCTCCCCTTCCCCAACTCTCACGACCTAAATAATCTACGCTCTCGGTGTATCCCTCTAGCTCCTAAAGCAGCACATTTCACAACCTCGACCATGTGCTCCTCCGACTGCTTCCTCGGCTTGTTAGCCATCCTCTTCCCTCCACTCCCAGGTATGCATTGAACCCTCCCGCCGCGACAACAGCACCCCGCGGTCCGAAACACCACAACACAAGCCGCAACAACAACAACAAACACTCTCATCGCGATGCTAACTTCTCTCCCTCTCCAGTGTGGGTGAAGCGCGGTATCTGCTCCGCGGACTCCTTCATCAACATCCTCCTCTTCGTCCTCGGCTACGTACGTCATCGCTCCCCTCCCCACCTCCAAACCACGAAACTAACCCCTCTCCCCCCTTCAGATTCCCGGCCTGCTCCACGCCTGGTACATCATCGCGCAATACCCCGACCCCGAGCCCTACTACCAAGGCCACACCGACGCCGAAAACGGACGCATCTACGTGTTCGTCCACGATCCGCGCAATCCCCAAGGCAGCAGCAACCAGCGCCAGCACCCGCACGCCATCCAACCCAAGTCCTACGCTTCGGCCGCCGCCCAGCCCCCACCGCAAGGCAACATGAACTACGGCACCACGGCCGCCGCAGGCCCGTCGTCCGCACAGCCGAGCAAGCCGGCGGCCGCGGCCCCGCAGCAGCAGGGCCACGACGACGGCGGCGAGGGCCCCAGCGACGGCACGGCGCCCCCGAGCTACGCGCAGGTCGTGGCCGGGGACCACAAGGTGCAGACGCGGGACTAGGATCCCTCCTCGTCTCGGCAGCAGTCGCCGCAGCCGCCGCGCCAAGCCCACATTGCGTGGGGCCATGACGTTGCGCCGCGGCCGAGGGATGGGTGGGAGATGAGGCGGGTGTCGGTCTGGATTCCCTGGCGGGGGACCATGTGGTGATAGGTGCTGGTATGCGGACGGGAGGTTAAGTCCGCTTCTCCTTTGTTGGTTGATGGGCATGCAGGTGTCTTGGGAATGTCACGGTTCGGGCGTAATGGGTTCCTAGGCGGTTTTCCTTGGTTTGCTTATTCAGCCTACAATGGGCAGATGCCGGGATGACTCCATTGCTTCTTGGCTTTGCGCAACATACCTAGTGTTTACAATGTTGTGCGATATATCATTTGCGGTTTCCTTGATTCTAGCATTCATCCCGCTTTGCTCTCCCCCGTTGTTGCCACCCGAGCCCTTCATGGCATGTCACTGTATTGTCAAAAACTGGTGATGAAAATCAACGTCAAATTTCCGAGTATCCTCAAATCTAGCGTCTATCTGCCGGCCGTTGTGCAGCTCGTGTCTCATTTCCCTGCCAAACATCGCCAGAACCCCATAGTCAATGGACAAGAGACCATGTTTGGTCTGCATGGGTATCTTGAGACCTCCGAAACCCCTCCAAATGCCATGCGCCAACCCAATCAAGCCAAACCCGCCCCCAATATTTTTGAGGCTTGCTTTGTGCCTAGCCGTCAACGGGGATGTCCTCCCCACCGTCATCATGATCGTCGGCGTCGTGGATGCTCCTGGCTGGGCGCTCGTTGGGCTTGGGCTCCTTGTACTTAATCATCAACTCCTGGGGGAGGAAAGTGTAGAAGGACTGGTAGATATTCTCCGCCCTGGACATGAAGTTGACCAAACCGTCCTCCAGGGTGATGAAACTGAGCTGCATCTTCATGCCGATCTTGAAAGTCTCCAAGGCTTCCAGTTCCACAAAAAAGAACTCGGGAACCTTGGCCGTGGTGTACTCGCCGTCCAGAGTCGTCATGACAGGAACCCCCGAGGTGGGGGTGACCTGCCAGCCACTCTGGACAAACGTAGGGCGCACCGCCAGTCGTCCGCAAGCCTCGAGGGAGAGGTCCTGCTTGAAGTGCTGATTCATGCAGTCGGTGGCAATCTCGAGCTGAGCGATAGCTGCCTTGCTGGGGGGCGTGATGCCGAGGACCTCGAAGCAACCCGTGCCTTTGACGATGCGGGCGTCGGGGTTGTTGAGTGCTTTCTGAAGCCTGTCGCAGTTGGCATTGTCGAGCAGGACAGACCCGTGAGCGAGGAGGATGGTGCGAGCAGCTTCCTTGTCAAAAGGTGGCTTGGAGGCGGGCGCCCACTCGGGATCGATATCAGTTTCCGGGGTACCGTCCAACAACATATACCCCGCGAGGTTGAACTTTCCGGGAAGAAGCTCCATCAGGTCGTAGATGGCCTGCGCCTCCTCCAGTGCTGCCACGCACACCTTCTGGGCACGGCGAAGGTCGTCGGCATACTCGGGGCAGACGTTGTGGCTGACGACATACTTGAGGAAGTTGAGGACCACCGCAACACCCTTTTGGTACTCGATTGTGTCCAGGCAGTAGAGCCCGCTGAGGTTCTCAGAGCTATGGTATGTCAGCTAGGCAAGCAAACCAGAGGGGGTAGCGCTGAGGGAGGGGTGACTCACAGGAATCCCGAAGCGACGGCGGTAAAGTTGATGTCCCAGTGCTCGGGGGCAGAGGGGTTGTAGAAGCGGATGTCGGTGGCGCCTTGGCCACGGGGGATCACATCGTCGGCCGTGATGTCACGGACCTCGGCTTTGGTGTAGCCCTCAAGGGCTGCATTGTTCAACTTGCTCGTGCCCTGGAACTGACGCGTCCTTGAGTCAACACCGCCCAGGAGTAGGTAGGCGGAGAAGATGTTGTCCTGTGTGTTGTCCATGCGGCGGAGCGCACGGAACCGCTGAATACACTCCTCGATGCGGTCGACGAAGGGGCGGTGCGGGGGATACACGACCTCATGCTCCTCTTGATATTGAGCCGGGGTCATGGGCGGGTCGCAGTAGAACTCTGTGATTTTTGCGTTAGTCCTGATCCAGTCCCGTAGATGCAGCGCTCGCCACAGCCCCCTTGGTAGGAGAGACGGACCTTCGAAGCCTGTTGCCCGCTTCTTGTTCCTGCGGCTCTTCTTCTTCTTCTTCTTCTTCTCTTGGTCGTCGTCATCGTCATCCTGGAGACTGAGATTGCCAATGTCGGCCTTCGGAGGCTCGTTTTCCTTGTTGCCTTCGCTGGCAATCGTGGGCATCGTTTCAGTCGAGAGAGACATTGTTTTCGGCCCAATCGATTCGGCAGATGGCAAGGGTGCGGTAGGAATGATCCCCCGTGAGGTTGTGAAGCTTGGCCAACTGTGGGAGCAGAAACTGTTGTGTGGGGGGAGGGTGAAGAAGCGGGAGGAGGCGGAGGCTCAGTCCTGGTCCAGTGGGGGAGAGTGATTGAGAAGGACAGGAGGGAATGGGTTGCCGGGAGCCGGGGTACCAAGGAGACGGGAAGAGGTCAGGGTTGTAAAGTCGGAAAGGTCTGCGAAGGGAGTGGGGGTGGATATCCGATGCAGTTGCCCGAAATCAGATGGATATCGGGGATGTGAGGAAGGAGCAACCAGGGAGAGAAGTTCAGGAGTTTGCCTGTTTGTTTTCGGCGAGAGAATCCGGAGGGCAGCATTCCCTCGCTTCAAAATCAACCCGTTGAAGATGCCTACCTATTTGCTGTCCCCATATTCTTAAGCGTGCCCTTCCGTCCAGTCTGTTGACACTCCTTTCTAGACCCAGGCTCAAGTGGGGGGAGGAGGGGAAAAAAGAGTCACCGACCGGGAGAGGGAGAATAACTCACACTGCTCACGGAGACACCATTATCATAGAGGCCACCAAGTTGGATTTCAGATATAGTGGCGTTGCGGCCAGTCCAGGTAGGCCAATCCGATCAGGCGGATGTTGTTGAGGACAAACAAGCTCTGGCTGAGGACATCAACGATCGCGCGAACCCCCTGTCAAGCCGGGGAACCACACTTTCGTCTGCCGGTGGAGGCTCATCCCAAATATTGAAGCAACAGTGTGCCATCTGTGATTCATGTGCAGCATGTTGAATCTCGTTTCAGAGATAAGTGTTGCAGTTGAGGCTGCGCTTCCGCCTCATCGTAAAACGGGATGTCGTTGGGAGCCGGGCCCGGGAAGGCGGCCTCCAAAGCCTCGGCTAACCAATCAGCTGTTCGCAGCCCCGGGGTATTGGATGCGCACTTTTGCCCTGCTTCGATGTCGCCATCCCAGAAAACAATGGCAGCTTGGCCCGGAAAACGCGTGAAAATACAGATATAGAGCAACCCCAAAGTCGAGAAGAGATGGTGCCAGTTGGACAAGATTCGCCGGGTCCAAGGGAATGAATGGCCTTGATGGAGCTTCTCAGGTCGGCTTCCAACTGCCGGTGTCTTGTGGACCCGTCAGCCTGGAAGCAACTCTCTGAACCCTCAGCTGCCCCATCGTTGCCTTCAGCTGCACATGCAGGTGGAGAGATCGGTACCACGGTGGATAGGTGGCTCGGTGGATTGTTGGAAAACGTCGGTTGTGCGAAACATCTAGAATGCACAAACCCCGCTGTTGCTATTGGGAGGGAGTTTGGAATTTGCCAACGACGGCACCACAGACAAGGCAGATTAGATGGCTCGGATCGGGGTCGGGCACGTCGGCAACAGGAGGGGGCTGTGAAGCGCACGCTTCGCACCTCGTCGTTATGCCGGGCGGGCTCCGGCCAGGCGCTCACCGTCCAGGTTCCGCCACCCTTCAAATCCGCCACAGTGAGGGAGCCACATGAGGTCCCCCATGGGATGCGAAGCAGAGTTTGACCAAAATGCGGTCGTGGAGGACAGAGCTGCATTGGGGCAGTGACGATGTGTCCCCTGTTGGTTTGCGCGACCCTGGCTCGCCCACCAATCGACTCCGCCAAGCCATCGCTCCCCTCCTTTCCAAGTCACTCATGATTGGCTGTACCTCCTGCCTAGCGAACTGCCTGCCCAAGACCCCCATGCCGCCCTGGCCGCTGGACTAACAGCCCTCAGCGCCCTGGCCCCGCGCAGCAGGCGACCCTTTGCGATGACGGGAGCGGGAGATGTGGGGTTGCGTGCCAGGATGCACATCACCAAAATCCAATGTTGCTGGCTCCGCCCCGGCGATGCGCCAGCGTCCGAGGACCGACTCACCTTCCCACCGGCCCAGCAGAACCGGGGTGACTGTCGTTCCTCATTCTTGTCTCGCCCCCAAGTGTAGAAAACCGGCCCTCCCCCTCTCGCCATCGCCACTTGAACAGCTCCATTTTGCAACTTCTACGTCCACATATCCCAGCAACCAGCGCCGGGGCCACGTTGAATTTCTTGATTCCTCCCCCCTCAGCCGTCGATGCTCTCCTTGCTCAACGCTTACCTTCAACCCTCTCCATTCCCGGCCAGCCCCTTTTATATCCTCCCACCACCTAGACCACCACCATCTTGAGGGACGTCCCGTCGCAGCCATGCTGGCCACCAAACCTCTCCCCGCCCACTCGGACCTCAAGCCCTACAGCCACGCCGTTGCTGGACAGTAAGCGCGCCATTCCACGAAGCAAGACTTATGGTTGTTGACCCTCGGCGACAGCGATGGCACCCTTTGCGACCCCGATGGCGAGCTCTTCATCAAGCCCTGCGTCCAGGACGAGATTGACTTTTACGAGTCGGCGCGCAAAGACCACCATGCCTTCGCTGAGCTCATGCCCAAATACTACGGAACCCTCTGTCTCAGCGAGATCAAGGATGCCGATTCCCTCGACAAGCAGGTCCCTGAGGCCGCCAGCCACATGACGGCCCATTTTAAGGACGAAGCGGTCCACATGGCGATGGAGACGGTAGCCGAAGCCACCAAGGCAGCCGAGGCCGCGAAGCAAGAAAACATCGTGTGGAAGGAGAACAAGACCAAAAAGATCGCAACCAACACGTCGGTCGTCCTCGAGAATCTCGCCTACGGCTTCGAGCACCCCAACATCCTCGACGCCAAGCTGGGCAAAAGGTTGTGGGCTGATGACGCGCCACAACAAAAGAAGATTCGGTTTGACCAGATCAGCCGTGAAACGACGAATGGGTCGCACGGCTTCCGCATTGCAGGAATGCGCGTGTACAAGGGGACAGACGAAGAGGCTGCGTTGGATGAAGAAAAGTACCTTGTGTACGGCAAGGAATACGGCAGGGAGACGGTCAACAGCGAAAACATTGACGAGGAGATGCGCAAATTCATCTTCAACACGCACGCCGACATCGACGACGAGTCCGGCCGGTATGTGGCCAGCAAGTTCCTCGAAGACCTGAAGCAGGTTGAGGAGGTCCTCGAGGCCGAGGAGAGCAGGATGTACTCTGCAAGCCTGCTGTTCACGTTTGAAGGCTGCGGCGAAGCCCTCCGCAGGGCGATCCACGAGACCCAGCATCCTGCCGCGACGACGGAGCCTGCCTTGGCCGACATGGCAGAGTACGCCAAGATCCCCAACTTTTCCGGGTCGCGCATCGATAGCGGCATCGTACTCGACGACGAAGACGGCGAGTTCGTGCCCCAGGTTGCCGAAACGGACCTGAGCCCTGTCCAAGAGGAGGTCCAGTCGTACCCAGTGGAGGACGATATGAACCGGAATGGCGTTGATCCGGGCGTGGTCTTGAATATGGACGAGGACGACGAGGACGACCTCAGCGACTTTGATGAGATGTCCACGATTCCAAAGGTGTACTCGCTCAAGCTCATTGACTTTGCTCACGCAAGGTGGCTCCGGAGGGAACCGGGATCTGCCGAGAAGGAAATAGGGCCAGACACAAACGTTTTGATGGGAGTCAAGAGCCTGATCGCCATATTTGAGAAGATGACCAAGTAGACGTGTGGTCTAGGAAGGGGATAGAGGGGAGCTGCTTTGGCCTGGCGTTTTCGGGAAAGGGGATCTGATTTGGCCTGGGGAGATAGGTGGCCCACGATAAACGGCTGGAGAGGAATGATGGGATGCGCTGCAACGTTCACGGGGTGGAGCCAAGATACCTATACAGACCTGGAGGAGTTGGGACGCGTGTTTATTTCCTCATCCGGAGGTTCTCTTTTTGACAGCCTTGCAGCATATACCCCTTACACGTTGTACATTATCGACCTCGAGGAAGCTCCCCGATTCTGTCGAGAAAGCGCAAGGACGACCCCGTCCTGGTGTCAACAGAATCATAACCCATTCGCTTGCCTTGTCAAAAGAAAACAGATGACCTGCACCTAGGAAGACCACCGATCCCGTCAGCTCAGTTCAAGTTGCCCAGCCGTGAGCCACACCACATGGCTGAATCCTCCTGTACAAGCCCACCTCACGTCACCAGGAGACTGGCTTACTGGGCATCACAAAGAAATCGACGGCCATCTTGCTTGACTGGGTGTTGAAAGTCAGAATGAAGGATCCCTTCGAGGTCAGCATGTAGGTGTGCAATGGCTCTTCATGCCTCTCAACTACATCATGTATTCCATTCCCAACACCCAATCTGTCAGTCACATTATCCATCCACCGGTTCGTTCCGTGATCTCGGGAGCTCTGCTGGACCTCCAGTGCCCGGCTCCGGGCTGGTTCCATGGGATGATGTGGGTGTCCACTGCTGGACCCCTGATTTCCCCGCTGAGGGGTGCCGCTGAACCCCTGTGGCCGTGCGCCCCAGCCGACGTCATTTTGCTACCCTGAGAGCTGCGAGACATTGGAAAAATCGCTAAACGCGGTTTCCGCTGCCCCTTGACGCGTCACTCGGCAACCCAGACATAGGTAGAATTCTTCGTACCTTTTCGAAATAGTTATCCCAGCCACCTCCAAACTTCTGCTCTGCCGCCTTGCAAACATCACCATCAACGTCGGCTCCAATTGATCACTCAAGATGGCCGGCATCCCTGGCCTGGGGCAGCTCGCCCCAGCGGTAAAGAACCCCCAGGAGACTCCCTGAATGAATCCCACCCAGAAAACTGACCACACCCTCCTTCCCAGTCCTCCGTCTCCGACTCCCAGACCGTCGTCCTCCTGCCCTACTGGGAATGGCGTTTCGAAGTCGCCACCGAGCAAGACAGCGTCACCGTCCGCCTGGTCAAGGGGACCGCCGAGCGTGACGGCACCGAGCTCGCCAAGAAGCCTTACAAGTTCGAGCGCACCAAGTCGCGCATCTACACCCTCCAGGGCTGCACCCTCGAAGTCACGGGCCACTGCAAGAGCTACGTCGCCAAGTACCCGCGCCCCGAGGACTCGCCCCTCAACTTCCACGTCAACCTGCACTGGGGCCTCGACGAGATGCGCAAGGAGGCCCGCGATCGCGGGCGCGGCGCCCAGGGCCCGCGCGTCCTGGTCTGCGGGCCGGCAAACGTGGGGAAGACGTCGCTGGTGCGGACGCTGACGGGGCTGGCGACGCGGATGGGTCATGAGCCACGGCGTCAGGCTTCGCAGCAATATGGGAGGAGCGCGGCGGAGCAGAGCTCGGGGTGGCAGCCGATGGTGGTGAACCTGGGGCCCAAGGAGGGGCTTCTGTCGCTGCCCGGGACGCTGAGCGCCGCGGTATACGGGGCAATGATGGACGTCGAGGAACCGGCGGGCGGGTTTGGTATCACCAGCGCGCCGACTAGTGGGCCAAGTCCGGTGCCGGTCAAGACGCCGATTGTATACTACTATGGGCGGGAGAAGGTAGAGGAGGACCCGGCGCACTGGAAGGACCTCACGGGGAAGCTAGCCAGCTCCGTGCGGGCCAAGATCAAGGAAGACGAGACTGTGCGGACGTCCGGGGTCTTGATTGATGCCCCTGCGGTTGATTTTGCGCAAGGGGGGCTGGAATTGCTGGTCCATGCCGTCAACGAGTTTGCGGGTACGTTCCCCCTCCCCCTGGTGAGCGCCACAATGGTGTCTAATCTCCCGGCCACAGTGAACCTAGTCTTCGTCGTAGGCTCCGGCCAGATGTACGAGGAACTGGAGCAGCGGCTAGCGGGTGTCTACACTTCGCTGGGAGAGCCCATCGAGTGTGTCAACGTCGAAAAGTCAGACGGTGTCGCCGAGGCTGTCGATTCCTTTACGCGCCAGAACAGAGACGCTGCCATAAAGGAGTACTTTTTTGGCGACTCCAAGCGAACACTCAGCCCATCGCTCCAGATCATCAGCTTTGATGATGTGGCCATCTTTAAAGCCCCCGATGGTAGGTCCGCGGGAGGGCTGCTCGAGCGAGCCGGGTGCCAGACACCGGAAGAACCCATGCTAATTTGCGCCGCAGAGTCGGAAGCGTACGAGGGTCAACCGGCTCTTGAATCCGCGGAGATATCGGCAGGGATGTCGAGCTGGACGCTGACCATTATGGATGCGTCTGTCAATGACCCCCCAGAGACGATTCGACAGGCCCCGGTTGTTGGGTTCATCGCGGTGGCCGAGGTGGATGAGGACCGGAGACGACTTAAGATCCTCTCTCCGGTGACGGGGCGTATGGATAACAAGCCCATGGTGTGGGGACGATGGCCAGAGCCGTACATCAACCTCTTGGGGTAGGCAAGGGGGGAAATGGAATTGTGTGGTTGGGGTTGGGCGTTTGGGAAAGGAAAGCATCTCATGCCGTATCAGCAGAAAAAGAAGCGCTGCCAATACCAGAAGAGTGTGTGAATAAGATTCAGCGATATGATATTGGTGCCTTGCAAGCCTGTTTCTGTATTGGAGCAGGCCTTTGCTTTCACAAACACCAACCATCCCGTCCAGCACAACAGCTTCGAGCTTGCCACAGACTCAACATGGGAATTCGTACCGTGGCAATCGCGGGACGAGGACGCCACATCAAGCCGCCTTGCAAACGAGCTCCAACTGACACCGGCCAGCGGCCTCGCTGATTGGCGCGTTGATATCTCTCCTCGAGCTCCCCCTGCTCGGATGAGCCCTGCCGCATCTGCCATCTGCCATTTTCCCTTCCCTGTCCTTGTCAGTAATGATGGGGGGAGCAACGGTCTCTGAGGACAAGTCGCCAGGCGGCTTGTGCGGCCCCTTGAGGACAAAGAGCGGCGCGGGATGGCAGGCGGAAGGTCAGGGTTTCGATTTTGACTTTGTCCTCTCTCTCTCTCTCCTTTTGACGGGACGGTCTTTGTTTGTCGAGAGCATACACGATGTCATCAAACACCTGTCTTAGGAGGGGGAATGTTTCGAGGGGGTTTGTTGATGACCATGCTGCCGAGCAAACGACAACTGCAGCCGAGGCAAAGAAAAAAACGATACTGTCACTGGCGCCTGGCCTTGATCACTTTCCCGTCTCTCCGGGAGGCAGCAAAACCGACGATCCAATCGGCGCGGGCGTCGGCCCATCACCCCCCAAGTAAGAGGCGCTGTCCAGCTTGCATATCGCAGCAGTGGGCTGAGGCAGATCCCCCATCCCACCGCGCTGCCGCAATGTGCATTCGTTTTTTCCTCCCACCAAGCAGTATTTGGGTTGATGTCTCGGAGCGGAGGGAAATTTCCGCGTCTTTGTCACGGAGGCACCTGCGACCAACACGCGACACCCCGGGTTCAAGATTGAGCTTGGGGAGAGGAGTGGCTCAGAAGAGCAACCCCCCGATGCTCATTGCTGACAGATGCGAGGACGGTGGTGGAGGATAAGGAGGGGAGATTGGAAGCAATGGTACCGCGTCATTTGTACCTCTCGACGTCTTTGACGTGACGAACTCCCGCCGCGATCTCAACTCTCGTCCAATGAGGACTGCAACGGTTTTTCGGCGGGTGTTGGGCATCAGCGGGCCAGCGGCACCACCACCACCACCCCCCCCAATCTTGCACCAGCCTTCAGGATTCAGGATCAGCATCGGCACTCCCCGCAATTCCGGTTCCCGGGCCTGCCCGGCATCTGGCACCCCCCCCCCACGGAGAACCTGGTCCTGCACTGCAAGCGATCCCTCCAGTCTGTGCGCTCGCCGAGTCGCCGGTCCGTGAGGTGTGTGCATCAGATCGCGATGACGAGGCCTTGACTTTATGCGGTCCACCCCTCGCTTGGGATCCAACAGACAACGGGCCGGCGTTGCGCTGGCCCAAAACCTTAAAGCCGCGATGCGAGGCGATGGTGGGTGGTGGGTGGCAGTGGCATCCATCAGGACCACGACCCCGGGCCGTCACCGCTACAACGGCCAGCGCCAACATGGCGGTGGTTTGGCCGTGTGGCCCTCGCCGGTTTGTGACAGTCTGCCTGTCCTGGCGCCTGGTCGACCAGTCACTTCCGACCACATCTTTTGGGGTCGTGGCCGCGGAACGGCCTTCCCGGGCATGGGCGGTCCCCGGGCTGGGTGGATGGGCAGATCCAAGATGACACCCCCATGTTGCTCCCATCTTCTGACCAGCAGCGCCAGCCCTGCCAGATATTGGCGGCCACAAACGGGCTTCGGATGCGGATGGGTGGGTGAGAAAAGACCTTGCCAGCTTGCCAGTAAACCATTTCTTTTTGACGTGCGCCCTCCCCTCTCCCCACTGCGCCGATGCAGCCCATCGCCCGCCTCCAACTGCCCATGACTCCACCACTCGCTCTTCTCAACCCTGTCTCCATACGGAGGTCACTGTGACCTCGACAACAAGCGGCGTTGATCTCTTTCTTCTTCCACCTACCCAGGCTACCTATCGTTCCGAGGTGCCTCTTGTCATGGGATGAGGGAGTCTCGTCCCCCTTTCTTCTTTCCACAACCAGCGACCTCCTCCCATGCCACCCGACCTCGAGCCACCACCATACTCCTTCCTCGTCGTCACCCGTCATTTATCCGCCCCCTTTGCCTACCTCTGGACTCCGCCTGCCCCTGAACAGCTTCTTTCACCTACTTGCTCTTCTTCCACCTCGAGCTCGGCCACGCCACGCCGAGCAAACGACTCTTGTCGTCCCACCTCAAGACAGCCAGCGTTGTGAGCTGGCAATCCGAGGTCCTCTCTCGGCCGATCCCCTCACCGACTCTTTTGGGTCTGCCTAGCGCGCACACACGAGGCTTTAAATCACCTTTGCGTCAAAATCATCCGGTGTTGATCGCGACTGCGCCCAACCTTCGAGTCTTCTCCCAACGCCCAACCCTCGCCTTCCTCGCTGTCTGCTGACATCCTCGGCCTGGGACGAAGCCTCCTGCAAGACCCTGACTGCCCCTCAACAACCCCTCGTCTCGCACCCACCTATGTGCTTCCACTCTGACGACATCCTGAAAATTGAGGCATTCCCCTCCAGTCAGCCGCCATGCCTTTGATGTACCTTGATGGCTCGCACCGTTGACCCAGGGTTGTCTTCGAGCCCTCTCGAGCCGGTCGACCATGGAAACCCTTTCCTCGCCGCTCCGGGCAATACCGCCGTCTGCCTCTTGGGCACCGCTCATGCCCGCGATGGGTCTCGTCAAGCTCATCCTCGGCCGAGCCATGACCGAGGCCTTGTCTTCGCCCCTCGGCCCCAGACATATCAATACCGTCCACGACCGCGAATTCACCATCTCGACCCTGACGATCCTGTCGCTCACTTTTGCCTCACTCAGCATCGTCTCGACACTGTGCGCTCTCTATTGGTTCATAAAGATGCGGAAAGGGTTTCGACATGAGTACATTCAGACTTGCCCGACCGCGCCCGTCAAATGGCTAACAGAGGATAGGTTGATCATGCTGCTGATCCAGAGCGACTTCATCAAGTCGGTCGCCTTCTTGGTCTTCCCCATCGTCAGCTTCACTCGCGGAGTCGTCGAGTCGGACTCCAAATTCTGCCAGGCGAGCGGCTTCATCCTGGCCATGGGCATCGAAGCATCCGACGTTGCAGTCCTGCTCATCGCCCTCCACTCCATCATGTACATCTTACGCCCTCGATCCGGCCTGTACCCCTACCGGCGCCTCGCATATTTGGTCTACTACGTGTTTCCCCCCATCGTGGCGTCCATGGCTTTCATCGGCGGTGACGGCTACGAAAATGTTGGCCACTATTGCTATCTGGAGAGAGACCGAGGATGGCGACGGATGGCCCTCAGTTGGATTCCTCGCTACATTATATCGACGGCAATCATTCTCATATACGCCTTTATCTACTTTTATATTCGTGGTCGCATGATCGACTACGGGCGGAGGAGTTCGGGTTTCGTCCCCGAGGACGGCCCCTTTCGCACCTCAATGCCGACTGTCCCCAGCCTCTCCCACCATGGGCTTCTTTTGTCGGCCGCCAACTCTCGACGTGGCTCCGCTGCTGACTCGGCAGTCACCAAGACACGCCAGAGGTCAATATCCTCCTCTAGTTCTGTCGGATTGACCCACGACGGCTTCGCAACTCACAGTCATGCGACTGCTTTCCCTTCCCGACAAACTGTTGATTGGGCGTGGAATGGTTTCCAACAACAAGCCACCTCCGAGAAGGCTCCGGGATCAGACGATTCACGCGACCCACTCGCCCCAGCCCTGGAGAGCATTCCGGAACCGTCACCTACTCACGCTCCATCCGACATCCATCACGCCGGCATCGACGAGCTAGAACCGCCACGGCACTCAAATCACCCATCCAGGGGACCCAGTCCCAGCCCAGCCGAGTCCGCTGCTCAGCCTAGATCCAACCCACCTGCAGCCACCGCTTCTTTCCGCCAGAAGTTTCGGCTACTGGTTCCACGACCCAAGCCGCTGTCCTCTCGCCTCCGGCGGAAACCTCCACATAATCTCACCCGAACCGCAGACACCGACCCGATCTTTATGCCCCCCGCTTTCCTCGAACCAGGTCTGGAGCAGAACCGCGACAAGATACGCCGCCAGCTCCGATCTCTCTTCGCCTACCCCCTCGTCTACATTCTCGTCTGGGTCTTTCCGTTTGTGTCGCACGTCATGAAGTACGACGACTCGGTCCGCCCAGGCGACCCGGAATGGCTGCTCATCCTGGGCATCATCAGTCTGTGCGGGCAGGGTACGGTCAACTGCGCCCTGTTTACATTTCGAGAACGGCCGTGGCGACAAGCGCGGGGCGGGTTCTGGGAGTCGCTCTGGAAGCGGCTGCGGTTGTTTGACTCGGATGTTTCGAACTGGGGCCTTGCGGGACGGACACAGGAAGAGATGCTGGTGGATGGGAAGCTGGCGAGGAAGAGGAGGGACGAGGAGGAAGCGTTCGAGAGGGAACAACGGGAGCGTCTTGGTCATCAGGGAATCAAGACGGCCGATACAAGGGCGGTAAAGGATTGGTGGGATCTGGAGTTCGACGATGCTTTCGGCGAGGATACGGGGAGGTTGAGGGACGAAGAGGAAATTTCAGGGTGTGAGGGTGCACTTCCCCGAACTATCTGATATCGGAGAGGGCATGTCAGGGCGAAGCGTTTTGAGTTTTATTCTGCTATGGGAGAGCGGAATCGCGAACGAGATTGGAAGGTTTTATTTGTTTTCTCAGGCTCTGGTTGGCGACAGCATTGGTTGGGGCGTTTTCTGGCTTTTGTTCTCTACGGATCTATACCCCTTTTCCTTTGTTTTGGCGGACAATGTTCATGGACGTCAGGGTGTGGCATGGCATGTTGCGGGACGAGGCGAGAGTTCGGCTCGCAGGCGGCTCGGAGGTTCCTGCACCGAGAGGGTTGGACATTGGCATTATTACGGCTATACTATCGATATGCTAGACGCAAGTCAAGAGATATTCACCCACATGCTGTCCACAAGAAGATGCCCTTGGATCGACGGGCAATGGCGGCACCGTGCAATGGCGGCACCGTGCAATGGCGGCACCGTGCAATGTCGGATGCACAACTGAGACCTCACAAGCCAAACCACGTGGGACTGCTAGACTCTGGACTCTTTTGCTGAATCTGGTCTAGGTGGGAGGTCGTCGGTTGAAAGTTTGACATGTCGATCTAATCGTCTGTCTGTCTCGGGAACCAAACCAGGGGCTGGGTTGTTGGGGATCGGCGTCGTCCCAATCATCATGTCATCTAGAGATTTGCGGCGGCTCAGGCGGATGCCAGATCTGATCTCGGGAGGGCGTCGATCTTCACTAGTTTCTCGGGGTTAAGCCCGCTTGGGGGGGCTCAGTTCGGGGTGATCGCGGTCATATTCCGGGGCGGAGCGAGTGGGGAGGGGGTTGAGGATTTGATCATCTTTTGGTTCTCATTTACGAGACAGTGGGAATGGTCTTCGGGTCTTGTTGTGTCTTGAATGACATTGTGGTCTTGTTGTGAGATGTGACATTGTTTTTGCCGAGGACACCGGGCCTCCGGCTTGGCGCTCCGCGACCGGGGCCGGCCGGCCGGGATGGACCGCCGGGGTGATGCCAAAGAAAGCATCATGTGCGCACCGCTCGGTAACAAAAACAACGGGATATCTCTAGGTACGTACACTCCATGTCACAGTCCAAAATCTCACGACGCCCCCCTCAAAAACTCCAAAAACACCTTGGCCATCAAAACTCCATCATGCTCCTCCCCCCGGCGCCCCATCCCATCGCTAAACAGCTCATCGTCAAACAACCCAGCACTATGCCGCGTCTCGAGAATCTCCTCCATAATATCCTCCGTAAACTCAGGATGCCCCTGCACCGTAATCACCCTCCCCGGGATCACAAACCCATGATTCGGACACTTATCCGTCGACGCAAGCAGCGTCGCGCCCGCCGGCACCCCAAGCGCCTGGTCACGATGCATCTGCTGGATTTTCTTTGGCATGTCAGTCCCAGTCTTTCGGAAGGGTAAGGTGAAGGAACATACCAACGTCTCCCGCCCATCAAACAACGCCTGCCCCGCCAACGTCAACCTCGTCTCCGTCACACTCACCTCCCACCCCGCCTCCGCCCTTCGCACCGGAACCCCCAGCGCGCGCGACACAATCTGATGCCCGAAACAAACGCCGATAATCCGCAACCGCGGCGTATGCTCCAGCGCGCGGCGAACGAGGTCCACCAGCGCGAGGATCCACGGCGTGTCTTCGAAGGCGGAGTGCTTGGAGCCCGTGATGAGGAGGGCGTCGATGCAGGAGAGGGAAGGGTCAGCGGACCCCGGGGGGGAGGCGTTGACGACGTCGTGTCGGGTGAGGAGGAGGGCGGAGGAGAGCGGGGCGGGGGCGACTGCGCGCGTGAAGAGGTGCGTGAAGACGCCGTGGTAGCCGTGGTAGTGAGCGTCGACGCCGGGGAGGGGGGTGTCGGCTTCGAGGATGGCGAGGCGGATGGGGGGGGGCGAGGACATGGTGATGAGGGGATGATGGTGTGGAATAGTGGTGAGAGTGAGACTGAGGTTATGGGATCATGAGGATATGGTGTTGTTGGACAATTATAGCAAAAGTTGGGAGAGAATGATGCCCCGAAATCCGTTGTTCCTGTCTCTTAGTGAAGTTGATGTCCGGGGTCGCCGGCGCCCACTGGGTAGCTTATCGGAGACCTTGACCCGGCCGATAAGCCCCGCCATCCCTGAAGCCGGTTTTCGGACCCCGCAAGCCGGACGTCTCAGGGGCAAGCGACGAGATGACGTCGGGATCCTGAATTACAGACTTTTTGGGCAGGAGATGATGAAGTGAGAAGTTACCAGAGGTTGAAATATGCGACGCAGATCTACTCATTAAAGTAAATGGAGGTAAGATCCATATCGGGCGGCCAGAACGGGAATTGACCGTGCAAGACTGTCCAGCCAGTGTCGTTTCTGAAATCAACACGCCAGAGGTCGATATGACAACGGAGGACCTGGTTTAAGAAGATAGAGTCCGCCTTGTTGATCGGGATTGTGAAGATCTCAAAGGGCGGGAGCTGCTCAATGTTTGCCCTCTGTGTTTCAGGGCGTCGCTTCGGCGCGCAGAGGTGGGGTGCCCTGTAGTCCTGCAAAGAAATTGAATTGGCTGCCTTCTGTCAACGGCGAGGGTCACGACTCCAGACGACAATCATCACAATCTGCTGTGCGACCCTTCGGCTCAACCGGACTTCCTGAAACGAAGGACTATCGCCTCTCTTCACCATCCTGGGAGAGATTGGGAAACTGAAAGCTTAAGCTGAGGCAGCTGCTACAGCATTTCCATCTGGCATCCGCCTGGAGAAAAAGGTCTTTTGCATTAAAACACAGAGGTCTTCACCATGTCAACGAGGCGGGTATCGCTCAAGGCGTTTCTGGACAAGGCCAGAAAGGTATTGGCCTCTCCTCCCGCCCGGAGGCCAAACCCCTTGACCTTTGTCATTGGCAACGAGTCCGCAGGTAAGCCCCCTCCCTCCGCCACCGAGTCATCCACGGGCAACCCACACCTGTTCTAGACCTCGACTCCCTCTGCTCGGCCATCCTCCTCGCCTACTTCCGCACCAACACGCCGCCACACGGCCTCCATATCCCCATCTCCAACCTCCGGCGCGCCGACCTCGCCCTCCGCCCCGAACTCAACGCCGTCCTCCGCCCCGCCGGCCTCCACCCCGACGACCTCCTCACCCTCTGCGACCTCCCCAAGGATGTCCTCGTCCCCATCCAAGCCCGGTGGTTCCTCGTCGACCACAACGCGCCCACCGGCTACGTCAGGGACACGTACCTCAGCACGCTAACCCCCAACCCCTTCGTCGGCTGCATCGACCACCACGACGACGAGTCCGTCGTCCCCACCACCGTGACCCCCCGCCTCCTCACCAAGTGCGGCAGCTGCTCCAGCCTCGTCCTCTCCTACTGCCGGCCCATGTGGTTCCTCCTGCCGGAGCACCGCACCATCGACGCCGAGCTCGCCCACCTTGCCCTCGGCCCTATCTTAATCGACACCACCAACCTCCAGGCCCCGGAGCGCACACACGCCGTTGACGTCGCCGCCGTTGAGCTCGCCGAGTCCAAGCTCACTACGGCCACCCAGGAAGGCGGGGACATCTACGACCGCACAGCCTACTTCGACGCCATCACCGCCCTCAAAGAGGACATCTCCTCCCTCTCCCCGCGCGACGTCCTCCGCAAGGACTACAAGCGCTGGGCCGACTCCGACGCCCCAGGCAGCCTAGCACTAGGCATCTCGTCCATCGTCCAGGGGCTGACGTACCTCACGTCATCCGAGTCCCGGTTCGGAAGCACCGGAGGGTTCCTCGACGCCGTGCGGGCGTGGGCACGCGAGCAGGGGCTGGACGTGGTGGCGGTCATGACGGTGTCGAAGCCCGAGGGGGTGTTTACGCGCGAGCTGATGGTGTGGGGGTTTGGGGAGGAGGCGGCGGCGGCGGGGCGGGAGTTTGCGCGGCGGTGTGGGGAGCGGTTGGGGCTGGAGAGGTGGCGGGGCGGGGAGATGGAGGTGGAGGGGGAGGGGGAGTGGAGGGGGTGTTGGACGCAGGGGACGAGGGAGTTTAGTCGGAAGCAGGTGGCGCCGATGTTGAGGGAGGTCATGAGAGGGGAGGCGAAGTTGTAGGGGGTTTGGGGGAGGGTGGATGGGTGGTGGAGGGTGGAGGGAGCATCTTAGGTGGTGCCAACTCTTCCATTCTATGCGGATGCGAGGTATATCATCTATCCGCGTGGGTTATTGACCCTTCCCTCCTGTCTTGCACAGTCCGGATTTCAGATTCCATGTTTTACATGTTGTATACAGTGATGTAATATCCGCCCTTTGCTCTTCACAGCTGCTTCAGGGGCCGTGCTTCTGCGCCATCTCCCGAGAGGTGACGGGCTTGCATGCACCCTTTCCCAGACTCAGCGAGAGCCAGATCATGTCCCGACATATCAGGCAAACCTATGCGTCTGAGAACAAGGCGGGGCTGGAGCGCCAGCAAGGCTTGACCTGAGAGGCATGTCGCCATGACCGAGACAGGAACTTATGGCATGTCGCGCACGAGCAGGGCCCTTTGGCCCTTTGAGCACCGGCAAGCTAGTGCGATAGCATCATATCTCCTAAAAGCCCCCTCCTCAGCCCATGGTTCTGTGCCTGCTGTCCGGTTCCTCCTCCTCGCCCAACTCTCGCAAGAGACCGGCCTTCCCTGTCCGCTTGAGCATGCCAGTCCAGAGACGTTCCAGATCCAACTCCTTGCGCCTCGACTCGGTCATGACTTGCACAATGACCGTGTCGCCCGTGTCGGCCACGCCAAAGCCGGTGATTTTGCCAAAGTCATCGACAATCTCCGTCTCCACGTGCGACGATCCAATGGTGCCGAGGTTGACGCATATCCAGCCCGTCGAGATGCCGTCGCTGCCCCCCGGTTCGATGCCCGGATTGCCCAAGAGCTTCGCCTTCCTCGCCTTGCGCCGTAGGCGCGTCTTGAGTTCGTTCCGTCCGAGGAGACCGTCGGCATCGGCGGTAATACCGTGTCCCCTCAGCCAGCGCACCAGACGGTCTGCCGAGACGTGGAGATGCCGTTCGCTGCGGGCGGTGCCGAAGAGCATGAAGAGACTGGGTCCCAGAGCTGGCGGGGGGTCGACTTCGCGCAGGTCGAGCAGCGACAGGTCGTCGAGGCCGAGGTCTTCGGACACGAACTTCAGCATTGGGTCCATCAGTGCGGGCGCCCCTTCGGGGACTTCAGGGAGAGGTGGCGGCTCGTGGAGAAGGGTTGGGTGTCTCGGCGGCTCGACCTCAAGGAACCAAGGGACTTCGGACCCATTGGTGTCGGAGGCGTCGGGCTCTGCATTTTCCTCGTCAACCGGCTTGACATCTTCCTCGATGGCAAAGTTGTTGAGAAGGCGTGGTGTCGCTCGAAAGGTAGAGAAGGTCGAGAAGGTCGGCGCGGCTTGGGAGAGAGGCCGGCTCCGAATGGCAGGTTGGTGAAGCCGGGCTGGTCTGAAACTGCCAATAAATGTTCGCAAGGCTGAGCGTCGGCAGGCCGAGCAGCCGGTCGCCCTCAATCCTGGAGCAATGCCGCTCATGTTGGGTGATTTGAACGGGTGCCGTGGGAGAATTGGAAAGAATAAAGTTTTCTTGATGGATGGACCTGGCGCCAAGATCAAAGATGGTCTCGACGATGCCGGCGAGGTCCGTGCAGAGGCGGTTTCTCGAGCACCCCCCCGGCCGAGGGGCGGTTGTGTGGGGCCGCGGCGAAAAGGGCCAATGGAGGCCGAGAGACCCCTGTAGCTTTTTTTTGCACCGGCAAACCGACAGAACATGGTCGCCGATGGCAAAATTTGGAGCTTCACTTTTCCTATCGCCAATCTCTAACGAACGGGCGTGCGGTGTGCCTCCAAATACGACAGCGCCGCTTCTTTTTCTTACGACGACCGTTCCCGACTACCACGCCCTCGCCCTCTCTCTCGCCATTCACTCCTTTTAATGTTTTAATATTCCTTCCGATCGGTCAGCACCCGCCTTCTCTGGACCGACACACTCTCGCTCGATCCCCAGACCTGCGCGCCCGGCGCCGCGTCCTCTTCTCAACATGCTTCTCCGACGTCTCCTCTCATCCACTACCTTGCCCTCCCTTGGGCGATGCTATACCCAAGTGCTGCCGCAGTCCTTGCCCGCCACACGATCAATATCCGCCAGCCGACCATTGCGACCACGGAGGAGGCAGTCCTTCCGGAACCTCGCCGGCTTCCAGCGCAATCTTGCCACAGCCCTCGACGACTGCCCACCCGTCGACAACTCGGCGTTCGAGGCCCTCGCCAATGGCCCACCGCAAGAAAATGGCTCCCGCCAGCGCACCCTCTACGAACTTCAGCCATTCGAACCCTCAAGCCCCTTGATCGTCCGAGAAGCGGCTCTCTCCATGACAAAGCAGCGCCTCAATGCCCAAGGCATCCCCGGAGAGCTGGACGAGATGCTTTCCGTCTTCGACGCCTGCATCCAAGTTGGGAAGTTCGATCGCGCCGCCTTGGTTCTCCAGCGACTTCAGGCTACCGAGTCTCTTGCCCCCGAGGCCTTGGTCGAGCTGCACAACTGCTTCCTCCATGGACGCATCTTTGAAATCCAGTCCAAGCCTTCTCTCGATGGCGCCGAAGATGTCCACAAGTGGTTCGAGAAGCGTATTCGAAACGTCTCGTTGCCACACACCCCCGAAACGATCGCCTTCATGCTCAAGGCCTCACTTCTCACCGCTCGCGGATCGAGGCTGGAACGACTGGTGCATCGCTACATGGCCATGCTTCCGGAGGAAACCGCTCTCGAGTCTCTCTTTATGACTGAAGTGCTGGATGCACGGGATCTCGCCACCCTCGCTGAGATTGCCCCAGCCTACAACATGCCCCAGGGGTTCCCCCCCCTAGAGGTACCAGTGGATAACACTAGCACCGAAGAACCCGACTTGGCCATCAAGACCGACAGCTCCCGCGGGAATGCCAGCCCGAAAGAGACTCCCGAGGTTCTAGTCACGCCGCAAAAGGGCATGGGCCTCAGGTCGCTGAAGGAAACCCTCTCCCTCTTCACCACCGTTCCGGCCGGCTTCGACATTGGCAAACTCTCCAAGGCGGAGCAAAGGGAGGTTCAGGCACGTCTGGAGAGAGATTGTGTAGAAAGTGCCATCCTGCGGTGGCGCGAGGACCATTCCAAACTCATGGACATGGGCTTGAACACGTCCGTCTCCAGCGTCTCTCTCGGCCCGAGGCTTGCTGAGTGGCAAGCCGGCCTCGAAGAACACCTCAAAGAAGAGCTCAAATTGGTGGAGGCGGCCGAGCTCTCTGAAAAAAAAAAGGGAGAAAAGGACTTGGACCGATGCCAATACGGTCCTTTCCTTCGCCTGTCTTCCCCGAGTCGCCTATCCGCCGTCACGATCCTCGGCACCCTCAGTCTTATGGCCATGAACGGTAGTGACAAGGGGGTGCCTTTAGTCTCCGCCATTTACCACATCGCCAAAGTCGCTGAGCAGGACATCCGAGCTCAAGTTGCAGCTAGCAACTCGCCAACGCGGAAGATGACGGCTCAGAAGGGTGGCGCCCGGCGATTGATGAGACTGGCCGAGGACCGAGAACGACAACAAAGCACGGAAGCTCGGACGGGGTCGACGATCGCAACCAATGAGACAGCGGCCGGTTGGCCCATGTCCTTGAAGTTCAAGGTGGGCGCGGCCTTGCTTGCCGGGCTGCTCAAAACCGCCAAGATCACGGTGACGGGAGAGCATCCTGTGACCAACGCACGAGTCTCGCAGGCTCAACCTGCCTTCATTCACAGTTCTCAGCTGAAGAAGGGCAAAAAGATTGGCGTCCTTGTGCCCAATCTAGCCTTGACAGATTTGATGAAGCGCGAGCCCAACTGCGAGCACCTCGCCCGGCACCTACCCATGGTGTGTGAACCTGACCCATGGTCCAAGTTCGAAAAGGGGGGCTTCATCGAGAGTCCTGTTACCATCGTCCGGACCAAAACCGAGGAGCGCGACCAAGTTCATTACGCAGAAGCAGCCATCCGCCGTGGCGACATGGAGCAATTGAAGAAGGGCCTTGACGTGCTCGGCAGGACGGCCTGGAAGATCAACCGCCCGGTCCTAGACGTCATGCTTGAGGTCTGGAACAAAGGCGAAGCCATCGGAGATATCCCGGCCCTCAACCCCGACATTGAAATCCCACTGGAGCCGGAAGCATCCGAAGACCCGCTCGAGCGACGACGCTGGATGAGGCAGATCAGGATCTTGGAGAACGAGAGGTCTAGCCAGCACTCGCTCAGGTGCTTCATCAACTTCCAAATCGAAATCGCCAGAGCCTACCGGGACCAGACCTTCTACTTCCCCCACAACGTCGACTTCCGCGGACGCGCTTACCCAATCCCGGCATATCTCAATCACATGGGTGCCGACAATGTCCGTGGCTTGCTCACATTCGCAAAGGGGAAACCCCTGGGTGAGAGTGGGCTTGGGTGGCTGAAGATTCATCTGGCCAATGTGTACGGCTTCGACAAGGCCACTTTCAAGGACCGTGAGCAGTTCGCCGACGACAATTTCGACAACATTGTCGAGTCGGTCCGGAACCCACTGAACGGATCGCGGTGGTGGCTCCAGGCTGAGGATCCCTGGCAATGCCTGGCCGCCTGCCATGAGCTCAAGGCTGCGATGGAGTCCCCCGATCCCACCAAGTTTGTTTCACATCTTCCTGTCCACCAGGACGGCACCTGCAACGGGCTCCAGCATTATGCGGCGCTCGGCGGTGACGTCTGGGGCGCGGAGCAGGTCAACCTTGTCCCGGGCGACAAGCCGGCCGATGTCTACTCGGCCGTTGCGGACCTGGTACGCGAGGCCCTCGTCCAGGAGGCGGCTCAGGGGAGCCCCTTTGCCGCGGCGCTCAAAGACAAGATTTCGCGAAAGGTCGTCAAGCAGACGGTCATGACGAATGTGTACGGGGTCACGTTTGTCGGAGCCAAAAAACAGGTGCTCAAGCAACTGGAAAATCTGTACCCCACCCTCCCCCACGATACCGGTCTCGAGTTTATCCTCTGCGCCTCGTACATTGTCGGCCACATCTTCAAGGCCCTGTCGACCATGTTCAGCGGCGCCCACGACATCCAGCACTACCTGTGCGAGATTGGTGGGCGGGTCTGCGACTCCATCTCACCGGAACGGATTGACTACCTCGCCGAGACACTCGCCGACAAGAAGAAGAGCGGCGGCGCGAATAAAAAATTCGCAGCGCGGGCAGCAGCGGCGGCCGAGGACCCCAAGGGCGAGCTTCACTCGACGCTCATCTGGACCACGCCGCTGCGGATGCCCGTCGTGCAGCCCTATCGCAAAAGCGCCAGCAAAACCATCCAGACGTGTCTTCAGAGTCTGGTCTTGCATTCGCCTGACAAGTTCGACCCGGTCGACAAGTCCAAGCAGCTGCAGGGTTTCCCGCCAAACTTTATTCACTCCCTCGATGCCAGCCACATGCTCTTGTCGGCGCTCGAGTGCGACGCCGAGGGCCTCGTGTTTGCGTCGGTCCACGATTCCTTCTGGACGCACGCCGCCGACGTCGACGACATGGGCAGGATCCTCCGTGACGCCTTCGTCCGAATTCACAGCGAGGACGTCATCGGCCGCTTGAAGGCCGAGTTCGAGGCCCGTTACAAGGGCCATCTGTACCGCACCAGGATCTCGAGGAAATCCCCGGTAGCAGCCGCGATTATGAAACATCGCAAGAACGTCCGCTTGCCGCCGCTCAAGGAGCTCTTTATGGAGAAGCAGCGTCTGGACCTGCTCGCGTCTCGGGACCCTGAAAAGGTGAAAAAGGGTGAGGAGATGGTGACTCCCGGGAGTATCTTTGCCGAGCTCGCTCCCTTCCAGGACGTTGAGACCGACAGCCAGGCTGCCATGGCGGAGGAGGCGGCGGAGGCAGAGGAGGCAGAGGATATGGAGGCAACGGAAGAAGCGCAGGAAAGCGGGGACATATCGCAGGGCCACCCTCTGCGGGGAGCCAATGTCCTTGCCCTGCATCTGCAGAAAGACACCAGGAAGATCCCCGGGGCAAGCGCAAAGAAGCCGATGATCGAAATCTGGATGCCACTGACCTTCCCCGAGGTCCCGCCCAAGGGCAAGTTGGACGTCAGTGTGGTGAGGGGCAGCAAGTACTTTTTCAACTAGCCACTTGAGCTTGGGTGGTGTATCATAGAGTTGGGGAGGGAGGACTGGGGCGGCAGCCCGGCATTTGGAGCGAGCATTACAGGGGGGCAGGCGTTGTGAGATTGGTGGCTCAGCTTTCCTGAGCACGGCGTTATTTTGGTCGAGGATGCATTGGGTGGTGGGTAAATCTGAAGAAGTCCATGATTTTTTGTATATGACAAAGGGGATGTAGAGGGGAGGGCGGTTGTACCTGGTGTGGTGGTGTAGTTAGTCCCATCATATAAACAAGGTGCATCAATTACATATGAACTGACACTTGTCTTGAAGCGGACCTTCGGCGAAAGGGGTGCGACGTCTTGATTTTTGACTTGGAGGTCACCGGTGTAGGGCATCATGATCATGTCGCCACTGCAACCGACGACGACAAACAAGTCGCTTCCACGTGCCCAAGGAGTTGTCAAGAGGATTGGATGCTTCCACTGAAATAAACAAGATTGACCAACATTCGTCCAAAAATAACCCAGCCGAGAGACAGTTGTCGCACTGCCAATGTTCGCCTCCCAGGTTGCGTGTGGCAGACAAGAATCAAGATATATTGCCACGGCCCCCGAGTTCGGTAACGGCCCGTGATAAGCACCGAGACGACAGCACTTTACCGCGGTGGTCGGTAGCAGACGACAACGACACGAGCAAAAAAAAGAAGAAAAAAAAAGGGGTCCAACGACGGGCAAGGCGCCGTACACAACGGGACACCGGCACCGCCGTCGCCGCTCCGAAATCCTTCCCGATCTGGATTGGACTCACCTCCGCCGTTCAGGTACCGAATAACTAACCTACGGTGGTCGTATTTTTTCCACCGTCCCATCCCGCCAAGCATGCGACGACCCCGGTGTTGCTGTGTCTTCACCGTGACATTGAACCACACTTGCGTAACACCTGGACTTCCAGGAAAAGAGAAAGAGAGAGACGACGTACATTACCCGGCCCAGCGGCGACTTGCCACCCACTGTGACGGAATAGAGTGCTTCGCCGGGTCTCGAGGGCCCGAGGAGCCTTCTTTTGTGATCTTTTGCGTTTGATGGAGCCGCCGTGGTTGCGGTCGGGAAATGTTGACGACTGGATGGTATGATGCACGCATGTGCGGCCGTTTGGATGCATGGCCGGCGGCGTCGGGCTTGTTTTCGGCGATGGTGGTGGGTGAGGCACTGGGTCGGTTGCGTGTTTCCTTCGGAGGTTTTGGAGGTGGGTGCGTGTTTCGACTCTGGGGAGGTGAAGGTTCCTGAGAGATGGGAAGGGGGGAAAAGCTGGCACGGCATGGAAACTGAGACTGCCGGGAACCCAGACGAGATTGAAGCTTCCCGCGATATGTTTCTTGCTCGTCTCGAGGAACCTGGTCGGCGTGCAACTCTGGCGTGCCAGTGTGGGGAGTTGAGAGAGATCCCTACCACTCAACCGGGCATTGGGTTGATCCAGCTGGCACGTCTTGGAATTTCTATCCTGAGAAGCAGCAGCAGCAGTACCTGTCCTGTTGCTGTTTCCCGCCATCGGATGATGGAGGCCGGTGATGAGACTGGACTGGACGGGACGGCACTGGACCCCGGGCCCGGACGGGCGAGGACGCGGCGAGATTGGAACGTCGACTGGTCTTTTGCTGTCTGGCTCCCTGGCCGGTTCTTCCCCAGAGATACGACTGTTGCAATGGGACCGCCGTCGACTCATGATCTGGGAGTACTGGAGGGACTTGACGTTGATGGGTAACTCGCCGTCACGGATCAACCGGGTCGTGATTTCCTAGAATAGATGCTGGGTATCCCGGAGGAGAGGGAGACAGTATCGACGAGGGGATGTATAAAAAGGGACAGTGTCTCGATGTGGTTCTCTCTCTTGCCCCCCCCTGAAGTTCTGTTTGCTATCCCTCATCATCACCACACATCATCAGCACCATTTCCAAACAGACTGTTAGGTCCTAGACAAACCTTCCACCACCCACCACCCCAAACCCCCCCACAAACCAAGATGAAGTCCTTCGCTCTCGCGGCCTTTGGCCTCTTTGCCAGCTTCCAGCTCGGGTAAGTCTCCTCTTCCCCCAACTCCAACCCATAGACAACCCACTAACACCCCCCCCAGCGCCGCTGCTCCCGCCCCCGAGGTCGACACCGACGGCAGCGGTCTCTCCGTCGGCGGGCTCAACCCCGACAACTCGAACCCCGCCGCCACGCTGACCCTCAACCCCAACCTGCCCTCCAACGTCGTCTGGCCCACGGCCGGCCTCACGCCGTTCCCCGCCACGTGCGGCATGAACCCCAAGTGCTACACTCTCACCGTCAAGGCTCCTCCTAGTACGTCCCCTCCCCAATCACCTTCAATTTATCGGCAACTAACACAGCCCTCTTCACCACAGAGACCGGATGCCCCGCGCCCACCGACGTCATGTGCCCCATGTACATCAAGGTCACCTCCGTCAAGGTTCCCTGCGCGTAAGTTTCCCCCCTCTCCCTCGTTGCTGCAAGAAACAAAAAAAAGGGAGGACTGACCAAATTGCAACAGCACCGACTGCTGCCCCACGACCAAGACCAAGACCGTCACCACCTCGTGCACCAAGGGCTGCCAGATCCCCACCGAGACCGTCACCGTCCAGACCGGCTGCAAGCCCACGCCGCTGCCGACCTTTATCCCCACCGGCATCCTGACCCTGTCCTAAGCGACAGTGGGAGGGAGGGGAGGGGTTGAGGTAGTGGTTGTGAGGGGTGGATTTGGCATGGTGACAGCATTTTTGATACCAAAAAAAGGGGTTAGTAAACAGCCGGAGGTATTTTTCAAATCCATTCGCTAGACGGCAGACACACATCTCCATTTCGATTCGTCGGGGACGAGATGCTTAGGGCTTCATAGTCATGTTCCTCACAAAGGGGAATGATTAGCTTGTTTTTATTGTCTTCGCATCATCTATGCCTTGATTCCCGCTTTATCGCACCTGGGCGCCCTTGAGCGACGTGACCTTGCAGATGCCGCCGCTCTCAGTGACAAGCTTGCCGAGCCCCTCCTTGCCCTCCAGCTCCTTGACGACCCCCGCATCGAAGGCGACCTCGAGGTCGTCCGTCGTGGTGAAGCCGGGCTGAAACGTCTCCCAGACCTTCTTCTTGGGGTTGAGAACCTTCTCGGGCTCGGCCTGCCAGCCCTCAAAGTAGACGCGCTCGCCCGCCTTGGCGTCGGCGGGCGGGTTGACCAGCTCGACGGGTCCCTTGTGGTCATCGGCCTCTCCCTCCTTCAACCGTGGCGAGGCGGCCAGGACCATCGCCGAGGACTTGATGCCGCGCATCTTGACGGGCTTGAGGTTGCAGACGACAACCACCTTGCGGTTCTGCATGTCCTCCAGAGGGATGAGTCCATTCAGGCCAGAGCAGACCGTCCGGCAGACCTGTCCATCAACCTCGGTGGTGTCATCAGTGCCGGGCTTGTCGCCCATGGCAATCGTCGACACAAAGAGGGAGTCGGCTTCGGGGTGCTTGATCGCCTTGAGGATGTGGCCCACACGGAGATCGATCAACCCGGGGGAGACCACTGCGGGTGGTGGGGGCGGCGCGGGTGCCCTCTGCTGCTTCTCCTTCTTCTCCTTCTTCTCCTTCTTGGGCTTGCCCTCGGGTGCCCCGGTCGCGGCAGCGGCAGCACCGGTGGCGGCCTCGACAACCATGTCCTTCACCTCGACAGCCTTGCTGACGACGGCCGCAGCCGCCTCCTTTGTCCGATCCACCAATGTCTTGGCGTCACCACCAGCAGCCGCTGCGGCAGCAGCCGCCTTCTCCTTCTTGAGACGCTCCTTTTCGGCCTTGGCGTCCACGGGGGGCTTGACGTAGAGGACCTCCTCGGCATCAATCTTGACTTTGTCGGCGACGTCGAGACCGAAGGCCGGGCTGTTTTGCACGAAATCGACGAGGCGAACGATGTGGGGCCGGCCGTCTTTGCCGGTGCGCTCCTCGGGCGACCAGGCCTTGACCAGCGGGGCCACGGCCTCGTACAGGGCGACGTCGGCTTTGCTGGGCTTGGTGCCGAGGGCAGTGGAGCGGGTCGCGAGCTCGGTGTTGAGGGCGTCGAGGGCTTGCTTATCGGCGTTCGCCTTGAGGGCGTCGGCCTTTGCGATCCATTTCTGGATGTCCGACTCCTCGGCTGGGGTGTACTTTTGGGCGGCGAGGGAAGCCATGGTAACCGGGTTGGAGAGGGAGATGGACGAGAGGTGTCGCAGGGGGGTTGCGCTTCGGATGGCCGAGCGAGCGACGCGGAGGGAGAACAGCTTGATTGAGTGCCTTGAGGCCGAGTGGTGGTTGTAATGGTGGTGTTTCTGTCGTGTTTTGGTCGGAATGGAGGGGTGATCTGATGCTCCCAAGACAATTTTGCTTCAGGGCCAAATTGCGGGGCATTTGGTTGACTCAACTCGATGATCAGTGAGGGGCAGCGCTGTGGCCTTATGATTCAGGCCCCAATCTGGCTCGGCCACTTTACACGCCCGTGACGTCGTGGCTCGGCGCGACAAGGATCGCGTAACGCGATGAGTGTGGCGCGATCGGAACGCGTGGATCGCGCGCCCTTGCTTAATTGACAAGCCCACTTTCTCCCTTCCTCCCCTTGCCCTTGCGCCTCGCACCTCGAGACGACCCGACCAAGTCCTCCTCGTCGACTCCATTGTTGGACTTTCTGTATCGACTTCAACTCATGAAAGTCGCATAATTCTTTGGTTCTTTTTTGGACTCTCTCGTCGCATTGGTTTGCCACCGGGCATCGCAAATCTTTTGGGCGCGAGCAATTCCTTCCTTGTCTCCCTTGCCACCCTCCACAATGCCGCACTCCCTTCCCTCCGACGAGGAGACGACGGCCTCGAACTCTGTTTCCAGGCTTCCCACCAGCGCAGCCTCTTCGCCGCCGCCCCAAGAACACAAGGCAACGAAAATGAGCTACACCAAGCTCAGGGAAGAGCAGGTCCTCGCTGCCGAGGAGGAAAAGGCCCGTGAAGCCAACATCAAGGCCGAGGAGAAGCGAAAGAAGAAGCGACCAGGACATACCATGACCAAGGCGGAGCGAGATGCGAAAGCAAAGGATCTCGACCAGCTTCTTGCTCAGAGTGCTGCCTTTAGCAGTATTCTTACCAGCAAGACGCAGGTCCTTGGCCGCGTCGGTACTGGCCTCGACGGCAAGACGCTGGGTGAACACGACTTGACCATGGCGAAACAACCAAAGTGCCTCACTGGCGGCGTAATGCGGGACTACCAGCTCGAGGGCTTGACCTGGATGTACGAGATTTGTGTGCAGGGGATGAGTGGAATTTTGGCCGACGAGATGGGTCTGGGTAAGTTTTGTCCCGATGCAAGTCTCGGGCTTACACCAACACTTTTTCAGGCAAGACTGTGCAGACAATTTCCTTGATCGCCCTTCTCCGAGAGCAGGAGAACTACCTCGGGCCGCACTTGATCGTTGCCCCCCTGAGCACCCTATCCAACTGGATGGACGAGTTTGCCATGTGGGTGCCGAGTATCCCCGTGGTCATGTATCATGGAAAGCCAGAAGAGCGCGCCGACATCTTCAAAAATTCCATCATGCGCAACATGAAAGGGGGGAGGCCCACGGATAAGTTCCCTGTGGTCTGCACAACCTATGAAATGGTTTTGAAGGACCGGTCGCTGCTGTCGCGGATCAACTGGGAATTCATCATCATTGTAAGACACTTCTCCCCCACGGTGTGGCTGGACTATTCTCACAAGTGACAGGACGAGGGACATCGGATGAAGAACTTTGACTCCAAACTTTTCCGCGAGCTCAAGACCTTCACCTCTGCCACGCGCCTCTTGATCACTGGAACCCCCTTGCAGAACAACCTCAAGGAACTGTGGTCCTTGCTGAACTTCCTCCTCCCCAAGATCTTTCGAGACTGGGAGGCCTTCGAGAGCTGGTTCGACTTCAGCGACCTCGAAGATGAGGAGGGGACTGAAGAGTTCATTGCCGACAAGGCAAAGCAGGAGCTGGTGAAGAAGATGCATGTTGTCTTGCAGCCGCTGCTGCTCCGTCGAGTCAAGTCCGACGTCGCCAAATACTTGCCCAAGAAACGCGAGTATGTCCTATACGCGCCCATGACCAAGGAACAGACCGACCTGTACAATGCCTTCAGCGACAAGACCACCGACATGCGTGCATACTTGGAAAACAAGGTGGTGGAGCGGTTAACCGAGGCCAAGAACAGTCGCGTATCCTCGCTGAGAAGCACTCCCCAATCATCTCGCTCAAGCAGCGTCGCCGCCGCGAAGCCAGCGCCAAAGTCGGCCAAACAAGCCGTCAAGGTTGAGGAGCCCGTGTCTTCAGTGGCGAATGCATTCTCCATGATGATGGGCAAGCGTCCAAGGGGTAGGCCCCCGAAGTCTGCGACGCCTGTGGCTGCTGCTCCTCCGACAGAACCCGCTGCCCCGAAAACAGTACCGTCCAAGGCTACCAAGAGAAAGACATCTCCGATAGAACATTCTCCAACACCGAAAAGCGCCAAGTCAAGTCGCCAGTCGACTCCGGCTAGTGTACGCGGACGGTCAAGGCGAGCCAAGACAACCTACAAGGAAGTTGATTCCGACGATGACATGCTCGACGACGACGCGTTTGAGGCCAAGCTGGCGAAACAGCTGGCGAAGGAGGAGGAGCAGCCAGAGGAGGTGCCGCTTGACGAGGAGGAATTTGAGCGTGTGAAGACGCTGGAGATGGCCAGTACGCGGTGCCCCCTCTCGCCCTTGTTCTTTTACGCAGGCTAACTAGCTCTACAGAACGAGAAATTTCCACCAAGAAGCTCGGCAACCCCCTTGTCCAGCTGCGTCTTGTTTGCAACAGCCCGCACAACTTTTACAATCCCTGGTCGGAAGAGTCGGGCCTCCCTGTGGACGAGACCATTGTCACGTCCTCTGGCAAGATGCTGCTCCTTGACCGCCTCCTGCCAGAGCTCTTCCGACGCGGGCACAAGGTTCTCATCTTCTCGCAGTTCAAGACCCAATTGGACATTCTCGAAGCCTACTGCACCGAGTTGCGCAAGTGGGACATCTGCCGCATCGACGGCGGGGTCGCGCAAGACGACCGACGAGAGCAGATTGCCTCGTTCAACAAAGACCCCAAGATGAAACTGTTCCTGCTGTCGACCCGCGCGGGTGGACAGGGCATCAACCTTGCGAGCGCCGACACTGTGATTCTATTTGACTCGGACTGGAACCCGCAGCAGGATCTCCAGGCACAGGACCGAGCCCACCGCATTGGACAGACGCGGCCCGTGGTTGTGTACCGGCTGGCGACCAAGGGAACCGTCGAGGAGGAACTTTTGATGAGTGCCGACGCCAAGCGCAGGCTCGAGAAGCTGGTCATCAAGAAGGGGGGGTTCCGCACGATGGGGCAGAAGATGGACACGCGCGAAGACCTTGACGCAGAAATGCTCAAGGCGCTGCTCTTGAAGGACGGTCAGGTTTACAAGTTCTCTGGTGACAAGGAGATCTTGAGTGACCGCGACCTGGAGATCCTCTGTGATCGAAGCGACGATGCCTATGCCCAGGCGGCAAGTGGTGATGGCAACGCTGATGGCTACCAGGTCATCGAGACGGGGACGGACGGGATCACGACGGCGGGGAAGAAGAAGTGATTCGTTGGGCTGTTTGTTTTTATATTGCAAGCCTGGAGTTGGACCCGGATACCTACCGCGACGGGGTGGCGTTCGCCCCGATTTTGAGAGGGGGGCATTGTGGGACTGAGATCACCGTCATGTCGACGATGTTGGAGCTCTTGTAGAATACATGTTGTTTGAACGTACGGATAATGCAAATTCTATACCAATGGCCCCCTTTCTTACACCTGATAGTCGAACGCCTTTCTCCCTCCTCCCACTCCCTCAATCACCCTCAACACCGTCACCCCCTCCACTGCCTCCCCCGGCGCCCAATCTCTCAGGCCTTCCGCCAACCACATCAAAAACCTCGCCCCCGTCCCCATCAACAACGCCAATACTTCCCACCACGTATGCGGAAACCTGCTCACCACCACCCACCCCAAAAACCCCAGCACCACCCACCCCAACCTCCCCCACACCCACCCCGCCGCCCCTCCCACCGAGTCCGCTACCCCCCTCGCCACCCCCACCACCACCCCCGGCACAACCCTCAACACCCCCCTCACCACCCCTACCATAAAATGGACCACATACCCCCCCAACATCCCAATCACCCCCAACCTGACCCCCACCCCCAACACCTCCACCACCCTCTTCCCAACCTCCACACTCATCCACCGTTCCCCCACCACCCCGCCCAAAAACACCCCCCAAAACACCACATCCCACCGCCCGGCTTCCCTCACCTCCCCCACCCGCCCCAGCATCACCCAGTACGGACTACTACACCCCTCCTGGAACGGCGACCTCAGCACGTCCGGGACCCGCGGCGGGGGGAGGTACGCGAAGCACAGGCGGCGGAGCCAGTAGAAGAGGATTTGGCGGAGGGGGCGGGTGAGGAGGAGGGCGGGGAGGAGGGCGAGGAGGAGGGTTGTTGGGGTTGAGAGGCCGGGGTTGGGGGGGTTGTGGTAGGGGGAGCGGCCGTGCGGGGTGGGGGGGGGTGTCGTAGGGCGTTGTGATGTAGGGGTTGCAAGGGGGATTTTGGGAGGGGGAGCGGGGGTCGTGGGTGAGGAAGGCGGAGATTAGGGCGATGAGGGTGTCCGGAGTTGGGGTGGGGGGTTTTGGTTGGGGTTGTGGGAGGTTGGGGCGGACCATTGCTGTGTTTTTCGGGGGTGGGTGAGGCTTGAAGTGGTGGAAGGGTGGTCCGGTGGGTGCGGATGGTGGTGTGGATGCTGG
This sequence comes from Podospora tetraspora, assembly GCA_027943155.1. NCBI lineage: Eukaryota > Fungi > Ascomycota > Sordariomycetes > Sordariales > Podosporaceae > Podospora > Podospora tetraspora. The sequence goes on from JAQKAE010000005.1 coordinate 3,533,314, forward strand.
TAATGGAGAAGGCGGGACCCCGATTCGAAGGGTTGTTGTTGTCGTGAGGATTGGCTTGAAGATGGATAGATAGAGAGATCAGCAGTATCCAGATATTTGGGTAAGCTTGACGAAGATCCAACAAGATCAAGATGCTGGAACTGCAGTGGAAGGGGTTGTATCCTGAGATATCCCGCCACGAAGCTAGCCATCGGGTCACCTTTGAGGATGTTGCGGCGGGCTCGGTGCTAAAGCACGAGGACACCTTTCATTGTGTGCACTTGGCACTGACAAACGATTTTACCGGAGTCTCTGGATTCTTTGTCACAAAAGACACAAGCCGATCCTCGAAGCCCTGATAAAGACGGGAGTCCCGTCTTTGAGTGTGACGGCCTCGGGGACTCGGTGATGTTTTTTCCTCCCGAGAGTCTGGTATACATCCAGTTGGTGGTTTTGGACCCGAATCAAAAGGGCAAGCTGTATTTCCCAGCTCCTGCTGTTAACGTTCGCTATGGATGCAATATTTAGGGCAGTGGTGTTTATGGTGTTGCTGGAGCGGCAGGGATGTACCGTTTCTTTGTTGTTACCCCTTTTTATCTCAGCGGGCCGACACTCCAACAGTCGCAATTGTCATCCCCATCCTAGGTCCTGAATTGCGCCATGTCCATGCCAAAAATAAACCCCCAGTCCTCTCCAATTTATTCTTTAAACGCATCCGGCGACTAGATCGTGCGCAAGTCAAAGAACAGGAGACCCAGCCGCTGGACAATTGACTTCCTCATCATGGACTCGGACAAAGGCCTCCCGGCACTACTTTAGAAGGCTTCTACGCCATGAAACTCACCCATCATATCCACACGAAGTTAACCAGTCATTTGCTGTTGTTCCAAAGTTTACCCGCATTCACATTCCGCCGACATCCCGCCGACATCACGATGGTCACTCAAAAGGTCGCATTTCTTACGCCCCCGCGCGCAGCCACTCCCACTGGCACCCCCGCCCCCTGGCCTCCCCACGGCCTCGAAGAATAACTAGGGCAGTTGCAAAGAGACGCGAGCCCCCTTTCTCTCCCCCAAAGACAGAAACAGCGCCCCCACCCAGCAAACTGCGACACAAAACCACTCCGCCGGACTCTGCATGTCCCAAAAAGAAGCAGAGACTCCTATTGCCACAGCTCCAAAAGCCCCTGGATGGATTCGAGTTTACCTTTGATACTCCTGGAGAACCCCCCAGCCCTTTTGTGGCCAGAAATGACGCCGACAACCAGCTTCTGGCGTCCCCTGTGACCCTCCGTCGGGTCAGGCCGGGCCCATCCAGAGCACCGCGTCGTGACGTGCCAGCAACGCCCGCAAGGCGTTCGAACCGACTTGCCGAGAAGACATCCGTTTCTACCAAGGGTGCTCGTGAAGCAGCCACGCCCACGACCTTCCGCTTCCGGGTCCCGCCGCCGCCGGCACTCCTTAAAGACCGCAGAGCGCCCCGGAATCGGCCGGAGGCTCTCGCACTCGAGGCGAGGCAAAAGGCCCTGGCGAGCGTGTCAGGCCGGGTTTCGACACCGTATCCCAAATAGGAGAGCATCGAGCCCGAGAGGCGTCATCCGTTCCTCCTGGTCAACAAACTAGAAGCTAAGCCGAGGCTTGCAAACCTGGCCAAGGAGCAGGAGGCCTATGGACGGTTCGCGCGCAGGACCAAATGGGAACGGGTAGAGGGTAACCCCACCGACCAAGACGGAGATCCCATGGTGTTGGACGTCGATCCCAAGTGGCAACGCCGGTCGACTACGGTGCTCACGTCGTCACCCGAAAAGATTGTCTTGAAGGGCGATGGGACGTGGGCGATCGAGCGGCAGAACGGCGGACCCGGGCTCTGGAAGTCAAGGTTCCCCGAGACCGACAAGGGCCCGTCTCCTCCTCGGAAGAAAGGGGGCCGCGAACCTCCACACCTCCGGGATCTGACGGCCAAGATCGCCGACCTCGGTGACCATTCGGACGACGACGAATCCATCGACTTCAACATGGTCAAAAAGACTCGAGAGCTGAAGGCCATATTTGGACCGAAGTGGGCGGCCAGATCATTGACGGACCTGGGTCATGGCCTGCTGAGCGCTGGGCTCAGGGGTTTGCAAAGAGAAAAGGTGTTGTTTGCTCGGAGGGAGGCGCGGTTGAACAAGGCCCAGCAGATGGGGTTGAAGTGGCTGAGAAACAACGGGGCTGGCGGCAATGGCCCGTTGAGACCGGCTCCAGCTGCTGCCAAGGTAGAGCGCCTCCCGCGCAAGGCTCGATACCGCTATGGGGACGACAATCGTGCCGTGTTTGGCGAGCCGACCGACATAGACCCGGATTTCTGGAAGTATCTCCTCGGACACCAAGGGCTGGCGGAATACTCACCGGAGGACGAGCACATGGCTGACATCGTGGAGGAGGAAGAGGAGGAAGAGGAGGAGGTGAAAAGGTGAAGGGGGAAGCTCCAACGGATGACGACGCCGACGACGAACGACTTGCGCCACTCCTTGGCGAGGTGGTGAAAGTCTCGGGGCCTACTACGTAGAAATATCGTGTGATTTTTTTAAGTTTGGTCAGTTGCATTAACGTTATGGTCTTGGAAAGAAGATTGAAGTTTACATGTGGTCCGTTTCGAAGCATGTGATTGATGTTGCACTGAAAGCGAAGCAGTTCCTTATCGATAGGAGGGTGGTGTGAGGGGTCATTGCCAGCGGGGTTGCGCGGGTTCTTGCACGCCATTGCCGTACAAGAAATACCGACATGGTGTTGATTGCTTCGCCATCCGTCTCAAATATCCAGTCACTAGATCCAACTCGCTATGAAAAACTGGAAGGACTAAGTTCAAATGCTTAGGAAGCTATATAGTGCATACGATACTGTTTTGGATGATGGAGAAGGCCCACGCGGTTGGCTGCGCGTCCCTGAGTTTCCTTCGCCTTGTACATTCTGTTGCAACGCCTGTATCGGCGCACTTACAGGGGACTCGCTCGGCAGCCCGCAGACCCATGACGCTGGATCCATCTCCACAGAATTTTTCTTTCAACTTTTCTACGCGTCCCTCCGCGACCCCAAAGTGCCGTGTCCATTGCCCAAGCCCCAGAACCGTGAGCAGTTCGTTGCCTCCCTCGAACCCACCCATGCTGCCAACAGGCTGACCTGTGTTTTGCCCCCAGCCGAAGCATTTCTTGCACTCGTACTCCATCGGCCCCTCTCCTCACGACGGTGCGACACCGACCCGGTCACCACACCACTCGCCCTCTTTGTGCACCGTCCCCCGCACGACGCAAGACACACGACACCTCTCGGGTCACCTACCCACATCCCCGACCCCCCCTCGAGGTCCCCCTCGACTCCTCCTCCAATATGTCGGCCGAAATGGCGAACGAGATCAAGCTGATCAGTGGCCGGAGCCACCCCGAACTGAGCGAGAACATTGCGAAGCGGTACGCCACACGCACCCCCCCTTCGTCTCCGACCGATATGTCTCCAAGTTCCGCCACAGTCGAAGAGAATGGGGATTGGCCATGAGCCCGACCCCCCGCGGTCCCACGTACTCTGGCTGATCTGCTGCTGTTTCTCAGGCTTGGTATCGATGTCGCCCGCACAATCTCCCTCAACTACTCGAACCAAGAGACGTCTTTCACGGTCGGCGAATCGGTCCGCGACGAAGATGTCTTCATCATCCAATCTACCGCCACCGGGGACGTCAACGAGGGGCTTATGGAGCTGCTGATTATGATTTGCGCCTGCCGAACAGCAAGGTGAGGAGAGCAAGCTCTGTCTGTCTGGCCAGAGCTAACGTCAATTCTCAACAGTGCTCGGAGGATCACCGCAGTCATGTAAGCGCTGCTTTGGGTGCTGGCCACGCCAAACGTCATGTATTAACTCGAGCAGTCCCAATTTCCCGTACGCCCGCCAGGACAAGAAGGACAAGGTTCGAACACACGAGCTCTCGACCAAATGACAAGAGTTTGCTGACGACGCAAAAGTCCCGAGCGCCTATCAGCGCAAGGCTTGTTGCCAACATGCTCCAGACGGCTGGCGCAAACCGTGAGCTCGACGTTGTCCGCCAATCCGGAATCTGGGGCTAATTTCCGGTCTAGACATTGTGACGGTCGATCTCCATGCTTCTCAGGTACGCCCCATGACTTTGACATTGCTGAAATGGGGCTAACTTTGTCTTTTAGATCCAAGGTATGTTGCCATTCACACCGTCGAATCTAGTGTCTCCAAGGCCGCTATTGGAGCTCGATCAAGCAAGGGAAGTGCTAACAGGAGTACAGGATTCTTCAGCGTTCCCGGTATGAAGACTGGTTTCGAGCGACTGCCTCTCCGTACTAACCTGTTTGTGTAGTTGACAATCTTTACGCTGAACCGTCGTTCCTTCGCTACATCCGGGAGAACTTCCGGCCCGAAGAGTGTGTGATCGTGTCGCCGGATGCTGGTGGTGCGAAGCGGTTCGTGCCCTCACCCCCATCCCGGCATCCTCACCTAACCTCAACTCTAGCGCCACGTCGATTGCCGATCACCTTAACACTGCCTTCGCACTGATCCACAAGGAGCGCCCCCGGCCCAACGTTGTTGGCCGTATGGTGCGGATACCTTGCTGAGCACATTTGGTCGTCTGCTTACACAGCCTACAGGTCTTGGTTGGCAGCGTCGTGGACAAGGTGGCTATCTTGGTTGGTAAGTTACATCGAAACGAAGGGCAGATTCCAGCAGAGGTGCTAACATCTTCTCAGACGACATGGCAGATACCTGTGGTAGGTTGAACCAACGAGCTGTGACTTGGTCTGGAATCAGCCCATGATACTGACAATTCGCAAAGGCACCCTCGTCAAGGCGGCGGCCGTTCTGAAGGAGAATGGCGCCAAATCCGTCCTTGCCCTGGTCACTCATGGCATCCTGTCTGGAAACGCCATCGAGACGCTCAACGGCAGTGTCCTCGAAGCCTTGGTCGTCACCAACACCGTCCCGCTGGGCGACAAGGTCGAACGGGTACGTGGTTGTGATTTTGACCGAACCCTTGACAGGGTTAACAATTGGCAGTGCCCCAAGCTCCGTGTGATTGACATCAGCCCGACCATCGCTGAGGCCATCAGACGCACCCACAACGGTACAGACTAACCTATCCTGCAAGGATACTTCCTGCTAACATCATTTCTAGGCGAGTCTGTCTCGTACCTCTTCACCCACGCCCCTGTTTAAGCGACACGGGAATTGGTGCCAGGCGCGGCCCTTGTTCTATTGTCACTCCGCCCGCCGACGAAGGACCGGTGGAATTAATAAGGGGTCATGCACAGCGAGTTGAGTTTCACGCAATGTTGGACGCACTGCAAAGTGTTGGTAAATGGTAAAACATAAAATCTGCTGCTAGTGTACAGCGGCATGGAAAATCTGTCATCTGTGGGGATGAAGGAAGTCGAGACGTCAAATGGGAGGCCGCATTCTCACTCCAGCTTTCTGCGAATGTAGGTAAGGTTGCATTTACAACACACGAGCACGTCACAAGGGGCGTTTAGGGAGCGTAAACAGTGCTTTCAGTAAATCTTAAAATATACACTTGCAGGTCCTGCAATGCAAGCTCAAGAATGTACAAGAGAAAACATGCCACAGCCAGATCCTCCTCCCCTCGGCAGCCCGGACACGCCCACCCCTACCACAACCTCGCCCGACCCGTCCTCATCCTCCTGAGATGCGGCACAGGGCCCGGCCCCGTCCCATTCCCCCCGGCCGGAGCAAACGTCAAGATAGCCCCCGCCTCCCCCGGCACCCGCCCCGGCACAGCCGCCGACCCGAGCAGCGTATACTGGTACGGAATAACCGCCGCCACTCCAAACGCCCCCGCAGGCGCCTTACTCGCCGCCCCGCCCAGGTCATTGTCCCGCGCCACGGCCGTCCCGACCTCGTCCGAGTCGGCCGACGTGATGGCGTCCTTGACGCCGCGGAAGGCGTTGCTCTCGACGACGACGCGCGCCCCCATGCGCGTGTTGACGGCCGACGACACGTCCTGGTAGTAGCTGTTGTAGACGTGGGCGGTGCCGAAGCGGACCGAGGGGGCGCGCGAGCCCACGTTGCGAAAGTGGTTGTGCGCGTACGTCACGCGGAGGTGGTGGGCGTCTTGGGCGGCGTTGGTGTCGGAGTGCCCGACGAGGGAGGTTTTCCAGTGGTCGTGGAAGAAGGTGCTGGGTGGGGTTAGGGGGGTTAGGTGGGGTTGGCATGAGGGGGGGGCGGTTGGGAGAGGGGGAGGAAGTGGGGGGTGGGGGTGGGGGTGGGGGTGGACGGACTGGGAGATGGTAACGAAGTCGGCGGCGTGGGTGACGTCGACGAGGCCGTCGTAGAAGTCCTTGTCGGTGCCTTTGGCGGAGTGGAACTCGCAGTGGTCGACCCAGACGTTGGTGCTTTGCTGGAGACGGGATTGGGGGAGTTAGGAGGTATCCCGGAAGAGGGGTGATTGGGGCTGGCTCACGTCGATGGTCAAAGCATCGCCGTTGGCGGCGACGACGGATGCAGACTTGATGTTGCGTATGATGACGTTCTTTTGCTTCTTGACCTGCAAGCCGATGCCGGTGAAGCCTGAGGGGGGGGCTGTTGTTAGTGACGGTTGCTTGGCGTGGGGGACAGGGGTGGGCTGGGTCAGGGGGTGGGTAGGCTCAGGGGAAGTAAATACCGGCACCGGGAAGACCAAGAATGCTCTTGTTGCTCCCCACCCGAACCTTTGCGCTCCCGTTGATCATTCCCTGGACGAAGACGATCATCGGTGCCGTGTTCTTTTCAGCGACCGCTGCGGTGAACTGGGCGAGGGTCGAGACTGTTGTCACCGTCCCACCTGCGCCGCCCGTGGTCCTGTCATTGTGTAAGTCATGATGTTCCGTCTCTCCAGTGAAGCACAAGGAACATACCCGCCATTTTGGGTTGCAAACCCCAGCGTGGCCTTGTCCGAGACAGTGGCCTTTGTCACCGGCGTCGGAGATTCGGCCTGGCCAGGAGCCACGAGCCCGGCCAAGGCGTAGAGGCCAGCGAGAGTTGAGATCTTCATGCTGGGCGATTTTGGATGCGGTTCCACAGTCCCGAGGCTCTGGATTTGGGGGCTGATATCCGGGGTAGATATAGCATCTTCGCTGCAGCATTGTACCGGGGCGGGTGTTGAAATGATGGGGGCTAGCGAGGGCCGGAAGAATTCGAGTTTCAGGCGGCGCGCATCAATTTACCTGTGGTTACCGGGAGAAGAGGGCAGATTGTGCGGAGCTTTTGTGCGGTCGCCCCTTTGGGAGAATGTCGCGACTCGACGCAGTGGGTGGGGGGACGTCCCTCCATGGTGGTTTCGAGGGCGGCCGTGGGGTTTGTCCACCAATCCGGGAAATCTCCGTCGAGTTGTACCTGGGATTAAGGTTGGGCACATTTCGGTCCATCCCGTCTTGTCTGCAGTGATCGTCGAAGCTGTAAACATTCGCGAGCATGAATTGATCGCCTGGAACTTGGTTTTCGAGCTGGAAGAGTGCGTGGCAATGGGGAAGACTCCCTTCTGTCCTCCATTCTGGGCTGTGGCGTCGTGGGGCAGAACTTGCTACTGCAGTTTTCGGTGTATTGCAGATGCACCAGTGGCCAGTCTCGCTCTCGAAAGAAAACTGCCTGCTCATGGCCTTGCGGCCTGAAGATGGGATTGGTGTTTGGACGTGCAGGTTCTTCCACTCAACCATCTCGATCCCCAGTGTTTTGTTCTCCCCAATGCACGAAGATGCAGCGGCCCGGTCAGCCCAGCGAGTCTTGAGCAGTGGCAGCCACACCGGCGTAGATATTTGGCCTGTTGGACAAAGCAATTGGTCCCAGGAAGTCGGAATCCAATGGCAGAAACATCATCCCCAAATGATGAAGGCCTGGGCAGAATGCTATAGAAACCCTCGGGGGGCAGGGCAAACTGCAGGCTTGATGCGGGAAGGTCCAATAGCACGTCCCAGTTGGAAGACTTCAAAGATACCTGTAGCCCATCGTCCAGTAGGACAAGACAGAGGTCCCATGTTGTATCTATGAGGGGCCGTTTCCAAGCTGTATCTGTCAGGGGCTGCTTCCACTTAAATCCTGCGATGCCCCGTTGAAATCCTGCCTCCTTCCTTCCCATCATCACTTTTCCCAGCCAACAAACACCACTCCGCCCTCCTCCCCCCTCTTCCGGTAGTTTAGGAGAAGCAGGGAGTGGCGCGGGAACTCGACCGACAACAACATATTCAAGCAGTCTCCTGATACTTGCTGTCAGCCTAGCGACTCGTCAACGAGTGCTCTCTCGGTAACGGAACCGAGGGAACGGGCTGAGGCAAGTGTCAGGGGACTGTTGGAATATCTTGTCAACTGTGTTGGGTTCCCGCGCCTCTCGCTGCTTCGTGGATTAGGACTGGGCTCCAGGCGCGAATTTTTGAGAGTCGAACTTCCGCCTGGCGCCGCCCATCGAGTCTCAAAAAACGCGCCTGAGACGCCCGATAACTTTAAGAATAGCAAGTCGACAGACGCACTGGGCGGGCTGGCCGGGGAGAACTTCAACGACGCTTCCCTGGCTTTCAGAGGTGTGCGCGCCTTGTCGATTGCACTGGCCTTCCTCCGACATTCAAGATTGAGGTATGTTGGTTCAACTCAAGATTGCCAGCCACAGGAAATCTGACTTCCGTGATTCCCTAGACACTGCACCGGATTTCGCAACTACCCATCACGTACCACCGACGTTCGGCTATTACATCCATCGACAAGACAAGTGTCCGGGTTGCCCAGAAGTACAGAGGAGGTTGCCACGAAGGTTCCTGATTGGCGACAAAATCCCTGCTATGATGGGCAACTCGGACGCCTCAGTTCCTTGTCGATGTGGTCAGCAGTTGCATTCACTTGCATCTGGTCCAGGAGATGGCTTTCGGTCGAGCAGGCGTGCGTGGTGGATATTGGTCTGGTCACGGTCGTTGCGGAGGAAGATGGCGACGGAATATATTCTTTTTCTTTTTCACGGACAAGGTAAGTCGTGACCCATCTTCTGTCACTACAACTCCAAGAGCTAACGGGATGTTGTCATGTTAACAGACTGACCCACCTGGATACGTGTTAAAACTTTCCGAATGCCTTGAAACCAGCTCAAGCTCAGCTCCACATCAGCACAACCCCCCAACACAACGTTTTCCCTTCGGGGACCCCAATCTATATTGACCCCAGCCACTTCGCCATGATGGGTCCGCACAACTACCTCTCTCCTGAAGGCCCGATGTGGCCGGCGATGATCTTCGACATGAGCGCTCTCTCCGCCATGGATGGTGCCAACATGGAGGGTGTTGAAGTACCCACTCAGACCTCTTTCGACCCATCTCTGGTTTTGTGTCCTGCTCTTGAGAGTGTTTGCGTCCCTCCAATTGATGAGATCCTCGCTCAGACGACATTGGAATGCTTCACAGATATTCCTCTCATCAACTTTACACCGGAACTTGGGCCTTCGACCCCTCTGGGTGTCGCTCTTGTCGAATCGTTCATGATACCAGACCCGTGGCTGTCAGCGCGCTCGCCTATATCCACCATCAGTCACACGTCTTTGGCAACATCTCCATTGGAACAAATCTCGCCCTGGACGACCCCCGGCCCTCTTCAAGCGTCCTCGCCCGTGGCTCCGATAGAGAGCCATTATATGTTCTGCCCGCCGCCAGACGTGTACCACAATGGGCCTGAGTTGGCACCGAGCTGGACACCAGGACAAGTGAACGAAATCATGGCAACATCGCTTCCACTTCCATCGTCATTACCTTTCTCGCTGTATTTCGATGGCCAACAGCAAGCCTGGAAGAATGGGGAACCGCCAACACTTGAACCAAGCCACATGATGACCCTAGGGGAGACCACTACAGCACTGATAACCTTTCATCCAACACCGGTCCCTCTCTCAGCCAAGGACACAATGGTGGGAGGGAAGCAAAGTCGCCAAAGGCTAACCAAGGCCGGGCGCATAACAAAGTGAGAGCCCCAAGCCTGGCACCTTTTGCATCGCCTGTGAGCCTTGTATGCCGTGCGGCTACTAGAACCAAGACGCTAACCCCAATCTTCTACCGCAACCAGGAGAGACCAGAATCATGTAACCAGGCCCGCAAAGTGTCCGGTACCAGGATGCAAATTCGCCATCAAGGGGTTCCCCAATCCGAGCGACGTCAAGAAACACGTTCGGACCGCTGGCCATAGATCTGACATTGACCGACTGAGCTCCGAAGACAAAGCCCGGTTCGACCTCATTGACAACCCCCCAAAGGAGTATCCCTGCCCTGAGGAAGGCTGTCCGACAAAGAGGGTGTACTGGCAACATGATCACCTCCTCCGCCATCTCACAACTCACCACGACCGACCGAAGCAAAGGCCAGGACGTCATTCGACCTGACTAACACCAATTTGACAACCACCATCTACCCGCCGAGCTAACTTTGCTGTCTTAAGGATTTCTTTTTTTCTTTTTCCTCTCTCTGACTTCACAACGTGTTTCTGGTCAGTTTTGACGGAGAAGGGGTGTGAGCGGCGAGGGGTTTCGTCTGCCAATCTCTCACCAAGTTACCTTGAATGTAGGCAACTTGACACCAGTACTCCCTGATGTCTGGCTGCCCATTTTCAGGGTTTCCTGGTGCGGGAAGGGTGGGATGAGCCCTGGAGCGTTTGGTTGGATGCGGAGGATTGATGACCGATGATGAATTTCCTATCTGGCTGGCTGTTGTAGGCACCAAGGTCGTATGCTTCGAATTGAAAAACACATAAAAATCCCTTGCATTCCCTGGAGCTTGATGAGGCAAGTGGTGCCATGGGTGATATATGACGACAGTTATTGCTTGCTAAGAACACAGGAGTTCCAGAAACAGATATGCATTTAAGGTAACAAGCACCGATGGAGGCACGTATCCAGAAATATCAAGGCAACCGCGAATGATCTGTCATTTTCTCGTCGTGTTGGAGGTTTACGGCCAACGAAAGTCCTTCTCACTGGCTGTGTGTTATGTCAATGCTTGTTGGTCCCAGTTCGCGATGCTTATCTCTTGAATTCATCATGATTCATGGTGCTTGAACTAGGCGCGGCTCTAAGCCAGATGTGGTGTTTCCCGTATAAGCATATCCGGCCGGGGCCGATTCCGGGTTACACAATGACGGATTTGAGTGTGGGGGATGCTTGCATTTTCACCCAATGAGAGAATGCCCTGCCATTCCTAAAATGGCTTCCAGAAAGAAATGGTCTACCTGGAATGGATACACAAGCGCCAGGGCGCGATCGGATAGCTCAGCCACAATGACCGGAGCTAGCGGATGGAGAGAACTAAGGGGTGCGTGACCGTTCCCGGGGTGCCGGGTCATTGACGGCCCCCACTTGACGTTTCGTGTCTGTCTAGGTCACATGCGAGAGAACGTAAACAGTACTGAATCTGGAGCTGCGAGACCTTAACACTTGGTTCTGACTGGATGACGACGATGCTCATTTTCCCTTTGCCTCTTGCGACAAGTGCGAGGACTCGGGTTCGAGGATGACGTCGTAAATGCAACTCTAGAAGATTCAGGACCATGGGATCCAAGGCCAAAAGGGATGTCGTCCTTGGGTCGAAACCGAAGAAAGGCCAAAAAGATGGATGGCGGTGCAAGGCAACAGCGGGTTGACATCTGTCCGAGGCTCGAGCACGGGAAAGGGAAGTGGGTCACGTTTGAAACTGGCGAGTTTGACACGCCTGGTAGGGCTGAGTGGGGGCCGTCGGATGCTTCTGTCACCTGTGGGTGGCAGCCACTTCAAAGTTGACGACAACCGCGACACACAAATGAATGCCGCGTGTGCCATAAGAACCTTGCTTTCCCGCCGGAAGGTTATCTTGAACCGGAATTTCCCCCGTCCGTCCTACGTATGCCTACCAATTGATTGAACAGGGACGAGATATGCATTGCATGACCCGTCTCACTTGATCGCCCGCCAGAAATCGGAGAGTAGTCCGGCTGTGTCCTTCATTGGCCGGGATAGAATCTCGGAGCCCGCCGTCTGTGCCGTATCGATGAAGGCATCGTTATCATTGAGCAGTCCAGCTTCCGACTCGGGATCGGATGCTTCGTGGGACCCCGTCATTCTCAGGCACCACTGTCCAGTCACTTACACCGGTGGAACAACGCCAAGACTCGGAACAACCCCACCAAATCCTTCTCGACATGCCACAATCCGCCATCAGGACCTGCGCACAACGACGAGTCACAGAGGAGAGCATAGACAATCTCAATTACCGGCGCGTCCGGATGGGATCTAGAAGACATCGGTTGACCGAGGACCTCATTTCACTGCTTGATCCGCGCCAAAAAGACTTTCTACGCTACACCATCTCGGTCCCCACCCCACCAACTTGCCGATCTAGATCGGGCTGCCTTACGAAACTCCCCTGACCCAGGACATACGGGACATACGGAGATACGCTAGGTTAGCCGCGCGACTCCCACGACACGATATCTTGCCGCCTACATCCTACAGCCCCGTTCATTCTCCTCCAAAACCAAGGCTTCCAACATTCAATCGCGGCTACCTAAACATACCCACCAAATCCCCACCGCGGACAATCCACTGCACCGCCCATCCATCGCAAAACAAGCGCGGCCGGGCACCCCGGCAGGCAAGAACAGGCGCCATAGCCGACCCGCTGCCAAGACATCCAACCACACCTCATCGCACCTCGCATCATCCTCTCGGACTTTGCACGCAGGAACCTCGGATAAAAAAACAGCACAACTTGGAATCCTTCGAGAATCTGCCGCCCTTCCGCGCACCCCGCCCTGCTGGCGGGCGTCGTATGTCCTTCCAGAACTCTCCATCTCCCGGCGTCGTGGGATCCCGTCCGCTGAGCGAAGGTCGGAAACGCGTCGTCCCGCGCCCCCTAACCTGGACAACCCGATGACATGGCGCGCAGACGCGAAACAAACATAGTCCTGGAGAACCACCCACCAGGACTCAAACATGTAGTTTCAGACGCCAGTCACCAGCCACGCGACCGCCCGTCGCATCATCCTTTTCCGCTGGTCCCGCGCATCCTCGTAGGCCCTCCAGTCCGGTCCTCTCCCTCGGTCTAGGACGATATCTCCCCACGCGCCGGTACCTAGCGGCACACACCTCGATCCGAACCCAAGCCCCCGGTAGGTATCTCTCTTCGGACAGCCACCTCCCTACCCACCACACCCGGGGACTGACCGAGCCCCGTGCCTGGCCCGGTCTCGTCGTCATTGATGCCTCGTTCTTCATCCCACACAGGTCCTATCCCAGTTTCCCGGGATTCCCACGCCGCGTGGCCTCGATGCCAATCAACCTTGCTCCTGCCATAGTGGCTGTCATCGCCCCTGGCGAGGCGCACATGCATGGCGCGTATGCTGTAGTTCTCTGGTAGTTCTCGGAATAAGCGCGTGATGGTATTCGTATTTCGTAGACCCCATGATTTCGATGTTGCGTCGGCTACATGCTACCGGCACAGATCAACGTGCACCTCCCGAATGCGGACACGGATGCCGGACAGATATTGGGGAAACCAACCACGTGCTGGCTCCGAGAGAAGAAAGGGAGGGGTCGCTTAGTTTTCCAACCACGCCCCGAACAGGCGCGACACCTTCTGCGCCGCAGATGGTGGGGGCCGGAGATCAGAAACCCCGCCCTCTTCTGCTTTTCTGGTGGCGGCAGGACAGATCGTGGTCATGAGGAATCACTGGCGTCGAAGCTTGACTCACGCCACACGCGCCACGCTCAAGAGGGGACAGAATTAGGTAAGAATGAATGAGCTATGATTTGACTAGAACGATTCCTAAACGAGTGTGTGCCGCCAGGGGGGCAAACCGGAGCGGGATAGGTACCCTGCCCGGATCACTTCCCTGGTGGCTGGGATCCAGTCCCCGCCAGAAAATCACTAGTGATGAGATCCAAGTATAACTCCATGGCGCCCTGCGCCCGATGGACGCTGTGTATTTGCTGCCCCGTGATTACATGCTGCCAAATGCTGATGCTGGTTGAAAATGAAAATGCAAAGAGGTTGAGCGCTGCGTCCCCCGCCAAGAATTCAAGAACGACCGCCACTGGTGCCCGACCCAGAGCCCGACGGCTGCATCGTGTGTTAGTAAAGCATGCTTCACATTGCGACGGAGAGGAAGACCAACGTTGCTAGACGACCATATCGACGAGCTGCTGCCGCCCTGCGACGTGCCGCTCGTGTACGAGCTCGTGTAGCGCGACGAGCTCGAAGCCGTGCTGCTCGAGCCGTACGACGAGTTGAAAACTATGCCGGGCTTGAGGATGCCGAGGGCCGACGAGTGCTTGAGGAGGGAGTTCCAGTCCTTGTTGTCTGACGACGACGAGCTGCCAGTGTTCTTGTTCGACATGGTGGAGGGTGGTGCGGGTGAGTCTCTGGTCTTGATGACTGGTGGGGGAGAGTCCGATTGCTTGATCCGAGGTGATTGTGACTGAGGAAGAGTGCTTGGTTCGATGCGGCCCGAGGACCAGGAATCTCGACGTTCGGTCTTCATGGCTTTATATCGTTCGGGGTGTGTCTTGGGCGTGGCAGGTGTTTTTGGAACGTTGGAATTCCGATGACCTAGTCCAGTCGCCGCAGGTGCGAGGTTGTCCTAGTCGTGGTTGCCTACGGAAGTCCTGTGAGGAGGAGGATACCGAGGATGGGGTGCCATGGCAGGAAAGGGATAAAGGCGTCAGCCTGGCTCCTGAATTGTGATTGGGTGGGGCGGGCTAAGAGCCGGGGATTGTCGTGGCCCAGGTTCCGTGTCGGGTCGGGGCGAAGCAACCCGAGTGCGAACGTAGGATTTGGATGCGATGCTGCATGTTTCCACCCCCCCAAACCTTGCAGCCCTACAATTGAGCCTCACCGGACCAGCATTGAAAGAAAAGCAACCGATTCGACCGCCACTCGAGAATTAATCCCCCAAACAGGAGCCTAGACCACGCATCGCGGAATTGTCAAACCCGCGCCCGCTGAGCCTTGGTCGTCGACTTCGTTTTTAGTTCCAATCACCCTGGAACCTAGTTCCATCCCGTCAGTTGACCACTTGACGCAGTTCCACCAGTAATCCTGTCCCCCAAACGTATACTTCGCAAACCAAGTCTGTCACGACACCTTGTCCATGTCCCCCAAGACGCCACCTCGGACTGGAAACATTCGTGTTCTCTCACCACGGAGCCACCATCACTTGATGGCTGCGGCCGCTCGACCCTAGGCTTCTGCTTCCATCTGAACCCAAGAAGTGAACCACTGGGCTAACTCTGTGTACAGCCGCGATGGGGCGATGGGGCGGCTGTCTAGCGCTTGTGCGCTTTGAAATCTTCCTCCCAAGAAGGGACGATGTACGGCTGAGTTCCTTCAGCAAAAGAACCACGGTATCATGTTGATCCTTGCATGCAGCGGCCGGGAAGCCAGAGTGGGGATATATGTACCACTTCCGCCAAGGAGCGACATGGAGATGAGTGCAAGTTCCTAATCGCGGAGAAGCTCTCTCGGGCAATGATGAATTCAGTGAAAAGGCTCTCCGAGGCGCGGAAGTCGTAATGGTAAGAGTTCGACGAGTCCACATGAGGAGATGTTGTGGCACTTGTCTTGGTTACTGTCCTGATCGCTGTCTTCGCCGGTAACCTCTCGGGTGCTGGCACCTCCCTATATCCAAACCTAACTAACCCAAGGCACCTAAAGGACTACTGCATGGGCGTCAACTGCTTCGAATGAGAGCCGACATATACCAGCGCGGGTTCCAGAATGACACACTCGGAGCTACCATACCCTTCCCCACGCCTCCCGCCTGATCGCTCCAAAAGGGGAGTGATGACAAACAAGTACGGCACTACACTCCCGCCGGCCACCTTCCTCTCGGCGCCAGCCTTTCCAGCTGCCGGGACGCCGACCACTTCTGCACTCTCCGCCTCGCCGTTGAACATCTGCGGAGGGTACCTGAGCCGGTAGCAGATTTGTTGCTTGCAGATTGTCTGGTCCAGCTCGACCGCCTCATTGGCGATTGTTTCCAAGCCTTTGATGACGGCGTCTCCCTTATGCGTGCTCGAAAATGGCGCCAGGAGATCTTCGAGCATGTCGGCGATTTCCATGACTGCGTTATGGTAGTCCGTCTGCTGCGAATCTCCCGTGGTGACAAGGCTCGTGGTCAACGCTCGCCAGTGGTGGAATGCCCGCTGCCTTTCGGGGTTGTTGGCTTCGATCGAAGACGAGAGGAGGTAGGCTGGGAGATAGAGGGGACAAGTCAGTTGAATGTTGATATGGCGTGGCAACTGGGTAGTAAGTACCACCTAAGACAGCCAGAGGGGTGGGGCTCTTACTGAGTTTGCACAACTTCAACTTGGTTGAGGATCTCCCGGCCCACAACATCCCCCTAACCTCCCCAGGCCCAAACCTACTAAAGACCTGGGTCATCAACAAGTGCCATATCACTGCCTCGACAAGCCAGGTTGACGTTGCCTTGTTGACGGCCATCTTGATAAAATCGGGGTGGATAGCCGACATGATACTGTGATTCAACTCGGCCCAGGCTTGGAAGTCCTTTGCGCTCTCGTCTTTGTAGTAGTTGGCGACAAAGTTGTGAATTCGGTAAGCAAGGGCGCGGAAACCGGAGACGATGACGTTCTCGGGCACCCGAAATGTTGTCAGTGGGTCGGCCTCAGTTCGGGAGGCGGCCGTGTCGGTCACTTTCTCCCGCAGCCGGGCGTTGATGCCATTGAGACGCCTGATCTCGTCCTTTGCCGCCGCAAGTTGATCGGCGAGGGCGACGTCGGTGGTGCTTGCGCTTGTGTCGTTTGGCGCGGCAGTTCCAGGTTCCGGTGGGAGATCCTTGTACACCACCATGCTCCGCTCCTGGTAGGAGGACCCGTAGTCCCCAGCCCTCGCGCCGTTGCTGTCGACAGGACGGGTCATGGACCGCGACCGCCCCCTCCCTGCGTGATTGTCATGGTAACTATCTCGAGTGGCAGCCGTGGTGGTGGGTTGAGGGGATCTGAGTTGACGATTTTCGGATGTTCGAGGTGGATAGTTGCCCATGAAGGAGCCCTGTTGATTGTTGGCTGGTGGCGATGGCAGAGTCGACGTCGAGCTTCCTGACGGCGACTGCAACGGCACCGACGACAGGCCCAAGCCCGACACCAAAGTCTGCATTCCTTGTCGCCAAACGTGACGTTTTCTCTCGGTCCCACTGAGCAGGCTGCGCGCAACTTTTTTGGAATGGCCAGCAGGTACAGGCGCAAGTGCTGCTTCTCGTAGTGTTTGTTTCTGAAGGGCCATTTTAGGTGCCTAGGTCGTCTTTTGGATTTGGCAGCGTACCGTCAGCTTGGCGAATGTTGTGGGAACAGGGAAGGAAACTTGATCGCAAGCAGTCAGTGAAGGAGGCAAAGGCAGGTAAGTAGGTAGGTACAGCATCGGACGCTGCCTGCCCTGCCAAAGAGTCCAGACCCACCAGCCACCAGCCGCCGACAGGACTGGCGGGCGGGCGACTTTCCTCAGGACCCAGACCTCCTTGCCCTCGTTCTTCTTGGCAGACTTGCCGATGACGGACTTCAGCTGCCACTCTTCAACCAACAAGCCAAAAACGATGGTCAAGTTTCACGGCTTTTGCGGCTGACCCGGACGCGCCCGGGCATCCCACATGTCCTTCATTCATTGGAAGCCTTGTCAAGTCTGCATGGGGTGCGTGATGGCACTGCAGAAAGCATGCATCAGGACCTTCGGAGCCTTGCGACCCTTGATGCTCAGCGCCTGCGCTCGGGGCCCCCTCGCGGAACGCTCCCTCACGGCTCACGACAAGGCAAGAGACAGACATTCAAGACCATGGAATGAGATATTCTTGACAGAAGGCCACTTCGCCTTCAGACTACCGACGCGATGAACAGGGCGATGTTGAAAATGGTGATCAAGACGCGGATTCCCTGAGCCGTGGCCCCGTCTCCGCCGAGCATGTCGGCGATTCGTCGTTTGAGCCCGGGCCCGGGCCGGTCCTTCATCCTGGCAAAAGACTGAGCAATCCTCGACAAAACGCCCTGGATCCTGTCCCGCTCACCTTGGAGCCCAGGCTGCCCCGCGGCCATCTGCTTGTCCACATCGCCGAGCCTCCCCTGCATTTTCTCTTTCTTCTTGGTCAGCCGCTGCCAGAGCTTCCGTCCAGCGGTGGTCTTGTTGATGGCCTTTTCCTCGTCCCAAACCTCCTTTTGGACTTGGAGCACGACGCCCTTTTTTCCAGACAGATGAGAGACGAAAGAGAGGGCCGTTTTATGAGTCCCGTCGAACTGAGCGACATTTGAGCCCTTCGCGATCAGCGGCGCCCAATAGTTGTCAATAAGGTCCTGCTCCCGCTGCATCCCCTCACCCTCGTCCTCGTCCCGCATCTTGTTCCACATGGTCGTGACCAGCATGAGATTGGGTATCGCCTCGTCGCCCAACAGGGACTCCAGGAGGCTCAGGTAGGTTTCGTCAGATCCCGTCATCTTGTTGTCGGTAATCTTGTGAAGAAATAGGATTCCCCGTAGCGGAACGTTGATCCCCCGTTGCGCAGCGAGGAACTCGGAGATCTCGGCGAGGATCTCTCCGTCGGGGCGAGTGGTGTCGTTGAAGCCGGGCGTGTCCACTACCGTGATGGTTCTCCTCTCACCACCGTCCTGGCCGCCGAGCCGGACTTGGATCGCCTGGCAAGTGGTGGTTTCTAGAATAGGTAGGTAAGTGGTTGGTAGGTATTTGGTAATGCTGCTGCTTCGCCATCACAACCAAGGATAGACCATCTTCCTTTGCTTACCTGAGCGGAGGCACTTTCCCTCCTTGGCGGAGCCAACTTTGAGGCAGTTGATGAAATAGCTTTTGCCAGCCCCTGTGACGCCCAAAACCACAACCATTCCATCAGATTTGTCGTCCATGGCAGCAGTTTAACCGTTTTGCTCGACAGATTTTTATCGCAGGGACTGTGAGTTTGCTGGCTCGTGGCAGGAAGGGACTGGAAATGGGCAAGGACTCACCTCCCTCACCACAACCATTGCGGACCTTTTGACCTCCTCCGTTCTTTGACGCTGGTGGCTGCCTCCGGCTACCTCACCATGCAAGCCACTGCGAATCAAGCACCCAAAAGACACGACTTGTCGAATCACACCAACATCTTGGTAGACTCCGGCATCGAACCGCCCACACTGCATCCCGAAAAAGGGGCACGAAGCGCCCGCCCGCCCTGCCTACCCTGCAACCTGCCCAAGGGCCGTGCCGCCGTGGCCACCCATTGTCGATTCTAGACTGCGCAATGCGAGAGCCTCGCCTGCCCCCCCTTCCATCCCGCCCTCCTTGCCCCCCCAACCCCTCCATTGAAAATGGGCTGGTCAAACAGGACTGCCATGTGGCCAGATGCAAAGACCAGGTTGAGCCCCGGGCCCCTGCAAACTGAACTCGAACTCCCCCCCTTGACTCCCTCCAATCTCTCAGTCAAAGGACCGAGGACATTTAATTCCCAATCCACCTTCTCGCTTTCTCGCCAACGACTTGGTGTGTCGTCCCTTGCCCAAGCAGGACGCCGAGGCCAAGATGGTCTACGACTACGACAGTGATGGCGACGATGCCCCCATTGGGGGTCAAGGCTCCGCAAATAAGTTTATTGCCATCGGGATTGACTTTGGAACCACGTGAGCACCTTTTCGTTGTCGATTCCTCACCATGGAAACGAAGGATGTTCTCGTCGAACACTACCCTGACGGCCAACATCACAGCTACTGCGGAGTTTCTTGGGCATTCTCTGAAATCCCCAACGAGATTCACGAGATCACCGAGTGGCCGTCTGCCAGCCACCTCAGCCAAGGAGAAACCCAGGTGCCTTCGGCATACGACCTCAGGACGGGCAAATGGGGCTATCAGATCACGCCTGACATGGACCCAATCAAGTGGTTCAAGCTGCTTCTTCTCAAGAGCGACGACATCAAGCAGAAGATGACCCGCGACTCGACCCACATCAAGCATGCCAGCCTTCTGCTCTCGCAAGCCAGACCAGCCATGACGGCGAAAGATGTTGTTGGCCGCTACCTGAAAGAGCTGTGGAGCCACACGTACTCCCAGATCGAACAGCGGCTAGATATCGACAGTTTTCCCCTGAGAGTCGCAATTACAGTGCCCGCCATCTGGCCTCCATATGCCATGTCCGCCATGAGAGAGGCAGCTGCACTTGCCGGGATTCTCGACGACAGAGATATCGGGGCTACCACACTGGATCTTGTCCAAGAGCCCGAAGCGGCCGGCCTGTCAACTCTGTTTCAACAGGGCCGGCTGCAGGGAGTCAGGGTATTTGTTCTTCCCACCCGCTTGGCACTTTGAGCGACGCTGATATCGGACAGAAAGGCGACTCCTTCGTCGTGTGTGATGCTGGAGGCGGCACCGTTGTTCGTACCCCCTCCCCCAGATAGCATCACCTAAACCAATGCTGACGCGCCAACAGGATGTAATCAGCTACCTCGTCACCTCGACAAATCCGTTCTGCTTGGGCGAATGTGTTGAAGGGGACGGCTCGCTCACCGGCGCTATCCGGCTTGATGACGCTTTCGAGGATCACCTCAAAGTCAAGACTCATCTCAAGCTGAAGAACCTCGACGAGGCCGAGTACAACAACTTCTTCACCCGGGAATGGGAGCACGGGGTGAAGCGCATCTTCAATGGCGCAAACGACCCGCCACACTTTGCTCTCTCGCCGCCGCTGGACGCGATGAGGAGGAGAGAGAAGATGTCTCACATTGTGTCGCGGAGTAAAGAAAAGAAGGATTACATCATTACTAGGTTCGTTGGAGTCGGAAGAGGCACGTTCCTTCTCTGTAAAGTGAAACTAATGACCTTGACTACACAGAGAGGAGATGACAACCTTCTTCAGCCAGTCACTGACCGGCATCCGTTCCCTGGTGGGTGCCCAGGTCAAAGGTGTGGTAACTGCGACGAACAAGGAACCAAAGGTACAATGACGCAGATGAGTTGCATCTGGCTTCCTACCTACCTGCCCACCCACGTTTTCCATCTAACTCATGTCTGTGCACTAGAAGATTCTCCTCGTCGGAGGCCTGGGATCGTCACCGTACATCCACGACGTGCTACAGAAGCTGTATCCGAAAAAGATTCTTCGTCCCAGCCACCCGTATGTTCTTCCCCATGTGTCCATCTAGTATCTCTAAACGTGCGCTGCCACACGGGGTACTGGGCTAATATAGCATGCAGATGGTCAGCCGTAGCCCGCGGAGCAGTCATCAGAGTTCTTCAAGACAAACTTGCACCTCTGTCCGACCTCAGCGAGCCGCAGCGAGTGATGGTCTCGCAGATCCCAGACGTCAGGCTCCGCAAGTCTCGGTATAGCTACGGCCACTCGGCCTTGTTCCCCATCGAAGAACTGTTGGATTTCGACAGGCGGCTTGATAAAGTCGAAAAGAACGGCGCGGATGGGAAGGACAGGGCTCTTCGGGTAAACTGGTATTTGAAAAAGGTGTGTACAACTTATGTGCCGTTCCGCAGCATTCGGCATGTCGCTAATTCAGATCCCCTTCATCGGGGCTTCCTCAGGGCGATGATCTTTCCAAAGCCAATCCCGTGCAAAAGAATTACGTGTTGGATGCCAACACATCGCCCGGTAGAAATTGGAACTGTCGCATTGTGTACTGTGCCTCAGACACTCCTCCCATACGGCCCGGCCCCGAGGTCCTGAACCTCTGCACCATCACCTGCGAGTTTGGAAGGCCTTTTGAGCAATGGCCCAAGGTTGGCACGAAAGGGTGGCGACGGTATCAAGACTTATCTCTGGCAATGAGGTTTGAAGGGCAGTTGAAATGGACGGCCAGGGCCGGCTCGGGCGCGGTTGACCGTGAGATTGACCCGGATTATGATCCGTAGCTGCGAAAGTTCAAAGTCACATGGAGCATTGCCTCTGAAGCATTTACTAGTACTCGTTTCATTTCGATCTTGGTTACGTCCAGCTGGAGGGGGCTAATTGGTCGCAGAAGGCAGTGTTGCCAAATACAAAACTACAAACCCCGATCTCAGTATTTCTCAACTGTTTGCCTACATATGGCTTGCCTCTCGCCCCCTGCCTCCCTGCAGAAGGGAGTAAATCTGAATAGACTAACGTTATATATATATGCTGCTATTCTTTTCTTATAACCTGGCAGCGAGCCGAGGATAATCCGACTCTGACGCCACCTCGACCCAAATCCCCCCATTCTCTTCGCCCACCACCTCGAGTGTACCATTCCGTAGCAACAAGAAAGGGTCCACGAGAAAAACTTGCTGTGGCCCTCGGCCGCTATTCGCCTGGAAGATGCGGATGATGATATAAACGTGGTTGGTCTGGCGATGGTATTTGTCGATCTATCCTTGAACGTCAGTTGCCCACTTTTGTAACGTCACTGTGACGTTCAGGATCCGACACAACTCACCATGTCTCTTTGAAACTTGCTGATGAAGAACCGGGTAGTGAGCCCGGCCAGCGTCGTCTTCACCTCGAGATGGTACTTGACACCGGGCCTTCCAGGCAACCCACGCGCACCAGCGGCAATCAGTGCCGTGCGAAGCAGGCCCATCCGGTCGTGGTACTCAAAGTCGGAGTAGTCCTTCTCATTCCCCCCAAAGGCGGGGAGACCAGCTCGTTCTCGGAGACCGCTCGTCCACTGGTCTGGACGGAAGTCGAAGACGCTCCTCCGCAGCCAATCGTAGACCTGCAGAAACACGTTAGCAACAACTCAAATACTGACAGGAAGGTGGGAGAGCCTCGCCTGTTTCTCCCCCAGATATCCAATTCCATGCTTGCTCAACCTCTTGAACCGGTCATCCTCATCTTGGTCATGCCTCCTATTCCAGCCCTCACTGGACGATAACTCGTGGTCATTCCTGAAAGGAGCAGACTTGCCCGAGCCCTGTTCCATCGTTCCAGGATTGGACGGTTCTTCCGACCTCGACGGTCCACAAGTCCACAACCACACTGCGAACAAAATCGACAAGGCCGCCCCAACAAACAGCAAAATGATCCCCGCCCCCCCGTGCTCTCCAGTGTCCACCACGCCGTGTACGCCGTCGTTCATAGACAACGTGGCGAGGACTCCGCCCCCCATGGCAATCATGGCGTTGCCGACCGAGAGGGCAACAAGCGGGCCATCGTCACCAAGGAGAAGGAACAAGACGAGGAGCACGAGGCTAAGCACCAGACTGAGGATGGCGAGCGCGACGCTAGCCTTGCTTTTGGCGGCGTAGGTGGCCTGTTTGTCGACGAGCAGGTCGGGTGGGATGCTGTTCACCGTGACGTTCCAGGACGTCACGAAATCCCGGATGACATTCTCCTGGTCGCTGCGGAGGGTGTCTCTCAGGGACTCTTCCACCACCTTGACGATGTTCTGGGTGGCTGGGAATGAACGCCGACATCGTGTTGCGTTCTTCGGGGTGACGTCGCAGATTCCCGAGGCTCCCCAGTACCAGTACGTTGGTAGGTCGGGGTGACGGAGGTCGGCAAGTCCACGCGTGCTGTTGGTGGAGAGCTGGACGAGTCCGTCTGCTAGCAGGGTGACGTTGACTCGGTAGAGGGCGAGGTCTTTTGTTGCGGGTGAGATCCCGCCGAGAAGGAAGACGAAGGTGCAGACGATGCTCACTGTTGGTGTCAGCTGTAAGAACAAGCCATATTACCTCGACAACCAGCCAAGAGGTTAAGAGTGGAAGTTGGCTTACGGGCTGTGACAATAGAGCTCCATATCCTCCCCATTTTCCAGATAGGTTCCCGGGCTCGATAGCCGGGGTATCAGGAGTTGTGATTCTCAGTGGAGGACTTCAGAATCCATCCACCGACATGAAGGGATAGTAACAATTCAACAAGTGGAATTCCGTCCAGGTGTCGCAATGAAGAGGGAGCTGAATGTTTTATCGAAACATCGAAAGCATGGAACCAGCTGCAAGCCCCTGAACGAATCTCAGCCTGCACCCATTTTCGTCTGCCAAGCAAAGTCAGTGTTACACGCAGAACTTCTTCTGCGAGACGGGACGATCCGAATGTTGCATTCTAATAAGACCTGCGTCTATGTTTGTCTGGATCAACCGCGCTCTTGGTCGCCCATCGGCAGACCAGTGCCGAGAAGGTGGCAGATCTGGCCTATTGACGTTGTTCAAAATCATCGTCCAGGGAGGTCGTTTCGAGGCAGACCCTGGGGGCGCCTAACTGCCGCGAGATGATTCGCAGGCCAAAGGCGCGGCCAACGCGCACCAGGAATACCAAGCTTTGGCGTTTGTCGACGAAACAATAGCGGCATGCAGAGCGCCTATGCGTTCACACTAAGCGGCGAGCCCCAACATCGGTGCTGGGCTTCCTTGAAGAACGAAATGGCGCGGGGCGTTTCTTCAAAAGACGGCGGCATCTTCTGGTAACTTGAAGAAAAAAAAGCATGAATAACAGGTTTTGCGGCCAGTCCTCGTTCGAGAATGCTGAAACCATAAGGACTTATGGAGGACCTATGGTTGATGTCCAACTTGGGCCGGATGGTTTTCCGGCGAGAGCCTCGCCGACACGGGCGGGACGGAGTCACCGATTCGGGCGTGTCGGCGTGTCGGCGTCGAGACGTCCGGGCCGGCAGCGGCGATTCCGTAGATGCCACATAGGTGCCTGCTTCAACAAGGAGAAGGAAGGCAGGCGCAAAGCAGCGCCGAGTGAGTGAGTGCACTTCATTCTCGGAATGTTGTTCCGTCAATGATGTTCGGATGAAGATTGACGCAAGGGAAAATAGCTGCCAAACTTGGAGGCGCGGATGAGGGCCCATTTCTCCAACTGCCCCCGCCGTTCCTGACCCCTGGAACCCCCCACTGTGGGTCGGCATCTTCCGTCAGGCACCGCCATCGGGCAGCGCATCTGACTCCCCGCTTTATTTTTTTAGGCGGCATGAGCGCCAAAGGCCCAAAGATGCGACCGTCAACCTCACTCCTCCGCGTCTTTTCCCGCTCCGCCAACCTCACCTCCAGAATGCCTGCCCTCCCTCCGCAGCGGAAGCCCGTCGTCATCTCCGGCCCCTCGGGCGTCGGAAAGGGCACCCTCTACGGCCTGCTCTTCGACCGCCACCCCGACACCTTTACGCTGTCCGTCTCGCACACGACGCGCAACCCCCGCGCCGGCGAGGAGCATGGCGTGCACTACCACTTTGTCACCAAGGACGAGTTTCTCGCCCTGAAGGCCAACGACGGGTTCGTGGAGAGGTAAGGCCCCTTCTCCTGCTCATCCCCCATAGTTCCCCCGCTGACCCGACCCCGCGTTCGCAGCGCCCAGTTCGGCGGCAACCACTACGGCACGAGCAAGGCGACGATCGAGGAACAGACCGCCAAGGGAAAGGTCGTGGTGCTGGACATCGAGATGGAGGGAGTGAAGCAGATCAAGGCCACCGAGTTCCCGGCGCGCTACGTCTTCATCGCACCGCCGTCGGAGGAGGAGCTCGAGCGTCGCCTGCGCGGGCGCGCGACCGATAGCGAGGAGTCCATCCAGAAGCGGCTGGCACAAGCGCGGAATGAGCTCGCGTACTCCCGGACGCCGGGGGTGCATGACAAGATCATCGTCAACAGGGTAAGAGGTGTCGGATGTGGTGTCGTGAAAGACAGGATGCTAACACCCGTGGCAGGATCTGGAGGAGGCCTACAAGGAGCTGGAAGAGTTTGTCTTTGCGCCCGAGTCGGAGTCATAAAAAAGCGATGTTCATACCCCGTTGCGTAGATTTTGCACGAGCGCTTTGTTACAACTTCAACCCTGAGCCAATCTTTCGCCGTTTACTTGACCATTTCTTCCTGGACGGATATCAGGGGCCGATGGTTGGTCCGATTTCGAGGTCCCTCGGCTTGGATATTTCGCGTTCATTCTCACCCAGCCAGATCCGACGCAAACCAAGCCCGCAAATTCCGCTGCTGAACAGTCGTCAGAGCCAGCCCCGAGGCATCCCTCTTTTCCCCAAACATGCCCAAAGGCCCCTTCCCCTTCGCCCCTCCATCGACGGCCATGCAGTTGCTGCCCTTTGCCCTCGCGTCGTCCCTCAACGCATCGGGAGGGTCACTCACAAAGTTCCACCTGGTTCCACAACCACACACGCAGTCAACCCACTGGTCAAACAACCGCAAGTACTTAAGCCTATTGTCACCCAGCCTCTTTGGGCCGCCCCGGAACCGCACATCCTCGAGCGTCGGCTTGGTGTGGGGATCAACAATCCCCTCGAGATGTGCCATGCACAGCGCGGCCATCGCCAACGGCTTGGGGAGGGCCGGAGCCACGTCTGGATTGCCCACGCTGCGAAGCCGGCACCATATTTCCCCTTTTACCCAATCGGTTAGCTGGGGAGGGGGTCGGTCCAAGGTGGGCCACGTACAGATCAGCTCGGCAGTGATGGCCGGAAAGTTGCCCGAGAATCTGGCAAGGTACCAGTGGAATTGTTCGACTGTTGGAGTGTCAGCCGGTGTTTCCTCCTCTTCTTTGCACCAACCAAATCGACGGAGCAGGCAGGACCTACACAAGATTACGCTGTGTGTGTTGTTGTCGCCAGCCAACTCGACGAAGCATAGCTCATACACCTTCCACGATTTGTGGGTGATCCGCGCCCAGTAGCTCTTCTTGTGCTTCGGGTTGCGGTTGACGTACGCCGAGGACGAATCAAGCTTGAGAAAGTGACCGAGGCTCGATGCATTACCGGATGCCGGGCTTCTTGTCAGGGGGAGTGGACGAAGGACGACGGTCGGCTCGGTGGATTCTGCCTCGCGTTAACTCGTTTTCTCAGGGTTCAAAAAAACGCGGCTGCCAGTCCGCCGGCCTCTGCACCTACCTCCTGCAATGGCCCGCGTCTTGAACGAATCGAGACGCCGCTGAACATCCATCAGCTCGAGGTACTTGTGCGTCGCGGCACGTATCCGCGCCTGCTCGCCCACCCGTTCCAAGCCGATATCCGCAAGCCCGACATGGACATTGAAGCGGAAGAAGCGATCGTCCCGGACGAGAGCCTTGTGCGCCCTCTCAAAGTCGGCGTTGGTATCCTCCGTCTCGGTCGCGAGCTTGACCATGGTCTTGGCCACGCTGAGGAAGTCGTTGCCAAAGGCGCGCAGCTGCGGCACGCCGGTGCCGATCGAGAGGGCCAGCTGCAGGCGGTCCTCAAAGTCGTCGCCGAACACGGCGGCGGCCTCCTGCCAGAGCTTTGTGACGGGGTTGTTGGCCTTGGTGGCGCCATCCAGGAAGACCATACCCACCTTGCCGACTTTTGGGTCAGCGCCGATGGTGATGGGGTCGAAGAAGGTTGAGGCAGCGGAGGTGGCGCGGCAGGCCTCCCAGATCTGTGCACCCTCGTAAATGTCGTCAAAGGCGGCACCGCGGCGGATGTAGTTCGAGAAGATATGGATGTCGGACGTCTCAAACTCGGTCGCGCAAACGAATCTACCTCAGGGTCAGGACGGCGATTCCCGGGTGACATAGGGCACCGCCCGCACGACTTACACTTTGCACATGCTCTCGCCCTGGCACGCGGGGTCTCTCAGCAGCCGGTCTTCGTACCCGGCTTCGGCAATGACTTCCTTGACCGCCCGCTCCAGCTCCGCGGTGCTGAACCGCGCCCGGATGTTGGTCCTGAAGGTGAAGAGGTTCCTGTTGAAGACGGGACGGCTCTTGGTAAAGATCCTGCTCATCATTTTTGTATACGCGTCTATACACTCTTTGACGGACATTTGCAGCCGGCCCAGCATGATGGCGATCAGGCCGCCGGTGCTGGTGCCCCCGATCATGTTGAACCAGTGACATGGCTTGGGCGGGTTGCTAGGGTCGACGGCGACTTGCTTCATGAGCTCTTGGAGGATGTAGAGCGACGACAGGCCCCGCACACCGCCGCCGTCGAGGCAGAGGAGCTTGAGTGTTCGTGGGGCGTCGGGACGTTCTGACCCGGATGATGGGCTGGGCGGCATTGTGTTGTTGTCGGTTTAGAGCACGGAACGTGCCGGTGGTTTTCGAGGAAGGGAATGGACCAAGAGAGCCTCAGCACGACCACGGATATATGCCGAGACTGCCCACCTGATCGGCTGGGATCTCTTTTTGGAATTCCGGCATCCGTGCGAACCGGAAAGGACCGGTTGCCCCTGAGTCGACACAGCAAGGCTACCAATCACGAGCCGGAGTTTGCACCCAGGTCACATCTATCCAAGACAATTGCACCGAGAGCGCTTGCCCCCTTTTCAGCTTAGGGACGCCACGGCACGCATGAATCCTGCATGAAACCGTCAGGCGTCGAATAGGGAGTCATGGTGGGTTACATGGAATGGCCCTGAGTGCCTGAGCACGCTCCCCCTGGCGGATGGGCTTTCTCAGCTTCCCTCTAAACGCCCAGCTCGAAATCTACCTGCCGCCTGGTTTTCCGCCGAACACCGACTTTTATGCTCCTGCCGTTGCTGTTGATGGAGTTCGCGATTCACCAACATCTCAGCCCACACCCTCAATGGAAACACAACTGCGAACATCGGGGAATGCTGATACCACAAAAAGCTCAGTCATTTCGCCCCAGATCACAACAGCGCCAAGCCAAGAGAGAGTTGAGCTCCTCCTCAAAAGGCAAGATGGTCCAGGCCCGACCTGCGGGTACATCAGCGGCGATACAGGTGAGTTTATCAAACCCATAGCATGGATACGATACATGCCGGCCTCCGAGTCCTGTCTCACAAGATCTCCATCAACAGCATCTCCAATGACCTGCAGGCGCGGATTCAGTTGCACCGTGGGTAGCACCTGGGGAGAGTTTGGTTGCTGCAACCAGGTCGAGTGTGACGCAAACTATTATGAAGCGTGCGTCGATCCTGTCAACAACCGATGCTTGGTGGGAGGGATGGATTTTGGAGCCGGGTGTGATATTTATTCAAAGGTCCTATCGTGGTGAGTCTTGATTTGGTCTCATAAATGACGCTTGAAACTAACACATCCGCGACTTGATAAAGCCCTACGGCTTGCGTCACACACGTCCTCAAGTCATCACAGTATCCCTTTCCCGCCAGCACGTACCTGTCGTGGTCCTGTGGGCCGAAGATAGCAACAAGGATCGCGTTGCTCACGGCCACGAATGCCGTCGGCAATGTGGACGACGGATCTAGTGGGGGGAGTGGGAGTAACGGTATTTCTGATGCTTTTCCTTCCGGCGGCAACACAGCTGCTAACAGGGCGCAGGACTCTCGCTGGACCCCGTCATTCCACCCGGAATCACTGGTTCAGTCGGTACCGGCAGTGCGGGAAACAGCAATCCAGGGAATGGCGGCGGCGGTTCGGCATCATCCGGGGGCATCAGTAGCGCGGCCATCGGTGGCATCGTTGCCGGGGGGGCGGTCGTCCTTCTCCTCATAGGTCTAGGCACTTGTTGGATTCGACGTTCGTGTAATCGGAGGCGGAAGATGAAGACGCCGGCGAACTATTCGGAGACAATGGTGTCTGGGTGGTTGGATAATCAGAGCCAGGCCGGGCGGTATTAGTTGGCGGTGTATGTAATGAGGAGCGCGATTAGGATACCCGCGACTTCAGCGCGGACCCGGCTGGACCTTGGGATCGATTCAAGGTGAAATGCCTCGGCGTGCTGTTGTGTGTCAAGATGGCTTCCCAGCCACACCGCATGTCGAGGTAACAGCGAGAGATAAAGCTCAGCGGCATGATACGTTGATAGGTCGTGGAGTTCCGAGGTAACGTGCTTGGCGTTTACCAAGAAGGGGGTAGTGTTTTGTTTAGACCCGGGAATACGGTTCGAGGAGCGGAGTCGACGCCGAGTGTGAGGATTGATGGTTGGAGGCTCTGACTGGCATTGAAATCTTGAAGATGCGAGATTTGGAGAAAGGCAAACCAAACTGTCGTCCCCTCTCTTCGCCAAACGTGGAAGAAATGGAACCCCTCAGGACAGTGGGACGGATGAGAAAAGAAAACCGAGAAAGCACCTTGCTCATTCCCGGACTCCCCGGCGCCTTCCTTTGAATGTCGTCGAGTTCACCCGGGCGCCGGAGGATTCCATAGCGTTATCTCAGCGGTGGAGAGCGCTGCGGGGAACGACCCGATGGCGTGGATAAGCCCCCACGATCACCGTCCGCCAAGCATTCCATGTCGAAAACCATACCCGACTCCCGAGCACGCCGGCCATATTCACCGGCGACATATAAAGCGCCTCTCGTGGCTACTCTCAACGTGGCTTCCTTTGCTTTTCGCATCCTCTCCTCAACCACACACGCAACCATGACCAAGCTCGCATCCCTGGCGGTCCTGGCGGCCGCCCTCCTCGGCCTCAGCAGCGCGCACCCCCACCACCACATTGAAGGCCGATCAACCACACAGTTGCCCATCGGCGACCCCAAGCTCAGCATCAACGGCGTCCCCTTTTCCACGCGCGCTCACTGGATGCGACAGGCCAATCTCGCCCTGAACGCCCCATGCCCATTTGCCGCCTTCGGCGCCGTCATCGTCAACCACACTGCCAGCACCGGTCTCGGCACCGTTGTGTGCACAGGAGCCAACGCCAACAGCGGCACCGGCAACCCAACTCACCACGGTACCTACACTCTCGTGAACTGGTCTCACCTCCCGAAAGCTAACCCCGTCCAAAGGCGAAATGGTCGCTATTAACAACTGCTCTTCCATCCTAACCGACCCCAACGGCCCCTACAAGCTCACCCCCTCCGCCGCGCTCGCCGCCTTCGCCGACCTGACCATGTACACCAACGCCGAGAGCTGCCCCATGTGCGCGGCGGCGATGCGCTGGGCGGGCTTCCGCGAGTATGTCTATGGCACGAGCATCGACACGCTCATCGAGAAAGGGTGGGGCCAGATCCGGATCGGGTCGGCCGAAGTGGTCGCGCAGAGCTACGACCTCGGCAAGCCGGTGCGGTTGATGGCCGAGGTGCTGACGGAGGAGACGGACCCGTTCTTTGCGTGGCAGTTTGACCCGGCGGCGGCGTGTCCCGAGGGGTGTGCGAGGGTTGAGGGGGCGGGGGGGTGTAAGGCGGGGGGGAAGTGAGAAGGATTGTTGTGAACTTTTGATGATTTACGAACTGGATGAAGATATGAGGGGATGTGCGGGGATTTCGGGTACTACATAATTCAATCTCGGCGGAAGTATCATCTGAAGTTGGTACTACTGCACAATGTAGTCCATAGGTCTAGTTTCACGACTTTGATAAGTTTTCGACTGCAACACACGGTTGTGAGGTTGAATGGGTTACATATACATACCTTAGCACCTAGTAACATGATCGTAGCCATTTTCCAAGTCGTCGTTGTTCGCAACTTCGGCGAAGCAAGTAAATGATGTCAAACTTATGTCGCTGTCACTGAGTCCCTACATCTACTAGTACGTACATTGGCAGATATAGGTTCCTTTTGCCGGCAATTCCACCTACTCTGCCCGCGTTGGGATTCTCGGCCTCGGACCACCGACCGATGGACGCATCTGTTCATTCACAGCCCCTGTTGGTATCCTGTCAGAGCTCAAATCGCGCGGAGATATCGCCTCGCGATCCTTCGGCCTTCACATTGGCAGCGTTCCCTTTTAAGCAGCCCGGCTCTCTTGTCCTGGGCGGCCACGAGCGCAACCGCGCCCTTGGTCCTGTAGCTGTATTTCAATATGACGACCCCGAAACGGCACCGCCCCTCTTGCTCCTCGATGTGCTCATCAGCACCCACATCGGCGGTTCTCCATTTTCACCCCCCATTTCAGGAAAGACTGAGCACCCTTCGACCAGTGTCTGGCGTGGCGTTGGGAACAACTTCCCTGCAGACGACGTCACCAAGCGCCTGGGAGGCAAGCCCGGGTCCGCTGTGATCATGGTTAACCCGGCAGTGCCATACATGTGCCTGCCGCCGGGGACCTGCGAAGCAGCCGCCAGCCACCTGCCCGTCACATTTCCCCCCGAGCTGAATCTGTTCCTCTGGGATACATCGTCGGAGGCCTATGGACGCATCATCAAGTCGCCCTCTTATCTCGCCTTTGTGTTTGCGGACCGCACCGCCGCAAACATCACCATCACGGTTCCCTTTCACTTACTGAATCTCACTCTCGAGGCGCCCCTCGTGGCGACGCCGACTCAGTACTTTCCCTGCCGGTCTTTCAACTTGACGTACGCATTCTGGATGCTCGGGCGGGCCTTCCTGCAGGCTGCCTTCTTTGGGGTGGACTACGAGGGGAACTTGACGTATCTGGCCCAGGCCCCGGGACCCGATATGGAACAGAGTGTGCTGGTGGAGAGACCTGCAGGCCGGGAAGGTCTCGAAAACGAATCCGATCGAGGAATGGGAGAGCAGTTGGGTGAAGAGATGGACGGTATTGGCAGTGGATGAGGCGCCTTTGGTGGAACGAGGAGGGAATGGTCTGGGAGTAGGAGCAATAGTGGGGATAGTTGTGGGCGTTCTGTTATTAGTTGTTGCAGCTTGTGTTGGCGGATGGTGTTGGCGCAGGGCGAAGAGAGCGCGGACAGGAATGACGATGGTACCGGGCACCGAGCCAAAGGAAGAGTTGGCAAGAGGGTACCAGAGATTTGTGGAGGCTGACGCGGGCGAGAGGGAGAGGCCGGTCCCGGTCGAAGTGCCGTCCAAGATGATGGTTCATGAGATGGAGGCCCCTCATGTCACACACGAAGCACCAGGGAATGATGAGTTCAGGGGCGAGGGTGACCATGCGTCGAAAGGGCGACGGCCATGATTTGTTAGTATATACGAGGCAATGGATCCAAACCTTTTCTGTATATCTGTTTCGCACATGATACATCACATATTCATATAACTATCGTTGGGAAGTCGGGGTCACATTCACTTATAACCCCAACCCTGGGATTACGGTCCGCTAACAATGGACGTCAAACTCACTGTGCACCTGCCTCTCTAAACATTCTACGGCTTCGGTTACACTACATTGAAGAAAGGAGATTATCCCACATTCACCTCTCAAAAAGAAACGGGGTCGCTCACTAACTCAGGCAAGCAACACGCGAGGAAGGCCTGACCCCCCGGCAGTTGAGCAGTGAAGGGGCGGGGGCTGGGCGATGGGACCTGTCCATGTCTCCACGGGGTGTGCCATCCACGTGACAGTAGAGACCTCGACCGGTGGCGTCCCGATGACTTGATTCCGTCGCTCCCGCCCGCGTTCCACATGGCCCCGCCACATTATCTATGCTATGATACTACCTGAGTTACTGAAACGCGATATTACAGCTGCAACCGGCGAGTGCAGTATGGAGTAGCCAACCTGGCCGGCCCCTGAGCCGCTGGCTGTGCAGGATGTTGTGCGACCGAACAAGCTCGCCATAATGTCCAGCGGCGAAACTTGACAGCAGTCGACAGTCTCCAGAATTTCACAAACGGACATAATCCTCCTGGGACAATTGCTCGCTCGGCCTCCTGCGGGGGGTCGAGGTCCGGGACGAACCTCTGGTCGGGCGGGGGGAATGTCACGGCCTGATCGCCTCAGACCTGTGAACGGTTTATATACGCAACCCAGAACTTCAGTCTTCGACTTGGAATTCTGGCAGTCCTTTTGAAAACTGGTGCAGTGGAGTTGTGTATCCATTGTTCGGCCAGCCGTCACACTGGCAAGGGCAGTCAAGGGATTGTATAAAAGGGTGGACCGGATTGTGAAAAGTATAAGGAGTGTTCCGTTGGATCTTCAGGGCAATCATTTATAGTACCGCTGGCTACTTCGCACAATGTTGGCTCTGTTTGTAGCGTAACTTTGTTGTAATTTATGCACACATTCTATCTTCACATGACGCTGAGTGTCATGAGCTGGAGAGAAGGTGCCGGAACGATGACGACACAGTGGCAAAAAGCTCTCATAGCTATAGCTGACACAAGGAGCGTCGGGAGCTCACAGAGAATCTTGCTCCTGCAAGGTTCAATAAATGCGACAGCTTAAGACACCATTTTTCCCACCACCGCACAATGATTGTAGGAGTCATCTTCCTTGATCAGAACCACCTTACACTGAGCTTCTACTGTTTTGAAGTAGCATTGACCCGGGGCCGTGACGACTTGGAATTGTGACGGCTAGCTGAACAATGGATACACAACCCCACTGCACCAGATTCCAGAAGGATTGCCAGAATTTCAAGTCAAAGACTGGAGTTCTGGGTTGCGTATATAAACCGTTCACAGGCCTGAGGCGATCAGGCCGTGACACCCCCGGACCCCTCCTGTAGCACGCTATGATAGAAAATAAGAGAAAGAGATCAACGTGAGCTGTCTGCCGGAAACGTCATAATTAAGACACGTCCAGACGGACAGCCAATGGCAACCGTAGATGCCGCTACGTCCGCATCTCCCGGTCGAGATCCCGGAGGCAGCCACAGCCAGTTTTCAGAGCCCCTCGTAATCCATTTGCCTTCCGAGCCTAAACTGTAGTCTGGGTAATAGGGAATTTTGGCGTCGCCTGACCAAGCAGTAATATCTTTTGAGAGATTGCTAAGCCCCTGGAGCGTCTGCATACATGTGCCTGTCGCCGCATCCCAGATCTTGACGGTCTGGTCGCTTGACCCGGACGCAACGAGCTTCGAGTCGGGCGAGAACGCGACGGACCAGACGAATTCGCTATGTCCTTCGAGCGTCTGCGTACATGTGCCTGTCGCCGCATCCCAGATCTTGACGGTCTGGTCGCTTGACCCGGACGCAACGAGCTTCGAGTCGGGCGAGAACGCGGCGGACAAGACGGACAAGCTATGTCCTTCGAGCGTCTGCGTACATGTGCCTGTCGCCGCATCCCAGATCTTGACGGTCTGGTCGCTTGACCCGGACGCAACGAGCTTCGAGTCGGGCGAGAACGCGACGGACCTGACGGACAAGCTATGTCCTTCGAGCGTCTGCGTACATGTGCCTGTCGCCGCATCCCAGATCTTGACGGTCTGGTCGTCTGACCCGGACGCAACGAGCTTCGAGTCGGGCGAGAACGCGACGGACAAGACGGACTCGCTATGTCCCTCGAGCGTCTGCTGGCACGCATTCCAATCATCTTCTACAACTGGCGCCGTAGTGATCCACCTCTGTGCTTCTTGCTTGAATAGGTCTCTTGTCACACTACAGGCCGGGCTGAACACAAGTGCTGACGCGTATATCTGAAGGGGATAATTCTCAACCACCCAAGCAAAGTATAGAATAAATCGGCGCATGTCATGAACAAGGCTTGGTAGTTGTGATACAATTGTCCTTTGCTGAAGTAAGGTTAGCACTAATTAATTATGAGATGGTATCTCTAGATAAAGCTGACCTGAAGAATGCTCTCGAGTTTCATGATTGAAAGTATCCCCTGTGACATGCTCTTGCAAAGCGAAAGAGCTTCGAGCCAGTGGAGATAATGCTTCCTTAGAAAGTTATCGATGATACCGCTATCTTGGAAAACGTCGGGCTGCTTGGTATTATCGCTCGACTGCCAGTCGTGGAGATGATCAACCCAGTAGACACAAGCATACCGTACCGCGGCTAGAGGGTCTGGGTCGGGCTGCTTGACATGGTTGATGGGGTATCCAGGAGCGCTGAGGGAGTATACGTCACGACGCAGCATGCTGGTCATGACCCGTAGCGATCGCGAGAAGATGGAGTGGTGTGTATCTTGTAACCCGGAAGGGAAAATCTCCTGGGAAGCATTTTGGACCAAGAAGTCCTTCGCAGATTGATGGACGAACGAGATGACGCGTTCGCGGAGAGTAAGAAAAGAACCACAAAGCCCTACGATCTCCGCCAGGACTTTGTCACTGCCAGAACATTGAAGGGGCATATCCACAAGGGATGGCAGCTCATCCAACGTAATTGGCCTGCGAACGACCGAGACGGCAGCCAATATATCCTTGCGGAGCTGGGAGTTTCTTGAGGTGCAGATTTGGTTAATCATCCGCATGTAGAGGGCATCCAGTCCGGGCGGAAACACCGTCAGCACTTCTTCAACCTCCCATCCCGAGATATCGGCAAGCTCGTGGCAGACCAAAGCCACCCAGAGAAAAGTGCCGTGTGCATTTTCCGACAAATAGCTCTGGACCGCGTCTCGCGCATCAGGCTCGTATTCGTTTCGCTCCGCCAACCGGTGGACCTTGAACCTGACGTATGTGGTAACAGCCTCGGAGACGGATGCTTCGTTCAACTCGAGGCACAATCGCACTTTTCGTGTCGCTGCGTTGAGATGCTTCTCAATATCCGGCCAGTTGCGACTGGAGACGATCCACTTCACCTGAGGAAACGTAGATGACTTCTCGACGATGAATTTGAGAAGTCCCGGCAGATCGTATATGCATTCGTCCAGGGCATCGACGACTAGGTAGGTTGCCTTTAAGTTGGGGTCTCCTAGCATTCCCCCTAGAATGTCCGAGAGGGCGAACCACGCATTTGCGTCGGAGAGGGATGTACCTGCGTCGGTGTATTTGCACACGTGGGAGATGAGACGTGGCTGCTGGTGGGTAAGAAGGTAGATCAAGCCACGTAACACGGCAATGGCGTTATTGATGCGCGAGTCGGTAGCCTGGCAGAAGAAATAGACCAAATTACGACAGTGGCCGTCTGTAACAATGGCTCCCTCTAGCTCGTTGATGATGCCGCAGAGTAGCATGGTCTTGCCCTTGCCGGGATCTCCTTTGATCCAGAGAAGGCGGCTCTCTGACTGGTCATGCCATTGGTGGAAGTCGTGGCTGTCGAGAACCCAGCGGTAAGCGTCGGCAAGCAGTCCGCCCTTCGCCTCTTCGATGCGCTTCTTGTCAAGGCGTGGATCGGTGGAATGCAAATAAGCTAGGTGGCGAACGTGCTTGCTGATTTCCTCTCGCAGCCGCTCAAATGCCCTGTCTTCTCCTTCGCCGTAGAGGAGGGGCATGCACACGTCAAAGATACCGAATAGTGAGTATGACTTGTCTTCTTTGCGTGTTGTCTTGCGCCCTTTGACCCACGACATACGTGCTTCGATGCTGAAATCAGGCAATGTGTTCCCTGGGAGAGCTCCGAGGGGAATGCCGGTTATGTCGTGGATTTCTCGCTCTAAAGACTTCTTGTCCCCTAAGCGCTTGTCCTCTCTGGAGAAGAATTCCACGATCGTTGGAGCAATAAGCTCTTGAAGTGTCCATCCCCGGGTGAACCATCTGGAGTTTCGAAAAGCAAATTCCCAACTGGGATTGCCGTCGGCGTCCCAGGCTGAGACGTCTGTGAGATAGACATAGCATTTGGCCGCGTTGCGGTACCACCGAAACATGGAGTTGAGAGCGTCCTGGAGCTCGGCGCTGTCGGACTTGTCGATGCAGCATGTGTCGACCCAGAAGAATTTCAGCCCATCACGCTCGGCTTGAGCTCCGCAAAACCGAATCTTGTTGTAACCTGCTTTATTCTCGGCCGTATCGTCCGCCAGGTCTTTGAAGAGGACCTCTTCGTCGCCCCATGTGTGTGAGAGTATCGCATAAGGCGGGATCTCGGTGTCGTTCCGGATGTCCTTCGTCAGTCGGAATTTGCCAGCGTCGTCGCGTTCTAGGAGTCGCATCGTCCAAAGGCTGTCGGATGTTCGGTGGTGGCAAAGAGGAGCGGATGCGTGGTCGGGCTGCTCTAGCGTTCGTGGGATCTGTGGGCACAAGAATTAGTTAGTGGTTGAATTAAGAAGAGCCACCTAATACTAGACAATTACTTACCGCGAATGGCTGTCGGGAGACGCAAATCTTGGTAGGTTCGGTTGAGGGTGTTGCACTCAAGGTCGCTGCCGTTGTCTTCGAAGGCCAAGTTTCTGTTCACGTTGGGACGGGGCGAGTTGTGGAGCCATCGGTGCTGTAATGTTGCGGCTTGTCAGCGTGAGGTTATCCGCTCCTCGAAGCCTGGCCGAGGGTCGTCAATGTCTGAGTCATTGGTTAAGCCACACTGGCTGTGGCTGGGACTGAACTGAGGCTGAACTGCGTGCCATTCCCCACAATTTTAATCGCGCGCCCTGTTCAACAACGGCCAGCCACCTTGGGCAATTGACTTGACCGTGGGCCATTCCACAGCATCGCGACGCCGCTAACCTGCCCAGCATAACCAGAAAATACCGCCGCCGCCGTTCGCGACCATCCCCTTCTCATACGACCGACCGCGATTTCGCAGACTGCGGAGACATTCTCAAGCGGATTGATTCCAAGCCGGCTACCGGACTGTTCTCGTCGGCCTCGGCGGTGTCGGCAAGTCACAACTGGTTATAAGCATGCTCGCCCGGCTCGCCGCGGGACAGCCTGACATATGGATGTCCTGGATCCACGCCGGCGTACAGGCGCGCGTTGAGGGCTCAGAACGATCCCTGACGTCGTCAAGCTGGCCGGGACCAACATCCCACAGCTTGTGCACTACTGGCTGTCCAACAAGCTAAATGGCAGATGGGCCATGGTCCTCGACGGTGCGGATGACCGCGATATATTCTGCGGCATGATCAGCGACGATGCGTACAACGGAAATACCCGCCACAGATTGCGTCCCCCTGCGACCGACCTTCTGTCGCTCATGAACTTTTTCGATCCGACGATGGTGGACGGGTGCACTCCGCCACTGTGACCGCGAATGACTGGCTTACCCTCGGTCTTCCACGTCAGATGTAGGGCGCTTGCCGGTCCCAGCTTGCTTGATCACTCCGGGCGACAAGACGTGCCCCCGTGGGCTCTGAAACCTCATAATGCCAAGGGAATACAAGTGAAATGTCGGGATGGCAGTGGAAGGGTAGATTCGGGCAGCGGCAAGAGCATCATAGTGTAGCGATGCTAAGGGACTACTGTCCCATCGTCAAGGATGAGGCAGGGCTTGTGCAGCTGTGGATGAAGAGCTGGCTGGAAGCGTTTGCCAAGCAGCAGTACACAGTGATTGAGCCGGCGGCGGCGTCGTTCCCAACGTCACAGTACAGTAGCCCTCATGGAGAATGGTCTCAGTCTTGGAGGGAGTCCTTGGCCCAAGTACTGTATCCATGCATGCTGTCGTCCTTGATTTCCATGGCCAAATGGATTAACGTGGTTCATCCTGCCCGCCACTTTTTCCACGACATCGCGACCTCCTGACTCAATTGCTCCACAACAACGCATTAAATTCAATCGGACTCTACATGGCTACCTTCGTAGATGTCTCCGCAACCTCTTGACAGGTTCGTACATTATGGCCGGTCTTGCCACAGTTGCCACAGCGCCGCTGAGTCGCCGGTCCGGCCTCCGCATCACCACCATCTGCCGACATTTTTTGTCGTTTCGACCCCTTTGCTGCCTTTTGGTCAATCAAAACCTGGGCTTCCTCTAAAATCAGTGACCCGCCATCCTGGAGACGCGTCCGCTTAGCCCTATGGCGCTTGGAAAGTACCTCGTTAGCCTTCCGAAGGGTTCGGAGCTCTTCGCGTATCAGAGTCATCTAATACGTTACGCTATTTACTCTAAACCCTTCGCCAATTACTTCACAGCCGAGGTCAGCAGCCACCAGCCCCGCAAACCGGCACTGATCAGCGTTCCGACTCGCTGGAAAGTCCCCAGCAAACAGCACACGACAACAATACACAAGTGCGACCTCGCACTCTTTGTCGTCCGGCCATGTCCATCATCGTTCCTCCCATCAACAGTCCGTGACATTCAACAGCGAGGCAGGCGTCCATGTCATCAATGCGACCTTGGTGCCACGTGCTTTTGCAGAGGTAGGAACCCGACGTGTCGCGCGGACTGCGTCGTGCCTTGCCACGAAACCGCGGGCCGAGATGCTCGTCCGCAATCCGCTCTCGTCGACGACGGTCGGCGTGTCGCCAGGGAGAAGGAAAAGAGGCTACTTCATCGACGCCATGGTGGCCTTGTTCGCCGCCGTCGCTCTCACGGCGCTCTACGTTTCCCTCGTGGCTTGGGCGCAGCAACCTACGCGTGAGTGGTTCTTCAGATCGATGCATCGTGCTATCCCGAAGCGGCAAGCTGACTTTTGCCAGTCCTCCCATGGGCTTTTGCCCCTCTGCCGGTTGGGGCTATCTTGCCATCGGGATGGATTCTGGGAGAGATGCAGACGGTGAGCATTGGATGACGCCGGCGCAGACGGACTGTGCTAACTTGTCGTTGAGATGGCCCATGGTCTTGCCGGCCACCAGTACGACTTTTACAAGTTTGTCAACGAGTCCCGGTGGCTCCAGGCGCCGGGAACCGGAGGCACCGACTACAGTCCCTTGAACGAGGCACTCCCCTACTGGTTCAACGGTCTGGTCCCGCTGGCCTACCTCCTCGACGATGCGCGACTGAAGGACCAGGTCCACTCCGCTGCTGGTATCGTTCTCGACCTGCAAACCAAGGACGGCTGGATCGGCCCCGAGATCCCGTCGGAGCGAAACTTTTGGGCGAGAGCCCCGTTCTTCTTTGGTCTGACGCAGCTTGCCGAGGCCAATTCGACGTGGGAGAAGCCCGTCCTGGGCGCGCTGCGCAAGTTCATGGACCTTACCAACGTCATGCTGCGCAACGACAGCCAGGGCCACGCCGTTTGCCCCCCCGGCTTCAAATGCTTCTGGGGCCAGACGCGTGTCCATGACATGATCATCTCCATTCAGTGGCTACTGGACAACCACCCCTCGGATCAGGATCCCCTGCTCTGGGACAACATGAACCTGTTTTACGACCAGAGCCAGTACAAGTGGGACGAATGGTATCGACCAGGCGTGTTCCAAGAGATGGTGAAGGACCCGACAACTAAGAACCCGGCCTATCCCTTCCTCCATGGAGTCAACGTTGGTCAAGGTAGATTGCACTTAACCGGATATTGGCCATGATACTGACAGTGTTCAGGTCTCAAGGCGTCGGCCGTCATTCGGCGCTTCAACCACAACGATTCGCTCGTCACTTCTTCCATGACGGCCGTCGAATTGACCTTCCAACATCACGGCGCCCCCTCCGGTACCATCCTCGGCGACGAGATCGAACGCGATCTTGCCCCACACATGGGCAGCGAGCTTTGCACAGCAGTGGAGACGGGCTACTCCCTTGCCTACCTATACCACACCCTCGGCACCAACTATTATGCGGATCGCGCAGAGTTGGTCATCTACAATGCCATGCCGGTCATGATGACGGGCGACATGTGGTCCCATCAATACCTGGATCAGCCGAATGGTCCGTGGGCTGTCATGAACAACCAGGACTATGCTCATCCGGATGGCCCCTTTCTCTTCACCACTGCCCATCGAGGCGCCGCAACAACCTTTGGCTTGGAACCACAATACCCATGCTGCACGGTCAACCATCCACAGGGATATCCCAAATTTGTGACGCATAGCTGGGGTCTCGTCGACGATACCGGGCTTGCCCACGTACTCCTCAGCCCGTCCAGGGTGAAGACCAGTCTCGCCACCATTGAATGCGACACGGCATATCCATTCGACCATACCCTCCGCTACACCATCACCTCTCCCCGCGGGCTGGACCTGTACCTCCGCGTGCCGTCCTGGCACGTCCCTGAGATGTCTACCTTGACCCTCGGCGACTCTTCGACACCTGGCCTCCTCCATCCGGATCCCGCAACCGGCATGCACCGTGTCCGTATTCCGTCTGGAAGCACCACTCTCACCTATGCCCTCGGTGCCAGAATACGTACCGAGCCCCGCGCCAACAACACCGTCGCTGTCTACTATGGCAGCCTTTTGTACGCGCTCGACGTGGGCCAGGCCAATACCAGCTCCAACCCACACTTGTACAATGATGCACGCGGGGCTGGATTCACCGACATTCCCTTCCCGCAAGCTCGGGACTACTACATCTACAACACGACAGCGTGGAACATCGCCATCGATCCCAGCACGCTTGAGTACCATGACGGTGGCCGCGAACTGCCGACGCCCATTTTTGAGTACGGCGCACCTCCAAGTTACATGACAGTACGAGGTTGCGAGATCGAATGGGCGTTATACCTGGAGGCGACACCGGGGGCCGTTCCGGAAAGCAGGACATGCGTCGGAGAATCGGGGAGGTATCGACTTATACCATACGGGTCCGCAAAGGTGCACATGTCGGAACTCCCTGTTGTCGGGTTATGACCTTCAGACATGTCCTAGGAGAGCAGAATTCGAGCGGAATACATCATGGACATGCTTTCTCTGGTCTCGTCAGCTCCATTCCTCCTGACCATCCCCCCTATCCCCAATGTACGGCACGCGACTGCAAAAGCCTTTTGTCCGCAAGGGGGTGCATCAGATCCAGTTTGGGATATGGAAGGGAAAGGCACAACGAGGCGATGTGGGAATCAGGGTGGGTTTTGAGCGAAGCAAATGCCCAGTCGTGACGTCTTGTGAATCTGTTGGAGGACTAATGCACTGTCCCTGCATGAGGTCTAGCGGCTGGGACGACCACAAGCAGACCCGCTCCGGGGCCGAGTCGTTATTCGTGGTCGTTCACAGAAATCCGCGGGCTCCGGCCCGTTCTGACACCCATGCGGCGCTTCAACGTCCCAATGCGGGAAACGAAACAACAAGGGGCGGCCCTCGAAGCCCAAACCCTCGACCCAATCCTTCAGTTAATTCACGGCGCCTCGGTCTCCCAACCATTGCCAAATAGCCGCCATGGACAACAGCAAGCGAGATCGTGTTTTGCAAGGTCCGCCTGCTGCCTGCTGCCTGCTCCATCAACCGCCGCTCAAAAGCTCCAGACGGCCCCAGGTCGATGACCTCGTGGTGCAACTCGGAAGTCTCGCTGTCTCAACAGTTGCAGCCAGCAGCGAAAATGTCCCCACAACCGAAGCTCTCTGCAATCTACTAACTACAAGAGTGGACTCTCGTCATTTCTACGCCTGGCACATCCACCACATCCAAGATCAACAGCCCGACGTCAACAACATGGCGAACCTTCCGGCAACAGACCCAACAATAAGGAACATCGGCACCACCCCCGTCCTCTTCTTCCCCGTGCCGACACCATGGCCCATGTCGACCGGATGCAACAAAAACATCTACCGCCAAAACAACCAAGGCTCGATTTTGGCTTGGGACCCCATCTACCCCCAAATCGCCGCGAGCGCACTCACAGAGAGGCGCCAGTCGTGCTTTCCGACACAGCAGCAGTCATGGCACTTCCAAGACTTGAATGCCACGCCCTCCACCGCGCTAGGTCCGGCCTTTGTCTGCCCCGAGTCCTACTCGGCCGTCGCCGCCACCGTACTCGAGTCCAACAGCGCGTCGCGGACAGAATTCACCTACTGCTGTCCACCGTACGTCCCGTCGCCCCCACGTCGCAGCCTATTTCCACGAACTAACCCCCCTCCCAGAAAATACGCCCTCAACGCCCTCCCCGCCCCAAACACACGATCCGCCATACAATGGTACCCCCCTTAACACCCCCAACCAATCCACTAACCCCCCGCGCAGCACCTCCCTCCTCCCCGTCGGCTCCACCCTCTCCTTCGTCTCCGTCACCTTCACCCCCACCGTCCTCTCCCCCGCGACCACCACCACCAACGTCCTCGCCTACATCCAATCCTCCACCGTCGTCACCGCCACCGCCGAAACCGTCTACGCCGTCCCCATCAACGGCTACAACATCGTCGCCGCCGCCGCCGACCCGGAGGGCTCACCCGACAGCCGCAGCAGCAGCACACCCACTGGCGCGGGCAGACCCGCGAACAATAGTACGTCGACAACGCCAACCTCCCCGGGCACCATCGCAGGTGCGGTCGTCGGCGGGCTGGTGGCGCTCGCGCTGGCGGTGGCGCTGGCGTATTTTGTTGGGAGGCGGCGGAGTAGTAATAGGAGGAGGAGTAGGATGCTCCTGGGCGACGGGGACGGGGATAAAGCCCGGGCGGTGGTGGAGCTCGCGGGAGGTGGGGTGGCGCCGGCGGAGGTCAGTCAGCAGCAGCGGCGGGGGTGGGATGATGACAAGGATTCGCCGCCGTATCGGTATGGGGCGCCGGCGCACGAGCTGCCGAGTCAGAGTCAGAGGTATGAGATGCCGGTTCAGGGGCAGAGGTATGAGTTGCATGGGGGGGTGGCCGCGGAGGAGGGGAAGGAGGCGGGGCAGGGGGGTGGGTATTATAGGCCCGCTGGGTCGGGAGGGGTTTGATGGGGTTTTGGGCATTGGTGTTCTTTTTGGATTTAGCGGGCTTGGGTGTACTAGCATGATGATACCATGTGTTTGTGTATTTGTAGTCGTTACTTGGTAAGGTGAGGAGGATGTGGTCTGGATTAGAAAATAACCAGTTCTGATTGCCTTTGGCATGGATGTGGAGAGTTGCTTCATCATTACGGGATTGAGTCCTTGCAATTAAAAAATTAAGGATTGAAATGTCAAGTCAAGGTCGAGAAGGAAGATATATGTGTAGTAGATTCAGTTGTGCTTCAAGCCGTAATCATTTCAATCGCCACCAAACCAAACACCCATCCGCCCATCCGTTTCCTTGTGGTATACAAACCCAACCCTAACCTAAACATGTACGCCCAGACACCGTTGCCGGGTATCATTCTTTGCTTCTAACCAGTCGCTCGTTTATCCCATAACGCAAAGCCAAAAACCCAACCCCCTATCTCACAACACTGCACACCCCGAACTCTTGCTACTGCCTCAGCCTTTCCTCGGGACGCTAAAGTTCATGCTCGACCGCTTTCCCTTCCTCGACGAGGCGCCGACGTCATGGCGCCCCCCATGAACGTCGTTGCTCTTGCGGCCCTGCTGGACCAAGTAATAGTCTCCGATCCCGCCCTCGTCCTCCCGCGCATCGAAATCAGTCTT
The DNA here is from genome assembly GCA_027943155.1 of Podospora tetraspora. Lineage (NCBI taxonomy): Eukaryota > Fungi > Ascomycota > Sordariomycetes > Sordariales > Podosporaceae > Podospora > Podospora tetraspora. The sequence continues at coordinate 3,577,958 of JAQKAE010000005.1, forward strand.
GCTCTTTCGGGATTCCGTCACCTGCAACGTCGTCTGCTTCATAATGATATGACGCCTGTCGCCGCGACCATTTTCAAGGTCCGCATCCGACGACGACCGCGTCTCCCGCGTGTGAAGAACGTTGGCGTCCTTGCTGCTAGGGTCGATGATGCGCTCCTCGCTCCCGGACATGGTGAATTCGGTGATGGGGTTGACGCTCCGCGGCCCCATGCCCCGGCGGGGGTTCTTGTCCTCGAGCTTGAAGGCGCCCAGGTGGGGGTCGCCGCTGCGGGACAGCTTGGAGTGCTTGTTGGCCGTCGACGAGATGGAGCGGAGGGTGCCGATGAGGGGTCGGCCCCAGCGGATGACGAGCGGGAAGACCATGGGCATGTTGGAGGTGACGACGGCCACAAAGGTCTCGCGGACGGCCCAGGATCCGGCTTGCTGCGCACCATTGATCGGGTCGGTGAGGATGAGGACGCAGCGGAGGATCCCGGCCATGGTGACGAAGAGACCGCCGGAGAAGAGGAGGATGAGGCCGCCCTTTTTGGCCTTGGGGAGGGAGGCGCGCCAGAGCATGGGAATCGGGATGCTCATGAGGTAAAGGTCGGTTATGACGTTCAGGACGACGGTGACAAAGATGTCGATCTTGGAGATGGCGGGCTGGCAGAAGTCTGGATGCGACGAAGAGGTTAGCGGTGGGTCGTGGCCATGGTGAGATTTGGGAGCCACATACTGCCTGGGTCTGGGTAGATCTGCCAGTTCTTGTGGAAGGGTACACAGCTGAACATTATGGACAGGAACACGGCAACCCATGTCGAGAAGATGAGACCGAAGCCGACGTAAATCCGTGTCTTGAACTCGAGTCCATCCTGGTGCCCGTGTTAGTAGATGGCATCGGCGGAGGCTAGGAGGACGCAGGCATACTGTGAGACGAAGGTAGAAGGTGCACATGGCAGCCTTGACAGTCCACAGGAGCAGGGTGTAAGTTGACCAGCCGGCAACCTGTGTCTTGGAGCCGTTGACACTGCGATGTCCGTCAGTCTCACATCCCGTCAACGTCGCGAGGCAGCGGGAACATACCGCAGCATGAACTCTTCGCTGTTGGGGTCGAGCAAAAGCCGCTGCTCGTCCGTCATTCCATTGTTGGCCAGCCCTCTCCAGTATGCTCCCACACTATACGCAAGCGCGGTCTCTCCAGAGTAGAGGATCTTCGCAGCCGGTCAGCAAGACATCGGGTAGCGAGACCCAGGAACCAGAAACATACCGCAGCGAACCACATCAGGTAGTCATCGGCCTGGAGCCCCTTCCATCCCACAGTAGATATGCGGACATAGGTTCGAAGGCCGATGAAGAGAAGTCCAACACCCAAGAGAGTAAACGCTTCCGTTACAAAGGCCTCCATTCTGATCGATGGTGAGGTGGATGGTGAGAGTCAAAGTGGGCGTCAAGACGGAACGGAGGAGAGTCCAGCCCGCCACTTATCAGCGGAGAGGAAAGGTTGGCGAGACTGTCATACGGGTTCCAACGTCCAAGTGCCGGAGACATGCCTTCAGAGTGCCGAGCAGCGGTATCGGTTTCAAGGCAGAAGAAAGAGTGAAGAGAAAAAGAAACCGGCATCCAGAGGAGACGTCGAGGCCGAGAACAAAGGATGGACAGGCGGGCGCGTTGCTGGGATGTTCAGGGGAGACGATGATCTTCGGAGAACCCTGCCAGCTCCATCATCTTTCAAGGACCCTGTCGTCCCCACTGCCGTGAACCATACTGGCCAGGCGAGCCGGGTCCATCAAGGACGGCAAGGAACCATTGCGGATGCAGCTAGCTTGCAGCGTATCAACAAACGTGGGGAGGCAAGCAGAGCATCCCACCTTTTCATCCTCGTACTGGAAGCGCACCCCTTCTATTCCATGGCACACAACGGCACATATGGCTGAGAACCCGGAGAAGGGCTCCAGGTCTGAGAGGAAAATTGCTTTGCTCGAGTCCTTCCAGGTGGGAGCTGAGGTCCGGCGCATGTGTCATTGGTGGACTCTAATGACGTGGGCCCGGGTCGTGGCGATGGTGTGAAAGAGCTTTGCAGCGAAGAAGCGAGGCGCCCCCATTCGCGCGGGCGAACCGGCAGGACTGGCGATTGCAGACGAGGGTTGCAGACCGGTTGTCGTTCCAGGGGGCGGCAGACTAAAGTGAATGCCCTATCGGAGCCGGCGCGCCGGTTCCGCAGCGACCCAGCGAATGCAACCTTGGGCGGCAGCTTCCTTTTGTCAAGACTCAGGAGTCGTCGGTGTTTGACTTGAATGGTCGGCCACGTGTTTCGCGGTCCGGACCATGGCCATGCTGAGAGGGCGGCCCGATTGCGCCATGGCAATGCGACTGAGCAGGTTGAGGGCTGCAACGACGCTTCTTGCTTCTTCAACTCCCGATCCAGGAAGTGTACAAGTCTGGGTCGCCTCCTGAGAACCAGTCGTCAGCGACGGTCAGCTGTGGAGAAGAAAGGAAGAAGGGGGGACATGCCCACGAGTTGTTTATCACCAACGGTCGAAACGTCGCGTGGGGGTATCACATCCCCCTTGTTGCTGGGTCGTCGGTGCATAAGCCACCTGCAGCTCTGCCAATTGATGGAAACGCCGGCATCGACAGCAGCAGTCAAGCACAGCATCGAGGGCAGTCCCAGAGTCCCAATGCCGAGGAGGGTTTTCCCCGTCGTCGCACGTTGATCGGCCATTTGCGCGACGTTGCATCGCCGGCGACCGGTCAGTGTTGCGGAAAGTTCGCGAAGGTGGCCGTCCCGTGGCCAAAAGGAGAATTTACTTTGTGTCCCGCACCCAAGCCCTCGTTGCATTTTACATCGCACCAGAAATTTCGTTTGGAAGAAGTGGTGCAGATATCGATTTGGAGGATGCTCGAGGAAGGAACAAAGGGGGGGACAATGGGGGCAACCCCCCCCAGAGGGCATCGCGTCGTGGGCACCAGATAAGCTCGCTGATAGGGGCAGTTCAAGTCCAGAACCAAGTCGTGGCGGTGCGAGGGTGCATTGTTATGCATCCAATTGTTCTTTCTTTTTTTGTGATGAAGATCATCTTTCTTTGCATGTCCCGGCTCCCCGGTTTCGCCCTTTTCAGAGACACACACCAAAACCCCTCTCTCCCCCTATTTGCATTTCCATCTGCCAAAGTGATAGTTATGTGACGATTGATCTTCACAGTTTGGCGTCCTTGCGCTCCGTGGCAGCGCTACTTCTCCTCCCGCTTATGCGTATCACGGTCAGCATCACAATCATCGCAAATCTGACGACTGGACTTCACCACGGGAGTTGTACAACTTCAGTTTTGAGGGGATCCAGCCGACAATGGGGGGCCGGCGGCGGCAATGATCGCCATTTGGATTTCCACCTTGGATTTCCACCGCCAGACGGCACCCCACATCCCGGGCCGAGACATCGCTTAAGTGGTGGCGCTGTCAACCGATCACCATCCAGACGGCGCCGATTGCGCGCAGCAAAGGCCCGCTCCCCGTTTCTTCGCAGGCGGAGTGAGTTTTCTCCGTGACAGGCGACAGGCGGCCGAGATGCGGAGTTTTACACAGCACAGCATGGATAACCTGTACGGGCATGCAGGTCCCTTCTTTGCCCAGTGTCCGTATCATGCTCAGTACGGAGCACGAAGCACCCGAGAAGACGTCGGGGTCGGGCGGCCGCCGCCCGGGGGGAATTGAATCGGGGGATGAGGGCCATTAATCCTCCGACCCACAACAACCAGAATGCAACCTCGAGTCAAACAATATGCACAGCCGAGGCACGGCGCTGCAACAGTGCACAGCGATGCGATGAATGTTCATTGTCAGATTGTTCACTGATCAACCCTGCAAAAAGCATGCCGCCTCGCCCGCGTCAAGAATCAGGGGGGGCAGATGCGCACTGTGGAGCTTGGCGTCGTCCTCCTTGCCAGCCATCCCGTCTCTTTCCCACACCACATCAGTTCTTCTCATATCCCTTGGTGTCGCTGTCATTTTTCTTGCTCGAGCAATCAATTCTCAATCTTTTGACGCAAGGTCTCAATCTGCACTCCAGTATCCACCACGCCCAAACTCTTGGCTCCAGCCACTGAAGAACAAACTCACTCTCGACGTCGATCACTGGAAAGGTTGCGGGAGGTCCCGAGAATCCTTTGGATAAGAAAACGCAGCCGTGTCGATAGGCAACCACACCGTTCACCAGGGCCCCGGAAACATGGAGAGTTTGGACCTGGTTGTTGTTGGTGCCGGTATGTCATGAAACCTTGATCGACAGCACGTACTGTGCAGGATCCTCGCATACCTATAGGACGTATAGGGTGCTGACCACCATCACGAATAGGCATCTTTGGCTTGGCAACAGCAAAGGGATATCACCAACTGCACCCAGACAGGAAGCTTGTCATTCTCGAGATCAACGACAGCCTGGGTGGAACATGGGCCAAGGAGCGCCTGTATCCTGGTCTGAGGACCAACAACATGCTGGGAACCTACGAGTTCCCAGATTTCCCCATGGACAGCAAGACCTTTGGTGTCCAGCCAGGAGAGCACATGACCGGTGCGGTGATGCATGAGTATCTCACCAAGTATGCCGAAAAGTTTGATGTCATCGACAAAATCCGGTACCGGTCCAAGGTCCTCGTCGCCGAGCACCAAGACGGCCCAGAAGGTGGATGGATTTTGACCGTCCAGACGGACTCGAAAGAGACCAAGATTGCGACGAAGAAGCTCATCTTCGCCACCGGCATCACGTCTGAGCCGTTTCTGCCGCACATTGATGGTCAGGACAAGTTCGGAGCGCCCCTCTTCCACACTCGCGACTTTCTGCAAAACGCGAGCATCTTGGATTCGGCCAAGTCTGTCACGGTATTTGGCGGCACCAAGTCCGCATGGGATGCTGCCTATGCCTTTGGCATCAAGGGCATCAAGGTCAACTGGGTTATCCGCGGTGGGTTTTCCACGTGTCTCTTTGAATTTTGAATGTTCCCGCTGACGAGACATTGTTACAGAAAGCGGACATGGCCCGGCGTGGCTGGCTCCTCCATATGTCACTCCCTTGAAGAAATGGCTGGAGAAGCTTGTCCGTAAGTGCCGAAGCTCCTGTCCATATTCGACCATCGCATGGATCTCACTGCTAACACTATGTCAATCAAGATACGCGAATGCTCACCTGGTTCAGCCCGTGTCCCTGGGGAGACGCTGACGGATACACGGCAACCCGCAACTTCTACCACGGCACTGCCATCGGCCGAGCCATCACCAACTCCTTCTGGTCCATCCTCGGCGGCGACGTCATCGCCCTCAACAAGTACGACAAGCACCCCGAGACGGCCAAGCTCAAGCCATGGAGTCACCCCATGTTCACAGCCTCCTCATTCTCCATCCTCAACTACCCCACCGACTTCTTCGACCTGGTCCGCAACGGCACCATATCCGTCCACGTCGCCGACATCACCCACCTCTCCCCCAACACAGTCCACCTTTCCAACAACACCACCATCCCCAACACCGATGCCCTCCTCTGCTGCACCGGCTGGAAGCACGTCCCCCCGGTGAAATTCCTCCCCGAAGGCCTCGAAGCCGACCTCGGCCTCCCCCACACCCCCCTCGGCGCCTCGGAACCCCTCCTCACCGACTCTGCCCTCGCCGCCGCCGACGCCACGCTCCTCTCCACCTTCCCCCGCCTCCGCGACCAACCCGTCGTCAACGCCAAACTCAAGCCCCTCCTCGACACCCCCGGCCTCACCACCACCGACGCCATCAACCCCTCCACCCCGCTCACCCCCTACGCACTCTACCACTTCATCGCGCCCCCCTCCGCCCGCTTCCTCCGCACGCGCGACGTCGCCTTTGCCGGCTACCTCATGAACTTCACCACGACCATGATCGCGCACGCGCAGTCGGTGTGGATCACGGCGTACTTCGACGACCAGCTGCCCGCGACGACGATGCCGCTCGCGCGGACGCTGCTCGGCGGCGGGAACGGCGAGTTCGGCGCCAAGACGCTCGCGCAGGTGCAGGAGGAGACGGTGCTGCATGCGCGCTATGGAAAGTGGCGGTACGGGGCGGCGGGCCACGGGGGCCAGTTTCCGGACTTTGTGTTTGACGCGGTGCCGTATGTGGATCTGCTGATGCGGGATTTGGGGCTCAAGGTGTATAGGAAGAGTGGGTGGTTGGCGGAGGCGACGGAGCCGTATGGGCCGGAGGAGTACAAGGATTTGGTGGCCGAGTGGGCGGGGAAGAGTCGGGAGGGGTGAGGGGGCTGGGGCTCATGGGTGCTGCGGGACTGGGGGATTTAGGGGGACTTTGGTTGTGGATGTCGCTGGTGGTTGTTGTCTTTGGTTGATGTGATGGATGACAGGGAGTGAGATTCTGGAAAATATGGAACCTTTACTTTGGCCGTGGGAATATCTCTTGTCAGACGAGACAGCCTCATTGTAAATCTGCCTTGCCGTTGCTGGAGCTGTCGTCTCCACAGGGCGGTTCGGTCAACATGTGGACATCCGGGAACGACCCAGCTGGACCATCCCCGCGTCGACTCCATTCCTAACTTGTCGGAGTGGGGTTTGGGGGGAAAGCCAAGCCGTGCCTTATTCCAACGTCAGCAAGGCAAGGTGACACCGAAATATTGTCTACATTGACGGTACGTTGGTTGAGTTGGCCAAGGGCGAGAGGTACGTCAATGTACCGATTCAGCTCCTTTTTGTTTCGCCAAAGAACTAATCTCCTTGCTGGGACAAGAGACGGCATACATTCAGACTCCAACTTGTCATCGCGGGAAAGTGGAGCCGCACTTAGACGGACAAGGCCACAAGATATGCACGGACACGCAGAAGAGGATGTCTCGCGGGGAAGAGAAAACCGTTAGTAGTCAAGGCACCTAGTCACGGGTCTGGCCAGACTCATAGCGCTGACGAAACTGGAGGCTTGTCCAAGACGGGTCGTGGGCATCACATTGTCCAGGTGCAACAACAACGTCGATGATGGGTTCGAAGGTCTTCGCAAAACCAGCATTCGCCTGGCTCACCTCCGATAACCGCCCCGAGTTCCTAGCAAACTCCCAGTACTCCTACAACACCCGCGCTAATCTTAGAACAAATCGAATACGAACTAATCTAACGTTAACTAGTTATTATAACTAACGTTAGTTAATTAATTAATACTCGAAGACTTCCATCTTTGTTAGGACTCTAATCCCACAAGACAAAAGAGACCCCCCTCAGACCCAGAAGACGACCTAAACTCCCCCCGTCCCAAGAACAAAAGCAAATCCCCTCCCAAAAGAAAATATCCGAACATCGAAACCAGACCGGGTATACCCACCCCAAACGCCGCGCCTCCCAGTCAAAACGCCGCACCTCGTGCCTAGTCCAAACCCACAAACAAAAACCCCCCTTCACATCCTCCTCTTCCTCCCCGAGGCGCGCCCTCCTACTCCCCCATGGCCACGTCCCCATCTTCATCCAGCGCCATGGCCTGCACGCCGGCAGCCACAGGCCCCATCTCCCCTCCTCTTCCTCGTCTTCCGACGGCGAGACACCGGCAAACTCATCCGAGTCGTACTCGGGCGACTCGACGCAAGCTGGCGCGGGTCTTGGCGCGGACATTGCCGACACAGGTGCGGCGTGGTACGAGGTCGAAGCCTCGGCAAAGGAAGCCGGCCGCATCGACAGCTCAAAGGTAAAGGCGTGGTGAGCTGTGGCCTGCTCACCATTCTGCCCCACCCCCTCCTCCTGCTCCCCGTTGTTGTCTGCGTCCATGACGCCTTGGTCGATGTAGAAGGCGAGGAGCTCCCCTCCGAAGAAGCCGCGGCTGGCGTCCACAAAGGCGTCGATGGCCACTGGGGGGAGGACTGGTCAGTGAATGGATTCTTGCTGTCTGGGGGTGATTGAGGTGGTGCGAGGGACCATGGAACAACGACAGTGAAATGGATATGAAGAGGGAATGGTGGAGGGGAGAGAATGATGCGATACAATGACAATGTCAAGTCATGAGAAAGCATGAAGAGCATTTAAAATGCCCGCCGGATGGGAAGAGGAAGAATGAACCTATTGCCGAGCAGCGGAGGCTAGGGCGGCTTCTTGAAATTTCCCTCGCGGTGGTCGGACCGGGCGCGCAAAAGGGCAGCGAAGAGCTTCGCGAAGAGACCCACCCCGACGTGGAGGTATAGGCGGTGGCCAGCCCATACCCACCGGACAAAATCGACCTCGTTCAGCTCTTGGCCGCGGCCCTTTATTTCGATGAGCAGGCGAGTTGCCAGCTCAAAGACGGTGATCATCTCCGCCTGCACATCGGCAGGGCGGAGGGGTGCGGCCACGCCGAGGAGGTTGTGCAGGCCCAGCCGCACAGTACGGTCCTGAGCCCGCATGGGCAGGACGTGGTCATAGTCCGGCCAGGCCAGGCCGTTCTTGCCGAGCAGGGACTTGAGGTTCCCGGGGGAGAGGTGGTCGCGGCGGCGAGGCATTCTTGAGGTGTGGTGCTGTGGAAGGTTTCAAAGTCAGCGGAGTCTACCTCGGGTCGGGGCCCGTGGAATTTGCAGACATGTACAAATTTCTGAGGATGTCATGAGGGATCAACATACCGAGAACGTGGTGGCGGCGTTTTTTTTTGATGGGCGAGGGGAAAATCCTCGCTGGTGATGGGAGGAAAGAAGGCCGACGACGCCGTTGGTTGGCGGTGCGAGGAATGGCGTTCTGGGAGCTCTGTCTTTCCGCTTCGTGGAGAGGAAGAGGGAAGAAGACATTGCGAGAGAAGCAGAGGGAGAAGAATTTATCTATGGGCGACTGGTCCAGGTAGGCTGTCTGTGCAATTCAAAAAGTCTCAATAGCGGGGCCAGTTTTGTGCGAATTCTCGAATGGAAGGCGCGAAATCTCGAGGAAACGGGGCACTATTGTTCTTTCAAGATACCTGGGTACTACCTGCCTACCTCTACGGGCGACAGCGGAGAGTCCAGGCCGGTGCATAAGAACCATGTTCATACTACTCAGGACCTTTTGCGAGCACGCCTTGATGGAGGCGACTATCACGGGTTCAGCAATATTCAAGGTTGAAATTCTGTTGATGTAAATGCTGGCGTACGCAAAGAGATGGCCGCAGTCAGACAAATGATTGCACGAGGTACATGTCTGCAGATGGACCCAAGATAGCCTGCAAGGGGAAACTTTTTACCCTCTGCTACGAGGGGGAGTATGAAAACCTACATATGATGTATTCGATTGGAATATCTACGTCGAGTAGTGTAACTAGTCGATGGAGAGTGCTTTATTTGCAGCAAACACTGTGAAGCCTGCGAAACGCCATAATCATGGGATGCGCGGAATCAGGTGGCCGATGGGAACAACTGGGGATCGGGAATGCTGCTCGAGTGAGGAAGCTGGGGGTTTTGGTAGGATGAGCCATGGGGAAAGGAGGGCGTGGTCTATAGGCAAGGTTTGAAGGGCTTGTTTTTAACAAATTGAGAGGTTGGCCCAGTGGGATGTTGGTGCTCGTTCAGAGTGCCACCACTTCCGAGTTACCAGGTTCAAATCCTGGGGCGGGCGCTTCCTAAGCAAGCTTTCACGTTGCCTTCAGTGAGCAGGTGATCGTACATTCTTCCCAGATATCCCGTCTAGGGGACCCTTCCGACTGGATCCTCTAGCAAATGTCTACAGGCACACACCAGTGTTTTGCAGCCGAAGGAACACAACAGTACCCGAGCGAGTGGTATTCGACTGATTCGGTGGGCATCGGGGGATCAAAATACACAGCCTCTCTCTTTTTTTGCAGTTTTGGTTTATTCACCGATGGTTGTCCGGGGAGCCTCCGGGGTAAAGTGGGGCTCCAAATTGGCCGAACACGGGCCTGATGTCGGCTGCTGCTCGAACCTCTCGGTCCCGTTTGACCGCAGCTCCTCCACGTGATGTCACCGTGCATTGAAGGGCCCTCCCATTCCCCTCCACCAGCGACCAAGACTCCGGGGTTTATCAATTGAGATATCGCCATTTCCAGCCAACCCCTCATCCATTTCACCATGGCAGCCCTAAAGTGGTCGTTGACCGAGCATCTCCTCTCGACTGCGCAGGACGACTACACAAAAGCCACGCAGCATCCCTTCCTCCTCGCCGCGGCCGAAGGACGTCTGTCCAAAGAGGTGCTGGGCCAATGGCTTGCCAATGACCGGCTCTACATTCACTCCTATATCCGGGCGGCCGGCAAGTTGCTTGCCTCGATTGACCTGCCGACCGCGGTGCCCGAGACAGAAGCGACCGAGACACAGCTCGTGGACTGGCTGATTGAGGCGCTCGCAGGGGTGCGCCGGGAGGAGCGCTTCTTCATCGAGGTCGCCGAGCGCTACGGTCTCGGAGTCGAGTTGAACATGCAGACAGTCGCCAGCTCATACGCGACATCGGTCGCCGACGATTCCAAGCTCACGGGTCTCGTCATGATGGAGAAGCTGTTCGGCGATGTCGGCCAGCCGAAGCAACTCGGGACGAGCGGACTCATTCCAGGATCTCTTCCGGCCCCCGACCCGATGCATTGGCTCGAAGGCGCAATCACGTTTTGGGGCACCGAGCGGGTGTATCTAGATGCGTGGTCCTGGGCAAAGTCGAAGCAGGTCATGGGGGCGAGCGGGTCAGAAACGTCGTCCTGGGGGAAGCTGCGGCAGATGGTGTCGGCGACGGGGTCGGACGCCAGAAAGGACGCCGACGGCGGCGCATTGCGCAACGAATTCATCCCGAACTGGAGCAGCCCCGGGTTCGCCGAGTTTGTTCATCGACTGGGAAGGCTGATTGACAACGCCGTTGCGCAGGCGCTGGAGAGGGCGGGAGAGGATGCAGAGGCGACCAAGGCGCTCGTCCTGGACCGTGTCGAGAGCAAGTGGAAGTCATTGCTGGCTGCTGAAGCGTCGTTTTGGCCCGATGTGGAGTGATGGGGGCCGTGATGGGACACCATGACATGGAGGACGGCGTTTGTAGGTGGCTGAGAATCAGTACCTAGAGCAGTATTCGTATCGTTGATTGAGGGGAGGGAGACGACGCCCAACAGGTGGAAGATGCGAAAGTGGGTTGCCCGATGGTTTTCGTAGATATCACGTATTCTCCGTCCAAGCATTCAACGTGAAGATGCGCATTTGCAGAGCTGAAAAGAATTGCATGGCATCGCCCGTGAAAAGCAGATGACTAAGACCGTTGGGATGTCAGGGGGCGCCAAGATAGTGGGAGGCCCCCTGTGTCGTGCCGCAAAGCCGCGGATCGAAGCGGGCGGGCGGCGACGGTTGCTCCAAAACGCCAGAAGGTCGCCTGTGCATGACAACCAACTCCGACAACCAAAAACCTCAACCACAAACGACGGCAAATCCATCTCCTCTCTCCATGTCGGCTCGCAGTGCAGCTAGACTGATGAGACCCTCAATACCTTCCTCCCTCTTTTCCTAGACCGACCCACGGAGCCTTTGGCACCCCAAGGGATTCCTTCACCACGCTCATTTGACACCTACTTTGTTTGGCCGTATTCGCCTCCCGGCTGCTTTCCATCCCAAGACCACCCGGTGGCCATCCGCTCCTATCCCTTCCGAACCGATCGCATCCTCGAATGATCCCGACACAATCGCCCCTCACGCGTCCCCAAGCCCGGTAGCAGCCAGCCATGGCGCCCGACAATGGCCACGACCACGACTCGGGACCGCCGATACCGACCTACGACGAAGCCATCGCTGGCGGGTCATGGCAGCACTCCGACCGCTCTCCTCTCGATGGCGATGCCGAAGGCCAATCGCTCCTCACCTCCCGAACGCCCCGACCATACCAGCACTCGGGATCCACACAGAATGGCAGCGGCCGACGACCACGGGGCTACCAGCCCCCAACTGCCGAGACCGACGACGAAGACAGCCTCCTCGGGTCCGATTCCGACACGGATAGAGAGGCAGATCACGTTCGCCGGGAGATGCAAGAGATGGAAATCGACGATTCGGACACACGTGGCATGAGGAATCGCTCGTCGTGGGGCAAACGCATCGGGCTCTCGCTGCCGCAATGGAGATGGCGCTGGCGCTGGAGGCTACCACAATTACGCTCGCGGCAACGCCCTGCGGATCCCCCCGGCGGTGCCCCCTCAGGCGACGGCGAGGTGGCGCCCGAGACAACCCCTGGCGCCCGTTTCGCCTTCCCCAAGTTCGGCAGCACGGCGCTCTTCCTCGTTGCCGCGCGCGCGCTTGCGATAATGCTGGTCCTAGGGTTCCTGTACCTGGTCTTTGTGAGCGACCTCTTTGGAGATATGGCACGCCGGATGGGCAGCGGCATGTTCGACCCGGCGAGCGTGCGGCGGCACGTCAAGCACAGTGTCGACCCGATGAGGATACGGGGGACGCTGAAGCACTTTGCGGGATATGCGCACGTGGCGGGAACGTCGGGAGACTATGCGCTCGCGCAGGATACCGAGATGCTGTTCCGGAAATACGGGTTGGAGGACGTCACGGTAGACACTTTCAACGTCTATCTCAACTATCCCAAGGCGGACGGGCGGGCGGTCGAGATCCTCGGGCCCGACGGCAGACCCGAGTGGTCGGCCAAGTTGGAGGAGGACGAGCGCAACGAGGAGAAGATTGGGTACCAAGCCATGGCTTTCCATGGGCATTCCATGTCGGGAGATGTCAAGGGGCCGCTGGTCTACGCGAATTACGGCACGAAGGAGGACTACGAGTGGCTCAAGGCCAACGGGGTGGATACCAAGGGCGCCATTGCCCTCGTACGATATGGTGGACGACCAAAGAATCTCGGCTGGAAGGTCAAAGAGGCGGAACTAGCTGGTTTTGCGGGGTGTCTGGTGTACAGCGATCCGGCAGACAACGGGTTTGTCAAGGGCGAGACGGCACCCAACGGCCCCTACATCCCGGCGGATGGCGTGCAACGAGGCTCGGTCAGCCTGACCAGCCATGTCATCGGCGACGTCCTGACGCCAGGATGGGGCAGCAAAGACGGCGCTCAGCGGATGAAGGTTGACCAAACCGCCGGTCTGGTCAAGATCCCGAGTCTTCCTCTGGCGTGGCGCGATGCCCAAGTTCTGCTCCAGCGCCTCCAAGCGCATGGCAACCCCGTTCCCAGGCCCTGGACCGGCGGTGTCCCCGACATTCGCGAATGGTGGACCGGCAACGTGACGTCCCCCATCGTGCGCCTTAAGAACGACCAAGATGTCACCGAGAGACAGCCCATCTGGAACGTATACGGGAGGATCTTCGGTTCCGAACAAACCGAGAAGAAAATTCTCATCGGCAACCACCGCGACTCGTGGGGCTTTGGCGCCGTGGACGGACATTCCGGGACGACCATCATGTTTGAACTTGTCCGCATCTTTGGTGATCTCGCGGCCCAGGGCTGGCGACCGCGCCGAACCATCGAGTTCATGTCGTGGGACGGCGAGGAGTACAACATGATCGGATCCACCGAGTACGTTGAGCAGAACGACGACCTTTTGCGCAGGGACGCTGTTGCCTACATCAACCTGGGTGCCGCCGTGAGAGGTAACAACTTTCACGCAGCCGGCTCGCCCATGTTCTACAAGCTCCTGCTGGAGGTGCTGCACGATGTCCAGGACCCCAACTTCAACGACGATTCGCTGCGCGTGCTCTGGGAGCAGAAGAAGTCGAACCTGGAGGGTCTAGACGACGACTCGGATTGCGTTCCCTTCCGCGACATTGTCGGCACATCCTCGCTGGACCTCAGCTTCGACGGCTCCGACTACCCGGCCCACTCCAGTTACGAGACCTTTGACTGGGTCGACCAGGTCGGCGACCCCGGCTTCGTCTACCACGGTCTCATGAGCCAATTCGTCGGCCTCCTCGTCCTCGAACTCTGCGACCGCCCCGTCCTCCCTTTCGACATTGCCCACTACACCAACAGCCTGGGGCGTTGGGTCCAAGGCCTCGATGACTGGACAAAGACCCTCGGGCACCCCACCGTCTCCCTCGAACCCCTCGTCGACGCCCACCACGAAGTCGTCAACGCCGTCCGGGAGTTCGTCAAGTGGGAGCGAGGCTGGGAGGCGACCGTCCTTGCCAACAGCGGCTTGGAGCCCCCCAATCTCAGCGAGTCCCGGGTGGCGTACAACACCAAGATGGCGCAGTTCGAGTCCGACCTCCTGGACCCCCTCGGCGTAAGCTTTTCCAATTTCCCCACTAGCATTCGCAAGGAGGACATCAAAGCTAACCACACCCTCTAGATCCCCAACCGCACGCAGTTCAAGCACGTCGTCTTTGGCCCCCGCCTCTCGGGCGACGAGATCGAATACTTCCCGTCGATCCGCGACGCAGTCGTGTCCGGAAACCAGGACCACGCCACCCAGATGGTTGCGAGGGTCGCTGATATCATCAAGAAGGCGGCTGCCAAGCTGCTGGAATGATGACGATGCATTCGAACTTTGCATCGTCTGTTTGTTTGTTTTTCCTTCGCAGTCTCTTTGGCTTGGATTACACACACCCTTCCGTGGGGTTGGTACATATGTACAAAAGAAAGCGAGCGTCCAGATGATGGGAGGACGTTCGCTCGTCAGGAAGGGGAGGAGGCACACATACGTAACCGAAACGCTCCCCAAATTAAGAGGGGAAGGAAGAGGTGGTGGGGGCAAACCTGAGCGGATCACATCCAAGGCAGGAAGGCAGGCAGGCAGGACTCGGAGGGCATACTACTTTGTCATATTTTCCCTATCTTTGTTGTCTTCTTTTGCATTGCAGCGGCGCACAATCGGGCAAACAACCCTCTATTTAGGGCGGTCAAATCTCTCTCTCAAGTCATCTCATATTACTGTCTGCTCTCAAGCTTCTTCTGTGTAAATCTTATGGACATGTATCTTGGATCCCGTATGGCATGTGGGAGTTCAGGGTAAACAACACAGCCAACCTAGACTTTACAGCGGATTAGTAGTGTTGAGTGATGTGCGCTTGCATTAGGTACCTACCTTCGGAACATCTGATCATTCTGCTGTCCAGGCCCGAATCGCAAACAAGGCATTGTCATCGAAAATTCGATCAGGCCTGCTTTTGAACAAAAAAAAACACGCAACATGCCAACCGACCGCTGACGACGGACGGTGATATCTACATAACGATGCATTCCACTTTGACAGAAATAAAAAAGGATTATCCCGCGGCGGCGAACAACGGCGACGTGACGCCGGCTGACCACCACTCAACTTCCAACTCCCAGCACCCCGCTGCCGTCCTTCATTCACTTTGGCGTCAAAACAATCCCCTCGTACTCCTTGCCCTTGATCATCTCGAGCGTCTGCAAAAAGTGCTTCCGGCTCGCCTCCACCGACGCCGAGTCCTGCTGGTTCGCCGCCAGATTGGCGTGGATGAGTTCGATCAGGCCGTTGAGGTATTTGGTTGTGACCTGTCGCGAGTGATGTCAGTATTCGTTCATGCAGCCATTGAGAGGGGGGGTGGCATACCGACTCGTTCTTCTGATCGAAATAATACACATATCGATCCAGAATCTCGACAAACAGCTCGATGGACGTGGCCGTCTCCATGCACGAGTCCGCCACGCGGAGGGCCCGCTGGAGACATTCCAGGACGCGCTTCCCATCGCGGTACAACTGTGTATCAAGGTCAGGTCAGTGACTTTCCTGGAGAAGAGGGAAGGTATCAGAACTCACGTCGGCGTCTTCGGTCTCCCCGTTTCCAATCATGGGCGTCGCCCACCACAAATGACTGGCCAAGTACACGGCGCGGCACTGGTCGGGCTTGCGCAGCAGCTTGCTCGCGTGCTGGGCGCACTTGGTGATGAGGGTATCATAGTTTTCCTTGCCAAAGTTTCTCGTGCGGTGCAGCGCGCTGGCGATGACACAGACAGCCTGAAACTGCGCCTTGGAGTCGCTGACGGCCTCCTCGTAGACTGTAAAGGCCTGCGCAAAGAACTCGTACGCAACCTCTTCGAATCCCGTCATGTCTGCGGTTTGCCCGCAGGCGCAGAACAAACGCAGGGCGAGCTCGGCAGCCCCGGACCCGTTGACCTTATCAAAGAGTGTCGAGACGGCCGAGTGGAGGAACTTGAACAGCGACGAGGACTGCGAGGACCAATTGTCTTCGTAGTGCTCGCGGGCCTTGAGGCGCCGGGCGAGCTTGAGCCCGGCGGTGATGATGGGGGGTGTGGTTGTCCGGATTCGCTCGTTGCCGTCGCCGTAGGCCTTCCTCGTCATCTGAAGCAGGCGGAATTGAGTGTCGTTGTTCTCGGCATGCAGCAGATGCACGAGGCGGGCCAGCCAGCCTTGCTCTTCCATGGTCTCGTCGGTCTCAACAGCACGACCCCGCTGCTGGACAACCCCTGGATACCCGGCCGGCGCCTGTGACCCCTCCTTGATGAGGACTTTGAAGATCTCGAGGACATTTTCGAGCTGTGTTGGCGTCGAGATGCGCGTCTGGTTCTTCAGCAGCGTCCTCGCAACCTCTCCGGCAACCGCCCTGCGTGTGGGGTAAGTCTGAGACTGGAAGAGCGGGACATATGTCGGAAGGGACAAGGCCGTGAATATCGACACATATCGCTTCAGAGGGCCTTGGAGAAGCCCAAGCAGGGCCTGCTGGGCTGGTGGAGAGTGCAGGTCGGGGCTGTTGGCATGTTCCCTGACTTTGTTGTTTGCGTAGTCGAGAATCTGGTCGACATAGTCTAGCCTCTCTGGGTAGATGTTGAGGGCCAGGTTGGTGAGCGAGACGCAGAGTGCGACGGTATCGTAGATGGGGAGGTGTTGCGCCTGCACGAGATTCTGTACCTGCCCGAAGAAGATCTCGTATAGCCGGACGTTTTCCGGTATGCCCCTGTGCTTTTTCGGCGGTTCGCTCTCGTCTCCATTCACCGCCGTCCCTTCCGACCCAGCTGCCGAAGGTGCGGCCTCGCCATCCTTGCCCGTTGTGTCCGCAGAGAATCCGTTGTCGCTCGATTGGTCTCCGTTCCGTGGGGGGTCGGCTGGGGATTCCGTCGTCGGCGGGGTGGAAGCTTGGGGTTCTGCCGTGTTCCCCAGCTTGACCTTCTCCAGCAAAGTCGCGAGCGCCTCCTCTTCCACCTTTCCCCTATCCTCTTCCGTCTCATTCTGTGACTCTCTCTCGGCATAGTCAGAGAGCCGGTCCATCAGCCCGATAACAATTGCCTTGACGTTGACGTGCGGGTTGAGTCTGGAGACGGCGCCGAGGAATTGATCGAGAGTGTGCAGGTGGTACTCGTCGGGGAAGACCTGGGTGATAACTTCGAGCAAGTACTCCTGGGCCAACACGTCTCGACATTGTACCACCTGCTCCAGGAGAGGCGCCAGGATGCCGTTCTTGTATGTCGGGAGATCGACCAGCTGGCTCAGACGGACAATGTTGTTGCCGACGAGCAGCTGCAGCTCTTTCCGTTCCTGTGTCCTCTGGTCCCGTTCCCTCGAGTGTCCCTGGTGCTGGAGGCGCACCCAGAGCTTGTTCATCTCGACAAAGTTGGTAAGGATGAAGTTGATCGAATCCTGCAGATTCCCTTCGGGGCCATCCGAGTCGCCCGCCGGCAGATAGTCCCTAGCCTGCCCGGAGAGGTAGTAGCGCAGGAAAAGACCGCGAACGGGATGTTGCACGCCGCGGCTCATGTCCATCATGTCTTTCATGAGCTCCTTGACCGGCGCACCCTCGATCGACATGTAGGCCGTACCAACAGTGATCATGAGGTAGAGCCGGGGAATTATGTTTCCGGCATACTGGACGAGCTCGTAGAGGTCGGCGAGGTGGTTCACGGGGTGGTTCTCACGCAAGTGGACCGAGAGGTATCGGAGGGCGTCGAAGACGGACATGTAGAGCTCGTAGTATTGCTTGGGACCTAGGCTGCTCGTCCGCAGCTCGGCAACCAGGGTGGAGCTGGATGGTTGATGCTGTCAGCTACCATCTCCCAAAGCTCGAATGCCACGGGGATAGGGGGAAGACGATGGCGTGCCGGAGCTTGCGGGTTCGTGGGTGGGGGGTGAAAGATGACGCACCAGCACTTCAGAGCATCCATGAGCTTCCCAGGGGTGTCCAAACATTTGCGCATCAAGGCCGTCTGCTGGCGTACCGATATCAAGGCATCTTCGAGGAGGCGGGCCTGATCCTCTGGGGGGGCTGGCGTCGACATCATGGCTGCTGCTCGGAGCGGACGCTGCCGCGATCTCGGTGTTGGAAAGCTAGCGAGGCGGCGGGGGTGGGCGGATGTGCACGGCAGTCATGCAAAAAGAAGGACAATGGGCTCGTTCGGTTCGTGGTGGAAGGTTGCGCAAATCGACACGGTTGGATTGGATTGGAGTTGAAGATGACGACGCGCAAGAGCTCCCAAGGTTCAGTGGTGTCTCCCCTGGGACTCGCCTGCAGTGAGCGCTGGGGGGTCAGTGGGGATTACGTAACCAATCCATGCGAGTTCACTGCCCCACTTGTCACGAAGGTCTCGCCAAGAAAGGATTGTCTTCTCATCTCTTCAACATGGCGATGCCTTCATCGTCAAACGAAACCACAAACGAAATACAGTATAACGATATCTGATCCGACGCCCTCCTACTCCGTAATTCCCCCGCTGGCGGCAATGTATTGACCGGTGATCCAGCGTCCCTGCTCGGACACAACCAGGAGAACCGCATCCGCAATCTCGTCGACCTCTCCAGCAACCCTCCCAAGCTTAGCCGCGACCGCAAACTTGGTCCCGACATCCGTCCTCATATCGCCTTCCGGATACCACTCATTGGCGTCCGTGTTGCCCACCGGTCCCGGCGCGACTGTGTTGACGGTGATGCCCTTGGCCCCCAGCTGAATCCCATTCCGTTAGCCTCATGATTCATCCGCCTCGCCGAAAGCCAAGAGAGGGAACGAGAGCAAAAAAGTCTTCACCGTACCTCGTACGACATCGCCCCTGTGAGATACTCCTGTGCCGCCTTGCTTGCGCCATACACAGCCAGCCCCGGGGCGTTGCGCGTCCGCGAGACGACGCTGCCGATGTTGACGATGCGTCCCCCGCGAGGCATATGGCGGGCAACCGCCTGCACCGCGTACAGCGTGCTGTATGTATTGGCGGCAAACCCGCGCTCGACTTCAGCGGCGCTGACATCGAAGATGGACACGCCCTGAGCGGTGCCGCCGCCTGCATTGTTCACTTTTGACTGGGTCAGCTTCTACTCCCATCCCATCTGCTCTGGGGGACTTGATTATGGGGTAGTGGTACCGAGTATGTCAATCCTGTCAGTCTTGAACCCCTTGAGGGTCTCATTGGCAAGCTTGCCGGCGCCTTCGGGCGTTGACACGTCGGCTTGGACGACGATGACGTCGGCACCGATAGACTGGATGCCTGCGGCGACTTTGGCAGCACGAGGAGCCGAGGAGTCGGAGACGTGGTTGATGACCACGCGGGCGCCGTTGCGGGCGAGAGTCTGGGCGATGGCCGCGCCAATGCCGTTTTCGCGGCCGGACCCAGTCACAATGGCAGTCTTGCCGGCGAGGGAGAAGGTGTCCGCAGTCATTGTGAGAGAGTTGTAGATGGAGTGGCAGTGATGGTCTGAGGTTTGCGATACTTGTTGAGGCTGAAGAGCTTGATGATCCGGAATGTTCAACTCAAGACTCTGGCCGCATCATCGCTCTTATAGTCTCGCTCCTCCCATCGTCCATAAAGCATGATGCCGTCTTCTCCGCCGTCACGGACGGACGTCTCGCAACAGCGCATTGCAGTGGGAGGCTTCTCTCGAGAAGTCGTCGACTGCGAGATTTGTCAGGTTCATTACCAAGCACCTGGGGCTTGAGTCTCCTCTGGCTACGATCGACTAACCTGTTTACGATGTCGTAAATCTTCACAACGCTCGCAAAGGCCCTAAACGTGGTGCGAGTGTGGAATCCTCGTCAGGCAAAGGGACGAACGGGCCGAGCCGTCGTCCACAGGACCAATTGCAACCGATTTCGAAGGGACTCTCAGTCAGCAGCGTGCTGGGCAGCAGGCAATCAATTGACGGTCCGCCGTTCGGCGACCGCCTGCGCCTGTCTTGTGCAAGTCGGATTGCGTTTTTCTGATGAACTCGGAGACATTTTCTGAAGATAGGGGGAGGTTCTGTTGCGTTGGAATTTGGGTCGCTGAAGTTGTCTTGATCATGGGTTGCCCCTTGACACGCCCTTCCCATCAACAACACGCCCCAGGGGCTCGCCCAAACAACTTATGTACCTTGAGGTAACGGAACCATTCCCTTTCTTCGCCACGGCCGTCTAGATGGCCACGGAATACCCCATGGTCGGGATGTGTACCCTGGCTCCTGCTTCGTCCTGGAGACATATTTTCTGTCTTTCAAACAAAGGCAACTTGGGCGCTGCTTGGTCACTCGCGGATGTCAGTTCCAATGCGTCAATCCAGGTGGGTGTCGTTCTTCCGGCTCCAGCTCAGTTTGGTGCGGAAAGGGGCGTCTGGCTGACAGGCGTTGCCACAGGGATATTCAGGAGGCGGTGTCTGTTTGCATCGAAAGGGGACAACTCTCAAAACACCAGATCATTATTTTTGCAAAACGGAAGTCGTCCATGATCCTGACTGTTGAGGTCCCTGGACACCATCCAAAACATCGCATCGAAGATGGTGAGCATCTCATTGTCTGCTGCTGCCCTCGCCACATGAATTGACCGTCAAGCTAGGCTCGTGCTAGGGTGCCTCCAGCCGAATCAAGATGCATCTTGGAGGAACTCGCCGACAATGCGGTTGGTTCTTTGGAGAAGAGGGGACCGAGCGCAGGGCGGGAGAGAAGCCGGAATCAATACTCCAAGATCGACTTCCCCGCAATTCAGCGCCCATCCCGTCAATGTCGAGCCGAGGCTTGTTGGGGTTGGAGACGGCCGCTCTCCCTCTTAAAGCCAACCTCTCGAAGGGTGTCTTGAGAAGAAAAGTCACGATAAACTCGTCGTTGGTCAGTTTGTCACCGCCGCAGTGAACCAACAGGCTCTTGGCGACGAAGTGAGACGGTCAAGAAGAATACTCAAAAAGTTCCATCGCCACCCCGATTCTTCCATTGTGTTACACTCCTGGACGACACCTCTCTTTCGGTAAAGTTCGATCCCCAAAAAATTCATCAGGATACTTGAAGTTGTGAGGTTAGCAAAATGGCAACCGTTGTGGAGAGAACGGCTTCGGGCGTCATTTATCGGTCCTCCAAGACCCGTCAAGTTCCTCAACTTGACCTGCTCACGCTCTTATTCGGTCGGTTTGGTCCCAGTGGTCGAACCAAAACAAAACCGGCACTGACCTTGTCCTACAGCCTCCCAGCGCTGCGCTGCCGAGGAAGATTCAGTCCTCCACGTCGACGCGGCGGACCCGAACAAGGCTATCACCAAGGCCGAGCTCCGCTCCCTCGTGAAACGTCTCGCCAGCAACTTCCGCAATGACTACGGCATCGGACAGGACGGTCCCAATAAGGACGCCGTTTTGCTGATCGCCACAGGTCACTGGCAGCTTCCCACCATCTTCTTCGCCGCCATCGCTGCCGGAGGCGTCTTTTCGTCATCCAACCCCGGTTCGACTCCCAAGGAGCTTGCCGGCCAGGTCGTCCAAGTCGACGCCAAGATCATCGTGTGCACCGAGGACACTAAATCTACTGCCCTCGCAGCGGCGAACCTAACCGGTCTCCCTCCGTCCCGTGTCCTCGTCATAGGCCACGGTGCCTCCTTTTCGCTCTCCTTTGCCGCAACGGGCAAACCCCTTCCCCTCTCGCCCAAACTCCTCAACTGGACCCGCATCACAGATCCTACCGCTCTCGAGAACAGCATCATCTGCGTCCTCTTCAGCAGCGGCACCACCGGCACCCCCAAAGCCTGCCTCCTCTCCCACACCAACATCGTCGCCGAAGCCACCCTCGTCCTCGACGCCAACCGCGAAGCCGACCCGCTCCACCTCAGCTCCAAGCGCACCCTAGCGCACCTCCCCGCCGCGCACATCGCCGGCGTGCAGGGATATCTCGTCAATTTCTTCTACGCCGGCGGCGCGGTGTACTGGATGCCGCGGTTCGACTTTGGGCAGTTTCTGACGTACTGCAAAAAATACGCCGTCACGTCCTTCTTCTCGGTGCCGCCCGTGTTCCTC